>JAKSZT010046586.1:15056476-15206658 GCA_026826555.1 Tolypeutes matacus
TTTTATTTTATTTTATTTTATTTTATTTTATTTTATTTTATTTTATTTATTTTATTTTTTTTATTTTATTTTTCACCTTTTTTGCCTTTATGCTTTTGTTATTTTTTTTCTCTCTGTTAATTTTGTCTTTACAAACCCTTGTGTCAAAGGCTGACTTTCAATAGATCTCAGCAATGCAGCTGCTCTGCTACATTTGAAACTGGACCCAGAAGCAGGTCATTTGTGAATGGTTTAGTACCAGGTTCCCCATGGACACATGGTGCATGACTGGAAGTGGGCAGCCCTCTTTCTGGCCATGCCCCATTTCCCAGGACAAGAAGATCTCTGCACCAGACCATAGTCCTGGCACACAGAAGCCCCCTGATGGAATGGGTAGGGGACCAGCTATCAGAAGCCAGCTGAAGCCCCACTCACTCTCATATTGTTCCCCCTGGGCAGGATTCTAACTTAAAGGTATTGACTCAAAATCACACAGATGGTAGTTTTGCCTCATTGGCTCCTCAGCCAAGCACATACACCAGAACCTGGGATTTTAAAAGTTCCACAAGTGATTCTAAACTGCAGTCAAGTTTGAAACCACTGGTTTCATGCTAATTCCAACTCCCTTGACACTGATTGTTTCAGAACCAGGGTCAAGTCAACCAAAACATGTTATTTGTGTCTGTTATGATTAGTGTCAGCTGCCAACCTAAAAGAAGTCTGGATGGAGACAAGCAAGACATAGTATGTCCGTTCTACAAAGTTATTAGAACCCCAGGATCTTTCTATATTTCTCTTATAACCTTATTCCAGCCAGAAGGAAGGAATAGAGAAAGGTTTCAATATGCTTCCTTTTTACAAAAATAAAAGATTTTATCTTACCTTCATTTATTTCTTCTTGAATGTTCTTCCTTTCTTTATATAGATCTAAGTTTCTCCTCTTGTTTTTCTTCTTTCTATAAAACTTCTTTTAACATTTCTTGCAAGGCAAGGCAAGTGGAGGCGAATTCCTTCAATTTCTGTTTGTCTGAGAAAGTCTTTATTTCTCCTTCACTTTTGAAGGATAATTTTACTAAATGTAGAATCCTAGGTTGGTGGGTTTTGTCTTGCAACACTTTAAAGATTTCACTCCACTATATTCTTGTTTGCATGGTTTCTGAAGAGAAGTTAGATATAAACTCTTTCCTTGTTGCTTTATATGTAAGGTGTTTCTTTCCTATGGCAAAGTGTTTTTGTCCCTCTGGCATCTTTAAAGATTTTCTCTTTGTCTTTGATTTTCCACAGTTTGAATATTGATATGCCTAGGCTTAGATGTTTAGGGATTTATCTTGCTTTATGTTCTCTGAGATTCCTGGACACGTGCTTTGTTGTCTGTCAATAATTTTGGGAAATTCTCAGCCCCTATTATTTCAATTACTTCTTCTGTTCTTTTCTCTCTTTCTTCTTCTGGTATTCCCATTTCATGGATGACCTTTTGTCATTGTTCCATACTTCTTTTATATTCTGTTTTCATTGTGCCAATCTTTTTCTTTTTCCTTTTCAGTTTGGTAATTTGACTAATCTTCAAGCTCATGAATTCTTTATTCACCATGGTCAAGGAAAGAATTTTATTGGAGCCTATCAAAGGCATTCTTCATTTCTACTACAGTATTTTGTATTTCTAGCATTTCTTTTTGATTTTTTTTCTTAGAGTTTCCATCTCTCGACTTTCATTACCTATCTGTTCTTGTGTGGTCAACTTTCTGCTAGAGCCCTTAGCATATTAAACATAGTTGTTTTAAATTCCTGTTCTGATAATTTTCAAATCTCAGTCACATCTGAGTCTAGTTCTAAGGTCTGCCTTTTCTCTTCAGTCTGTGTTTTATTTTGCCTTTTAGCATGCATTGAAACTTTTTGTTGAAATCCAGACATGATATTTTGATAAAGGGAACTGCGGCCAATAGAACTTTGGTGTGAAATTTTATGTTTATCTAGCTAGAAGTCATGCTATATTTACTGTTTGCTATTGTTGTACATGTGAAAGGCTAAAATTCTCTCCTGTTTTCTTGTCTTTGTCTCCTTTGCTGTCTTTGGGTTTCCCCAGAGATTCTGTACTTTTCAGCTGAATTTCCCTGTTATTTTACAAAATCCCTATTGATGTGCTGGTTAGAAGTAGAGGGAGGCAAACTGTTCTATAATACCATTATTAGTCTTTTCAGTGAGTCTATGTCTTAACCTATGATGTTTACAAGTGATCTTAAGATTTTTTTGTGTCACCACTTAGATGGGAAGTCTAGAAGGGGCTAAAGTTAGGTATTTCCTTTCTCCCATGTCAAAGGTTAGAAGGAACTGGGTTATGTATTTCCCTTCCTCATGGTTGGTTCAGCTCTGATAAAACCCCTGGTGGTTAAGCTCTGTTAAGTGTTTCCCTTAAGGCAAGCATTGTTAAGGAGAACAGAAGGTTTAGAGCTTATTCCCAAATAGTGACTTTTCCCCTGCAACTGCCAGAAGCAATCTTCACAGTGAGAAACTGGTCAAATTCATGAAGATAAAATCTCTCCTTAAATTCTGGGATCCTCCTAAGGCTGGGCCTGCAGGAGTTTTTCTTTCTCTCAAGGTAGGTATGCTTAGTCTACAGCAATTAGTTACTCTTGTTAAATGCCTACCTGGTGTTGGCTCCAGGGATGGTTTCTGGTTCCAGTAAGCTGTGATTTCCTGTGTTGGCCTTACTTTCAAGTTTTTAGGGCATTGGGTTGCCCTGTGATCTCAATTCTCTGATGGATTTAAGAGTTTTTTATTTTGAGTTTATAAGCTTATTGTTTTTGTGAAGATGGGAGTGATGACTCCAAAGCTCTTTAAATGTTGGCCTGGAAACCGGAAATCCCAATACCCTTCCTTTTAATGTTTATTTAAAGATTATTCCTGGAATCCCACTCTATACTTTCATCTATACATCATGGACAGGGCTTAAAAACATAGTGTGCGCAACCCATTTAAAGAGTTTACTTGGAAGCTCCATATTCCTTTTGTGCTTGCAAACATTTAACCCATGGCCACACTCAGCTACAAAGGAGACTGAAAATAGAATTTTTAAGCAAATGGCATTACAGCCCTAAATAAAATATCATATATAGTCATTTAAGGGGAAGGAAAGAATAGACTAATGTGCAAATAGCAGGATTGGCCTTAGCATTTCTCTTAGCTGGGATTGGTCCAGAAATGACCCAGGCTAGAAAAAAGATGGTGGAAGACAAAATAGAAAAGTAGAAAGAACCTTAGTCTTTGATTAAGCCATTGAATCAACCAAACTGAAAACCTCTTAACATATATGAAGTCAATAAATGTTCATATTGTTTCCAATATACAATAGTTTTCTGCTACTTGTAATCCAAAGCATCCTCATAGTTACAAGGGCTAAAGTTACAAGGGCTAAAGCACTTTTCCTTTACTGGTTCCATCGATGTTTTCTGAAAAGGTTAGAAAATGCCTTGCCAGCAAGGGATTATGCTTAAAGGTCTTATTGCTTCTGGTCAATGCCCCTGGCCACCGAGAACTCCACTAACTTCGTTTTGAAGGCGCTGAAGTTGACTACATGCCACCTAACACAACGTCTTTCATTTGGCCTCTTGATTGGGAAGTACTATGGACATTTAAGGCACAACTACACATGCTACTCAATGGAGAGGATCATAAAGACCATTGGAGAAAATCCTGACAAAGACAACATAATGCAAGTGTGGAAGGAGTTTAATATTGCCGGTGCCATTAATGTCTTTGAGATAGTTACAAAAGCTTAAAAAAAGAAAAAAAAAAAGAAAGAAAAAAAATTCAGACTTCTTCTCTGGTATGAAGGGAGGGCCAAAACATTATATGTGGATTTTCCAGATCGTGGATGGGCTGAACCCCTAACCTCTGTGATGTGCCAGGGATAACTGTATTTTCCTATAGTAAGCTAGTTGGTATAAGTTGATAAATCTACATGAAATCCATTTATATTTATATAAATTGTCAGTTCAAAATATTTGTTATAATATTGTTTTCTTGAAATCAAAATTTGTTTCTGCAGAACTCAGAGAAGAAATAGACTGATGCTTCTAAGCTTTCTATTAATTTAAGGGTGGGATGGGGGTAGGTAAAATAACATGTGAAAATTAATCAGTAAACATGTTTTCCTTCCTTCTATTTCCATAATATTTTGTATCACTTTATGTATGTGAGAGGACTGAGGATATATATGTGGTTTGATTTGGGAAAGTGTGAAGAGAGTCTAAACCAACATACACTAGGACAATAATTTACAAACATCACTTACAGCTCAGATATTGTCCTCAACTCTAATTTAAGGGATGTTATGAACTGAAAGGGTCCCAGAACTAGTAAGAAACATGCTAGTTAAGCCTGGTCCAGCCTATCTCAGGTAAATCACTAAACACTATGGTATATCAAAAACTTATCTGGGGAAGTAGACAAAAAGAACAGCAGAGAAAGGAGCCCCAAGAGTCAGCTCATCCTACAAGGCAGTTAATAATCACCCAGAGCTATCCAAATCACCTGTTTGGAGGGCCCAGGAACCAGAAGGGCATCCTGCAACATTCTTTCCTTGAAAGAATGGAAGGAAGAGACTGCCCATCTGCAGAAAAGATTCATGAGTAGAGCACTCCATGCCATAGAGGCTGGTGCCCATGGCATAAGCCACCTCAGAAGATAGTCCATGGGTGGAGTTGGAAGCTCCATTTCCCAAAAACAGGGGAGGAAGAGACAGTTAGGCACCAACTTTGGCTTTTGATTAGTAAACTCAGCTGGCCATGGTATAATCCTAAGCACAGCTAAAGTTTGAATCTGTCCAAGTGAGAAAGAGGCTGATAGCCTCCATTTTAACTCTGCCCCTGGCATGAGGGGAAGCAGGCTGATTGAAAATCAAAGTGCGTGTAGAGACCAGCTTCTTTCCACCCAGATCAGATTGAAGCACTAACCTAGGCTCCAGCCCCACCTCCAGCAGGGAGAAAGCTGGGGGGAACTGCACCAGCCTCTCCAGGCAACTGCAGTTACTTTCCACCCACATGGATTGGATTGTCAGACATATCTGTGGCTCCATCTCCACCTGTATAGGACAGGAGGAAGGCTGTGCTTCCCCAGCCTCTCAGGCAACTTCGGGGACTTTCTGCCCACACAGATCAGATTTTTGGACACATCTCTGGCTCCATCCCTGCCCCTGACAGAGCATTATGAGGGAGAGTATGCCGTCAGCCTCTGGGCAACTGCAGTGGCTTTCAGCCTTCATGGACTAGATTGGTGGGCAAACCTGTGGATACATTTCCATCCCCCAACAGGATAGGAAGCAGGCAGTGTTTCCTCACCCACTCCAGGCAACTGTAGGCACTTTTGGCCCACACAAACTAGATTTTTGGGCACTCCTGTGATTCTATCCCTACCCCTGACAAAGCAGAAGGGGCAGTGCTCCCTCAGCCTCTCTCAGCAACTGTAGCCACTTTCAGCCTGCATGGACTAGACTGTTGGACACACCTCTGACTCCATCTCCTCCCCTGACAGAGCAGGAGGAAGTATAGTATGCCCTTAGCCACTCTGGGATACCACCGGCACTTTTTGCCTGCAAGACTGTATTGTTGGACACCTGAGACCACATCCCCACCCCCGATAGGGCAGGAGAGGGTCAGTGTTTCCTCAGTCTCTCCAGGCAACTGCAGCAGCTTTTGGCCAGCAGGGACTAGAGTGCTAGGCACTCCTGTGGCTCCATCCCCAACCCTGACTGGGTAAGAGGGACAGAGCTCCCTCAACTTCTGTGGGCTACTGCAGCCATTTTTGTCCCACATGGACTAGACTGCTGGACACATCTCTGGCTCCAACCCTGCCAATGACAGGGCAGGAGGAGGGACAGTGTTCCTTCGCCCCCTCCAGGCAACTGCAGTTGCTTTTGACCTGCACGGACTAGATTGCTGGGCACACCATAGGCTCCATTCCTGTCCCTGGAAGGAGAGAAGTGGGGCCAGTGTGTCATCAGTCTACCTGGGCAACTGTGGTCAGATTTGACTTGCACTGCTTAGTATGGTGTTCACAACTGTGGCTCTAACCCACCCGAAGCGGGTGTAGAGCTTCATCAGTCTCTCCGGGCAACTATAGATGGTCTTGGCCTGCATGGCTTGGATTACTGTGCACAGCTGCGGCTGTGACCCTACCCCTGGCAGAGAAAGTCAGGAGAAGTTTCACTGGTTCCTGGGACAATGCATGCAACTTCAGCCTACATGGTTTACAGTACCAACTGCATACTCAGTTTCTATTATGCAACAAGCAAGGAAGAAAAGAGCTGAAAATTTCCAGATTGGTTAAACACAACCCACTATAAAGTTCCAAATTAAGTTCAACCAAGTATCAAAGAGGCAAATAGCTTGTAGCACAAAGTGCAAACATAAGTTATGGATTTCATAGAAAGAGAAGGAATGGAAAAGGGGCAGAAAGAATATTTAAGGAAATAATGACCAAAAGCTTCCCAGCCCTTATGAAAGACATAAATATCAATATCCAAGAAGGACATCACACCCCAAACAGAATAAATCCAAATAGCTCTACCCTGAAACACCTGCTATTCAAAATGACAAATATCAGAGATAAAAAGCAGCAAGAGAAAAGTAAAGCATCACACACAAGGGAAACTAGATAAGGATAAGTGCCGACCTCTCATCAGAAACCATGGAAGAGAAAAGAAAGTGGTATGATGTATTAAGGTACTGAAAGAGAAAAACCGCCAGCCAAGAATTCTGTATTCATCAGAGCTGTCCTTCAAAAATGAGGGTGAGCTCAAAGTCTTCACAGACAAACAAAAGCTGATAGAATATGTTATCAAAAGAACACAATTACAAGAGATACTGAAGGGAGTGCTGCAGCCTGAAAGGACAAAACATGGGTGAGAGACTTAGAGAAGAGTGTGAAATGAAGATTATTAGGAAGGGTAAATTAAAGGGTAAAAAGACAGACAATAGTATGATATGACAACAGAAAGTCAAAGGACAAAGTGGATGAAGTAAGTAATGCCTTTACAGTAATAACATTGAATGTTAATGGCTTGAGCTCCCCAATCAAAAGACATAGACTGATAGAATGGATTTAAAAAGTGAGCCCACTATATGTTGTCTGCAGGAGACTCACCCCAGATGTAAGGACAAACCAGGTTATAAGTGAAAGTTTGGAAAAAGATATTCCACGCAAACAGTAAATAAAAAAGAGCTAGAGTAGTGTCACTAATATTGGACAAAATAAATTTTAAATGCAAAACTGTTATAAGGAAAGAAGAAGCTCAATACATATTAATAAAAGGGGCAATTCACCAAGAAGAAATAACTATACTAAATATTTATTCACCTAACCTGAGTGCTCCGGATACATGAGGCACACACTGGAAAAGCTGATGGGAGAAATAGATGTCTCTATAATAATAATTGGAAACTTCAGTACACCATTCTCAGTATTGGATGGAACATCTGGACAAAGGATAAATAAAAAGAGCTTGAATAATGTGATAAATAAACTAGCCCTAACAGACATCTATAGAGTATTGCACCTGAAAAAAGAAGGATATACATTCTTTTCAAGTACTCATAGATCTTTCTCCAAGATAGACCATATGTTGGGTCACAAGACAAGACTCAATAAATTTTAAAAGATTGAAATTACACAAAACACTTTATTTGATCATAATGGAATGTAGTTGGAAATCATAATGATGGCAAAAGGGAAAATTCTTAAATATATGGAGATTAAACAACACACTCTTAAATAGTCAGTGGGACAAAGAATGAATTGGAGGAGAATTCAGTAAATATCTTGAGACTAATGAAAATGAGAACACAAAATATCAAAACCTATGGGACACTGCAAAGACCGTGCTGAGAGGGAAATTTATATCCCTCAATGTTTACAGTAAAAAAGAAAAAAGAGCAATAATTGTATAACTAATTGAACACTTGAAGGAAATAGAAAAGGTACAGCAAACTAATACCAAACCAAGCTGAAGGAAAAAAATAGTAGAGCCCTGAGCAGAAATAAATGAAACCAAAAATAAAAAAGCAATAGAGTGATTCAACAAACCCAAAAGTTGGTTCTTTGAGAAGATCAACAAAATTGATAAATTCTTAGCTAGACTGACAAAGAAAAAGAGATAGAAGATGCAAATGAAAAATCAGGAATGAGAAGGAGGACATTACCACTGACCCCACAAAAATAAAGGAGATCATAAGAGGATCCTATGAACAACTGTATGCCAAAAAAAATGGACAATGTAGATGAGACAGACAAATTCCTAGAAACACACGAAACACTGACACTGACCCTAGAAGAAATAGAAAACCTCAACAAACCAACCACAAGTGAAATGATTGAAACAGTCATCAAACATCTTCCAAAGATGAAAAGCCCGGGACTAGATGGCTTCACAGGTGAATCCTACAAATCATTCAAATAAGATTTAATACCAAACTTGCTCAAGCTTTTCCAAAAAAATTGAACAGGAAAGCATGTTATCAAACTCATTCTATGAACCCAACATCATCCTAATAACAAAACCAGGTAAAGATACAAAGAAAAAAGAAAATTACCAACCAAAGTCTCTAATGACTATAGATGCAACAATCTCAACAAAATACTTGCAAACAGAATCCAAAAATACAGTAAAAGAATTATACATCACAATCAAGTGGGATTTATCCCAGGTACGCAAGGGTGTTTCAACACAAGAATATCAATCAGTATAATAGAACACATTGATAAATTGAAGAAGAACAATCACATGATCCTCTAGATTGATGCAGAAAAGGCATTTGACAAAATACACCAACCTTTCTTGATAAAAACACTCCAAAAGATAAGAATAGAAGGAAGCTTTCTCAATATGGTAAAGTGCATATGTGAAAAACCTACAGCTAACATTGTTCTCAATGGTGAAAGACTGAAAGCTTTCACACTGAGAACAGGAACAAGACAAGGATGCCCACTGTCACCATTATTATTCAATATTGTGCTAGAGGTTCTAGCTAGAGCTATCAGGCAAGATAAAGAAATAAAATTTACCCAAATAGGAAAGAAAGAAGTAAAACTTGCACTATTCACTGATAATATGATCCTATATCTAGAAAATTCTGAAAAATCCACATCAAAGCTATTAGAACTATTAGACAAGTTCAGCAAAACTGGCGAATACAAGATTAACCTGCAAAAATCAACAGAGCTTCTATACACTACTGATATGCAATCACAGGAGGAAATCAGATAAAATTTCCACTTATAATAGCTACGAAAGAAGCAAATATTTAGGAATAAACTTAACCAAGGATATTAAAGACCTTTGTTCAGAAAACTACAAAGCATTGCTAAAAGATACCAAAGAAGACTTAAATAAATGGAAAGGCTTTCCATGTTCATGGATGGGAAGACTAAATATTGTTAAGAAGTCAGTTCTACCCAAACTGATTTACAGATTCAATGCAATTCCAACAAAAATTCCAACAGCCTTTTTTTTTTTTTTTTGCAGAAATCAAAAAGCTAATAATCAAATTTATTTAGACGTATAAAGGACCCCAAATAGCCAAAACTGTCTTTAAAAAGAACAAAGTTGGAGGACTTTCATTCTATTACTTAGCTACAGTATTAAAAAAAAAAAAAAAAAGCATGGTACTGGCATAAAGACAGAGAAATTGACCAATGGAACCAAATCAAGAACTCAGAAAAAGATCCTCATATCTACAGTTAAGTGATTTTTGACAAGACTTTTAGGTCCACCAAGTTGGGCCAGAACAGTCTATTCAACAAATGCTGCTGGGCGCACTGGATATCCATATCCAAAAGAAAGAAAAAAGACCCCTATCTCACACACCTTATACAAAAATTAACTCAAAATGGATCAAGGACCTGAATATAAAAACAATAACCATAAAACTCCCAGAAGAAAATGCAGGAAAATATCTTCAAGATCTTGTGGTAGGCGGTAGTTTCCTAAATCTTACACCCAAAGCAAGAGCAGCCAAAGGAAAAATAGATAAATGGGACTTCCTCAAACTTTAACACTTTTGCACTTCAAAGGACTTTGTCAAAAGAGTGAAAAGACAGCCGACTCAATGGGAGCAAATATTTGTCAATCTCATATCTGATAAGGGTTTAATATCCATGAGATTATACAACTCAACAATAAGAAGACAAACTATCCGATTAAATAATGGTCAAAAAACTTGAAATTCAATTGTCCAAAGAAGAAATACAAATGGTGAAGAAACTCATGAAAAAATGTTCAACATCACTAACAATTATGGAAATGTAAATCAAAACTATGAGATATAGTTTCACACCTATTAAACTGGCCACTATCAAAAAGTTGGAAAACTACAAGTGTTGGAGAGAAAGTTGAGAAATAAGAATGCTTATTCACTGTTGGTGGGAATGTAGAATGGTATAGCCACCGTGGAGGACTGTTTGGCAGTTCCTAAGGAAGTTGAATACAGACTTGCCATGTGACCCAGCAATACCATTATTAGGTATATAACTAGAAGAACTGAGAGCAGTGACATGAACAGACATCTGCACACAAGTGTTCATATTGGCATTATTCATGATAGTCAAAAGTTGGAAACAGCTCAGGTGTCCATCATCTGAAGAAAGGCTAAACAAATTGTGGCATATACACACAATGGAAAGTTGTGCAGAAGTAAGAAGAAATGAAGTCGTGAAGCATATGGCAACATGGATGAACCTGGAGGACATTATGTTAAGTGAAGCAAGCCAGACAAAAAAAGACAAATATTGTGTGATTGTGCTGTTATGAACTAAATAGGTTATATACATTCCTGGAATTAATAATTAGAATAGAGATCACCATACATAAAAAATAACAGACCTTGCAGTGATGAAAGACATGAAAAAATTAATCTTTTTTATTATTATTTTATTTTGTATTTTATTTATTTATTTTTATTATCTCATTTTCTTATTATTTTTATTTGCCTATTTTTGGCTTTGTTTTGGGGGAGGTTTTGATTGCAGAAAGGTCACAATTATGGCAGGAGAGGTTCACTGTGGTATGGGATATGGTGATGGGGAGTTGTGTGGAGAGAGGTGCACCTGGGGCATGCCTCTGTGGCATATGAATATGTTAAAGTGGTCACGGGACGTAGTCTTGGTGGATGAAGTCTTACACAATAAGTGAAAGAATATTGAATTCCTTTCCTGGGAAGTCCTGCTACATTCTCTAATAGAGCAGCAAGAATCCCCTGAGTATAAAGACAGTGCCTAGTGAAGGAGGACAGACCATTACGCCAGGCACTTGATATTGATGGTTGTACTTATGAATCTTTTGTAATGAAACTGAAACTTAGACTAGTATTATATATTGCCTAAGATTTGCTTCCTGAAAACTTTCTTGTTGTTCCAATATGGCTTCTCTCTAAGCCAAACTCAGCATTTAAATGCACTACCATCCCCCCAGGAGGCAACATGACTCCCGTGGATGAGCCTCACTGGCACCAAGGGATTATTACCAAGCACCCACTAGCAATAATCTGGAAAAAGGGCCTCGACTAGAAGGGATAAGTATTATATACAAATGAGTTTTTATGGCTAAGAGACTTCAAAGTGAGTTGGGAGGTTATTCCAGAGGTTACACATAAGCACATCTCAGTAGGATTTCATTGACTGCCACAGTAAACAATGCCTCAAACAATGGGGCTCCCGAGAGCTCTAGAGACATCAAGACACTAAACGTAGGGCAGACAATCTCAGGAATTCAGCACCTGTCAGTGGGCCTTACTTTAGAATTTATGCTTCCCAATGTAATAGAGATAGTCTCATTTATAATTTTCCTACACATGCTCTTCTGCCCCTTTTACTTGAACCTATAATTAACACTGTACATGTTAAATATATGTCCCAGAGATTTAAACCTTCAACCTGTTCATATGCCGGTTGAGCCCTAAATCTCAGCAGAGTCGCAACACCTACTCACCAGTTCATTGGACTCACTCAGGACAACTAATAAAAGGATTATGATGGACAATGCCCATCCCAGGAAGCAGAGAGTGTCTACAAAGGCAAACAATACAATTCTGTCCATCTGCCCCATGGGCTCTAAGCCCTCTCTCAGTACAAGGCAGGGTGGACATCACCATCCCCAAATTCTCAAGAATGAGGAATCAACAACCATAAGGGTGGAAAGCAACTATGGACAAACGTAGACTTATAATTATTCTAGCAATGGAAGAACGTGTATCATGGATATAAAGGCAGTGGCTACCAGAGATTCTGAGGAAAGAATAAGTGTAACATGGGGACATTTTTGGGACATTGGAATTGTCCTGTATGACATTCCAATGACAGCTACAGGTCATTTTACATTTTTTGTCAAAACCAATAAAATTGTGCAGGGCAAAGGGCCTCTACCTCAAACCTTATACTAAAATTAACTAAAAATGGACCCAAGACCCAAATATAAAATAATACACCTAGAAGAAAATGTAGGGAAAGATCTTCAAGAACTGATGGTAGCTGGTGGTTTCTTAAACCTTACACTGAAAGTACAAGCAATGAAAGAAAACATATATAAATGGTACTCCTCAGACTTAAACACTTTTGTGGTTCAAAGGACTTCATCAAGAAAGTGAAAAGGCAACCCACTCAATGAAAGAAAATATTTGGAAAACACATACCTGATAAGGGTTTAATTTCCAGTCTATATAAAGAGATCATAAAATTCCACAATGAAAGCGTAAGCAATGCAATTTAAAAATGTGCAAAAGACTTAAATAGGCATTTCTTCCAAAAAGAAATATAAATGGCAAAAAAACACAGGAAAAATGTTCTATGTCACTAGCTATTTGGGAAATGCAAGACAAACTACAATGAAATACAATCTCACACCTCACAGAAAAGCCATTATTTAAAAAAAAAAAACACAACAAACAGAAACAGTGCTAGAGAGGATGTGGAAAAATGGGAACACTCCTTCACTCTTGGTGAGAATGTAGAATGATGTAGCCTCTGTGGAAGATAGTTTGGCAGTTCCTCAGAAAGCTAAATATAGAACTGTCTTATGACCTGGCAATCCCTCTATTAGGAATATACCCAGAATGACTGAAAACAGTGACACAAATAGACATTTGCATACCAATGTTCATAGCGATATTATTCACAATTGCCAAAAGATGGAAACAACCCAAGAGCCTGTCAACCAATGAATGGATAAACAAAATGTGGTATATACATATGATGGAATACAATGTTGCTGTAAGAAGAAATGAAATTGGGACATATATGATAACATGGATGAAACTTGAGAACATAATGCTAAGCAAAATAAGCTAGAAACAAAATAACAAATACTGTATAGTCTCACTAATATGAACTAAATATGAAGAATAAACACAGAGTGTTAAAACCTAGACAATAGGTTACTAGGAGATAAGGTGAGGACTGAGAAAGTGTGCTGATGCCTAATGTATGTAGAATTTTCAATTAGCTCAAACTGGAAAAGTTTGGAAATGGATAGAGTTGATGGTAATACCGTATAGGGAGTATAACTAACATGGCTGGTTTATAAATGGGATTGTAGTTGAAAGGGGTAGTCTAGGGATGTGAATATCAATTGAAAGAAAGCTAGAGAATGATCCAGGGACTGAATGACATAATGAACCTGGAGGTGGATGAGGATTGTAGTTAATAATACAAATGCAAGAGTGTTCTTCTATGAACTAGAATAAATGTATTTCACCACAAGATGGTAAGAATATAATGATGCATGGGAAAATACAATTAATGTACCTTATGGACTATAACAGCAATATTGTAATATTCTTAAATCATTGTCAAAGAAGGTCTTATATCAATGCTAAGGGTCAATAATAGGGGGTTATTCGATTTTTTTTTTTTTTGGACTAAAGAAAATGTTCAAAGGTTTACTGGGGTGATGACTGCACAACTCGTGATGAAAGTGAGCCACTGGGTGTACAGTGTGGATAGAATGTACAAGGCATGGGACTGTATAACACAATGAGCCATGTGGTAGAAGATGAACTATGGCACAGTACAAATATGAGAGTGTTTACTCATGAAGTATTAAAATGCAAATAATAATACTTAGTGTTAATAATAGTGTATGGAAAAAGTATGACAAGCTTACACAATGGACCATAATTAGTATTAATAGTCTCATCAAGTTTTTTTCCATAATCTGTAACAAATGTTCCACAACAATGTGAGGTTTTGGTGAGGGGTGATGTAGCAGTTTGGCATTGTTTCTGAGTTCCAAAAATAGTTATTGGTTTATGTTTGTAAACTGGCCTGTCAGATGTATGACTTTTAATTGATTAAATTATGATTAGGATTTTGATTGGGCCACATCAGTAAGGCATTGAGTCCCCACCCCTTGGTGGGCAGGGACTCAATTAGAAAAGACATGGCAAAGGACAGAGCTGGGAGTTTTGAGCTGGAGCCTGGGAAGTGAACACACAGGAGAAGAACACAGAGGAATAGAGATCTCCTTTAGACACAGTAGAAGGCCCAGGGAGAGAGACAGAGCCATTCGCCTGATAGTCTACAGATGGTCTTCTGGAGAGAGCACAGCAGCTGAATTCAGAGAGAAATGGAGCCCCAGGAAGACAGGAACCCGAGAAGCCTGAACTCTTGGCAGATATCGGCAGCCATCTTGCCCCAACACATGGCAATAGACTTTGGTGAGGGAAGTAACTTATGCTTTATGGCCTGTTAACTGTAAGTGTCTACCCCCAAAATATAACATTTATAAAAGCCAACAGATTTCTGGTATTTTGCATCAGCACCCCTTTGGCTAACTAATACAGGTGATGTGCGGGAATTCTGCACATTATGCATGATTGTTTTGTAAGCTCACAACTTTTCTAATAAAAATTATTTTAAAAAAAACTTATCTGGAAGTCATGAATACCAAGATCTAGATTGATTCTCTTGCTATATCTAGTTGTGTGGCCTTAAGCAAATAATTTAACTTTTTTAGGTCTCAACATCATCATGTACAAAATGATTAACTCTGACAGATGGTCTTATAAGTCTGTTTCAATTCTAAAGTTATCTTATTTTTTTCTCTGTTTTAGCTTCTTTAATTAAAAAATGAGGTGTTGGGCTAATGTCCAGTCATGCGTCTATCTCTGTCTCTGTCTCTCTGTCGTTTTCTCAATTTTTAACTTCTAAAATACAAACTTCTTTTATTAAAGATAATGATTTTAATATAGACAAAATTGGGAAAGAGCATTTGTTAAAGATGATCTATGAAATATAACTGGTCTATTAATGGACCAAACTTGTAAGACATAAACAGAATCAGTATATCTTTCCTGCACCTCTTTTTACCCTGGTCCTTGGGGGCATTTCAATAGATCCCATAGCTTTCTGGCTACTCTTAGGTAAATAAAGTTCACTTCCAGACACTAAAAATTCCAGTTTAATTCTAATTCAGAACTACCAACTCACATTCAACTTGAAATTTCTCCCATTGCCCTCAGACTGGACACAAGCATGAGGACCTGTTTTAGAAAAGGGGAACACAGATATTCTATCACTCCTCTTGTTCTAAACCCACCCCTACTAAACCGTAGTTTCTGGCTTCTCCCAGATGAGGGCCAGGGAAAGGTAGAATTCAAGGAAAGGGTAAAAATCTGATTTGTTCTTTTGCTATCTTACTATCAACCCTCTATGAGGCATATGCACAAAGGTTAGCTTTTTCTCTTTTGGGCACACAATTATATCAAAGATCTCTTATTGAGAAGTCTTTCACTGAACCTATACCTGATGCAGGCAATATACTAACCAGGTGGTTGTTTACCACTGTCTCTTAACTCTTGCTACCCAGCAGGAGACCCCACACTGCCTCTTTCTCCCAGAGTCCCATCACAACAGGAAACATTCACCTTGGTCAAAGTCCTTTTGAGATGGCTCTAGTCTGGCTACCTCGTAAGCATTCACTTGGTCAGTAGAAAGTCTTGTGCCCTTTCCCAGCTAAACAACATGAATGAAACTTGTTCCAAAGGTGGACTTTCTTCTTGCCCTGCAATCAGAGGTGTTTCCGGCAAGCTTTCTCCCTTTATGTTTTTCCAGATGAAAGTCAGACACCATTTTCTATCTCACAAACTTCAGGGTACACATATTTAATTTCCTGATAATTCCTTTCTACTCTCCTCCAGTTTAGAAAAAGTTGATATGCTGTGTCTTTCAGTAGCATCCAGCCAAATATATAAGAAGTTCACATCTGAAAAACCACATCCAGCCTTTCTGAAGAGCTTCTTTGTTATTTCCATTTTTTTCCAGTGGGGAAAGAAAGATTTCCTCCCCATCCCCAAACAAAATAAAAGCAGAAAAACATTGTACTACTCCTATTGTACAATTCCCACTAAATGATCTTCCTCTTTCACAAATTTCTAGATATTATCTATGTAGGCTGGGGATAGGTGATACAGTTAAGAATTCAGGGCTGGTTATGATAATTTTTAATAAAATCTATATTTATTGCTTCAAAACAGGGAAGGGGGATTGTGGGAAGATGGTGACAGACTAACAGGCAGAGCTCAATGCTCTCACAAAAACAATGGAGAAAGAGGCAATGGAGAAAGGACCTGATTTGGGGGCCAATACCAGGACAGTTTACACAACTCCCAGGAGGGTGCAGGTCGGAGAGATGAAGAAACTGAAATGAAAAATGTGAATTACCAAGCCCCTGTGGCAGCTCACCCCCCAAGATATTAAGCTGGGGTAAAACCCTTGGCTCACTGCAGCTAACTGAGGGGAACAGACACCTTCCTCCCTGTCAGCTGTTTGAAGGGAAAAGGGAGAGGAAGTTGGGGTGCTTTTCTTCAGTGAATTCGGCCATCAGAGCTCTCTTTGAATCTTGACTCTGGAGATTCAACACAGGAACACAGAAAAACCAAAACTGAAACACCTCAGAGGAAAGGTGCGCTACCTAGTACCATCTGCTGACCGGTCTAGAAATTGCATGGACAAATCTGTATCCAACCCCTGGGAGAAAATCTGCACTCCACTAATGAGTCCCTGGCCCGATTTTGTTGTTTGTAACAAATGTATCACAACAATGTAAGGTGTTGGTGGAGGGGTGATGTATGGGACCCTGTATGATGTTATGCATGTTTCTTTTGTAAGTTCACAACTTTTACTATATACTTATTGTTTATGTTTGCTTATGTATGAATGATATACTTCAAAAACATATGTATCGGGAAGCGGCTGTGGCTCAATCAGTAGGGCTCCCGTTTACCATATGGGAGGCCCCGGGTTCGGTTCCCAGGGCCTCCTGGTGAAGGCAAGCCGGCCCGCACGGCGTGGTTGGCTGACCCAGCGAGCACAAGCAGCAAGGGGGGGATAAATGAATAAATAAATAAAATCTTTAAAAAAAAAAAAACAAAAAAAACATATGTATCACTACAATGGTTAGGACTGGAGTAACCAAGGAAGGACAAGGTGGAATTTGAGCTGGTCCTTTTAGGATGTTCAAGATTTCAGCACAGTCTAGAGCCTGGCTGGAGTGGGGGTTGAATGAAGAGCTCCAGGAAGAGGGAATGAAATAAACAGTAGTCCACAGGCTAATTAAGAATCTGCTATGTGCTAGAAGTTTGAATTCTAGAGATAATCATGATGTATCTTCAGAGAAGAAAATAGAGAGTATTCTTGTTTTAATGTGCCATGAGTGAACATAATAGGAAAATAGTGGAAGCTAAAGATCAAATAGTAAGTTTATTCTTTTTGCTGCACAAACCTTTCCTGGGTGTCTACCATGTACCAAGCACTTGTGCTGGGTAGCAGAGGTAGGACAGTATCAGTTGGCAAAGAGCCAGCCCCTCATGGAGGGACCTTACCTGAAGGCTGGCCAGTCTGCACACCATATTAACTCACTTGCAGAGCCAGCTCTGAGTTCGAGAATACAAAACTTGGAGTTATTTGGCCTGAAAAGTGATCTCTGGTCCAAAGACACAGAAGCTGCCCCAGGTATGCCTGATGGGGCCATAGGTAACTATGAAGACATCAATGATGCACAATAGGTGAGATGAAAAAGAACTAATCCTGTTAAATATTACATGGGAAGGGAGCTTTCTGCCCCATACCACCCCCTATGAAGCTGAAGGCAGGACTTTTCTTTCTCTAAGCAAACAGAACTCACATCTCAACACATGAATGATTGGGCATAATTTTTTGGATTTAATAAACTTGTGAATAGAACATTGTGTCACTGTTGATTCATATCCACTTCACACTTAACACAGCAGCCAGAACAGCCAAGAGCCTTTTCAGCAGGGCGATTTGTTAATATACACACATGCCTTAAGTGTGTGACCTCCTTGCACTCAGTAATGCCCCTCACAGAAATGAAGCCCAAAGAAGTGGTTGGAGAAGTGCACAACAGTAGCACGACAAACATGTTCCTCCCAGCTCAGAATTGACTAGCACAGGAAAAAATGAGAACCCAGCCTAAATACTAAGTATCTATAAAGATAATAATGTAGAATGTGCATTCATTATCACAGAGTTACAGAACACATTAAGTAACAAAAGCAGTTTCCAAAGTTACAGTGTGATCTTCTTTTTGTCAATATTTATACATACACACACATATACATGCATAGAAAAAATCTGGAAGGATAAATACCAAAATGGGGTTATGTCAGGGGTAATATCACAGTAACAATATTAAATTTTTTTCTGATTCATCTGCATTTCTAATTTTCCTATGTTCAATATATGTTGGCTATATAATAAACAAACAAACATACAAAAAAAAAACATGGAGGGAATAATCACCCATTATCCTAAGCTATTAGGAAGGATTTGTACAAAATTCTGAAACAACTGGGAAAATTGCATATAGAATTCATAGGAAACAGACCTATAAAGCCTTGTATTCTATGAGCAAGATTTGGAAATAAGATTTCTCTTTGAAACAGTATTTTTTATAAGGAAATATTTCTTAAATTTCTCGTAAGTTTAGCCTATGTTGAAAGAAAATTTGTGTCTGAAACATACAAAATACCACTGTTTTACCCTGGATGACATGTTTTATGTCCATCTCTGTTTAATAGAACATGGAAGATATTAAGTTATTTTATGTTTTCATCATTTTATTTTTCAGAAACAGAAACTTTGCTAAAACTCCCCTAGTTACTTCTCAAGAGTGTATGTGAATTATATTGCAACCAACCAAACAAACAAAAAAACTGCTGTTGAATCATCAATTTGACACATTTTATTTAGGATATAGGCTTTGTGGGAATTTCCATTTATCCTGATTCTTGTTTTAACAACATCCTTCTGCAGCTGAGCCTATGGTAATCACTAGTTATTAGAATTAATCATAACATCACCATCATAATTAATAATGAATTTATTTTTATTAACTTCCTACTCACATGGGAGCTTTGCAGGTTATTCTTTGAACAAATAATACTTACATGTGCTGTCATTCAGAGTTTTCCATTGAGGCCAAGCAATTCAAATAACAGATTCATTAGAATGGAGATCATTTTATAGTCATAATTATCATCCCCATAATCACCATCATCATCATGAATGCCTACAATGTGTTCAACTTATGCCAGACTCATTAAATATATCATCTGTAATCTTCAAGTAACATGGTTGCTGTAGAGCCCCTTCATTTTTTCTTCTACACGGATGTGAGGGGTTTCATTAACTCATGAGGTGTTTGGGAGTTTGTCCTTGCTGCCATCTTGAGCCTAAGTCTTCTATGGTGCTTCCTAAGCAGTGGTTTGCTGGTGCTAATAGGATCCCCACTGTCTAAAAGAGCTTAGAACAAAATGGCGCAGAGCAGATTTTTCTCCCTGGAACTTATGAATTACCACAAGACCAAGATGATTAACAATACAGTACACAAGATATAGTGGGAAAACTTTTAAAAAGGAGAACAATCTCAGATGGGTATAGAAGGAATTATGATGAAGGGTAAAATTTTATTTAAATTAGCTATTCCTCTATATAGGACAGAGAATGTGGGCACACTGCCATCTCTATGTGGATAGTCTCCTCATATAGAAATGTACTCCTGAACTGACACTTTTGAGGTTGGTTTCCTCCTCTTCCCCCTACTCCATCAAGCTTCTTGCTTAGAAATTGCACCAGCTCACTTAGGAAATATCCAAACCCTGATATTTTGAGTAGTGACTCTTATTTCAGAAGGTTGCACATTATTTTCTGACCCTATTCCCAGACTCAGAGGGAGTGAAGACCTTTACCAATGAGGAAGGGTAAATATGAGGCTTTGGTCCCAGCTGAGATTCCCTGCCACAATCATCTATGACACTATTTGCAAAGGCCAACAAATTTCCCAGAGACAATAGTGTGTAATCCCATATAGAGGAAATAATGTATCGCCATGGCACCGAATTTGCACTTTCGGAATAACAGCCCTCCCATTCTGTTCCCCTGCTCCCTCATCCACTATTTTAATGAGAATAACTTGGCTTTCACTTGACTAACTCAAATTTTGGTAGCTTCACAAAATAACCAGAACACACTAGATGTTAATAATGTCTCTATTTCTCTGTTTATCGCCCCACACACACACACACACCGGAAGAATTGCATCAGCAACCATTAAATTCTTCCAATCCATGATTTCAACATCATTACAAACTAGGAATTGTTATTCCTAATTTGTATATAAGCAAAATGAGACAGTTCTAGATGTAAATCCCTATGTCAATATTTACTACCCTTTGCCTAGTCACTGAATTTGGCTACTCATATGTTATTGATGCCTCCAGGGTGACTCACTTAAACTTCCTGGACTTCAGTTTCCCAATATGTAGAGTAATGATGCCTACCTTGAAATAGTATTCTGACAAGTAGAGCATGAATAAAAGGCACATAGGACTGCATCTGCAATACAACAAGTGATCAATAAGTTGTAGATTGTATCATCATTATTATATCACTTGCCTAAAGTTATAAAGCCAGTAAGTAGCAGAAACAGGATTTATGCTCTTAAACTTTAAACTACACCACAGAATTTCTGCTGTCAATGAAGTAAAGTACCTAGAGGCATTAATAACATATAAAGCATTCCAGGAAAAAAAATGAGTTTCCACAGTATCCATCAACAATTTTCCAAGTGCTACTGAATAATATCTGACCCTCTTTTTATAAGAATATAGGACGAGGGACAGGGATACCAGCTACATCTACCTTCAGAAATTATACTTGGAGCAAGAAATAGAAACTGGATTATCCACTTTAGAGGATTTCTGGTAGTACATTTCATGCCACAATTGTCTTTTTTATGGGCTTGAAACTGATAAATGCTTTGTTAGAGGTGAATAGTATTCAATTTCATGACTTTCATTTTTATATCTGATTAAAGATTACTACCAGAAATCCTCTAAGGAAATTATTAGAAAGTATGAAATATTAATATTCATTGGAAAGTACCAGTATTTTAATAAAGTATATTGAATTCTGTCATTCAGTAGTATAAGAGTATTTTAGCATTTGGCAAAAAGGAAGATATCCTATTGAGTACACCCAACCAAGCATTTAATTGGAATTTCTACAATTTGAGGGAAGAATATTATGTTTCCAGTAATCATCGGTGTTATCTTGAGTTAATCATGTCTGACTGATACCACTTCAGTTTTTAAAATTATGAATTACTATGACAGTAGCCTTATTATGATGTTATTTTATTGTGCTTTTCTATTAATCCCCTAAAGAATGCGTATTAGTATAAAGAATATTATTGTACAATTTCTAATTAGACCATAAGACACATATGCACTTAGATTCCATAAGAAGTTATTTTTAGCCTTGTTGCTAAGGCTAAGGAATATCCTTGCAACACTCCAAATTATATTATAGGATGATATTTCATTATTGATGTGCTTCCTCTGAATTTGAGATATTTAAATAAATTACAATTTCCTTTTTTTATTAAATACTTTTTAATTTTTTTAAAAAAATACTTAGATTACATAAATGTTACATAAAAAATGTGGGGGATTCCCATATGTCCCACTTCCTACCCCTCCCACATTTTCCCACATTAACAACATCCTTCATTAGTGTGGTACATTTGTTACAAATTGATGAACACATATTTGAGCACTGCCACTAAGTGTGGATTATAGTTTACATTATAGTTTAAACTCTCTCCCACACAATTTTGTAATTATGACAAGATATATAATGACCTGTATCTGTTTTGCAATGTCATTCAGGACAATTCCAATGTCCTGAAAATGCCCCCAAATTATACCTATTTTTCCCCTCTTTCTCTGCTCAGAACCTCCAGTGGCCACAGTCTCCACATCAATGATAAAATTTCTTCCATTGCTAGAATAACAATAAGTCTATAGTAGAATAAAAGTGAGTCTACTCTAGTCCATCACCCAAAATGCCCCATGTTCCATCCATTCTATTCCTCACTCCCCCTTCCCTCAAGACCCATGGCAACCACCAAGCTTCACTCCTTGAAGAACAAGATTCATAGTTACTTGCAACAACATTGAGGGCTTGACATACTGGCCTGTCTTCCCCTCTTAGGCACTCCCTATGCTCACAAGAGACTCCCACCCCTTTATTTGAGAACATAGCAGGACTCTCCAGGATGGGAGTCCACACCTTCCTGTTCATTGTGGCGGTTTCCACCCACTGATGCAACGTACTATGACAGGATGAGCACTCACATACTCCCTGGAAGCCTGCCCCAGGTGCACACTGTCCTGCTTGCCCCCCACATCCAACACACCAAACCAGTAACCGTCCCCTGCCGTATTTGCCAAAAAAACATTCCCAACATTGTAGTTTAAACCACATACCCACAAATCCCCAGAGTTCATCTGCTCTCTCCGCTGACCCTCCCCCCAGCTCCATGGACAGTGCAAACCCTCTCCATTCCGCCCTTATACGTCAGCACTGCCCAACCCAATAGCATCACTGCATCACTGTCATGCTCATCCACTGCACAAATACATCTTTCTACCTTATCATAGATTTTGCTCATATGGGCATTGGTTCACAACCCTCTACTCCCTTTCTGTCTCCTGTAAACCTATCTTCCAGACTCTGGTGGTGAGTCTGCTTAATTTGCTTAAATTCATATCAGTGAGGTCATGTAATATTTGTCCTTCAGTGCCTGGCTTGCTTCACTCAACATAAGGTCTTCAAGGTTCATCCAGGTTATCCTATGTGTTAATACTACATTCCTTCTTACAGCTGAGTAGTATTCCATTGTATGTATTATCAATATTTTGCTTATCCATTCATCTTTTGATGGACATTTGGGTTGTTTCCAACTTTTGGCACTAGTGAATAATGCTGCTATGAACATTGGTGTACATATATCTGTTTGTGTCCCTGCTTTCAATTCTTCTGGGTATATATCCAGTAGTGGGATTGCTGGATCATATGGCAGTTCTATAGTTAGCTTCCTGAGGAACTACTAGACTGTCCTTCACCATGGTTGCACCATTCTGCATTCCCATCAGTAATGGATAAGGTTTCCCAATCCTCCACTTTCTCCTGCATTCCCACCAGTAGTGTATGAGGGCTCCCAATCCTCCACATTCTCCCCAACTCTTGTAGTCTTCTGATTTTTTTAACAGCTGCCAGTCTAATGGGTTTAAGATGATATCTCATTATATTTTTGATTTGCGTTTCCCAAATAGCTAGTGATGTTGAGCTTCTTTTTATGTGCTTTTTGGCCATTTGTATTTCTTCTTTGGAGAAGTGTATATTTAAATCACTTGCCCATTTTTTAAATGGCTTATTTGTTTTTTTATTTTTGAGGTGTAGGATTTCTTTATATATACTGGATATTGGACCCCTATCAGAAACATGGTTACCAAATATTTTCTTGCATTGAGTAGGCTGCCTTTTCATTTTCTTGACAAACTCCTTTGAGGTGCAAAAGTTTTTAATTTTGAGGAAGTCCCATTTATCTATTTTTTTCTTTTGTTGCACATGTTTTGGGTATAAAGTTCATGAAACATTTCCTATTACAAGGTCCTGTAGATGCATGCCTACATTATCTTCCAAGATCTTTATGGTCTTGTCTCTTATATTTAGATCTTTGATCCATCTTGAGTTAATTTTTCTATAAGGTGTGAGATGGTATTCCTCTCTCAATCATTTGGATATAGATATCCAGTTCTCAAAGCACCATCTGTTGAAGAGGCCATTCTCTCCCAGATGAGTGGGATTGGTGGCCTTGTCAAATATCAGGTGACTATATATGTGGGGATCTATATCAGAATTCTCAATTCTGTTCCATTGGTCAGTATGTCTATCCTTGTGCCAATACCATGCAGTTTTGGCCATTGTAGCCGTTTAGTATGTTTTAAAGTCAGATAGTGTTATTCCTCCGATTTCATTTTTCTTTTTCAATATATCTTTGGCTCTTCAGGGACCCTTGCCCTTCCAAATAAATTTCATAGTTACTGTGGCAGTTTGATGTAATTATGAATTCCAAAAATATAATTGAATCATGCTTGTAAACTGATCTGTTAATCTGGGCATGATTAGGTTAGGATTAGGGCATTGAGCCCCACCCCTTGGTGGGTGGGGAATCGAATATAAAAGGCAAGGCAAAGGAAAGTTGAAGCAGTCTTTTGAGAAGCAGTTTTGATGTTGGAAAGAAGGCCCCAGGAGAAGAGAAGCAAGCCGTTTGCCTGATTGTCTACAGCTGACCTTGTGGAGGAAACAGGCGCTAAGCCCGGAGAGAAGCACAGCCCTGGGAAGAGAGGAACCCAGAAGTCTGAACCCTGGCAAACGCCGGCAGCTGCCTTGCTCCATCACGTGGCAATGGACTTTGGCGAGAGAAGAAACTTGTGCTTTATGCCTGGTATCTGTGGACTTCTGCCCCAAATAAATACCCTTATAAAGACCAACCAATTTTTGGTATTTCACATTAGCACCCCTTTGGCTGACTAATACAGTTACCTTTTCCAATTCAGTGAAAAATGCTGTTGTAATTTTTATTGGGATTGTTTTAAATCTGTAGATAAGTTTGGGTAAAATAGACATCTTAATGATGTTTGGTTTTCCTGTCCATGAACAGGGAATATTTTTCCATTTATTTAAGTCTTCTTTGATTTCCTTTAACAGTGTTGTGTAGTTTTCTGTTCATAAGTCATTTATATCTTTAAATTTATTCCTAGGTATTTGATTCTTTTAGTTGCTATTGTAAATGGGATTTTTTTCTTGATTCCCTCCTCAGATTCCTAATTACTGGTGTACAAAAATGCTACTGATTTTTGCACATTAATCTTATAACCTGCCACTATACTGAACTCATTTATAAGTTCTAGAAGCTTTGTTGTAGATTTCGGGGCTTTCTATGTATAGGATCATGTCATCTGCAAATAGTGAAATTTTTCCTTCTTCCTTTCTAATTTGGGTGCCTTTTATATCTTTTTC
The DNA here is from genome assembly GCA_026826555.1 of Tolypeutes matacus. Lineage (NCBI taxonomy): Eukaryota > Metazoa > Chordata > Mammalia > Cingulata > Chlamyphoridae > Tolypeutes > Tolypeutes matacus. The sequence continues at coordinate 15,081,887 of JAKSZT010046586.1, forward strand.
TTCTCAAGTGCTTGAGCAAGAACTTCTAACACAATGTTAAATAAGAGTGGTGAAAGTGGGATCCTTGTCTTGCCAGACCTTAGAGGGAAAGATTTTAGGATTTAACCATTGAATATGATGTTAGCTGTGGGTTTTTCATATATACCCTTTATCATGTTGAGGAAATTTCCTTTTATTCCTATCTTTTGAACTGTTTTTATCAGGAAAGGGTGCTGTATTTTGTCGAATGCTTTTTCTGCATCTAGAGATTTTCAAGTTTTTTTTTTCAATCTGTTTATGTGGAGTATTACACTAATTGATTTTCTAATGTTGAACCATCCTTGCATACCAGGGATGAAGTCCACTTGGACATGGTATATAATTTGTTTGATTTGCAGTTGAATTTGATTATTAAGTATTTTGTTGAAGATTTTAGCATCTAGGTTCATTAGAGAGATTGGTCTATAGTTTTCCTTTCTCATTGTGTATTAGTTTGGCTTTAGTAATAGGTTAATGTTGGCAACATAGTAGAACTAGGCAATTTTACCTTGACTTCTATTTTTTGTAAGAGTTTAGGCAGGATTGGTGTTAGTTCTTTCTGGAATGTTTGGTAGAATTCACCTGTTAAGCCATCTGGTCCTGGGCACTTCAATCTTGTTATATGTGATTGGTCTGTTGAGTTCATCAATTTCTTCTTTCATCAATGTAAGCTGCTTGTGTGTTTCTAGGAATTTGTCCATTTCCTCTAAATTATCCATTATCGTGATAATGGTGTATTAAAGTCCCCCACTATAATTGTAGAGACATCTATTTCTCCAGTTAGTTTTTTCAATGTTTGTCTCATGTGTTTTATTTATGCTTGTTCTTTCTTCTTGATAGATTACCCCTTTTATTAATATATAGAGTCCTTCTTTGTCTCTTACAATAATTTTGCATTTAAAGTCTATTTTGTCAGATATTAGTATAGCTACTCCCGCCCTTTTCTGGTTATTGTTTGCATGTAAAATTGTTTTCCATCCATTCACTTTCAGCCTCCTTGCATTCCAGAGTCTAAGGTGAGTTTATTCTAGACAGCATATAGATGGGTCATATTTCCTTATCCATTCCGCCAATCTGTGTCTCTTGATTGGAGAGTTTAAGCCATTAACATTCATTGTTATTAGTGTCAAGGAATTACTAACTTAAGCCATGTTTTGTTTTGTTTTTTTTTTTTTTAGGTTTATGTATGCGATATGTTGTTTATTTCTCTTTTTATCCTTTCAATTATTCTTACACTCTCCTCCAACTCTCTCTCTCTCTCTTGTTTTTTCCTTTCGACTGACAGAACTCCCTTTAGTATTTCTTGAAGTGCGGGTTTCTTATTGACAAACTATCTTAATTTCTGTTTATCTGTTAATATTTTGAACTCTTCCTCATTTTGAATGCAAGCTTTTCTGGATAGATAATTCTTGACTGGAAGTTTTTTCTTTTAGCACCTTTACTATGTCATACCACTGCCTTCTTGCCTTCATGGTTTCAGATGAGAAATCAGCACTTAATCTTATCGTGCTTTCCTTGTATGTGATGAATCTCTTTTCTCTTGTTGCTTTCAGTGTTCTCTCTTTGTCCTGAGCATTGGACAATTTGACAAGTATTTGTCTTGGGGTAAGCCTGTTAGGAATTATCTGTTTGGGGTGCACTGCACTTCCTGGACATGTATGTCCACTTCCCTCAATAGAGTTGGGAAATTTTCAGCCATTATTTCCTCCAATACTCCTTCTGCCTCTTTTCCTTTCTCTTCTCCTTCTGGGATGCCTATAATGCATATGTTTATGTGTTTCATGTTGCCATTCAAGTCCCTAAGTACCTGCTGGATTTCTTCTATATTTTTATCTATGTGTTCTACTATCTTTCTGATTTCAGATGTATTGTCTTTCACATCACTGATTCTTTCCTCTGTCTGTTCAAATCTGCTGTTATGTGCTTCCAGTGTATTTTTAATTTCTTGCATTGTGCCATTCATCACCATCATATCCATTTTCTTTTTATGTATGTTTGCAATTTCTTTGGTATGTTCTCCTAGTGTCTTCTTAATATCCTAATCTCTTCCTTCACTTCATTAAGTTGATTCATGATATTTGTTTGGACATCTCTGATTAGCTCTTCCATGTTCTGCATCTCTTCCTGGGTTTTAGTTTGTTCGTTGGACTGGGTCATGTCTTCCTGTTTCTTAGTATGGTTTGTAATTTTTTGTTGGTGTCTAGGCAACTGTTTATCTTGATGGGTTTATTTAGTTGATTAGCTTCTCTTTCTTCTTTAGGGTTTTATTTTGTTGTTTTTGTGTGTGTGGTAAAGTGTCACTTTGACAACTCATTCCTCTTATTCTATTTCCTTGCTGTTGTCTATGTTCCCTTGAAAAACAATTTAGGACTAGAGAAAAGGAAAGAGATAAGAAGAGAAAAAGAATAATAGTTATAATAATAAAAAAAGTAGAAGAGAAACCATACAAGACCTAGGAAAATGAATAATTAACATGAGTAAAAAATCATAAGAAGTACAAAGGAATAAGAATAAAAAAGAGGAATAGAAAAAATAAAATGAGAAACAAAATAGAGAAAAATACATAGAATGAATTGAAAGGCTAGAATGATAAGAAGAGAGGAAATGAAAAAGGCAAAAAAAGAAGAAAAATAAAAAAGAAAGAAAGAAAACAGAGAAAAAAAGATTGTGAGAGAGAAATAAAAACAAACAAAAAAAATGGAGTACCAGACAAAAAGAAGTGGAATGAAAGAAAAACAACAGAAAACAGAAGACAGAAAAATAAAGGAAAGAAAATAATGTAGGTAGAAAAAACTGTAAAAGAAAAAAAAAGGAAACAAAGAAAGGGAAAACACAACAAACAAGAAACAGAACAGCAACAACTAAAAAAAAAAGAAATTAAAAAAAAAAACAGAACCAAGAAAACCTAAAACAAAAAGAATGTTTATATGTTCCCTATCATATGGTATCAGCCATATGCCTGATGACTTGGTGGATACTCTCTTGATCGTTTCTCTAAGGAGAACTGGGAATCAAACCAGGGGTCTTGTATATGTAAGGCAGTAAATCCTCCACTGAGCTAAATTGTTTCCTTAGGTTAATTAGGCTTCAGAAAGCTATCTGCTCCCTTTTCTCCAGGTGTTTTAGACTTCTACAGTTTGCTAGAGTCCTGCTGATTAGGTGCCCGTCCCCACCCCCTCTCTAATCCAATTGCTTTCTCTCCCTGGGCAGCTGGCCATGACAACCTGCCTGAGCAGATCCCCCCTCTCCTCTCCCAGTCAGGTCAGGTCCCTTCCAAGATTCAAAAGGGGCTTAGCTGGCCAAGCTCACTGCAAAGAAATCACTTTCCACCCTCCATCAGACCCCTCTTCCTCCCAGGGAACACCTCCTCTTAGTCCATTGGCAGCAGCAAGCAAGGGGCTCCACAGAGGCTACTTGCCCTGACAGCAGGGTATATGTGCCATTTCCAACCACAGGGGTGAGCAACTCACTGTTTTCCTTTGGCTTCTTTATCTTTCCAGTACCTTCCTAGATGACTCAGAGCACATTCCCATTCCTGTATATATCCAAATCAGCTCCTTTAGATAGGTCCATGCCTTCTCTCCACTTTTTTTGTGAGCGGGTCAGACTCTGCTTACCTGTTTTGGGGCTATTTTACCGGAAGTGACAATTTACTTTTTAAGTATAATGATATTATAATTTGGGGGGATTGAAATATAAAATCATAAGTATAAGATCATATTCCTTTCTAAAATATATAATGGGAGAATCATATTGCCTGATAGCAACATGTTTGCTAAAATATGCTAGTGTGGTTTTTAATAATGCTGTGTTATCACAGAGTACTTTTATCCTCTGGGAAGTGAGAATAAGTGCAAGTGGAAAGTGAGAATATTGTAGAAAGAACTAAAAACAATTTGAGAGCCATTTGAATAGAAGGCTAGAATTGTTTCCTTTAATTTAGGATTCACTGTGTAGTGTAGGCCCATGGATTTTTTTTTTTTTTTTATATTATTATTCTGTTCCACTATATACAATCTAACATTTCCCCTTTTAATCATATTCAGGTATATATTTCAGTGTTCTTAATTGCATTCACAATGTTGTGCTACCATCACCACTATCCATTCCAAAACATTTCTATCTTTCCAAATAGGAAGCCTGTACCTTTTAAACCTTAACTTCCCATTTCTAGAAGTCTAGAATTTTAATGAAAATTTCTATATTAACTACTTTACATATTCCTAGTATGTGTGCTCTTAATTTAGGTTTCTCTTTGACAGCCAGAGCAGGATATACAGACAAGATCTATAAGAGAGGATTGCTCAAATCACGAAGGAAGGATTAATCAATTGACCAAAGCTACTCTGAAGGAACTGATAATTATTGGAACATGTGCTCTACCAGAATTTACTTGCATTTTTGAGGAAGTAAAAATACTAGGTAAAAATAAAATCATTTCATCTTGATAGAGACTGGAGTTCTAGATCTACCTGTGATAATTTCCTATCTAGCCTAATGAAACTCACTTTCTCATTTATTCATTTATTTAATAAGTATATATTGAATATCCACTTGCTCCCAGGCACTGTTCTAGATGCAGTGAAAATGCAAAGAAAAATTCTCAGCCTCATATAACTCACAGTATAGAGAAAACAGCCCAGACTAAATAAATATAATATATGATGTGGTTTGTTGGATTGTGTTAAGAATTATGAGAATAATAGATAATAATAATGAAAAGGGGGCTAAGAAACATATAGAGTGAAAAAGAACTGATAGGGCATGTCAGAGGAAAAACAATGAAAAAAGAACAAAAGAAGAGAAATTGCTATGAAACATCCAGAATTGATAAAAGACATCAATTTTTACATACAAAAAAGTCAACACTTCTCAACAACAAATAAAATCTAAGCCAGAAGATATGTTGTTAATCAAAGTGTTTAAGGTCATTTTAGTGTTCATTTCTAAGAGAAAATATACTGCAAGACTACGGCTTTTGATAAGTTCTCTAGAATAATTACTTTAGAGCTTACATCTAGTACAGTAACTAAACATACACTAGGCCAGGAGACAATGATTCAGTTATGTGTTAGAGCCAGCTTCCATCTGTTCAAGGAACCAATTGTTAAATTTTCAGGAATTTTGCCAGCTAGTTGTTAAAACACCAACAGCTTGAAATTACCCATAATAGGAGTATTTACACCACAGAAATCTGCATACTCTACCATAAAGAGCCAATTGTTAAACATTTAGTAGCACACCACAACTCTGAGTCCTGTACTCTTTTCTCTATGACATGATGCTTTATAGTATTATATTTTCACAATATAAACTTACTGAAAGCAAAGAACAATTCGTTGGTGTTCCCTACAGAAACTGGTACATGTTCCATAAATATTTGCTTGTTTAATACTCTAAGTAAGGCTAATGGTAGTCTTCAATTCCTAAGTAAAAAGCAGGACCCCTTAATTACATTAATTAATTACCATTGGAAAATGATATGACTCTAGGTAAATTGAGTAATTATTCAAAGCCTCAAAATACCTCTATCCTCATATCTTTTATTCTTGAGAAATATTGGGGTAGATAATTTTTATGTGTTCCAAGGTGAAAACATAATCACAAAAGGAATGCATAAAAGAATGATAGTATATGAACTTTTTGAATGGTAAATGTTTTCCTAGAATGTGAGAAAATATCTTGAATAAGACATTGCCTGTCTTCCCAAGACAATGTGAGCTTCCTCCCAAGACACAGAAATTGATTTATCTACCTGTTTAGAAAAGAAAAATGAAAATAGTGCAAAAGTTAGGGGAGTTGGAGTTGAGGTTCAATTAATTTGCTGAAAAAAAAACCTCTGGAAATAAGTTTTTTGGGGTGCTTGCATGAAAAAGGGGTCACAATGTGTAAAAAATTACAATGTATACTCAACTATAATAGTCAAATATATCAGTGGTTTAATGCCAATTCTATTCTAAGTTATATCAAAGATGACAACACTTCAGAGAACAGTATAATGAGATGCTTTTTGAACTATCTCATTCAATTTTGAAAAAACGACAAGTTGAAGAAAAATTTATGTACCCTGAGCCAGGAAGAATGCAGGGAAAGAGTACAGAGGACCATTTCAAGTTCAGTTTGATGGAAACTAGTTAAGTAATTGAAAAGACGGTCAATCTTGATCAAAAATTTTAATCTGACTCTTCAAAGAAATTTCATATTGATTCCCTACTATGTCTCTTTAAGAGAATGAAGAGAAAATGAGAAATTTATCTAGCTCATGATTTAAAGCTCATACCCAACAAGTTGAAAAATTGTGGCAAACAATTCTATATTGCAAAGTGTCCAAGTCACTTTTGGCATGACTTCCATTTCCTTACATTCTATTTCTAAAATTATTCATTACACATAAGCTTCAATTAAGACTGTAATTATTGCAGGTTGGTAGTGAGTTCCCATTCTCCACCTCCAGACACTGACATCTGTAATTTTAGAAAATGGCATTTGTAATTGAGGCCAAGTTGAACAGCTGACATAGTAAAATTTAAGGGTTTAAATAAAGTATTGTCTAGTCTTTACAGAAAAAGATCTTGTAGCTGTTTTTTTAAGTGCGATAATAGAGGTAATGTTAAAATTAAAGGTCAAATAGTCATTCTACCTAAATAGTTTTTTTTTCACTATATCTTCACTTTGAAAATGCCCATGTAATGTTTAAGTTAAAGCTTCCTTTTCATTTTAATATAAAAAAATTTTTCTCTATCTTAAAAATATCTGCTGCTTTTGAATTAATGAAGGTAAGAAAAAGAGATTCATTTTGAACTCATTAAAATTGTTTCAACCTTTATTTATATAGGACAAAATCAATATTTTTAGAGTTGGAAGTTAGCACATACAATGGGAAATATAATCATTTTCAAACTAAAAATAATTTATTTTTTGAAATAAAGTTTCTTTATAAAAGTCTACTGCTTCCTCTGGAATTCAATGTTTTTTTCCTCAATGATTTAGGCCCACCCAAAATGTGACTATCTGAAAAATTATATTAAAACTTGTGGTCATTTCTATTTCTACATGCAGGCAAAATGGATTTCAGTAAGATATCAAATTAAAGATGTAGAAAATAATGTTAGTTTGGTTTAAACCAGGGCAGCTTCGAGACATGACTGTTTCAGTTTGCTAGGCTGCTGAAAGCAGATACCATAAAACGGGTTGGCTTTTAACAGTGGAAATTTATTAGCTTATACACTTATAGTTTTGAGGCTGAAAGAAATGTCTAATCAAGGCTTCATCACATGATGTTTTCTCCCTAAAGGCTTATTGCTGGTGATCCTGGACTCCTCTGCCATATGTCAAAGCACATGGCAGCTTCTGCTGATTTCTTCCTTCTCTTCCAGGTTTCCTTGTTTTCAGCAGCTTGCTTCTGTGGCTTTCTCTCTTTTTATCTGATTTTCTTTCTTTTATAAAGGACTCCAGTAAGGGGTTAAGACCCACTGTATTAGTCAGCCAAAGGGGTGCTGATGCGAAATACCAGAAATTGATTGGTCGTTATTTGGGGTAGAAGTCCACAGTTACCAGGCCATAAAGTGTAAGTTTCTTCCCTCACCAAAGTCCATTGCCATGTTGGAGCAAAACAGCTGCCGACATTTGCCAGGGTTCAGGCTTCTTGGGTTCTTCTCTTCCTGGGGCTCCATTTCTCTCTGGGTTTAACCCCTCTGTTTCCTCCACAAGGTCAGCTGTAGACTGAGGCTTTCTAGGCTTTGCCTCTCTCCACAAGGCTAGCTGTGAACTCTCAGGTGAACAGCTCATGTCTTTTCCCAGGGCCTTCTCTCCTTCTTCATGACGAAGCTCTCTTACTTCCCGGGGCTCCAGCTCAAAACTCCAACATCAGAACTACTACAACTCTGTCCTTTGCCATGCCTTTTATCTTTGATTCCCCACCCACCAAGGGGTAGGGCTCAACACCCTAATGATGTGGCCCAATCAAATCCCCAATTATAACTTAATCATGTCCAGATGAACAGATCAGTTTACAAGCATAATCCAATATCTATTTTTGGAATTCATAACTTCATCAAACTGCCAAACTGCTACACCGACCCTGGGCACTGCCTTAACTGAAGTAACCTATTCAAAAGGTCCTGCTTCAATAGGCTTATATCCACAGAAATGGATTAGCTTTAAGAACATGATTTTCTCTGGTACAATAAGATTCAAATAACAACAACGACTATAGGAGATTTTAGCATAGCACCGCTTCCCACTGTCCCCCAAATACACAAATCTGGAAGTGAGAACAATGGGAATGCTGTGCAAATAAAGTTTCTACTAAGATAATAAACTGCATCCCCATACTCCTCCACCTAACATTTGGCCAGATTTCTATTCCAAAACCTTCCTATATAGAAGATCTAGAGTCTGACTTTGACAGCTTTTCCAAATATCAGCTGCTTCTAGAATATTCTCTGAAATTAGAGTTTCTCAAACTCATCCATGCCTTTGGTGTAGGATCACAGAGTCAAGGAAACAATTACACTGAATTAGAGTGAATTGAGAAAAGTAGAGCTGTGTGGTGAGTGTGAGTGTGTGTATCTATTTAATGGTATTAATATTTACTTTTTAATGAAATACAGTGAGAGATTATGGTTTTTTTTAAATGTTTTTCCTTGACAACATGAAATTTGGTAACTCAGTAAAAGAAAAGATTTCAGGAGTCACTTTTGTGAAGAATTCAGGTCTCACTTTGGACATTTTTATTTTTTTCCTACAAGAACCGAAAAAAAAAGATATTTTTGTTTTTTATTTTATATTAGTGAAAGTTTTCAAATAATATATTTTAGCTACTTGCTCCAAAAAATTTCAAATTGTTCCTGGTGGATGGGGAAATTGCTAGAGAGAAAACTGACTTCACTGACACACAGGTTTACTTGAAGTATTAGGATAAGCAGGCAGAAAAATGACAACTTTGATATATTCTCTTGACACTCTTCCTTTCTCTCCTCCCCTTCCCCCAAACTGACTCAGAGTCCATTGTTGAAAGATCTGTTTATTTTTGTTAAGGAAGACATGTTTCTGACTTCAGGATATCATGGGTGTACCAGCTCTGTTGTTGCACTATGGAGATTAGATAGAGAGTCAGGATGTGTCCACGTGGGGACACAAAAATAAAGAAATTTATCATAGATAATCTTTTAAGAATTCCAAGGGAAATTGAAAGATGTGGAAACAGAGGCTGCACAAAGGAACTGTGATTAAGCAGAGGGTAGACAGCCAAAGAATAACCCACATATTCACTCTAAAGAAAGCCAACCAATGCTCTGTGAAGCAAAAGCACTCTAGTGCCCACTTGTTCCACAGAAAATTTATATATCCTTAACCACCTTTCCAATTCTTTCTTCTCCTGGTCTAGTAGGCACAAACGAAAGTTCCAGACCAGAAATCCACTATCAAAGAAATATTATAACTGGGGAAAATTGCCAGTCTCTTTTATTGTGGGTACTCTCAATATTTGGAAGTGATTGTCTTGGAGCCGACTCCGTGGATTCAGGTAGGAGAAGTAATAGCATTCTCCAGAAATGCTACACTCTCCAAAAGGTCAAGAACCCTGAGTTTCCCCCCTACTGCTCTTCTTATACTGACTGGATAAGCAGGATATTTTTCTTCAGCTATGAATATTGACCACAATTTCAGGAGAAGAGAAAAAAATCCCTGATATCTTGATAGACTCTATGAAAACTAAGCTGGTGCTATAACAGAGATTAAAAGTTGAAGGTTTACTATGGGCCAAAGAGCTTTGGGTCCAACCTAAAAGGAGGCAGCCATAGTTGCCTCTTAACACAAACTTTATACACTTTGGTATATTTTAGAAAGAATGAAAAGCTATTCTTGAACTGAGCACCTCATCGATGAGAAGTTGGCAGGTCTTCTTGCTTTCTCTTCTCTTTCATAGCCACTAGACACTAAAGAGCTTCATGTTCATGTTAGAACACAATTAAATCCAAAATAATGCAGTTTAAACCCTTAACTTTACATCTTTCCTGTCTACTTCTTTTTACCCTAATCTCCAAATGTTGGAGTGACCCAGGATATCTTCAGCTTCCTTCTCTTTTCTATCTCTACCATTCATTGCCTAGCAGATATTTTGATCATTTAATAAATTGGTTATTCCAAAATGTCTAGTTTTATTTCTAACCTAAAATTTAACAGGTTTAGGAATTTTTATCTTTCTACTAATCCCCAAGGGTTTCTTCACAAAAGTTAAAATCATCCATATGTTTTCATAGAGAAAAAACTTGCAAGTCATCTTTGAGTTCTCTCATTCCCTCATATCCACATCCAATTCATCAGCAAACCCCATGGACTTTTTTCAAGAATATATCAGAAATCTGACTACTACTAATCACCAGTGTAGCCTCTCTAAAACAAGTTATTATAATCTTTTGCCGGTATTAATACAACAGCCCTGAATTTGTCTTCAATGTTCTGTAATTGCTTCCCCATTCTCACTAACTATGGTACATTTCTAATTGATTTTATGAGAAACAGTATTATTCTGATACTCAAATGATGCAAAGATATCATAAGAAATGAAATCTACAGATCATTGTTTTATAGTTGCAAAAACATCAATAAAATACTTGTTTGTATTTATATGCAGATTATGACCAAATAAAATTTATCCTGAGAATGCAAAGTTAGTTTAATATCTGAAAATAAATCAATATAATGCATCATATTAATAGAAGAGAGGATAAAAACACACATGAACATCTCAATAGATTCAGAAAAACGTTAAAAAAAAAATCCAAGACCCTTTCATGATAAAAATACTCAAGAAACTAGGACTATAAGAGAACTTCATCACTATGATTTAGGGCATCTACAAAAACCCAACAATTAAGTCATGCTTACTGGTGAAAGATGATTACTTCCTCCCTAAGATGTTTGATTTCACCACTTCTATTCAACATTGTACTAGAAGTTCCAGCCAGGACTATTATGCAAAAAAAAAAATGAAATAAAAGACACTAGGTTTGAAAGGAAGTGGTAAAACTATCTCTGTTTGAAGATAACCTGGCATTATATGTAGAAAATCTGAAGTAATCCACTAAACAATTATTAGTATTAATAAACAATTTCAACAAGGTTGAAGGATTCAAGATTGATATGCAAAAATCAATTGTATTTCTATACTCTAGCAACAAACAGTCTAAACATGAAATTTTAAAAATCCCAGTTATAATAGCAAAAAGAATAAAGTATTTAGAAACAAATTTAACAGAAGATGTACAATAATTGCACATGGAAAATTAAAAAACATTGTTAAAGAAACTAGAGAATTTCTAAATGCATGGAAAAATACCCACAGGCAATGAATCAGAATATTTCATATTATTAAGATAGCAATACTCCCCAAATTGACTTACAGATTCAATACAATCCCTCTCAGAATCCAAGATGGTGTGTGTGTATGTGTGTGTGTGTGTGTGTGTACAGAAATTGACAAGCTGATCTTAAACTTCATATGGAAATTTCAGGGACCCAGAACAGCCAAAACAATCTGAAGAAAGAAAAAGTTGCAGGACTCACAGGTATCAAAACTTATTACAAGTCTATAAGAATTAAGACAGTGTGGCACTGACATAAAGATTGACATCTAGATCAATGACTAGATTTGAGAGTCCAGAAATGAAACCTTATATTTATGGTCAACTGATCTTGAAAAGGATGCCAAGATAATTCAACAGAGGAAAGAATGATAATGATACTGGGACAACTGGATGTTCACATTCAAAAGAATGAATTTTGACTACTTACTTCAGACAATGCCCAAAATTTAACTTAAAATAGATTACTGACCTAAATGTAATGTAAAAGCTAAAACTATAAAACTTATAGAAGAAAGCAGATATCTTCAAGTATATGTTCAAGCAATAGTTTCTGAGGTACAATACCAAAAGCTCAAGCAACAAAAGAAATATATGTTGACCTATGTGAAAATGAAAAATGTTTTTGCTGCACACAATACCATTAAGAAGGAGAAAAAATAATCCACAGAATGGGAGAAAATATTTGGAAATCATATATATGATAAGATACTTGTAACCATAATATATAAAAAACTCTTATAACTCAACAATAAAAAGACAACCTGATTTTTTTTAAAAAAGGATTGAATAGACATTGTTTCCCTAAGAATATAAGCAAATAAACATTAAGCATATGAAACGCTGCTTGGCATAATTAGTCATTAGGGAAATGCAACACAAAACCACAATGAGACACCATTTCACTCCAACTATAATTGTTATCAGAAAAAAAGACAGACAATTAAAAGTATTGGCAAGGAGGAATTGGAAAGCTCCTACATTGCTGATGAGAATGGTGCAACCACATTGGAAAACAATTTCACAGTTCCTCAAAATGCTAAATATAGTTGCCACAGGATCTAACAATACTACTCCAAGAGAAATGAAAACATATGTCTACACAAAAACTTGTACATGAATGTTCATAGAAGCATTATTCAGAATAGCCAAAAAATGGAAACCACTCAAATTTCCATAAACTGATGAATAGATAAACAAAATGTGATTCATCCATACAATGGATTAATATTTGGCAATAGAAAAAGAATGAAGAGCTGATACATGCTACAAAATGGATGAACCTTGAAAACACTATGCTAAGTGAAAGAAATCTGTCCTGAAAGACCATATATTGTATGATTCTGTTTATGTGAAATGTCTAGAATCATTTAAATCTACAGAGACAGAGTATAGCTTATTGGTTGTTTGGGGCTGGTTCGGGGAAGTAGGCAGGATTGGGACTGTAGATGACTGCTAAAGTGTACAGGGTTTATTCTGGGGGCTATCCAAATGTTCTAAAATTAGACTGTGTTATGGTGTCACAACTCTATGAATATACTAAAAATCACTGAACTGTACATTTTAAATGGTTAAATTTTATGGTTTGTGAAATATATCTCAATCAAACTGTAAAATGAAACAAAAAGTCATTAAAACATAAAGATACTTTGTGTCCTCAAGGAACAAGAAGGAGGCCAGTGGAATGATGCATGGTGAATTAAAATGAGATTGACCAGTGATGAGCTTGCTGATGTACGTAGGACTAAGTCATGTAGAAATTAAATGTTTCAGTAAAGAGTTAGGATTTGATTTTAAGTCAAAAGGGAACAACTTGAGGTTTCAAGTGTGGAAAAAGCATAATCTTATATAGGAATCTGTAGCTCATGGATTTTTCAGTTGAGGCAAAGAGGACTTAGCAGAATAAGATTTTTAGCAAAAAATAGTATTAAATTTTTATTATACATTTATATATCTGGAAAGTTCATGCTGATAATATACATATAGTCACCTACTTCTAAGACCTTGGCAGATTCAAGCCCATGTATCTAGATTACTGCTCTATACCCCATAGCACCTCTGCCACTTTCTTGCTACTACTTCATTTCTACAATCGCTAGCTTTCTTAAATCCCCTTTCCTTAAATTATCACTTTTCTAACATGCTGTTAAATGGTTTATCGCTTAAAGATTATTTTTTTACATGAGATTTCAAAGTCATCTATAATCAGGCCTTACTCTGATTTCCATTATTTATGCCTAGAGTTATTATTATGTGTTACAGTAAATGCTCTAAATAATTTGCAGGAAAAATAATAAAAACCTTTCTGATCATGTAAGTAATAAGGAACAAGATATAATAAATGGGCTTAATACTTCAGAAATAAACCATTCTAAGGGATTTTGCTTATAAATGCTTGAAAAACATCAAAGGCTAATCAAAGCGACTAAAATGAAACTCTTTAGAATAAAGCAAAATTTAACCTAGTCAATTGTGTGGTAACCTGTCTGGAAGTAATATTATAGTAAGAAGTGCTTTTCATTGTATATATATAAAAGGGATATACAATTGTCAATGAGTATATGACACTGTTAAAAGGAGCAAGATAACTGTTAGGCATGTGATGTAGCAATAACAAAAAGTTAGCAGAATTAACAAAAACATGTATAAACACAAATAACAAATTGTAGATTTGGCTGTTATAAATTAAATGCCTTGAACCTGAACAATTTCTACAGTTTTGACAAATTCAAGCTTCTGGAAGCAAAATTCTGAGATGCAAATCATGGATTATGATAACTCCACCAAGCCACTATCATTTTGTGAGTCTCTGCCTGAACAGCCAGTCAACTAATCCTTTCATATCTGTCTATTTGGACTTAAACAACAAGAAACTCTGCTAGTCAGGTCAAGGTTGCCACCATCCAACCTTGTTGTTATCTTTATTCTTGCTAAATCTATATCCAGAAGTTCCATTTCTCTTTCTCCAATTTAAATTCCAGAAAGCCTTTAAGATCCAGCAAAGTCCATCCTTCTTTCACTCTGCCTTCTTACCTGACTATTGTAAATCCTAGAACTCCCTCTTTTCACTCCTGTCTCTGAGAGTCTACCATAATCAGTTTAACATTACTTAGCTCTGAGAACACATAATGCTTTGGGTTCTCCATTTATTACATTAACAGTTGTCTTATTTTCCTAACTAAACTCTTAAATTCTCACAGTATGTGGTACAATGCTAGGCACATAGTAGATACTAATCAAACCTTTTCTGATTGATTAGAACTTTGCTAAATTTATGTTATCTGCACTTGCTATATTTTTTTCCTTTAAAAAATAATTGAGGGAATTTGGTTTCAGCTCTGACATGTAAAGATGTTGGAAACTGCCCTTTCTTCCTTACCAGAAAAAGGTGAAAAAACTGAAAATCAATGAATTTTCCTTGGTCCCATCAGAGAACTGAGGTGGTCGAGCAAAACAACACCCCCAAATCTGGAGAGACAGGTGTATCCAGAGAGACACAGCAGAGAACTATTTACCTAGGGCCACAAACTTGTGGAATTTCTAATATGATAATTTTGATAAATTGATGGAGATTAAGTATAGATTAGCATGAGAGTGAGAAACTCCCCAGAGCCACAACCTTCAGGAACCCCCACATTTACTGGGTTTACCTCCAGGAACCCCACCAGGTTCCCTTGAAGATCTGAGAAAGATCCCTTTCTGGCTCTGGCAGGGGAAAGGGAAAAGTAAACTTTGTGAAATACACCCAGCCAACTAAACTCTTAAATTCTCACAGTACGTGGCACAATCTTAGACACATAGTAGATACTAATCAAAATTTTTCTGATTAGAGCCATTCCATAACAAAGACTAACTCTTCAGGGAAAAGACTTATGTAAGAGCCTTACCAAGCAAGGTCATAATTCCTTCCACTTCAGTCCTTTCTAGCCTTCCTATCTAACCTAAGGTGGAAACATAGTCAAGAGGGGTCAGGGCTTTAAGAAAATAGGTTGGGAATTCTGCAGTCAGGAAAGGAATAAGAGGCTGAGAGTAAAAACTGTACCACTAAATAAACACTGGTGAAAGTCATAGCCCCAAGACACAGTCCCACTAAAAGACTGAGATTTAATAGAGAGATTATAGGATATTCTACATACCTACCACCAGATCAATCAGGCTCTATGAAAATAACAGTGGATTAGAGTTGAAAGAGTAGCAAGATGCAGACTCTCACTGAAAAAAAGTACTTAAAGGACAAAGTCAAAAGGAATGACCAAAACAAGAACACTTGGAGAATTTGAAACCTCTGACCTATCAAAGGAAAAAATTAAACACAGGCTAGCTTCTAGCCAGACTAACAGAAATCTTCACAAGAAAGGCATATTTAATTCAGCTCTCATTATCCAATTTGTAGCCTTCATTAAAAAATTACAAAACATGCCAAAGGACAAGAATAAAATACATTTTTAAGAGACAAACCAAGCAAGAGAACAAGGTTCAGATGTGACAGTGATGTTGGAATTACAGACAGGAGGGAGATTTAAAATAACTATGATTAATATGTTAAGCCTTCATATAGAAAAAGTATATGACATTGAAGGAAAGGAAAGGGAAAGGGAGAGGGGGAGGGGGGTGGGGAGGGGGCAGAGAAGGGAAAGAGGAGAAAAGACCCCCAGAAACCTCTACAATGATGGAAGTATGCCAGTCAAAGGCACACAGTCTCTTCCCAGGCTAAAGCTGTAACAATTTGAGAAAAATATATAGAATTACTGGATTTTTAACCCAAAGTACAACACATACAGAAGTCCATACTGATATATGTAAATGATTGTATATGATTGAATAAATAAATGGATAAATGGTTTGAATTCAACTATGTTCAAACCTTTTTTTAAAAGATATCCTTTGGTTGTTGTTTAATTTAAAAGTGAGACTATGGTTGTAGATTCCTTCCAGCATTTTAAAATGGACAATTTTGTTTGATCCATCTCCTGGGCTTCTGAAGCCAAAAGTCCCACTAATGCCTCTTAATCCCATTTCTAAGATTATTTTCCCCCTTTGATTTAATTTTAGAATAGTTTCAGATTTACAGAAAATTTGTGAAGACAGTGCAGAGTTCCCATGTACCATACATCCAGTTTCTCCTGTTAATATCTCATATTATTATAATATATTTGTTACAATGAAACAATAGAGATACATTATAATTAACTAAAGCCCCTACATTTTCCAGATTTACTTAGTTTTTACTTAATGCCCACTTTCTGTTCTAGTATCACATCTAGGATACCAAATTGCTTTCACTTGTCACATCTCTTTAGGTTCCTCTTGACTGTGACAGTTTCTCACACTTTCCTTGTTTTTGATAACCTTGACAGTTTTGAATACTAGTCAGCTATTTGTAGAATATACTTCTATTAAGATTATTTAATAAGAGCAAAACTAATTCTCCTCAGAGCTTTTCCAGAGTTCTAACACTTTATTTAATTAACCATACTAACAATATTAATTGAAATAACATTTTAAAAATATTAAAATTAAAATAATATATAAAAACTAAAACCTTTACAACAAATAAGATTTCTATTTTTAAAATATGGACCAAAAACAACTTAAGGTTTAAATTTAAGAGATTCATTCTTTTGTTCACTTTACGTATAATTGTTGAGCAATAATATTCACAAGTATAAATAAATAATAACTACTACATGCTTTTATTCTAATGGGTGAGCCAGAAAATAAAAGATAAAAAGCAGGAAGTAATATCTGCTATAAACGAAATAAATCAAGTTGATATGTAATAATTGGAAACTTACCTTAAACAGAATGATCTTTTTGGCACAAATGGTCAGGAGGTTTCTACCATCCTAAAATCCTAGGGAAAAGTGGTTTATGCAGAAGGAGCTACTAGGACTTGGCCCTGAGGTGGAAAGAGCTTTATGTGCCCTTACATTCCCCCAAACACCTGAGTCCCTCAAACTCAGTGAGTGAGAAGAACTGTTTTATGTAATGTGAGATGATAAACCATTGAAGAGATTTAAAAAGAATAGTGATGGGATCTGATCTGCATTTTTATAAGATCACCCTATGACCAATAACATGTTTTAAGCCCTGAGACATCAAATGTTGGCTTTTGCTCTCCCCATGACTCTGTTTATTGCCCAAAGGTGTTGCTAATCCATGATTTCATGGCTTCATCATTTGCTTGTAACCCATAATTTAGGGAACAATCTAGGAAACTTTCAGGTTATCCTGGAAGGGGGGGGGGAATGGAAGTCAGCTTCCTTTAATGGGCTGTGACCAATGAATTGTGACCAATGCCTTGAACAGTGAAAGGAACAGGTCTTCCTACACCACAGTCCCATTGATTATCTCTTCCTCACTAAGCACAGATTACTGTATATTTCTGCTAGATCAGGCCATGGATATTGGTTCTCCAAACAGGGAGTTCATTCCAAGCATTACTTTTAAAAAAGAGTGTTTGGGGGGGAATTGGGGTAAGCTTGTAATAAGCTTGAAAATATCTGTAAATTAAATAAAAATCAGAAAGTCTCCAAAAAGTTGACTTTTTACCATATTCAAGTTATAAGTATCATTCATCTCTTAAACTTATAAAGGTTCCTGCATAATTTAAAAATCAAGGGGTAAGGAAAATGTGCATGCCACTGACAACCCCTCACGTTGAAGTCCTTAGAATAGTCAGGTCTGAATATTCCTGTGAAGACTGGCCTGCATGTTCAATGCCACTCTGATATTGTCAGAATATGGACCAAGTTCCCAATGTTCTCTTGTAAATCAATACATTGTAAAGGGAAGAAACCCTTAAATTACTGAGTCAGTCTCCTGCCAAGTACTCACACAGTGGATGCCTTCTATTGTAAACTGGCTCTCTATTTGGTCTTAAGTCAAAGCCCAAGATGATAAAATAGAGTAAAGTACAGCCAGCCCAATAGATTCAATATGTGGAAGAATTTATTTTACTTTTTAAGAATTTCTGAAGCACTTACTTGCCAAGTCATTGTGTTCAAAGAGCAGTATAATTTAGCTGCTTTTTTATGAGATACATTTTAAAAGGGAGGAAAATATTTTTATTTTTAAGTCAGGCAGGCCTTAGAAATCATCTGGCAGGATTGTGGGAAGATGGTGGAGTAGGGAGATCCAAGATTCAGTCCCTCAAACAGAACAACTATTAAATAGTCAGGACATGTCTGAAACAACTATTTTGAAACTACAGAGATCAGTAGAACATTGTATAACATCCACAGAATAGCAAGAGGAAGAAGTTAGTAAATTACAGTAAAGACCAGTAAATTGCCCTCCCTACACAGTATTATGAGGGTCCATCCCCCATTCTTGTGGCAGAATGCAGTGGGCTCTGTCACCAGCTCACTGGTGACAGAAAGGGACATAAAAGTCCTCTTCCCCAAGACCAAGGGTGGGCATGGCTGATAGCTGATCATGACTTTTGATTAGTGGTTTTGGATTGCTGAGGGCGTCCATTGTTCTAACTCACTCCAGACAAAGGCAGCAGTGGAGGAGACTTAAACTGAGGCAGACAAGTTCAAGGGCTGAATTTGCTAGGGAGGTCAAGAAGCTCAGCTTTGGGGAGCCATGGAAGAAGCTTTAGGCGACCTTCCTCATTCTCCCTTTCCCACCCTGGGGATATTTGAGCCAGCCTATGCCCCCTTATGTCCCTGTTTCAGCAAAGAGTGACTTGACTATTCTCTGGCATGTTCCACTCCCAAAATTTTCCCTCTAGGAGAAAACAGCTTGGAACAACAAAATGAGTTTAAAAACTATAGAGGAGGACAGTCTGGGGCAAAGGCTTCCCTGCTTTAACACTTGGGAGAGAGAGGTCAGTCTCCTGGGAAATAGAAGTAGCACTCAAACTCCTGTAAATAGGGGAACTCCAAAACAACTATCAAGCACAAGCCCAGGGCAATATAAAGGCCCAGAAAGTGAGGGAGGGCTCTACACACTGCATTCACCCTGGGCAGACTCCCAGGATAAGAGGACTCTGTCTTACTACCAGCTGGTTGAAAAATCAAGAAACAGGCATCTTAGGGAATAAATTCCAGAGTTAGCATTTTAAATATTAAAAAGTGCAGGGCACAAGAAAAGAGTACAAGAAAAACTAAAGAAACAGGTAATGATGGCCCATACAAAGCAAGAGGATAAAAAATCAGAAAACACCAATGAAGAAGACCAGAATGTAGACATACTAAACAAGGACTTTTAAAAAATTATCTTAAAAATGCTCAAGGAGATGAAGGAAAATACAGAGAAAGAATTAAAAGGATATCAGGAAAACAATGAATGAGCAATATGAGAACATTAGTAAAGAGATAGAAATTTTAAAAAGGAATCAAACAAAACTTCTGGAGTTGAAAATCACAATAACTGAAAAGAAAAATTCCCAAGAGGGTTTCAAGAGCAGATTAGATAAGGCAGAAGGAATAATCAGCATACTTGAAGATAAGACATTTGAAATGTGTCAGGCTGAGGAGCAGGAGGGAAAAAGATCTATAGAAAGCAAAATAGCCTAAGACATCTCTGAGACACCATCAAGCATGCTAATGTACACATTATGGGAGTCCCAGGAGGAGAAGAAGGAAGGAAAGGGGCCAGAAGGAATATTCAAAGAAATAATGACACAGAATTTCCCAAACTTAGCAAATGATGTGAATATGCACATCTAAGATCAGAGAACACCAAACAGGATAAATATGAAGAAACACCCCATCATATATGGATCAAACTACCAAATGCAAAGGATAAGGAGAGAGTTCTGAGAGTTGCAAGAAAAAAAGCAATATGTTACGTACAAGAGAGTCCCAGTTAGAATGAGAGTCAATTTCTCATCAGAAACCATGGAGGCAAGAAGGCAGAGTGTTGAAATACGTAGTGTTGAGGGAAAATAACTGCCAAACAAGAATTTTATATTCAATGAAATTTTATTTTGAAAATTGAGGGAGAGGGAGCAGATGTGGCTCAAGCAGTTGAGCGCCCGCCTCCTACATGGAAGGTCCTGGATTCAGTTCCCAGTGCCTCCTAAAGAAAACAAACAAACAATGAGCAGACAACAAGAAAAACAATGAACAGACAATGAGCAGACAACGAGCAAAAACAAACAAGCAGACAATGAGCAAAACAACGAGCAAGCAACAAGCAAACAGATGAGGGAGCCAACTGAGGGGAGCCAATATGGTGCCCAGTTGTTTGGTCAAACAAGCACTGGGCTAATTGTAATACAAGGACATTTCATGGACTTTAATCATCAGTGAGTTGATTGTATAGATGGCTTACATCTACAATCAACCAAGTAGATTGCCATCAGAACTAAGTGATGTCTTATCCAATCAGATCAAGGCATTAAAAGGGGAAGTGATTTCAGAATTCAGGAAGAGAATTCCTATCTCTACTTCAGACAGCCAACATCTTGAAGAAGCCCCTGGTTTGCAGCCTGCCCTATGGAATTTGGACTTATGCTTCCCCATGGTTGCGTGAGGGAATTTTTAAAAATCTAATATTTACAAATATCTCCTGTCGGTTCTGTTTCCCTAGAGTACCCTGACTAGCATACCTCCTGTTAAAATAAAAATGTCTAATTTCTATCCAGGACCAAACCTTTTCTTGTATTATGCATTCTATCTCCTCCTGCTTTCTCAATGACTTTCCTCCTGCACTTTTACTCTCTTTTCTGCACCATAATTTTCTCTCGTTCCCCTATATCATTTCCATACACATACAACCATGCTCTAGAATGTCTTATCTTTAAGAATCCTCTCCTAAATCTCACATCCTCTTATATCACAGCCCCATTTTTGTGCTATTCTTTCACCCCACATTAATTCTTCATCACCCCACATTAATTCTTCATCACCTCACATAATTCTTCTACCTTGTCCAATCAGGCTTCCATAACAGAGATCCATAGAAACTTCTCCCAGTTTGTCATCATCTTCCTCAAACTCTTGTTGGCAATCTACACAGCTGACCATTCTCATCTTCCTGACACATTTTTCTTTTGTCTCGTGGAATATCACATACTTCTGGTTTTCCTCTACCTCACTGGTGGCTCCTTCTCAGCATTCTTGGCTGGCTGGATCCTATTCCTCTGACAACTCATTATTGGAGTGATCCTGGGCCCTCTTTGTTTTTTTTATTCTGAGATGCAAACTGGCAACTCAGTCATCCAAACTGAACTCACAGGTGGATGTTATTTGGCCTGCAGCTTTAAAAATAGACAATTGCATTAAAAAATCTGGATTTCCAATTTCTTTTGAAAAATTAGATCTAGCAAAACTGAATCTGCATTCACACTTGGCAAAAATTTGGTGGAGCTGAGTATCTGCTGCCTAAATCATTTCTTAAACAGTTTACTACTATTTCTAATCATCTTATACCCAGCCTGCTTCACGCACTTAGGTTACTTGTCTAAGGCTGTAGGAATATAATTTTGTGACCTCTGATTTACACTCTCCCTAGATAATGTTATCCAGTCCCATTTAAATACCATATGCATTTCTTTTTTTCTTTAACAAATATTGAGTCCTCACAATATGCCAGGGATACAATAATGAATAAAAGAAGTCATCTTACTTCCAAAAAGTTTAACTTCTAGTGAAGAGAGACACACAAAATAGTGATATTTGTAAAGCCAATTAATTTGAAAAATAATTAAAGGAAAACAAGGGGAAAGAGATGATAGAAAAAGGTATTTTAGATAGGTTTGTAGGGAAGACTTCTCTGAGGTGATACTTGAACAGAAACCTGAAAGAAATGAAAAAGAGAAAGGCTTCTTAGGCAGAGTTAACAATAGGTACAAAACCAGGGAGCTTATTTTGTTCAAGAATGGCAAGGCCAGTGGGGCCAGAGCCCAATGAGTGTGATGGAGTGGTGGGAAATGAGTTTAGAAAAGCAGCAGGGAGTAAGACAGGTAGAACTTTGTGGGTTCTGGTAATTTTTGCACCTAATTCCAACAGTGATGGGTGTTTTGAATAGGAAGTGATATGAATGGAATTATGTTTTAAAAGTATTAATGTGGAAATTGTGTGGAGAATTGGCTGGAGGAGAGCAAGAGTAGAAATAGTGAGTCCATTAAGAGTGACAATGTAAGCTTAGGTAAGAGGTGTCAGTGAAGGGGACCAGGATAGTAGAGGTGGAGGAGGTGAGAAAGGGTCAGATTTGGGAATATATTTTCAGTATAGAGCTTGGATTGGATATAGAGTGTGACCGATAGAATGGAGTTAAGCATGACTCTAAAGTCTTTGATTAAACAACTAAATGAACAGAGGTGTCATTTACTGGGGAAAGAACAATTTTGAACATGTTTTGTAAGAGATGCCTTCTAGATACCCAAAAGGAGTTGGTTCACTGGCAGAGTTTGGAATCCAGGGCAGTGGTCACAGCTGGAAGGAACACTCCTGTTATTTGCAGGACACAGGGGCAAGAGAACAAATGGAGGCATATATACCTTATGCCAAAATATTTAAAAGTTATAACCAAGCTAACATGTTTTTATATAAAATACGTTCTGTCCTTCTACCTTGATTAATATACCTTTATAATAATAAAATAAAACAACATCACAAAGTTGTGACTTTTATATAACTGTAAGTTGGTACCCTATCAAAGATGACTGAATTTAATTACTGCACATGTCTGAGTATTGTATTGATGGGCCAGTGAAGAGAGAATCAACAAAGCCCAACGTTGTTTCTTTGAAAGGGTCAATAAAATTGACAAATCTTTAAAGAGAAAACAAAAAGAGAGAGGATACAAATAACTAAAATCAGAAATGAAAAGGATAATATTACTACTGATCCCACTGAAATAAAAAGGACTATATTAGGAAAATATGAACCACTATGGCAATTAATTCAATAACCTAGATGATATTGACAAATTCTTAGAATCACACAAACTACTTACATTGACTCAAGAAAGAAATAGAAAATCTCAACCATTACTAGTAAAGAGAATGAATCAAAGAAAAGTCCAGGACCAGATGGCTTAACAAGGGAATTTTACCATTCCAAGAAGACTTATCATCAATTCTGTTCAAACTCTTCCAAAAATTTGAAGAGGAGGGAACACTCCCTAATTCATTCTATGAGGCCAACATCACCATCATACCACAGCTAGATAAAGATACCATAAGAAAAGAAAATTACAGACCAATAACTCTTTTGAATATAGAGGCAAAAGTCCTCAGCAAAATACTAGCAAACAAAATCCAACCCTATATGAAAAGAATTATACACCATGATCAAGTAGAATTTATCCCTGGTTTGTAAGTAGAGGTCCAACATGAGAAAATCAATTAGTGTAATATACTGCATTAACATAATGAATGGAAAAAACACATGATCATCTCAAAGGATGCAGAAAGGCATTTGACAAAATACAATATGTCTTTTTCATAAAAACATTCAGAAAAATAGGAATAGAAGCTTCCTCAACATGATAAGAGGCATATACAAAAAAACCACTGCTAACATCATGCTTATTGTTGAAAGACTGAAACTACTTCCCTCTAAGATCTGGAACAAGACAAGGGTGTCCTCTGACACCACTGTTATTCAATATTGTACTGGAACTTCTTGCCAGAGGATTAGGCAAAAAAAAAAAAAAAAAGAAAAAAGAATGTGAAATATATCCAAATTGGAAAAGAAGATGTACAATGTTCCCTATTTGTAGATAACATGATCCCACATACAGAATATCCTACAAAATCCACAACACAGCTTCTAGAGCCAATAAATGTACTCACCAAAGTGGTGGGATACAAGAGCCCCCCAATAGTGCTTCTATACACAAGTAATAAACAATCAGAAGAAAATCAAGAAAAAACTCCATTTACAACAGTAATTAAAAGAATCAAATAACCAATATGTAAAAGACTTGTATGCAAAAAACTATAAAACATTGCTAAAATAAATCAAAAGATCTAAATAAATGGAAGGATATTCTGTGTTCATGGACTGGAAGACTAAATATTGTTAATATGTCAATGCCACCCAAAGCAACTTATAGATTCAACACAATCCCAATAAAAATTTCAACAATGTCCTTTGCAGAAATGGAAAAGCAAATCATTAATTTTATATAGAAGGGTAAGTGGTCCCAAATAACCAAATCCATATTGAAAAAGAAAAATGAAGTTGAAGGACTCATACTTCCCCATCTTAAAATTTATTACAGAAGCCACAGTAATCAAAGAGGCATGGTACTGGCACAAGGACAGACATATAAACTAACGAAATTGAATTGCGAGCTCAGAAATCAACACTTACATTTATGAAAAACTAATTTTTGACAAAGGAGCAAAAAGCACTCAATTGAGAAAGAACAATCTCTTCAACAACCAGTGCTGAGAAAATGGGATTTCCATTTGTGAAAAAAAGGAAAAGGACCTCTACCTCACATCTTATACTATAATCAACTCAAAGTGAATCAAAGACCTGAAATAAGAGCCAGAACTATCAAAGTCCTAGAAGAAACCATAAAGAAGCATCTTCATGACTTTTTGTTAGGCAATAGTTTCCTAGACTTTACATCAAAAGCATAAGCAACAAAAGAAAAAAATAGATAAATGGGGCCTTATCAAAATTAAAAACATATGTGCTTCAAAGGATTTTAGCATGAAAGCTAAACAACAACCTACACAATGGGAAAAAATATTTGGAAACAATATATCCAATAATGGTTTAACATCCAGTATACCAATAACTCAACTCAACAACAAAAAGACAAGCATCCCAATTTAAAAAATGTGCAAGAGGCTTGTATAGACATCTCTCCAAAGAAGATATACAAAATGGTCGAAAAGCACATGAAAAGATGCTCAACATCATTAGCCATCAGGGAAAATGCAAATCAAACCACAATGAGATATCATTTCGCTCCCACTAGAATGACAGCTATTAAGAAAAAAAAAAGGAAAATTATACGTGTTGCAGAGGATGCAGAGAAATAGGAACTCTTATTTATTGCTGGTGGCAATATAAAATGTTGCAGCCACTGTGGAAGATGGTTTGGCAGCTCTTCATAAAGTATAAAATTACCATATGACCTGGCAATCCCACTATGAGATATATACCCAAAAGAACTGAATGTCGGTTCTCAAACAGATGTTTACACATTGGTGTTCATTGTAGCATTATTCACAATTGTCAAAATGGAATTAGCCCAAGTGACCATGAGCCAATGAATGGATAAACAAAATGTGGTAATTATATACAATGTAATATTATCCAACTGTAGAAAGGAATGGAATTCTGATAAATGTGACAACATGAATGAACCTTGAAGACACCATGTTGAAGTGAAATAAGCCAGATACAAAAGGACAAATATCATATGATCTCACTGATATGAAACAATTAAAACAAGCAAACTCATAGAATCTATAATATAGGTTTCCAGGGGAAGGGGTGGGGCTAGGGAATGGGAAATTGTCTTAAAATATTCAGGGCTCCTATTTCGAATGAAGGAACTGTTTTGATAATGGATGGTGATGATGGTAGCACAACATTGTGAACATAATTAACAGCACTTATATATATTTGAATGTGGTTAAAAGGCACAATGTTAGGCTCTATATATGGTAACAGAATAAAAATGTTTTAAAAAATCCATGGAACTTCACTACACAAAATGTGACCCCTATGCTAAGCCATGAACTTTAATTGACAGTACAATTTTAAGACTGTGCTTTCATCCATTGTAACAAATGTTCCACACCAATGCAGGGTGGTAACAATAGAGTGGTATTTGGGAATCCTGTATTTTATGCATGATGATTCTATAGACCCACAATTTCTCTAACAAAGAAAAAAAGAGAAATCATCTGGCACAGATATCATTGCTTTCACAGGAGAGGAAACTAATATACCAAAATTTAAGTATTTGTTAAAAACAAGAGCAAAGAAAGGTCAGAGCTAATGCCTGAGTTTGTGACTTGGTCCAGTGGTCCTTCTACTATACAACAAAATAGAAATGGAAAAATGAAGAAGGCCTGCTTTTTTTTACACACTGGAAGAAGGAGAAATCAAACATTTTTTTCAGTTCCTACAGAGCCAGTTTTGTGTAGCTAAACTGGAAAATAAGTCCCTTCTGTGAAGACCTCATGTGGCATTGCCCTTATACTAATTACTAGTTGGCTTGAAGAAGAAGTGTGTTGTCACCAAGATGGTCCCAGGGAAGAAGTGCCCAATACTACTACTTTTCATTTTTCCATTCTGGGCTGCACACCGATGTGGGGATATTCTGGTGTGGGAACATACATTTTAAATCATAGAACAGAAGCTTAGTGACATGATATATCTCCTGCCTTCCAGAATAGACAGAATGTGTATCAGCTGAGGAAATCAGTGCTTGCCAAAAACAACACCATAGGCTAAGATTAAAAGAATTAAACAGATTGGAATCAACCAGAAAAGATGTGCAAAATTCTGGCATTTCTTGCCTAGCATCCTCTGGCAAGGGGAACTTTGTTTCTGAATGCAACAATTTTGAGCCCGGATACTTTTGTGAGTCATCTGTTATAGTGAATGAAAATGTAAAAATTAACTTGATGTCAAAAATAAACATCATGTCAAAGACCATTTCACAATTAAAATTTTAATACAAATAACAGTAATCTCTTCACTAAAAATTTACTTTAGACAGCAATAAATATCTCACCCTTATTTTATTTCCATTATATGAATTTAATTCAATTTTTAGGATGTGGTTATTCATTTTGCATAAAAATAGAAGCATCTTTATCTTCTCCATCAACTCTATCAGTCTCACCCTAATCAGAACATATATGTATGTAGTTTATCATGCATTATTTTATTTTATTTTTTATTTTTTTTTGTAATAAAGACACTGCTTTTATTTAGTTTGATATGTTTCTTTACAGAATGCAGAAAACACATCTTAAAATCATATAGAAGGAAATAAAACACATCAGTGGTTGGTGAACACTTGAACGTGAGTCCAGCGGCCACCGCCAGCCCGGTGCTCAGGGGAGGAGACTGCCTGCAAGGGCATTGTGGCTGTCATGCATTATTTTAAATACTTTACAAATACTATCTCATAAGAACAATTCTTTGAAAACTTTATCATTTTATTTTATATGCTTGTATTCCTTTGTAATAACTCTTATTTTGAGCCAAACACTGAGCACATTGAGCATAAAACTTTATATATTTTTCTGATGTAGTCTTTATAATATACTTATAAGTAGATATTATTATTCCACCCATTTAACAGATGAAGAAACTCAGACTTAGACAAATTGAATAAATCGCCCAAAGTTAGCAAGTTACAATTACAGGCAATTTAATTCCAGTTCCATTTCTTTTAGCAGTTCTGTGAGTGCATAGTTATGTTTGTTTCAGGGGGAGAGAGACATCATGGCTTTCAGCAGACCTTCAAAAGGCTTGTTATATAAAACTTCTTTAGAGACTGATGATTTACTTACAAAACTATATTTGTCATTCAGGTAGATCCAGGTAGCCAAATAGACAACAGTGAAGCCTTGGAAAGTTTAAGCCTGATAGTTTAGGTCTTTTTGTTCTTACCTAATAATGATGCTGTTTTTCCAGTTAATCTTAAACATGAACACTAAGAAGACCATCTCTTTATTGTCCACCTTCAAAAAAACAAACCAGAATACTGAAGCTCTTTACACCCGCTGTCCATCTACGGTATCAATTAGAGCGAGGTACTTCCTAGCACTTCTGTGCCTTTCTGCTCCACCAGCTGAACTGTATGCTCACCTGGGAATACCCCAAATATGCTTACGGCAGTAGTTCACACTTGTTTCTGTAAATACTTAATTTAATTAAGTTATGGGTATGAAAAGAAAGTACACTAAGAGAGATGTGTTTGAAAAGTATTAATGTTTGGAGGAAAATTGTAAAACTGGAAGATTCTGCACTCAGTTGGCTTCACAAATATTTCTCACTCTACATTAGAGAAACCTAAACAAAATCATCATTACTATGGTCTATACAAGGAAGATGTGAGCTCTTATCTGAGAACTCATACTTTAATAATTTTAAAAAGGTCTTGGATTAACATTGATTAATCCATAGAACTATTGGTGAATGAATGTACATCTATGTTTTACCTTAAAGTATTTAAGGTATTTGTCATTTTGAAATGATTCTTTCATTTTTATATGAACAACCAAATAATGTTCCACTGAGAAAGATAAGAACATGTTTACTTTATATATTTTTACTACTTTTTTACCTTTAATACCACCAGAAAGAATGATCTGAAACGAGAACAACTGTTCACTTATAATAAAAAGCACATTGCAAAAGAGGTCAATAAATGCTTCTTTGGTGGCATGAAATTTGCAGGTGTCAGTGAAGACTGGATAGGAATAATCAGGTCAAAATAAACCTAAACTGGGTCAGAGTAAAAAGAGAACTGGCACATGAGTAAGGAGACCTAAGTCAGTACCCCATATTCTCACTCTACATAGCGTGGCACCCTCAATAATTTGCAAAATATTTTTGTGTCTCAATTGTTTAATCTCTAAAATTTAATTATGATTTTTGATAGTATAGACATTGTGATAATATAAAAACCACTAGATCAATCCTTCATAGGGTATTTTCACATATATATATATTTTTTCATATATATATATATTACCTGCATAACTATGGCTTTCCTGTGTGCAGAGAGTAGTCCAAACTTCACAGAAAGAGGACAGAAGTTCAAATATTAATATTGTTACTTAGTTTTAAAAATCTCAAATATGAATTAAAATCATTACATACTGTTGATAAATAAACTTAAACTGAAATATTCCTGGCATTAAAATTACTCCTAGGAAGATCTGAGAAAGAAGGCTATGGCAAATTTTGATGTAAAATAAATACATAAAAAACACCTGATTTCTCCTTAGTGGCAAAAGAGCAGGCCGTATTAAGCATGCCAACTGAAGCAATAATTTCATTAAAAAAGAAAACATTTATAGCTAAAAAGAAATGCATATATAGAGGCTCTGTATGTGTAAACTATAGCAACTGCTTAAGTAACATGTCATATCATATATCAGTATTTAACATTATCAGATATTGACATAAGGAAATGGCCTAACTTTACAATTTGTTTTTACTATTAAATACACAAAATATTTATTCTTTGTGGGAATAAGAACTTTGCATAGGTATTTGGAGATATATATGTAAATACATGCACATATATTTTTGATTCACCATCTCTCTTCTTGGTGGACTTAGTGGCAAATCTTAGAACAATCATCAAAACGGCAAGTCTCAGAGGAAATTAATACCCTTTTGCCTCTTATCCTAACACCTTCCTTTCTCTGACCCATCAAGTTGTATTCCTAGACTTCTATTCTAGCCAGTTTGGGATTGTGTAGCTACAGATTGTCCAGAAATGAAAGCCTTTGGTGGGAATGTTCCTAACTATTAGGTGAAAGGAAGAGTTCAAATTTACAGCATATTACTGACATTCTTTTCATAGGCCGACTCATAAGGACAGAAGGAGCAAGCTGATGTCATAGAACGCACAAGGATCACTAATTAAATCTGACTGTTCGTGGTTTTCAATCTTGAGTCTCAGAGGAGGCATGCTTTTGCATAACTTTGACTCGTAAAAAATGTGGTAGCAGTGTGATGGTTAGGCTAATGTGTCAACTCGGCCAGGTAATTGTGCCCAGGTGTTTGGTCAAGCAAGCACTGGGCTAAATGTAATACAACGGCATTTATGGACTTTAGTCACCAGTGAATTTACTGCATAGATCGCTGATTACATCTACAACATTCAGGGAGTTTGCTGTCAGCAATAAGTGATGCTTTATCCAATCAGTTGAATGCCTTAAAAGGGGAAGTGATTTCAACATTCAGAGAGAATTTCCCAGCTCATCTTTGGACAGCCAACGTCTCCCAGAAACTCATATACGACCTTCATTGGACTTTCATCGAAGGCCCTGGTTTCAGCCTGCCTACGGAACCTGGACTTGTGCATCTCCATGGTCACATGAGAGACTCTTATAAAATCTCATATTATTGACAGATATCTTCTGTTGATTCTGTTTCCCTAGAGAACTGTGACTAATACATGCAGTAACTACAGACTAGAAATATCTGGTACAAATACTAAGACAGCGAATAATAACAAGATGTTTGTCACTCTCCTATCACCTCTGAATTGTTTATAGGGTCAAACAGCCTGAAAAGTTTTAAAATTTCAGTTTGGTTGTACCAAGCAATTAAGATTCTTGAGTGTAATGACCATTAGAGACAGAATTTTATATGGTGGATGTATTAGTCAGCCTGAGGAGTGCTAATGCAAAATACCAGAAATCAGTTGGCTTTTATAAAGGGTATTTATTTGGGGTAGAAGCCCACAGTTACTAGGCCATAAAGCATAAGTAACTTCCCTCACCAAAGTCCATTGTCACGTGTTTGTGCAAGATGGCTGCCGACATCTGCCAAGAGTTCAGGCTTCTTGGGTTCCTCTCTTCCTGGGGCTCCATTTCTCTCCAGGCTCAGCTCCTCTGTTTTCTCCACAAGATCACTGTAGACTACGAGGCTTTCTAGGCTTTGCCTCTCTTCACAAGACCAGTGGTGAACTGTCAGGCCAATGGCTCGTCTCTTTTCCCAGGACCTTCTCTCCGTCTTCACAACCAAGCTCCTCTGTGTGCTTACTTCCCTGGGCTCCAGCATTAAAATTCAGCATCAAAACTCCAACTCTGTTCTTTGCCATATTTTTTATCTTTGATTCCCCACCCACCAAGGGGCGGGGCTCAACACCCTACTGACGTGGCCCAATCAAAGCCCCAATTATAACTTAATCATGCCCAGATGAACAGATCCGTTTACAAGCATAATCCAATATCTATTTTTGGAATTCATAACTATATCAAACTGCCAAACTGCTACAGTGGATATCTCTGGACCTTACAGGTGAAAACAAGGATGTAAAATATAAAATTTACTGGTTCCTTTTATTTTAGAAAGAATGACATCCTTACCTCCCCCATCTTATTTTAAATCATAGCAATATAGCAGAAATAAGGATATTTGGCAGAGAATTGCTTTGAAAGTACCTGGCTCATACTGCTATACTAAAATATTATTAATTCATATGTTGTCAGTACTGAGATATTATTAAAATGCTTTATTTTAATTTAATTACTTTGCTTTTTATCCTAAGTAGATTTTAAGCTTATTTTGCATTAGCATTGTGTCTATATATTTCTATCTCTCATAAAGACTTTCCCAGTGTCTTACACAAAAAGAATGCTAAAGAAATATGTGTTGATTGATTGACTGATTGATTGATTGTCCACGCTGAAAGGAGTCTCCCTAACTTACAAGTAATTTCAGTGGTGGGAGGTGTGGGAGGATAGAAATTCTCCTGTGAGATTTAAAAGGCTGGTTCCTGCTCTGTGACATTAAACTGTGACTAGATTTCTTAGTTAAATCTTCCAGTTGTATAAAATTTGTTTCATTTTATATAAAATTAGTGGAATTTCCTCTGCTTCCTAAATGAATACTGCTTTACAACCTTTTCTTAACCCTGCATTTTGTCTCCATATCTCAGCAAGAACCAAAATGTATAAAACATCCTTTTGTTCCTTCTAAAAGAAAGTGGAAGTTATCTAGAAATTATTTAAATATAATATGGACTCTTCAGTTCTCACTTCTCTGACATTAATTTTCATCTAAAGACACACAAATATATGAATGGCTGAAGATGGCATACCAATTCCAATAGGCAGAGAAAAAAAGAACAAGAGGCAAATGAATTAATTCTGATTTCTTTGTGCACTTCTGCTGTCAGACCTAATTATTTGTTCTTTATTCAAGGTTTCTTTCTACAATGTAATGCCATGAAAATATCTGATGAAACCAGCAGGCTTGTGTGAAATGCAGGATCTGTAGAATTAAAAATTTCTCAATTTTCTCAGATACGTTCAATGAAATGAAAGAGCCTGTTATTAAAATTAACTATTACCATTAAGAAGAGAATTGTAAGCAGAAATACAAATCTTAAATTTATTAATGCTCAACCTCTGCTATGGACATTAGCCAGCATTCAAACTTTGTATACAACATCAATAGGATTTAGGTCCCCAAAAAAGGAAGGGGTATTTTATATGCCTAGCCTAACAGCCCATGCTATAAAATCAAGACATTGATATATATATAGTCTATGAAATAAATATATATATTTGTAAGGGTTTTAAGTTACTGAGTCATTCTGGAGCTGAGTCCCAAGTGAGTAATTTTATTCCAGGGAGATCAAGTATCCTCATTTCTAATGTTTGCTTAATGACCCAATAGAACTTGGATAATGAGACAATTGAGGGTTGAAAACGGTACACCATCCATCAAGTGAGTCTAATGCTGGTGACACACTGTTTATTTACAGTGCAATATAGGAAGACCTATGGCTCACAATGCTGACACAAACAGAACAATAAAAACTACTTAAAACCATTTATATTCATTTTAAAATTAAACTCATGGGGTTATGTCAAGATTTCTACTCTTTGTGAGAGAGAGATTACATTTATCAACAGCTGTATGCCTTGTTCTTCAATCAGTGCACAGTGGGGGCTTAGATTTCTACAATTCCTGTTACACTCTAATGGAGAAACAATGAAATTAGAGAAAGAAAAGAGTTATTAGTTCATCTACTTTAGCTCCATGGTTATTTCTATGAGACAAAAATGCTGTCTCATTTTTCTCAGTATTGTTTTGATGGTTTCCAACAAAAATTCACGACTTTTCTAAAGCACACTACAATACTGTCGATTGACCGGTCACTAGATTCCTTTCCTCTTTTCAAGGTCATCCCATTATTCTTTGTGATTACTATAGAGTAATATGTTTCTAATCCTTTTCCTTGGCAATGAGATAGTTTTGCTCTTTGTAAAATGTAATGTCCATATTTAGTCTAAGCTACTAAGCGATCATCTATGTGTACTTCTATCATATATTACCTCCACATTTTTGTTCATTTCCTCTGGGTTTTAATTGCTACCATGTCATTGACTTACACTTTCAAAAAGCCATAGTCAATTTTGCCTCATTTATAAAGTTGGAAGAATAATTCTATTTAACCTTATATGATTTGGAAGGGAGGGAATGCATATGTGGTTATATTAGGAACATATGTCTAGACACAGAAAGTTACATCTAAAGTTAGAGTGAGGAGAGGTCAGAGTTTCTTCTTGTTGTCCATCTTCATGGAGAGTTCAGTTACATAAACTAGAGGAAAATTCCATTACAACGTTAGCATCAAGAGATGAACTTCTTGTCTGTCTTGCTCATTGATTTAGCTCCAGCACTAAACATAGCATCTGGCAATCCTTTGCTAGAAATATTTTTTCTTAGAAATACTTTGCAAATATTAAACTGCTAAATTTTGGTAATAATTGAAATATTTATGATAATTTGATTTCAAAAATATCAACATTTAGCTTGTTGTAATACCTTCATGTTCTTAATTTTCCAATAATATTTCAATAACAGCTACCACAAAAATAATGGAAAAATCTCAGAAAATAATTCATTTTTTCTTTAGCTGACCTATGAAACACTGGCTTTACAAGTTTGTTCTCACCCTACAACAATTATCTAAAAACCCTGCTCTTTATTTGATTTTTCTCTAATAATATTCATAGTCGGACCAATTTAAAAAATTGAGACTGCTTGTGAACTATCAAATAAGTTTTCATAATATTGATATTATATTCACTCTCATCTGCGCTCATTAATCAAAAGAGCCATTGCAGCAGTTTGGCATTGTTTATGGATTCCAAAAACTGATATTGGAATCAATTTTTGGAACTGATCTGTTCCTCTGGCCATATTAGGTAGTATTAACTTCAGAGGTTTCACTTTTACTTGATTAAATTATGAATAGGGCTTTGATTGAGTCAGTAGGATGTTAAATCCCTGCCCCCTTGGAGGGAGGGGACTCACAAAGAAAACAACACAGCAGAGAAGAAAGTTGGAGTTTTGATGCTGGAGCCCCGGGAAGTAAATACACAGGAGAAGAACACAGAGGAATAGAGATGGCGCCATAAACATGGCAGAGGCCCCAGGAAGAGAGCAAGCCTGGTAGTCTACAGCTGACCTTGTGGAGAGAACAGAGCAGCTGAGCCTGGGAAGAAACGAGTCCTGGGGAGAGAGGCAGCTTTATACCAGCCTATAGCTGAGACCAGAAGAAGCTGGGACCATGGAACATGAAGAGGAAGGCTGAACCCTCACAGAGACTGACTGCCATCTTGCTCCAACACGTGGTAACAGACTTTTGGTGAGGGAAGTAATTTACTCTTTATGGTTTTATGACTATAAGCTTCTTCTACCCCAAACAAATACCCTTTATAAAAACCAATTGATTTCTGGTACTTTGCATCAGCACCCCTTTGGCTGACTAATACAACCATCAAACTTTGCTTTAGAGATATTTATTCTAATAAATTCTTGCTAGTGGAAAATACGCCCTGATTGCTAAAATTCATATTTCTAATATTTTACCAGTATATAGACTTTCCACCTCAATAATTTTTAAAAATAGGCTGTGTTAATATCATTATATAATCTTGGGACATTTTTCCCACTTTACTTTAAAAATTGTTACTACATTTACACTACCCAAGTATTCAAACACATTCCAAATACTCTCTATATTGGTTCAGTAACCAACAAAATTCAAACCTAAAAATCAAAAGAATAATGTAACTTGGTCTTACTGATATGTAGTCTTTCTGCATTTAAAATTCATTTATATTTTTCCATTACTACACAATTGTAACAACAGTCATTATTTTTTTTTTAATTTTCCATATATTTTCCATAAAGTTTAAAGCTTAATGATTTTGCTGGAAAAGAAGTGGCTGCTATTCTGATTCATTCATCTATCCTTTCACTCCTTGTTTCATCAAACAGGTATTGAGTTACTGCTATTGCCAAACACTTTTCTAGTGCTGGAGATCAGAGATAGACACACAGTCCCTGAATTCTTGGAATTAGCATCTATTGTGATTATGCCCCTCTTGTTCTTTCCTTGTGCATTTTAATTGTAGTGAACTATTTTAGTGAACTAAGTTTCAAGTCTACTAATATAAACTGAATATTACTTGGAACATATGGATTCTAACAAGATACATAAGAAGATTCAGTATAACATCAATGTCCAGGTTCAGCTAAACACATATATAATTCATTAAAAAGTGTTAAATTTTAATTTCTTCTAAGAGTACAATGTGACAGAATCTCATTCCATGCATTTTATTAAGAATTTTATCTCATAAGACATTTATCTTATAAGTTTTGTGCACTTTGTGCATTTATTTTTCCAAATAAAAAGTATAGCCATAAATGGTGAGAAATGCTTATTTACCTAACTCAAAATAGGCTATTACCTGAAAAATTCTTATATAAAACTCTTAGTAGAAATTCCAGCTCTGGCATATTAGTAAGAGTTTCGTGGCTTTTGATTAGATACTTCAAATGGCTGGGGGACTGGTGCTCTTAGGCCATTGTGCAGGACAATGGTAGCAGAGGACACTTAATGATGCTATGCTGCCTCAGAACTGGAAAGGACAGTGGAAGGCTGGAATTTGCTGTTAAGGTCAAGAAAGCACAGTCTTGGGAAAACATGGAAGACACTCTTGGTGCTCTTCCTCGCCCCTCCCTCTCTAGGGTAGTTTGGAGGCCCTGGCCATGTTCTGGCTGAGAAATACTGACTTGGGAGAGTCCTTTCTGTCCTGCTTTCTTCCCAGATTTGCCCCACAGGCAAATTCACCTTGGCACAATGAAAGCAGTGTAAGAAACAATTGAGACAGATGGTCTAGGGCAAAGGATTTCCTGCCTTAAGTACAGCAGTGGAACATGCAGGAGAGGGAAAAGTCCTGTCCCTTGTGAAGTAGAGGAAGCATTCACTCTCCTAGAAACAGGGGAACTCCTATGGTCACTAGAAAGCACAAGCCCAGAACAAGACACAGGCCCAGAAAAGATAGGGAGGACACTACACTTTGCATTCGCCTAGGTTGTATCCTCTTGATAAGAGAGCTGACACTCAAGAAAATCTGTCATATCACCAGTTGGTTACAAAATCAAGAAACAGACATCTGAGGGAATAAATTCCAGAGTTAACAATTTAAAATATTAAAATTTACAGTATATAAAAAATAAGTACAGACAAACAAAGAAATGGGTAATTATGGCCCAGATGAAGGAAAGGATAAAAACTCAGAAAACACCAATGAAGAAGATCCGAATGTAGACATACCAAAGAATGCCTTTTTTAAAAAATGGTCTTGAAAATACTCGAGGATATGAAGGAAAATGCAGAGAAAGAACCAAAGAATATCAGGAAAACAATGAATGAGCAATATCACTAGCAAAGTGATAAAAATTTTAAAAAGGAACCAAACAGAATATTGGAGTTGAAGACCACAAATAACTGGAAAGAAAAATTTAAAGGAGGGTTTCAGCAACAGATTAGAGCTGGCAGAAGAAAGAATGAGTCAACCTTAGGACAAGACAATAGAAATGAGTCAAGCTGAGGAGCAGAAAGAAAAAAG
Source organism: Tolypeutes matacus (assembly GCA_026826555.1). NCBI lineage: Eukaryota > Metazoa > Chordata > Mammalia > Cingulata > Chlamyphoridae > Tolypeutes > Tolypeutes matacus. The sequence goes on from JAKSZT010046586.1 coordinate 15,118,838, forward strand.
AATAATAAAAAAGTGAAAATAGCCTAAGACATCGGGGACCCTATCAAGTGTACCAATATATGCATTATGGCAATCTCAGAAGGAGAAGGAAAGAAAGGGACAGAAGGAATATTAAAGAATGAATGACAGAGAACTCCCCAAATTTAGCAAAAGACATGAATATGCACATTCAAGAAGCCCAAAACACCAAACAGAATAAACATGAAGAAAATTACACCCCACCATATGTTGATCACACCATTGAATGTAAAAGAGGAGAGAGTTCTGAAAGCTGCAAGAGAAAAGCAATATGTTATGTGCAAGGGAGTCCCAATTAGTTTGAGTGCTGATTTCTCATCAGAAGCCATGGAATTAAGAAAGCAGTGGGTTGAAATACTTAAAGTGCTAAAAAATAAAATAAAATAACTACCAAACAATTTTATATCCAATGAGACTTTCTTTCAAAAATGAGGGAGAGATTAAAATATTCCCAAATAAACAATAGCTGAGGGAGTTCATCACCACTAGACCTGCCCTACAAGTAATGCTAAAGGGAGTTCCCCATACTGAAAAGAAAGAACATTACACTGTGGTTCAAAGCAGCATAAAGAAATAAAGACTTCTTTTAAAGATAACCATTTGGGTACATATATGTGCCTGCAGTATTGAATTGTATTGTTTGGTATATAACACCACTTCATACTTCCTAAAGGTACTAAAAGGCAAATGAATAAAATTTAATAATAAATCTGTGGATTTGGATACAATCTACAAAGATATAAGTAGTAAAAGTACACAAAAAGGTGGGGGAATGGAGGGGTATGGGAAATGTGTATGTATATGCTGTTGAAGTCAAGTTGGTATTAAATCAAATATGATTGTTATATATTTAGGTGGTTAAATTTTAACCTCATAGTAACCACAAGAAAATATATGAAAAATATATTCAGATATAAAAGAGAAGGAACTCAATATGGCACAATAACAACAAAAATCAAATAAATATAAAAGAAGGCATTAATAGATGAATTGAGGGGAAAAGAAGTTATGATTTACAGACTAAACAGCAAAATGGCAGAAGAAAGTTGACAGTTTGAAGTTCTTTTATGAATCCCAAAAGAAGATTATGGTTTTGAACTAATCCATTCCTGTGGGTGTGAGACCCTTTTGATTTGATTATGTCAGTGAGGGATGACTCAGGTTGAGTCTCTGCCTTCTTGCTGGATCTTACATAAACATACACAGAGAGAGAGAGAGAGAGAGACAGAGGAAAAGGGAGTTCTGCTATTTTTGATCCTGCCATGTGAGAGAGAACTCAAGGATGCCTGAAGCCCCCCATGAGGCTGGGTCCATGGAACAGTTCAAGGCTGAGGAGATGAGCCCTACATATGCCGGATCGCCACATGACAGGACACCACGACCAACGTAGCTGACTTTGGTGAGAAAGCATCTCTGATGGTGCCTTGATTTGGACATTTCATGGCTTTAGAACTGTAAGCTTCCCCCCAAATAAAATTTCCATTATAAATACCCATTTCTGGTACTTTGCATTGGCAGGCTTTTGGCAAACTAAGACAAAATTCCTGCATTATCAGTAGTGATTTAAAATGTAAAAGATGTAAACACTCCTTTCCAAAGGCAGAAATTGGCAGAATATGTAAAAAATAATGACCCAACTATATGCTGTTCCAAAGAGACTCCCTTAAATTCAAAGATACAAGAAGGTTGAAAGTGAAAGGATGGAAAAATATATACCATGTGTATTAGTCAGTCAAAGGAGTGCTGATGCAAAATACCAGATATCTGTTGGTTTTTATGAAGGGTATTTATTTGGGGTAGAAGCTTACAGTTAGCATGTCATAAAGCATAAGTTACTTTCCTCACCAAAATCTATTGTCATATGTTGGAGCAAGATAGCTGCCGACTTCTGCAAGGGTTCAGGCTTCCTGGGTTCCTCTTTTCCCGGGGCTCACTTCTCTCTGGGCTCAGCTCCTCTGCTCTCTCCATAAGGCCAAGTATAGAGTATCAGGCAAATGGCTCATCTCTCTTCCCAGGACCTTGTTATGTCCAATTGGGCCTTCTCTCCTTCCTCACATATCTGCTTCTCTATTTGTTTACTTCCCGGGCTCCAGGACCAAAACTCCCACCTCCCTTCTCTGTGGTATGGTTCTCTGTGAATTCCTGCCCATGAAGATAGCTATAATAATATCAGATAAAATAGACTTTAAGTGAAAAACAGTTGAGAGAGAAAGACAGTCATATACTGATAAAGGGGTCAATTCAATTAAAAGAAGAAATATATTTCCACCTAACAGCAGAACTCCAAAATATATAAAACAAATACTGACAAATTTTATTAGAGAAATTCACAGTTCCACATTAATAATAGTAAACTTTAATATACCACTGTCAGTAATGGACAAGACGTCTAGTCAGAAGATCAATAATGAGCAATATTCTAAACCAACTAGACCTAACAGACATAGATAGAACACTGCACCCAACAATAAAATAATACACATTCTTCTTGAGTGTTCATGGATCATTATCCAGGATAGACCATAACTTAGGTCACAAAACAAGTCTCAAAAATTAAAAAATATTGAAATCATGCAATGTATCTTCTCTGACCACAATTGTATGAAGCTAGATATCAATAACAGAGGGAGAAATGAAAACAGCATTTCCACTTCTAGAAGTGTACCCAAAAGATTTGAAAGCAGGGACTCAAACATATATTTGCACACCAATGTTCATAGCAACATTATACACATTGCCAAAACATGTAAGGAATGGAAGTATCCATTAACCAATGAATGGGTAAACAAAATGTGGTTTATTGGGTATTACTCAGCCATAAAAAGGATTGGAAGTCTGTTACAATCAGGTTGGATGGACCTTAAGACATCGTGTTGAGTGAAATAAGCCAGACAGAAAATGAAAAATATTGCATGATCTCATTGATATGAAATAATTAGAATAAGAAAATTCATGGAGACAGAATCTAGAATATAGGTTACCAATAATTAGGGAGAAGTAGGAAATAAGGACTTAAGGCTTACAATGTACATAGTCTCTATTTGGAATGATGGAAAAAATTGTAATGGATAGTAGTGAAGGTAGCACAACATTGTGAATGCAATTAATAGCACTGAAATATTTATATCTGAATATGATTAAAAAGGGATGAGTTAGAGTGTATATAAAAATTAAATTTAAATTAATTTAAAATTAACAGAATAAAAATTAAATTAAAAGTCCATGGAAACATACTACACAAACAGTGAACCCTAAGTTAAACTATGGACTTTAAGCAATACAATTATAAAGATGTGCTATCATCACTTATAACAAATGTACCATTCCAATAAAGATGTTAATAGGGTACTGTATGGGAATTATGTATATTTTGCAGGATTTTTCTCTAAATCCACAAATTCTCTAATAAAAATATTTTCTTCCAGGGTAGTTGTGCCAATTTATATTCTTACTAACATTGTTGATGATTCCTGCATTACTATTTCTTCACCATCCCTAAATATTTTCAATTTTCAAGTTAATTTGATAGGTGAAAACTCATTGTTTTAATCAGCATGTTTGCATACTTGAAAAAAACTGACCTTAAAAAAATATGATGGTGCCTTTTACCAAAACCTATCATTTCAAATGGCAGCTATGATGTTATTGAAGGAAATTGGCAAGGAAGGAAAAAAGCAAAGAAATCAGTAAGCCTGAGAATTAAGTCAAAATAACCTTGGGTATGGTTACTAGCACATGGAATAAACTGGAAACAAATAGATAAGTGCCCTAATATGTATTGTGGGGAATTCTATTGGTAAAATATTATAAGCTTGGTAAACAATAACAACAAAATATGACAACATAAGACAACCCTTGGGCTCCCAATTGTGCATGAACATAAATTGGGCTTCAAAAGGTATGCAGTTCCTACTGAGAGCAATAATCCCCATTTCCGAATGTGCCCTATAAAGGTATCCATGACAGAAAATACACAAGGAAGACCCTCCAAGAGGGTGGCAGCAGAGTTCGTGGAGATCAATGGATAAGGGAATTCCCTAGAGAATGCAGGCCCAAGATCTAATCATGAATCTTCCTCCACTACCAATATTGAGAGGTCTTAAAAATGCTTGTCCAGAAGTATTCTGTCATTGCTATGTGCTTGTGCCAACCATGAGTTATCCATTCATCCGCTTTCAGTTTCAGTGTTTGTTATGGTTTTCCTGTACTTGCTTCACCAGTGTGTGTTGCCTTTTAGTTAACAGGAGGTAGAATGCAAGAACACATAGCTGGTCCTGATGGAGAGGACTGTGCATCTTCCAGAAATCCCTGACTTTGAAATGGGTGTAGTAACTGAATGGTGTTGTAGGTTATTTCTCTTGGAGAAATGAAGACTTTGGTTTATTTATAAGAAAGCTAAAACGAATATTTCATAACCAAAATGATAAATTATAGCAGAAACTACTTGCTATTCACCAAAAATCTGTGTTCTCTTCTTCGAGGACACAAAGTTAGGCAAAAGTTTTCAGCCCTGGCATTTTGGTGTGTCTAGGTGATGGAGTAGAAGTGATATGTGCCATTTCCAGTCCAAGCCAATGAAAACTTCCCAAGATATTCAACCATTACTGGGTAAATTACTCCATCACTAGGATGGAGACAACCATGAAGTTCTCGGATAGTACATCGGAGCTTCCATTAACATGAGTTCTGGTGTAAAGGCTGGTTGAGAGCCATTCCTGCCAAAATAACACCTGCCTTGGACCATTATGTAAGAGAGAAACAAACTTATCTTATTTAGCGTTTTTTGATTAGAGTAAATAGCATTATCCTAAATCAAATGCTAAATTTTAAAATGCAACTTGCAGAGTTATTCACCTACAGATGTTCAATAATTACAGTTTCTCCTGCAAATGTATTATTAGACAAAACAATAACACAGAAAGTGCTTGTACTTTCTCAGATTTCTTTAAAATTTGGCATTAGCTATCTTGTTTTCAGATCCCTTGTGATAAGTTTGTGCCAAAACCATATAATAGCATGTCTGAGCTACTAACTGTCATGTACAATCATTTTCCCTATTATGTAGATTCGGGAAATATGGCATAAGTAGGATAAATGAAAATCTCCCCCCAGGTCAGATTTGGGGAGAGCTGGACCCAAGATTCAGACCTAGGCAACCTGACTCCAGAACCTATGCTCTTAACCATTGTATGGGGCCATGGTTATAAGGAAATACAAACTGCTATGCTGGTTGCAGTCCCCAATATGGCTGCAAAACAGTTTAATGTGTTGCTGCTACTAATGGTATTACCACAGAGTTTCTACGGTTTAAGAAATATAGATAAGACTTAGGAAAATTTACATTATAGAAACGTCCTTATTTTAGAATAGAATTCAATAGAAAATCCCTACAACGAGCTCTCTAAGTGATTTTAAAGCATACTCTATTTCACAAAATTGTGAAAATTCACATAGGCACACATTTATTGTGTGAAAGTGAAGGGTAATGCTTAATGTTCTCTATCCCAAATATATGGTTTGTGCAGGCAAGGTGTGCATTTTTTTTTCCAAATATTTTGGTGGACAGAAAACACTATTTCCTTGTATTAAAAGGAAACTTTACAGAGCTCATTTTGTAAAGCACTATTTCTTGTCCTCCATTTTCTCATAAAATGTCTTGTCTTGGTGCCACAGGTTGGTATATTTTCCTCCTGTGACTATTTCTTAATAAGATAGGAGGTAGGGAGCAGATGTGACTCAAGCAGTTGAATGCCTGCTTCCCATGTTGGAGGTCCCGGGTTCTTCCCTGGTACCTCCTAAGAACAAAAGAACAAACAACAAGCAAACAAATGAAGGAACTAACTTGGGGGAGCTGATGTGGCTCAGTGGTTGAACACCAGCTTCCCACATAAGAGGTCCAGGATTCAATCCCTGGCCCTGGTACCTCAAAAGAAAACAAACAAACAAACAAACAAAAAAATAGGATCTAGCCTTTCTACTTGCTTTGGTTTCATAAATACTTTTCTACTCCCCCTTCACGGTGGGTTCAATATCTATTAGCATGCCCTTTCTTGTTTATTTACTTCTTAATTCAATCATTTATTCAAGAGGTATTTATTGACTAAATCAATCACTGTCCTAGATATAAATGACTAAGATTTATCTCTAGTATCCAGAACAGTGCCTGAAAACACAGTGGGCACTAAACAAACATTTGGAGAATGAATGAGCAAATGAGTTAATTGATAAGTTAATAATTTTAGTTCACCATCTACAACAAACTTAAACCTAATAAAGGAGACACAGCAAACACTTGAATCCCTCTTACTTTCATACCTGAGTGCAAGCTACAGTGTTTGGCAGGGAATTATATAGGAGGTGGGCCTTTAGTTGAGATTCAAAGGATGGGAAGAATGAGTTTAGAAAGATTCAAGCAAAGGATAAAAATGAGCAAACTACAAAGTTATGGATATGCATAGTGTGCTCAGTGTCAATAAGGGAATCAGTCTGGATTCAACACTCTTTTCTTATCAAAACCACATGGCCTCAGTGCCCCAAGATGCCCCAGAAATTTTAGGCCTCTCATTCCTAGACTAATCAGGTGCTGTATTACTCCCCAATGAATGTGTCTTCTAAATCATGCTCCTGGAGGGAGATGCAAGCTTTGGGGTAACTGGATTTCTTGAGACTTGGAGAAAATCACTGCTAGTTAAATAAGAACACATAAAAATGAAGAATAACTACAGATGTTAACTATAACATGGGTTGAGAGAACTGTTTGTCCTTAAATCTCGTGAATTCATTTCTTTTGTGTTATTCACCTCAGAAAGTAATTGATTCCAGTCTTACTTGGCTCTTCTGATAAACAAGAAGTGATGAGAAAAGGTATTCATTTACATAAATCACTTGGAAGTTAAGCAGGCAAAATATTTTAAAAGTATATATACATAAAGTTTTTCTGGCATAATTGAGCCTTAAAAGCCTTTGTTTAAAAATTCCACACACACAAATCCTTCTTTATTCCCCTATATTTCTAGTGACACTATCTACAAGCAAGGCTGCATTCACTTCTTCTCTGTCTACAGCTCACTAACTCTCTATGTGTTCAGATTTTGAGACTCTGGTTTAGCAGCCTAATATCATAGAAGAGTTATTGTTCTGTTTGTGAAGGAAGTTGGGTTCTAGTCCCAAGTGCTGCTATTCATTATTCTGTGACTTCCTCACCTACATGCACCTCATGTACACAAAAAAATGACTGGATGAACTTTAAGATCCCTTCCTTTTTAAAATTTCTTTAATTCAAATATTCCTTAATGGATTTCCTCTCTATAAACTTGAAAATACTACTGCACCCTGTATTTTCTCTCAAATCCAGACAATTTGGGGAAATTATAATTAAATTAAAATGTTTGTAATTTGCCAATTCAAATTAAAAATGTTTTTTCTTCCTTTACATATAGAAAATAGTTTTTAGTTTGAAATAAAACATTTTTGTATGTTACTGAATATTCTTGTTGAAGAAACTGAAGGTATTCAGTTTTGTTAAAGAATATAATGAACATTCTTAACATCTTACTCAAGAATACCACAATAATACATCTGTAATTGCATTTGTGTGGTTTAAAGAGAGGAGAGAAATTCCTATTTAATGGAATGTAATTGTTATGTAATGAGCACCAAGGAGAATTTGACAGGCCATAATGAATAGTGGCATTCACTCTACACAAAAGTTTTGTAGTCAAAGAATTATTATAGGTCAGTCAATTTGACATTTCACCTCTCATGTTTAATTTGTCACCAATACTGTGACCACAGAAGGGAAGCTTTGATTTTTCTCTTTTTATTAAAAAAAAGAAACAAAATAAAAATTTTTAAAAAGCCATTTACAAACAGTCTTGGTTATCCATTTACTCTAACTTCTCTTTGAAGCTAATACTTGTATCTATATCTCACAGGTTAGATGAACACATACCCGTATGATTATATCAGAACTAGTTGTGGAAGGTGGGCTCACATTTTTAGATCTATGTTTATGGTAATTCTACAAAATATATGTTTTGGATATAATTTAGGGGACTCCATTTAGGAAAAAATATATACAAAATTATAAATACAATTCAGGCATGGGGCTTTGGAAAGGGCCCTTTCAAGTGAGGGTCCCTGAAGCTTAATCTTTATTGGCATAATAATACTCCTCTAGGTGGACATCTTTGCTGTCTTCCATACTAGTCATAGACACTCATGCAATTCTGTGAACCTCTTGAGTTTCCCAGAATAACATCTGGATAATCCTCCCAGGTTAGCCAACAGGGAAATAGGCAGATGACAGGCATGGGTTATTTAAAATTCTTGAATATGATGTTCAGAAATCTAACCTGGTAATGTTTTAAGGAAGTCCAATGGCGATTCTGTTTAACTATCCCTTTCACTTCATTGTGACCTTCTACACAAGCAGAATACAATGGGGAGAAGAGGAGAAATTTTGGAAAAATAATAGTACATTTAGTAATGCTACCTTTATGTGGACAAACTGTTATGGAAAGTGCTATGATCAACCATTAATATAGAAGTTGCAAGTATTCTTAATCATAGTCATGGAAGTTTTAGAATGGCAGTTATACAAAGAGCTCTCAAGTTTATTTTTTGCCAGAATAGTTAGTTAATTCATTATATTTCATGCCAACACAACTCAACATTTAATTATTTTCTTGTTTATCATTTTCCAACTCAGGGGATGGCATGGCACAACAAAATTTGCATTTTTGATCTTGCATTAAAAGTGTCTTTTGCTGAATGTTTACAAACACAGTGGGTAAATGTGCATAAATTTGTTTTATTCTTTATCATGGTAAAACTGATCAAATTAGCTATGGGGAGTGGCAGTATACCATATGATTTTGGGAGTCCAACAGGGTTGAGTTTGAACTCAAGTGCTGCTAACAACTTGCTGTGTGCTCTAAGTCTCATTTTCTAAATCTATAAGATAAGTTAAACTGCATTAGAGTAATTGCCTAGAGGAGAAGGAAAATGAGAGCGGGGAATAGGAATAAGGAAGAATAAAGTACGTAAAACAAGACAAGGGCCTTGCAAAGACCAATGATGATAATGTGTACTGAATAAGGTTAACTCAATCCTCTGTACTGAAGGACTAACTCAATGGAAAACATATATAAAATAAAACAAAGGCCTTGTAGAAATTAGATATTTTTCTAAAGGGGCTGTTATAGTTATGGTGCAACTTATTTTTATGATTGCATGTTTGGAAACCATTTGTTTCTACTTTCTTAATAAGTCCCTAGGTGGTCGTACCTGACTTTATCAAGCAGCCTTTGGAGCCACTGAGGAGCAGAAAACTCTAATAAGGAACTATCTTGACAGAAAGTAGCAGGTAGAAGAAAGTTGAAGGGGAACAAAGAAGCAGTGCTTATTGAAATGTGAAAGTGATGTGCTCTCTGGTACACATGAGTGGAGAAAACTATGGAGGAGGATATATTAGGGTTCATGTTCTATTGCTCTGAGATATAGCAGTCTATGCCTTATGGATTATTCCACAAAACCACAATATATCTTCCTCTCCTGGTGTTACTTCAGAAAGCACAAGAGACACACACCCCTTAACTAAATGAATCTTTGTCTGCCCTTATGAAACCAATGTCATAGGCATCATTTAGACTTGTTAATTTGGGTCCAGTTCTTTTTCACTTGTTATGCCCTTTGTTATACTGTTTCCTTTATACCTTTTCCTTTACTCTTTTCTCATTTTCTGAGAATGCTAATTTAGCTGTTGTATTGGTCAGGACCCTAGCAGGAAACAAGTGGAACACTTGATTAAGTATGGTTTGAGGAAGATTTAATAAAATGACTAATTACAAAAGTGTAGAAACTACAAGAAATACTGTAGTACCCTAGGGCTAAAAACAGGGAGCTGTTACATCCCTAGGCCTAAAGGGATGGGAACAGTAAGCCATTATCCTAACTTGGAAAGAAAGAGTTGAGTAGATCAAGCCAATGTGAGAGGAACTTTAGTTGAGGAACATAACTATCCTCACACACCTCGCTGGAGGGAGCTGGTGGAATAAATATCCAGGCACCACTCTCTTCCCTTTCTTTAACATCTCCATTAACTGCACATACAGGAGCATGTTAACTTAGGACATACAGATCAGCTACTTCAGCAGAGAACCAGGAGGAAAATTAGGGAAAACAGACATGGAGGGACAAACAGAAGATATCCAGGCAGGCTGATCAATATCAGCCAGGGACATGCTATAGTTTTTTAAATGAAATAATTAGTGTTTCCCAAATTAATAATGCAAATGGCTAAACAATAAAATAATATAAAGGGAATAAAAAATGTTTCAAACCTCTAAAGATTCATAGAGTAAAATATATCAAATTACAATTTAATTAAAATTATTTTTAATTAATTTAAAAAGAATTGAGAACAATTTCAAAGTAGTGCTTTGCAATAAACAAAGCATGTTACTCATAAATCATTTTTATTTCATCAGAAAGACAGATGTCAATACAGTGCTTTAGCTTTCAGGAAATAATGTCATTTTTTATCTTTCTAATTTATCAATCATGATAATAATAAAAACAGAGCTCTAATTTTCACCACTGCTGTCTTAAAAGCTAAACTTTAACCTTCAGTAGCAGAGAAGATGCATGAAAACTGAAAGCAGTTTAAGACAAATGACACAATGTGTAATAAATGGAATGGATTTACTAATAACTCATAAATAGAAGAAATAGATAATCACTTTATCAAATTTTGCTAAAATACATAAGAGAACAAAAGAGGAAAGTAATTTTTTGCTTTTACTTAGACTTTATAAAAGCTTTGGACATATTGTTATATGAAATTTCATTTAGAATTAATATTTATCTTTATGACAGAATCAAAAGAAAATTATAAACAGCAATTAATTAAGGAGAAGTGTATGCCAGACTAGAATTTTCCATCCCCAGCTCTTGAAATTCTGGGAAGAAATTTTAAGAGACAGATGAAAATAATTTGGTCCAATATAAAGGTGAAATAAACATCTTGTTAATTACCTATGAAATCATATCTATGTGAAGAAAACAAGAGTAAAGTATTTTTTAGATAAAGAAAGGAATCATTTTTATAGTTCTTCTGCATTCTTTCTCATTTCATATTTTTTCCTGAGGTACTCTATTTCTAATAGTGTATTACGTATTTACTAAAGAGTACATGTTCCACGTGATCAAGGCATTCTCCCAACCAGTTTTGAGATGTTAATCAACTCAGTGTTCATGGTGTCTTTCTCAGATCCCTAAAGATTTAGTTTTATTGCTTGAACTTACATGAATAATACAGTAGCATTTAGAATGTTGAGCCTTTCATAAAAAAAAGAATTTTCCCAAAACAAGAGAGGCTTATATATTTACAGACTTCACAATAAAGGAAAGCCATATGTGAGTTAATAATGCCAAAGATGCTTATAAAGAGAGGGAGAAATATTATAGTTAGTTGGCATAAAATAAGAAATATTAAATCCAAGGAAGTTTTGTTCTGTTTATTTATTGCTCAAATAAAGGAAAAAATACCTTTACAAGAATATGGAGACATGATATCAATATGTAGTCTTGAGTTCATCCAAAAACTATGAGTTAAAAAAAAGGGATCCTGTGTATTTATAAATCATGGTAAAGAAGAGAATGACGGAAAATATAAAAGAGAACCTCATTTCTGCTCCAACTGTCTTCACTTAAGTGGGAATTGTAATAAGTGATTGAAAGGAGTGGAGGGTATTATGGTTGTTTGCTCAGTAGGTTTGTATATCATTTTAATGAGGTCAAAATGTCATCTCCTCCCAAACTGGATCAGTTTATGTCTCCAAGAAAAACTCTCCTTTTGTGGCCTCTGACTGTACCTTTAGACCACAATATTCCCAACGATAATAGTATTATCCCTTTGATGTTGTGCTTGGGCTAATTGGCAACAGTACTAGCAGAAGATTACACAATCTCAAGGTCATGGGAGATTAAATGTTGTTCCTTAAGCAGTAACAAGATCACTCAGACAGGAATTTACTAAGAATCTATGTGCAAGGAAAAAGCAGACAAATCTCAGATTCATTAACGGGTTAGAGCCATTGTCCAAAAAGTGTTCAAGGTAGTATCAGAATCTGAGTTCCCAGAGTTAATGTAGAAAAAAATCTTGAGAAAAATAGGGGTCATCTTCTGAGGTCGTTGCTCCAGCACCAGAGGTCTTCTGCTGCTTTCTAAAGTAGGACAGTCTGGGCATATTCATTCATCCAAGAATATATTTACATAATGCTCAGGGCTAGAAGTTGGACATAGAATAGTGAAGAAGACAGACAAGTTACATTCTCTCTTAAAATTTACAAAAACAATGCAGAAGTGATAAAGGCAATGAAAGAAATAAAATAATGTTATGAGTGTCTTGTACTGTGGGAGGCAGGGGGAGTAGAGTAGTCAAAGAAAGTGGGACATTTGAACTGGAACCTGAACAATGAATGAAAAAGTGTCAGCCATGAGAACAACTGAGAAGGACATTTCAAGTAGAGGGAAGACCCGGAGTTTATGTAGGCTTGGCATGTTATTTAAGACCTCAGGACCTCATTTCTTAGTCTGTAAATAAAAACAATGCCTGTCTTGTAGGGTTATTGCAAGGACTTAGAGAAAACGACCCTGGCACGTACTGTAAAGGGTATTTCATACTTCCTCCCTTCTCATTACTGAGTGGCCCTCTCTTCCCTGACACTCATTCAAAGAGTCAGTATTGCATATCTGTTATGGACTGACTTGTGTCCACCAAAAGGATATATTCAAGTCCTAACCTACAATCTCATGAATGTAATACTAATTAGAAATGGGATCTTTGTAGATGTTATTAGTTAAGGTGAGGCAAAACTGGTTTAGGGTGGGCCCTAATCCAATATGACTGGTGACCTTATAAGGAGGAGAAATCTAGATACAGTCAGCAGGACACAGGCAGAGATAATTTGGTCACGAGATGAAGGGAGAGATTGAGTTATGCCATGGATTACCCGCAAGCCACCATCAGAAACACACAGTTTAGAGGAAGCATGATTCTGTTGACACCTTGATTTTGGACTTTGAAACTCTAAAACTGTGAGACAAAAAATTGCTGTAGTATTAAGCCATCTGGATTGCGGTGCTTTGCTAAGGCAGCTCCAGGCAACTAAAACAATATCTTACTAAGAGGGGAGGTGATATAATTATAGTTAAAGGTTAGATAAAATTTTAAGGGAAAATTATCAAGAAAATAATGTATACATTCCAGATAATTTATAAATGAGATGATTTATATTTTTAAAAAATTAAACAAAACTGGGTAATTGAAACTACAAAGTTGAGGTAAGTGTCCTGAGTAAGATTCCTATCCAGAAGTGAGTGAACAGAGACAGGCCTCTGATGACAAGGATACTGGATGACCTTCTGTATGCCACATGACTGAAGACAAACCCCAAATCCCTTTATCTCAGTTCTTCCCAAAATGGTCACTGTTTTAGTTTCCTTGGCTGATCAAGCAAATACCATGCAATGGTTCAGCTTAAACAATGGGAATTTATTAGCTCACAGTTTTGAGACTAAAAAAGTCCAAATCAAGCCATTATTGAGGCGACGCTTTCTCCCCAAAGACTGTGGTTCTGGGGCTGGCTGTAACCATCCTTGGTCCTGGTTTCCTCTGTCACATGGCAATGCACCTGGTAGCCTCTCCTGGCCTCTCCATTCTCTTCCAGTTTCTGTTGAATCTCAGCTTCTTGCTTTCTGTCGCCTTCTCTCCGTCTGAGTTTCATTCTGCTTCAAAACAGACTTCACTAATAGGGTTAAGACCCATCCTGGACCACACATTAACTGAAAAAAACTTCATCAAAATGCCCTACTTACAGTGGATTCATATCTTCAGGAATGTATTAAGTTGAAAAATATGTTTTTCTGGGGTATATACAGCTCCACACCACCACAATCACTGTACATCTTTGCCAAATAAAAGAAACAAGCCACATTTCCAATTCTTTCTTATTCCCAGAAAAATTGATACCTTTTTTTTCCCTATGTTGGGGCTCCTTGCTTTTCCAAGGTTTTAAAGGACAAGGTGCATAGATAGACAAGATGGAGAAGATGGAACAAGGATAAGATAAGGGATCATGGTGGGGAGGGGAAAGAATCCTTTTCTTCCTCCAAGCTTTATTTCTTTCTGCTTCATCCCTTGTGTTGCCACAGACAGTCTGAGCTAGACTAAAATTACTGAGATCCAAACGGCAAATTTCATATAATGAATTAGAGAAACTGATTTACCCATGCAGTAGATAAGGGAAATAGAAGATAAAAGGTGGCATAAAGGAAGGGGTAAAGAAGTCAGATATTAAGATTCAGAGTGTTTTAATAAACAACTTGAACTATCTAGTAGAATCCAATGAAAATGATAGACACAATTGCTTAAAGGCACATATTCCCAGAGCAGAAGTACGTATATTGTGAGCATAATTATTTAGGACTTGAAATAGAAACAAGTAATAAATACCTGAAATTAACAGTGGATGAAATATGTTTTGGAAAGTACTAAATCAGGGGTTCTTAACCTTTTTTGTTCCATGGACCCCTTTGCCAGTCAGATTAAAACCACGGACCCCTTACTAAGTCCACACTATACTGTGTATTACTTAATAAATATATCACACCCACACCAACACATCCCTACAAGAATAACGTTTTTTTGAATTTCAATTCATGCTCACATACCCCTTGTTAAGAACCCCTGTACTAAATGAAAAACTCACTGTTTCCCTTTGATTGAATCTTTATTTTTAAAATAGTATATTAAAGATGACAGGAAAGTCTGATAGGTTTTCTGTTAAGTTTTCTTCAGTAAAGTTTATGCAATGAACTTCAAGAATATATAATTTTTATAAAACATTAGCTAATTACTGTTGGTCTGAAAGATATGTTTATTAAATTCCTTTTGGGCTTATTCTGTTTTACTTGCCTGTTGATTTCCAGGAAAAAACATCTTCTGACATTAACAATAGGCAGGCCTCTCTTTCCCAAGTACTGTTGGGAAACATCAGTGACTCATTTATGGGAGTAAACAAAAGGATTGAGAAAAGCAAAACTATTTCACAACTATAAATGTGTACTAAAATTTCAGATCTCTTTTCCATGGAAACCTATAAAGAAAATTGTTTTTAGAAAAAGAAACTTTTTTTTTTTTTTTGCAGAAAATAAACAGGAATGCAGCAAAAAAAAAAAATTGAGGAACATTAATCTACATTGAAAATATTTTGCTTCCAAAGAGA
Source organism: Tolypeutes matacus (assembly GCA_026826555.1). Taxonomy (NCBI): domain Eukaryota; kingdom Metazoa; phylum Chordata; class Mammalia; order Cingulata; family Chlamyphoridae; genus Tolypeutes; species Tolypeutes matacus. The sequence continues at coordinate 15,134,146 of JAKSZT010046586.1, forward strand.
GTTATGAGTAGATGGGGATTGTTGCTTTGTCGTTGCTTTTGTGATTTTTTCCCTTTAGCCATATGACTGGTATAGTATCAGCTACAATATTGATTTAGCCAAAATACCATTTCCTAAGATAGTCACTTTTTAGCAATACATACAGTGATTTTTTATATCTAAAGTTCTGTTTTCTTTTTCTCATTAGGTTTACTTCTTCAAAAATTATGCATATACCATAGTCTTTAATTACAATGTACTATATTTGAACTCAGAAGTTCAGCAATAGGGGTTCTTCTGGTATAATGATAAATCTTAAACAACAAAAAAAGCACTTCCTTTTGAGCTTTTATCTTTTTGATTTTGAAATAGTAGCAAACCTATAGACAGTATTTCAGTTACAGTAGAAAGAACTCTTATATCCTATTTACCCAGATACCCCTATTGATAATGTTTTACCACATTTGCTTCATTACCATCCAAGAATATATACTGCTTTTAGCTGCCACATCTTATCAGACACCTTCAATCTTAACAATCTTTCCCTATTTCTCAAGTCCTTGAAAATCTCAAAAAACATAAGCCTTTCATCCTGTAGGACAACCCTCAACATGTGTCTGTCTGATGTTTCCTCATGACAAGACTCAGGCCAAGAATTCTTGGCACCACATCAGGAGACACACTATAACAATGTCTCACCACTGGTCAAGTTAAACTCAATCACCTGGTAAAGTAGGTGTCTGCTGTTTCTCCACTGTACACCCATTTTTGTATAGACTCCTAGACTAGAAAGGATGATGAGATATCTTTAGGGAATTTGGTAAATTTTGAGGGGGGCCTATAAGTTAGTTGTTAGTGTTATCATCAGTGCCATCCACTGTAAAGCCTTCTCCCCCTTTTTGACTACTGACCTATGTGCAGGTATTCTGGTTACATCAATATGGTGCTCCTTCTCAAACTCCTACCTACCAGCCTTTACCTCAGTTGATGATTCCCATTTGTGTTGACTACCACCATGATGGTCACCAAATGATTATCTATTTCATCATTACTTCTAGATTTATTTGCTTTTCTACTCTGAGGGAATGTTTTTCTTTCTCCTTTATTTATTTTTATTAGTTTAAAGCCAAGGATTTCTATTTTATTCAGTGTATTGTAATCTGATACTCTCGTTATTTATTTACATTTTTAAAATTTTTATTTTGTTCCATATATTCATATTTTGATGCTCAAAATGCCATCGATTTGAAGATTGGGACCCCCTTCAAGCCAGCATCTATGTGTTTTTGGCTTATCTCCATCATTCTTTATGCATTTATTTAATTTCTGGCATTACAATGTTACATGCTCATCTTACATGCTCATTTTACATGTTCACCTAACCCAGCTCTATAATCAGTCATTTCTCCAAGGAGCCTTGGTTCTTTTTAGTGAAGGATGGTTTCTAGAAACCCAAATCCATTTGCTTGTTGTGCACCTTGTTCCTAGGATTGTCATTGCTCATAGGCTCTCTTAGCAAACAAGGCTGGAAATATATGTAGATGTAGATATTTAGATATCTATGTATATGTGTATAATTTTATATGTTATCTCTATATAAAAATATATAATCCATAATCATATATAGATATATGTGTTTATGTCAATACACACAATCATGCACACATAGTTATAATTCTTTCAATCTCTATGCATACTTAGTCCTGCAAATATATGTTTAGAAGTCCTGGTTCCCAAAGGGGAGAGTGGAGACATAGGAAGAGTCCCAATGAATTTTAAATTATAGCCACTTCCCTCATACTTTGGGCTCTTTGTGCCAAGGGACTTGCAGGCAAGCAAAGGAGTGACTATGATGGCAGGAATGATTGACTGTGATCATCAGGACAGGCTAAAACTTAGCTACCCAATGAGGGTGGGGAGTCATTTTTTTTGGCCCCAGTGTGAACCATTTGGACATCTCTTGGTATTCCCTTGCTCAATTTTGAAGTTAAATGGGTAGGTTCAATAGCCACAGCCCTGAAAGAACATGAAAAAGACTCAGACCCTTCAGTGAAAAGGGTCTTGAATCTAGATCATGACCCCTAGTAATCCACCTTGACCAGCAAAGAGGGTGAGGGAAATCTAGAACCGATAGTACAGGGAGATGATAAGTGTCAGTTGCATCACTGAGACTTGCTTCAATGGTGGGGATGATGGGATTTTGTCCCATCAACCTCCATTTTAGACATTTCCCCCAGGAAAACAGACCCACCATAATCCTGGAGGAACTGTTCAGAGAACTTATATGAAGAAGTGGGTGAGCTTTAACTGACCCTGTTATGTCATCCCTTCATTAGAATCTAAAGACCTATTCCCTCTTTCTGTGAGTGCTGTCTGCTGACAGTCCTCAGCTATTAGGCCTCCCAAAGAATCACATTGGCTGAAAAGTGCTGCCTTGCCCCAGGTTATGGCTCATATAGAAACAGACTTCTCCCAATGACTGGTCAGTGAGGGACTATATTTGATCTGGTCCCCTCTCAAACTGAGGACAACTCTGAAGTGATATTGGAGTTTCAGGGCTCCCTTGGGTTCACTTGAGACCTTATTTGTGACTGTCTCACAGCCCAGCATCTCCCTTTGCCTAATTCTGTCCCGTTGCTTTCTCCCACAGTTCTGAGAGCACTCCCTAATAAATACTAGTGCCTGCTTTCTGAAGAACCTGAACTGTAACAATTAGTGTAAGTAAACTATCAATTTTTATGTTCACAGAGTACTCTCCCACTTTCCCAGGTAGCCAGTCCCAAGAAGATTTGTGTTTATGGGATAAAAGCAGGAGTTACCTAGAGTTACTTCCCTTCCAGACTTTTGTTTTTCTGTAGTCTGATTTCTGTGTTATAATAGTGGATAAAAGGACAGGCAGAGAAGAGAGAGAGAGAGAGAGAGAGAGAGAGAGAGAGAGAGAATAAAAAACAGCATCCTAAGACTGAGACTGAGAGGGAGCTTGATAGTTCTTCTAGACAGTGGAGACCCTCAGTGCACTCCCATGAGATACTGTAGAGGGGGTTAAGGCACAGGTCATAGAGATGCTTAAAACAGAAGTTGTTTTATGTGATAGCACTGACTTCTGGGAGGGCATTCTGGGAGAACAGGGAAAACTGCTAAGCATCTGAATACCCACTCACCATAGATTCAAATTCTCCAGTATATAAAAGAGAAAAATGAAGCTGTGCAACATCAAGGGTTCTTTCACTTGAGTGTCCTGGTAGTTACAGGCATGGATAGAAGACAAGACTATGGGGGCTACCTGATATTTTAGGGCTATGTAAAGAAGTCCTAATAATGACTGAGATTGAATTTTCCACCAGACAGCTAGAATGGAGGTTTGAGTCAGATTTAATATGATTTAAAAGAAATAAAATATTACAAATCTCACAAACTCCTCCATTCTCAAACAGTCAGATAAAGGTGTCAGAGATGGAAAGCTGCAATGATAGTCTAAATAATAATTATTAATATAATTAATATTAATATTAAAACATTGAATTTTATTGGAACTAAAAAGTAATTTATTAATGCAGCAACCACTATTGTTGTGTCTCTTGAGTAATATTCCAAAGTATGAAAGATACGCCATGAAAATCAGGAACAGTAAAAAATGACAGAGGCACTTAATAATTTGTACAGTTTCATCAGTAGATGCAACATGTTTTTCTCAAAAGCCTCAGGTTATAGAATAATGTATACAATTCTATACATATTGTAAAGGAGATATATTACAGTGCTATACATATTGTAATGGAAATGCATGCATCATGCACCATTACAACTATGAAATAGTTGTCCTTCGAAGTCATTGCCCATTCTGAGCCTATGATTCCTTTTTATTTATTTATTTTTCTGGTCCAGATATTGGGAGAAAGAAACAGTTTACCTAGATTGTAATATTTTAATCTATTTCAAAGAAAAAAGACTGAGAAAAATGTCTGAGAAATGCATTAATGTGTTTGATATAGGTAAATTATAAAGAAACCAATTGCAAATAGGTATGTCTATGGTTAGCAGTGAGAGGTGATTTAACCTCTATTTTCCTTATGAAGGAAAAGCTTATTATGGTCCAACTACAGTTTAACTGTTATTTTCACAATAATTATTTTCACTCAGCTAATTCCACTCACCCCTGGTAACAGGCACAGTTGGCATTCCACTCACCCCCTAAGATCTAGCCATTTCAAAGCAAGCTGGTCTGACCTCTAAATACCAGCGACTGCATTGATTTACCTGACGACACCCAGCTACGTTTTAAGGCTTTCTGACTTATAAGGAGAGCCTGGGAAACCTGTATAGACATTATCTTGGTTTTGATTCCTCCAAAACCACTGAGACAAAGATTTGGATGAAAGTTGTTTATTTGGAAAATGACCCCAGAATGCATGGTGAGGGAGTAGTGCAGTGAAACAGGAAAGACATACAATTTAGGATGCATTGGTGAGCAGTTAATTTTGTGGATTTCTGAGGTCAGTCCTTCTATGACTTTGTAGATTAAACACATTTCAGGATTGTGCCCCAAAGGTCTAGGGTCTGGGGTATTTACCTACCAGTTCCTGTAGTTTCTATAATAGCAGTATAATTTCACAATTTTCAAAAGATATTTGAAACCATTATGTCAATATAAATTGCTTCAAACTATAAAAGTAATATTTATTACATAAAAAGTGCAACAAAAAGTCACTTATAATCCCATCATTTCCCCTAATGTTTTAGATGTGTACAACAAGAAGAAAAATCCCCATCTTCCTTCTCCAATATAACAGAGTGGTCCCACAACGTTTATTATATATAAGCACATATTCTGTGCTTAATCTCATAGATAGACAGACATATGCATGTAGCTATTTTCATTTGATTTGTACAAAAAGTGACATTGTTTAACTTACTTTGTTACAGATTAGGCATGTATAATGAACTGTATTTCTAATTCAGCACATATAGATATATCTGTTCTTTTACACATCTGAATACCATTTGCATAAATACACCTTCCCTTGAAGTTGATGTTAGTAAGGTTTAAATATTTTTTGCCCATTTCATAAATGAAAAAAAAAATTTGTTGTTTTAATTTGCATTATAAATTGTCTATTTTTATCAGGTTTTTATTGGTAATTACAATTCTTCTGTGAAGCGTTGGTCAGTTATCTGCAGTCCATTTTTCTTCTAGGCTGTTGGCTTTTTTCTTAGATATTTTGTTGCATCATTTTACATAGTGGGAGTATGAAATCTTTTCCCATTCAATTGGGTTTAAATGCTCCCAGTTTTCTTTTATAACTTTGTTAACAGTGTCTTTAATTATTAAGTTTTAAAATATTTATGTAATCAACTTTGTAAATCTTATCCTATATGATTTCTGAGGTTTCTGTCATAGTTAGACATAAACCTCAGCTACTGTAATACTGTATTACAATACTCAGCTACTGTACTAAGCTAAAACTACTCAACTACTATAATATTTATACTATCTGTTTTGTGCCTGCTTTTAAAATTCATTAAATTCATTAATTTTTTGATATTTGTGATATAGGGACAAAGTCTGTCTTTTTCCAAATGCATAGCAAATTGTACCAATCTAGTTGATTGAGAAATAACTATTTGTCCCCATGATATAAAATACCTTATGTAACAGTTTGGCATTGTTTATGAATTCCAAAAATAGTTATTGAATTAAGTGTGTGAACTGGTCTGTCGGAAGTATTACTTTTAATTGATTAAATTATGAATAGGACTTTGATTGGGCCATGTCAGTAGGGCATAAAAAGACATGGCAAAGGACAGAGTTGGAGTTTTTGAACGGAACCCAGGAAGTAAGCACACAGGGCAAAGTAGCTGAGCCCAGAGAGAATCAAGCCCTGGGAAGAGAGACAGAGTGGGTCACCTGATAGTCTACAGCTGGCCTTGTGGAGAGAGGCAAAGCTTAGAGAGCCTCATAGTCTATAGCTGACCTTGTAGAGAAAGCAGAAGCACTGAGCCTGGAGAAAAATGAGCCCTGGGAAGAGAGGAACCCAGGAAGCCTGAACCCTGGCAGATGTCAGCAGCCATCTTGCTCCCACACATGGCAATAGACTTTGGTGAGAGAAGTAACTTATGCTTTATGGCCTGGTAACAGTAAGCTTTTACCCCAAATAAATACCCTTTATAAAAACCAACCAATTTCTGGTATTTTGCATCAGCACCCCTTTGACTGACTAATACACTTTATTTATCATATGTATCTCTCTTTCTGCAAAGCAGTAGGATGATATCTCTGGGATTAATAATAGCATGATGGTAAAAGTAAAATTTTAGAGTTGGAACAGCTTTAGCAACTGTTTGTTAGTTGTGCCACTTAAGCTAGTAACTTGATCTAAATCTCAGTTTCCACATCCTTAAAATGGGGATAATGCCTTCTCTGTAGGGCTGTTTTATGGGTTAAATTACATAATAAAGTTAAATTGCCTGGTGTATGCTAAGAAGTCAATAAATATGGGTCTCCTTTCTCCATCTTCCTCTGTTCATTCTCAAAAACAGCTTTTACTAGGTTATCCCAGGAAATATATTTCACATTGGCCTATACCAGCAGAAAACTTGAGCTGAAAATAAGAGTTTCAGGTGTAAAAATGTATGTTGACAACTCATAAAGAGCTCCCCCACACCCAACTAAGTGTCCTTAGTAGCTGCTGTTCTTTGCTGAGGTAATATTTTTAGCACCTTGCTTCTGGGGTATCATAGAAGCATATGGTGACCTAATGAGGGAATGGTGACTTTTAGTTCAGCACGCTCACCTATTTCATTTTGGAAGTACAATAGACCTCCTTTCAACGCTTGAATGGTAATAATGTGTCATTTCTGCTAAAGAAGTTACCTTCAGACTATTCCATTCAAAGTTTAAAAAAGATCTAGAATCCCTTTCATTCAGAAAGATGTCAGAGAAGTAATGATGACAAATACACAGTCTTCCAATAAAACTCATGGCAATCATAGTGGTGTGAAGTCCTTATGGTAAATAATAGGAAAAATAGTTTAATGAAATTTATAACTTTAAGAATGGCTGTAAGGTGGCATGTAGTATTAAAAATAGGATTTAACATATAAAGTAGGGCAGTTAAAATAGAAGGAAAGCAATAATAGATATCTTTGTCCCATAACAGAAAATAAAGAAATTAAATTGAATTCCATATATCTTAGTGAATTTCCTGATATTGTAGGCCCTGGCCAGATATTAGAATTTATGGTCTTACAAAAATATGCTGTTAACAGATTTTTCTATAAATAACATACATATTATAAAAAGTAATTTCATATTGGTTTTTAAGCTTCTATTAAAATCAAAATATGTGTGATATAATCAACTGAATGTATAATAATATTAAAAAATTATTCTGTAGTGTGATAATTGTGTTGTGCTTATGTATCTTTTTAAAGCACCCTCCTCTTTCAGAGATAAAATAATATCTTTGGTTTGCTTTAAAATAATCCAGTTTTTGAAAGGGGTATAATTGGGGTACAGATGAAACAAGATTGGGTGTGTGTAGATTATTATTGAAGCAATGTTACGGTTACATGGGAATTCCCTCCTATTTTGTACATCTTTGAAAATTTCTGAATGAAAGGTTTTTTTTTTTAAATGATATGTGATATAAAATAAATCCACAAATATTGATGGATTGAGCTGCTATTATATACCATGTGGCCTAGTGATTAAGAGGGACAATAATTCCCTTTGTCTTTTCATATGTATTTATTCTAATTCAGATACTTTGTGCCTGTTTTCTCATCTGTAAAACTGGTTATCAGGTTGTTGTGAAGATTAAACCTATTAGACTTGTTTAAATGCTTAGTGCTTGGCTCCATAGTAGTAAATATTTAATATGTTTACTACTTTTAATAGCTATACTTTCCATAGAAAGGGTACAGTAGGAATACTTACCTTTGTTCTCCAAGTACATTACCCCCAGGTAAGAAATACCCATACATTACACCCTGGATCATTAAATGTCCAGCAACAGCAACCTATTTTCCTCAATAAATCTCATCTGGTTTACTCAAGGCCTTGTTCTATTTAACAGTAAAAAAAAAAAAAAAAGCAATACATATATACTTTTTAAATGGTCTCTCTCAATGCTTGACATATGGCAAAAGTCTAAGGTCACTTAGGTTGAGAGAATTTAAATTTACTAATTCAATCTCAAGCATTGGCTCTATAAATGTAAAAAGAAATATAGAACCAAATATTAGGGTTAATGCTATAAGACTACCTACAGATATACAATCAAGATTTCAGGGTAATCTTTCTGGGAGAAACAGATAAAGGTATAAACTTGAGACACAAGTTATAATGTAACTTTGAAAAGTGGTGTTAAAGATTCAGGCACTGTCAATATATTTTTTCACTACTAAATTCACTTTGAAGCCCAGTAACCAAAAAATATATAGAAATAATCTCGGAGGTAACCAATATTATTATTTAATCTAATCACTCAAAATAAATTACCCAAGAAAATAGTTTATTACATATAATAAATATATTCCAACAGGATATTTTAGACTATCAAGAAACTTTTTTTATACTTATAATAATAATAATAATAATAATAATAATAATAAAGATCTTGTTTTAACATGAGATAAAATTTCTCAAGTAATTTCATACACATTTGGTCTAATAAAACAAATGCTCCTTTAAAGCAAATATTTAATATAATTTCATAATCAAAATCAACAATAAATCATAATGAAAAAAATATTTTAAAATTCAGCAGGATATATAAGAAAAGGATAAACAAACTAAGAGGAAGCACACAAAAAGTATGATGCAACATCCAGAATTAATAGTAAAAGAAAGCCTTTGATGAGTGATTATGAACTCAAATTGTTCCAGTCAAGGTGGTCATGATGGTAACTTCAATATTTGAAATAAATAACAATAGAGAGTGGTAGGAACTGTAGCAGATTGGATCTAAGTACCTGCTGCCATCTAAAGGCATTCAAATTCAATTACTTTAAGCAAAGAGTGAGCCAGCACATATATGGGCCAATTATGGCTCATAAGACACAACTTGCAATCTCTGCTTTAGACCAATGCATTAAAACAAAATCAAGTTAAACAAGGCCTGGAATCAATGAAATTCAAAAGTTGCTTACAAAGAATAAAATATCTGCCCTTTTCCTAATCTACTTTATTACTTTCTACATTTAGTCAAGATCCAAAGCAAATGTCACCTAGCTCTTGTCTTGGCTGAGATAGGAGTCCTCCTAAGCCCCAAAATTTTGTCTTCATACCTCTTTCATGACATTTATTATATTTTACAATTACTCACTCGCTCTAAATCAAGATCACTAAGGGAAGAGAATTCTGTATTTCCAGCAAATTGTGCAGAGTACCTGGCACACAGCAGATACTCAGTATATTTTTTCTTGAATGAATGAATGAATGAATGAACTAGAACCTGAACCTATACTGTGTGGTATTATCTTTTGTTTAACTGCGTTAAGCAAATCATTTGATTATAATTTTTACAGAAAATCTAGACTTGAGCCATAGCTACCAACTCAAGTATACAAGTATAAAACAATAAAGGAGGTAATTAATGATTCTCCCTCTTTGGAAACCAGACAACTACTGGCAAATTGAATATTGATTGCCTGAATTTACAAAATGCCAAATGTGGAGTAAAAAGTTTTTATGTTGGGATTCTTACCTGAGAACAATGAATATGTTCTCGTTTAAGTGTCTGCTAATTTAAAAACAAATTCCCTATGATAATATTCACTAAGAATTTTTTTTAATTCCAAAAAGCAATAATACATTATCATTTCTTGAGTATATTATTGCATCTTTTTTTTTTCCTGCAGTACACCTTGAGCTTCCAGCTATTATATTTCCCTTATGCAGATTTCCATTTTTGTAAAGCAAACACAAATATGTTTTCTTTAGTTCATCAGAAAATACAAAACCATCTGTTTAATCAATTCACTCATTGTCACTTTAGGTTGAACTCAGAGCATCTTAAACATACTGGGAAGCAAGAAGGATGCAGAATCCTCTGTATACAGGATGTCAGTGCCCTCAGGGCTACCTGCGTTTATCTTACCTTTATATCTCCATGGAAACTATTTTTTTCGCCTTTTCTAGAAGATGAATTATGGGGAACACTTATTGTGTTCCCATGGAGATCTGGATGCCTGTCTTAAAGTATCTCCTTTGAATAATAGCCAATATGTCCTTTCTTCAAAATTTTAAAAGGATATAAGTATCCATACACTTTACAGAAATGTAAAAGTATCATGAGCTTAAAAATAAAAAATAATAACAAATAAAACAATTAAAAATGGTATTGTATATTAGAAGAGCTTTGCTTTCAGTGCAATATTGTTCTGATTTATAAACAACTGAAAAGCAGCTATAGAGACTACCTGAAAATCAACTGGCTTAAAAATCAGCGCATAAAATATCAAGTTGGTATTAATACGCCAGAATTTTATAGAGAAGTTACCATGTAAACAGGAGTGAAGAAACTTTAATCCAAACTTCCTTGAACTATCAGACGTGAGGTGATAGTTTAGCCTTCATGAGATTCTTTACAGAGAAGAAAGTATTTTCCTTAGGGAGTAATGGATCAAATATTTAACTTGCTGGGATGCACAAACTCCCATCTTTAATTTTTCTTTTCCATTTCTGACAATATTATATGACATCTAAACTTCTAACATTGACTTTAAAATTCTAAATAAGAGACATTGGCTAGTTGACAATTTATTTTAGAAAAGTCTCTTAAATTAAATCCAACATATCTTTGGCAGAATAATCTTAGGTATTAGGAAAAGTCTTTGGATGTTAGAAAAAAATCTGATTAAGTACCTCATTTATTATTTATTGTAATTGATGATTATCAATTGCCAAACCCATATTGTCTCCAACTTTTACTGACATTGTGACTGTCTTCAGCTGAGAACCACCTCGTTCCTCTGTACAGTTCATGTAGTCAAGTAAAGTTGGCCCAACTCTGGGGCTACATGAGCAGGCTCACAGCTCAGTCATTAGAAACTAATATGCCATTTAGAGAAAAGCGTACATACTCTAGCTTATTCTAAGATGAATGTGCTATCCAGGTTAAAAAAGAGAGAGAGAATCAGGCTCAGATGCTTTATGATAAATATTGGAAAAAGTTAATTATGGAGACATTCTTCAAAGCATGCCTGTATTGTTGGCATACTAGTGTTCATGGGGGAGAGAGAATTGAGGTCATATGATTCCTCTCCTGTGTTCACTACATCTATATTCTAAAATTTTCTGCAAAATTCCTGAGATATTTGACTGGATGAGCTTAGGCCATAACTTATAGACACAGTGGAATCAACTTCCCTAGATTCACACACCTGGAGAAAATCAGGAACAGCTGGAGAATAGGAAGGGTGCAGTGGATAATGGGAAAATAACTAGGAGTGTCCTCCACAATCCCAGTATTGAATTCCTTCTTTCCTCAGTGTCTCTGAAGTACTCTGTGCAGATGTCTATGGTAGCAGAAAATACATTATAAGATAATAGTTTCCATACTGTTTCCTCCAGTAAGCTTGTGAACAACTCGCTGAGAATGATTTTGTTTTTTTACCCCTAATATTTAGCACAGTGGCTAACAGAGAGCAGAGGAAGCCTAACTAATTTTTGCTATTGAATCACATATTTTTAGAATTAGAAATGTCCTTAGTTTTATATATATGAATATAGAGACATCAGAGGTGAAATCACAAATGTGAAGACACAGTTACAGAGGGGAAATTAGAAGTAAGTCATATAATCCCTAATTCTGTGTCCATTAAACATTACCCCTTTAATGCCTACTAATATTTCTCATTTCCCCAAGAGCATGAACTAAGCTCACCACTAGGATCCACATCCATCCCAGCATAATGGCGGGCTGATGATTTGGACAATCAAAGAATCCCTTTACATGTGGAGCTTTCTGGGAAAGAACTCATCCTAAAGAAAGAGTATTGCTGACAAACTGAACCCAGTAAGAAAACCGAATTCTTGGGCTGTCAGTCCCATAGATTTGTTAAAATCTGGCATCGCATGTATTTATGCCTTCGTTTTAGAGGAAACAATGATAAAAGTTGAAATAACCCTTTTTTATAACTTTTTGGAGAAAAATTAACATACAATAAATTGCATATATTTACAATGTAAAATTAGACAACTTTTAACATATGAATACCAACAAAGCCATCACCACAATCAGATAATGAACATATACATCACCCCCACTTTCCTCTTGTTCCATTATAATCCTCCCTCAGGCCCTTCTCTTCTCTGCTCCAGAAACCACTGAGATGCATACCGTTACCATAGATAATTTCATATTTCCTATAAGATTTTTTAGTTGAATTTTTAGAATTTTATACAAATGGAAGTAGGTAGTATGTACTTTATTTTTGTTCGGCCTTTCCCACTCAAAATAATTATTTTGAGATCCAACCTCAGTGTTGCATGTTCATTCCCTTTTACTGCTCAGTAGGATTCTATTGTATGAATAAACCACAGTGTGTTTATCCATTCATATATTGATGAAAACTTATGTTGTTTCCAATTTGGGGCAGTCCAAATAAAACTGCTCTGAACATTCATGTACAAGTGTTTGTGTAGACATATGCTTTCTAAAGTCCTCATTAAATTCCTGTAACCGAGAACTAACTGCCTGCACCTTCAAACCTTCTTATGTACAGAAAACTACTGAACTGTAATCCTTCCTTTGTAATAGTAAAGGAATCTTGTGACCTTATACCTAGCCCCCTTATCCTGTTTTTTTTTTTTAAACTTAGTGGTCTGATGATCTTGCTAGCAGTCCCTCATCTTTATTAATGAATAAACTTGAGTCATACCACCCCAGTTCTAGTTTTTCTACTCCTAGAGAGAGCATTTTATCTATCTTCTAGATAAAACCAGTTATATATATATAAGCCCTGTGTATTAAAAGAAAACAATGTCTAACAAGCCGAGCCTCAATCTTAATTTTGCACTTATGAACCTTATTTCTGTAGTAATGAAATTAACTCTAATTATAATTAATGCCTAAGAGTTACCTCCTGAAAACCTTTTGTTACTCAGATATGGCCTCTAAGCCAAACTCTGCAAATAAACTCACTACCTTCCCCTCGATGTGGGACACGACTCACAGGGATGAACCTCCATGGCATGAAAGTATTATTACCGAGTGTTAATCAGTAATGCATTTTGGAGAAAGATCTTGACAAAAGGGGGAAATATTAAATAAAGTAGAGTTTTATGGCTAAGAGATATCAAAGAGATTTTGGAGGTCATTCGAGGGGTTATGCTTATACAGGTTTCAGCCAGACATCACAAACTGCACCATAAACAAAACCTCAAACAAAAGCACTCCTTCTTAGGCACATCCAGACACATAGGCAAGCCACATGGCCTCATAAAATGAATACCCCCATGGCGAACCCTATCTGGGAATAAATGAAAATCTATTTCCTCAATATAGCATTGCATGATTCTTCTACTCCTTTGATTTGAACCTATGGTTTTCAATTTACTTGTTTAGTATGTTTTTCAGTGATTTAGTCTTTGGATTGTTCTTATGCCAGCTGAGTCCTGAAATCCAGCAGATATGATGCCAACTCCTTCTCTCTAGTTCTACAGGCTTGCCCTGGACAACCAACAAAATGATAATAATGAACTAGCCCAATCCTCAAAGCAAAGAGTATCTTCAACTGAAAGCAAAACAATTCCATTCTTCTACCCCATTATAATTACATCCCTTCTCAGCTGGAAGCAGTTAGAGTGGACATTGTCCCAAACCCCCCAAGAATTTCCTTACTCTATAAACAAACTCTTTCTCTCTTTGAAACCCTGGTGTCACAGACTGGCTTTTATGCATGTTGGGTAGTGGACCTGGATCAGCAACATACCAAATATGGAATGGCTATGTCATATTGTAAGTGTCTGTTTCACTTTCTAAGAAACTATGCAACTCTTTTCCAAAGTGGTTACACTGTGCTAGCTTTGGCAGCACATATACTAAAATTGGAAAGATACAGAGAAGATTAGCATGGCCCCTGTGCAAGGGTGACATGCAAATTCGTGAAGCGTTCCATATTAAAAAAAAAAAAAGTGGTTGCACTATTTTATATTCTCTCTAGTAAGTAAAGAGAATTGGAGATTTTTTCAAATTCTAGCTAAATCATGGTATGGTAAAAAAATTTTTTTTTTAATTTTTAGGTACTCTAATAGCTATTAAGTGGTAGTTTATTGATATTTTTGGCTGTCTATTTCATGTATTTTGAAGTTCTATTGTTAGGTGCACACACATATAGAAGTATAATATCTTCTTAGATATAATGGACCCTTTTATCATAATGTAATATCCTTCTTTATCTCTGGTAATATTCCTTGTTCTGAGAATACATTGTATAATATACATGTAGCTACTCCATATTTCTTTCAATTTACGTTTGCATGGTATATGTTCTTTCATCCTCTTACTTTTAAATTAGATATATCTTTAAATTTAAAGCTGGTTTCCTTAGGCAACATACTTGATTCTGGCTTTTTTTTAAACCAATTTGAAAATCCCTGTCATTTAATTGCTATGTTTAGACACTGTATATTTAATGTGAGCAATGCCACAGTTAGTTGAATTTTAACATCTTGCTAGCTATCAATTTTTGCCATTTGTTATCCTTTCTTTCTTCTTTCTTTCTGCATTTTAAAAATTATTTGAGGATTTTTTTTAAGATTCAATTTTACTTCCACTCTTGATTAATTATTTATACCAGTTTAAAACTGTGTTTAGTGATTTTCCTATGGTTTATAAAATATATATTTAATTAATCAGAGTCTACATTCAAATAATGTTATACCACTTCATGTGTAGTGTAAGAACCTTACAACAATATATTCCCGATTTCTTCTTAGTTTGCCAGAGCTGCTATGACAAATACCATACAATGAGTTGGATTAATCAATGGGAATTTATTATCTCATGGTTTGGGAGTCTAGAAGTCCAAAATCAAAGTCTCAACAGGATATGCTTTCTTCCAGAGTGCAGCATTTTGGTGCTGGCTTGCCACAATCCTTGGGATTCCCTGACTCTATCATATGGCTTCTCCATCTGGCTTCTACTTCTCCTGCTCAGTCTAATTTCTCTCTCTTTATAAGGACTTCAACTATATGGATTTCCTCTCACTATAAGGACTTCAGCCATATGAATTTGGCTTCATCTAAATAAGATCTTTGTAGATTCTATTCACAAATGAATCTATACCTGAAAAAAGATCATATCAACAAATGGGTTCATACCCACAGGAAATCAGATTAAGACTTGAACATATCTTTTATGGGGGACATGATTCAACTCCCAATACCTTCCTCTCATCCTTTGTGCTATTGTTGTCATACACCTTAAATTCATATATGCAGTAAACACAATTTAATGGTAACTACTTTTGATTTAGAAAGTCAGATAAATTTTAGAGTAGTTAACAATATAAAAATATTAATTTTATTAACTTATTTTTATTGCATTTACAGCACTCTTCAATTTTTTGTGTAGATCCAATGTTCTGTCTATCACATTTCTTCTGCCTGGAGAACATTCTTTAACATTTTTTTATACAGCATGTCTCCTGGCAACAGATTCTCTTCATTTTGGGGTGGTAGAGTGGGTGAGAAAATATTTCTTTTGCATTCTTGAAAGATATTTTCACTGTGTATAGATTTCTGGTTTAACAAGTGTATTTATTGTTTTCTTCTTATAGCACTTTAAAAATTTCCCTCATTTGTCTTCAAGTTTGCATAGTTTCTGATACATGCAATATTATCTTTGCATGGTTTCTGTACTGCAATACCTATCTTTGTTCCTCTTTATGGAAAGTGTATCCCTCCCTCCACATGGCTGTCTTCAGGATTTTCTCATTGTTTTTGTTTTCAGAAGATTTTGCTATGCCTAGTTATAATTTTTAATATATTTATCTTGCTTGTTGTTCCCTGAGAGTCTTGACTCTGTGGCTTGGTGTCTTTCATTAACTTCTATCTCATTAATTTTCAAATATCTTGAACATTATTTCTTTAAATATTTCTTCTGTCCTATTCTCTCATCTCTCTTTCCCTCCTTGAATTTTGATTATATGTTGTGATAGTTAAGTTTATGTGTCAGCTTGGCTTTTTAAAGTTATGGTGTCCAGTTGTTTGGTTAAGCAAGCACTGGTTTGATTTCATGGATTTAAATCATTAGTCAGTTGATTGCATCAATCACTGATTACATCTATAGTCAACAAAGGGGATTGCTTTCAACAATGAGAGAAGTCTCATCCAATCAATTGAAGGCCTTTAAGGAAGAACTCTGATATTGGCAGTCAGAAAGAAGAATTTCTGCCTTTACTTCAGCCACTCAATTTGGACTTGCCAATCGCCAATGGTTGTGTGAGCTAATTCCTATAATAAATCTTTATGTGTCAATTCTGTTTCTCAGGAGGACCCTTAATAATACACATGTCTTTTAGAGAATTTGATATTTTCACACATCTTTTGATTGTTCAGTTCTGTTTTTATCACTTTTTTTCCTCTTTGTGCTTTTCTTTGAATAATTTCAATTGACCTGTATTCAAGTTAACTGATTCTTTCCTTGGCTGCATCAAGACTACAAATATGCACACCAACGTTGTTCTTCATCTCTGTTAAAGTGTTTTTCATTTATCATACTGTCATTCAATTTTTTCTTATATTTCCCATATCTATGATGAAATTACCCACCTGATATTCAACACCATATGTTTTCCCTTGGTAACTTAAACCTATTAAATACACATATTTTAAATTCCCTTACTGATAGTTCTCATCTGGGACCTATCTGATTATCATTTTATCAATTAATTGACTTCTTGAGAGTTTGTTGGGGTCTTTTTTGTTATTGTTTGTTTTCTATGTCTCATAATTTTTTCTTGAGAGCTGGAAATTTCGTTTAGACAGGAGAGGGTATGGTAGTTTCTATCTCCAGAATTGGACATGACTTTTCCTCTACTAGGCCTTTAATTGGCAGTTTAGAGTTAATCTAGTGGGAAGTTGAGTTGTCTTTGGTGGTGGTGTTGCTAATGTTTCAAATACCTCTAGTATTACTTTTTATTTAGGATGGAAGCATGTGTGCCAGGTATTTTGTGCTTCTCAATGTCTTTTCCACACTTAACATTAGGTTCTCATTTTAATTGAACCTACGATAGGTTCTCTCTCCATACTTGTGTAACTCTTCCAAAAGTCTTCCTATTCTGTGTTACTCAATGCTTGTTTGTCTGATGATGGAGTATGAGTATGAGGGATAGCATTCTCTATTTTTCTAATTGCGCATCATCTTAGGGAGACTGTGTCCTTGAGTCTCATGGATGTGGCCATCTGAGTCTTCTTGCTTCTATTCCAGTTGTAGTTCTCAGTGTAGCTCATTTTCCTGCCCTTCCACTAGGGATTAAGAATTACCTTGCCCTAGCTGCAATGGGTTTTCACAGTGCCATATCAATAACCACATTTCTGCCCTTTCTGCAATAGTTTAAGGTTTTGCTCTTCAAAGTGGAAATGACTGGGGTTTTGAGCTTTTTCTGCGTTGGCTGCTGTTTGCCTGCCCCAGGCCTGTGCCATGAGGAATCTTTTCTGAAGAACCTGGCCTCCTTTTATGTGAGTGGCCATTCAGTTCCACAGAGAAATACTAGAAATATCTGCAACACCCAGTGTTTCTAAATTATCTCAGTAGCCCACTCAGTCTTTACCAATTTGTTTACAATTTTAGCTCATTTCTTCTTATACTTGTTTGATGACATCTGAGTCAGGTCAGCAAGTGCTCACATCCTGTCTCTCCATGTAGGTGCCTGTGTTAGTTGGTTGCCCTACAATCTTACTGATGAGTTCAAAAAGTTGTGAATTTGCAGATTGTCTATTTCTCATTATAAGGGTGGAAGCAATGGTCTTGCTAGGTTTCTGCACCCAAGAAGATATCAGAAATCTGTAAGAATTGTTTCACTGAAGTTTCCTAAAGATAGTTGTAAATAAGGCAGCATTACTTGTAGACTTCTCTATCTAAATGATAACAAGAGATATAAGCATCTTTCCCAACATCTGAAAAGAACCCAACATGGCTTTGGATTTCTTAGTACTCTTTAGATGACTAGAAAACTCTTTCCTAACACACATACCTGGCACATGGTAGGGACACAAATACTTAGTGAAAGTAAGAAATTAATGTTCTTTCCTGAAATATAATTTTAATGGTTTTTATAGAACTAAGAGGAATCCAGGAAATAATTCAGAAGGCTATATTACTATTTCAATTAAGATGATATTCTTTCTGAAAAGGAAGTTTGCTTACCAAAACTTCAAGGAGGGGTAGGTAGGGGGAGAGACACAGAGAACAGAAGGAAATGAGAGATGAAGATGGGATATTTCAACTCTTGTTAAATGACAGAGCAGAGTCAAAAAGTGTCTAAGTAGGATGTTACTATTCAAATAAACTGTGTTGGATGAAGAAGCTTAAGTTCAATTTTACGTATTTTTGTTTTCCTAGTGAATTTAGTTTTTAAATTTTGAGAGGAGACCTGACTTAAAGAGGGAGAGAAATCCAGTAATCAAGTATTCTTGGTTATTTTATACTCACTTTTCATTTTAAGAAAAATACAACACTTATTATTATACTATATTGTTAGTTCTACCAAATACTTATTGAGTGCTTATAATTCATTCAGCACAAAATATTGTTAAACACTTTGTATACATTATGTCATGTGGCACCTAGCTAACACTACTTCTCATATTGAATAGCACTTCAGATAATTTATAACATATTTGATATTCATTTTATTATTTGATCCTTTCAAAAACCCTGTTGAAATGATTGTTGTTATTACTATTACATGGATTGTTAAACCCAAGGATCAGAAATATTACCAGAGAAAGACAGATTTAATCAATGAATGTGAATATCAAATCCAAGTTTTATCTCTGTACTCTGATGCATCTGGGTCTTGTATTCTCCAAGTCATCCTATCCTATTGCTAAATTGCATTTGAGTTCTCCTCTCCAATATCAGTCATGCATACAATGAAAACATATTTTTATCATAAAAGGATTGTAACCCATCTCTATATATTTAAAGAGAATTCAGTTTACACCTATTTTGTTTACTATATAAATAATGGCACTATTTTTCTTTTAATTCTTGGGAAAGTAACAATACCCAAGAGAAGTACATTTATTTCCAAATGTAGTTGCTCATGCTCTAACTAAATACAGTCCGATGGCTATGATTTATTAATGACTTTTTGGACTACACTATGCATTGCTTAATGGTTGTGAACAAACTATGTGCAAGTGCAATGAGTAGTTCATCTAATTAAGGGATTGAAACATCAAGCATTAAACTGAAGGTTATTTTATAGCATGTTCACTGAGCTATAATTTAATTAAAGCATCTAAATTATTCGAGATAACTCATTTCAGTAGAATTTCAAATTAAAATATTCAATTTATCTTTAGAAAATAAAGATTTGTGAATGAACTTGAATGATACCTATAGGGAATGATTCAGAAATTATTAGTGTTGCCAGAAATTTTATACTTTGGTAAATAGAGAGCAACAAAGACGCTTAGCTCAAAATTTGGATAACAGTGTCCTTAACTATATTTGACTAACAATAAACAATGCTGAGTTTTAAAAATTGTTTCTCATAATATTGAAATCATCTATAAATTGTCACTTTTAGAGCAGTATGAACACAGTTCCAACAATTAAATTTGATATGTTTCTCAAAGAATCTTAAAATGAAAACTCTTAATAACTTTATTTTCTACTGGTTATCTTTATCAGATTATTTATCTTTAAAGATAAGTGTTTAATTTCTCTCCATTTGTATGTTTAGAAACTAAAATGTTAACCCGAATCTCTGACAGAAGTTCTCAGAAGAATATAAAGATACATAATTTTTTGTCATTTCCTGAAAGTTTTCAGTGGTTTTGCAAATGGGATGATATTTGTTTTCACTTTAAAACTATTAACTATCTTGAAAGTATTTACAAAAATCCAAATGACTTTTGAGTAGATATATATATGACCAGTTTTTAAGTGTTCTACATCCATCAGACATGTTTTTCCTACACGCAAAATACACTTATCCTATCCAAATATCCCTAAGCCATAAGCCTTTTCAGTAACAACTCTAAGTCCAAAATCCCATCAAAATGTATGATTTTGTAACTGTACAGGTATGATCTGTCCTGGGGGAAAATTCCATTCCATCTGATGGACCTGTGACACCTAGAAAACAAATTATCTACTTTAAAATACAATGGTGGGACAGTCATTCCTTTTCTAGAGGGGAGAAATTGGAAAGAAAACAAATATCATGAGTCCCAAGCAAAGCCAACTCCGTTAGAACCCAAGGTCTGAGAGTCCTCTCTGAATTAATGCCTTGTCTTTGGGCCTGCTGGAGTAGAAATCCACCCTTTTCAAGCATTGGGCATAGCCATGCTCTCCTTGAATGCTAGGACCTAGGCATTATCCTCTCTGAGCCACCCTCTCCCCAAAATCCACAGTGTAGGTCTCACAAGCATTGAGGCGGCAGTTGAATTCTCTCTAATGTTTGGACATCTAATGTTAGGACAGATCCCCCAACTCCTAAGAGCACTGGAGCAGCAACCAAACTCTCCCCAAACATCATGGAAGAAGGCAACGCCCTCCAAAAACTAGGGCAGCAACTCTTACCTATCCAAAGGCATGGGGCAGGAGCCCATTTCTTATGGCCTAAGAAGATCTATTCAGTCTAGCCTCCTGCTTCCATGGGTCTAACATTGAAGTCATTTTTCCTTCATTTCATCCCATCTTTGACACTTTCAGCCCAGATTGACAGTGCTTCTGCTCATACAAAATTCTCAATAAATTTGTTGGCTTTGTCTGCAGTTCAATGGAGTTCAAGCCATCAGACAAAAGAATCTTCCACAGATCCTTCTTGTAGAAATACCTTTTGAATCTTGACTTTCTCTGAGATTCTTGATTTGATCCATGAGTCATACACTTAATCTCATTAGTTATGAATTGTTCAGCTACACCTTCACATGAAGTCCTGTTCTCTGGGAATTCACCTTGTAGGAGCTCAGGTAGGGCCCTGATAGAGGCACTTCTAGCCCTAGTCTCAGAGCATGCCATCTGGATAGGCTAAGAATTTTCTAAATCCTCAATTTCTGCACCCTTTGTGCTTATGAGTTCAATCCTAAGCTTATCCCTTTCCTCTCATACTTTACTATAGCAGCAAGTAGAAATGAAGTTGTACCTTCCACATTTAGCTTGAAAATCTCCTCAGCTAAATAGCCAAGTTCATTGCTTACAAATTCTGTTTTCCATCCAATCTCAGAATTCAATTTTTCAACATTCTCTGCCACTTTATAACAAGGATCACCTTTCTTCCTGTTTCCAGTAAAACATTCATTTCCTTCTAAGGCCTTACCAGAAGTAACGTTAATATCCATATTTCTACCAACATTCTGCTCATGACAAATTATGTATTCTCTAAGGTGAAAGAAATTTTCTCTACAGTTCCCACTTATTTCCAAGCTCTCACCAAAATCATCTTTAATATCCATATATCTACTGACAGCCTTTTCAAAGTAATCTAGGCTTTTTCTACCTTGAACCTTAAACTTTTTTCAACCCCTACCTATAACTCAATTTCAAAGCCACTTGCACATTTTTAGGTATTTTTTAATAGCATCATTTCACTTTCCAGTAACAAAAGATGTCTTAGTTTGACAAGTTGCTATGACAAATACCACATGATGGGCTGGCTTAACAATGGAAAGTTATTGGCACACAGTTTGGAAGGCTAGAAAGTCCAAAATCAAGGTGTCAACAAGGCCTTGCTTTATTCCCAAAGTCTACAGCATTTGCTGCTGACTTGAATCTCTGCCTCCTGTCACATGGCAATCTCCCTCTCCTTGTTTCTACTCTTCCAGTTTCTGCTGACTTCTGGCTTTTTACCTACTTGGCTGCATCCAAATTTATTTTAGGAAGGCCTCCAGTCATAGGGATTAAGGTCCACAATTACTCATTTGACAATCCCTAATGAATCCACACCTTAACTCATAATGCATTTTCAAAGGATCCTATTTATAATGAGTTCACATCTACAGGAACATAAATTAATATTAAGAGCATACCTTTCTTGAGATACACAAGTTGATCTACTGCAGCAATGGAAAGTATTCAAACTGAAGCATATATTAAAAATAGTTGGAAAAGGGAACAGTCTCTTATGTAAGTGAAGTTATCAGAAAAAAAAAAAAAACAGGAATTGAGACAGAAAAATATTTGAAAATCTAATGAGTGAAATCACTCAAATTTGATTACAAAGATAAATTCAAACAAGGTAAATAAACAAACAAAAATGTATACCATAATCAAATGGTTGTAAAGCAATGAAATAGAAAAGAATTGCAAGGTATCCAGAACAAAAGACATATTGTATACAAATGCCAATGGCAAAAAGGATGGCTGAGTACTTAAGAGAGAAGATGCAAGAAATTGTTAACATGCTAAAAAAAAATCTATCAACCTAGACTATAAGTAGTGAAAATGTCATTAATTTAAGGCAAAATAAAGATATTTTCAGACAAGCAAAACCTGAGATAATTTTATCTTTAACAGATCTCCACTAAAAGGAATATTAAAAGAAAAATTCCTCAGAGTAACAGAAAATGTTAGCAGATGGAAAAATCAAATTTAAGCCAAGTAATGAAGAGTACCAAAATTGGTAAACACAAGATTAAAGATAAAAGGCATTTTCTTATTTCTAATGTTACTTTTAAAATAATTTAATATTTTTTAAAAAATAGGAATGCATTATGGAATTTATAATATCCATATAAGTAATATATATCATTACTGTAACACTGGTGACTAAAGGGAAGAAATTGAAAAATATCATAATAAAGGTTCTTATATGAGAAGTTGTATACTATTATTTGAAGGCAAAATTTGAAAGTTAAAGAAGTACTTTTTCTGGAAAAATTACTAAAAAATAAAAGTAAATGGAGTGGTATAGCTAATAAGCCAATGGAAGATATAAAATGTTATACTTAAAATGCCCAATTAATTTTTAAGAAGCCTCCAGAAAGGAGAAATAAAGAATAAAGAAATGATGGAACAATAAGAAAATAAACCACCAGATAGTAAACTTAAACCCAACCAAATTGATAATTACATTAAATGTAAATGGTCTAAGCAATCCAATTAAAAGGCAGAAAATATCAAATTGAATATAAAACCAACATTATGAAATATATCCAAGGCATCCTCCATAACTTAGGCCTACTCTCCAGACAGAGCTTTATCTCACCTAGGGGACAAGGCAATTACTTAACTCCTGTCCCCTCTATCTTTATCTAATCTACTGTTAACCTCTGTTGAGTTCTTTGAGTTTTGTATACATATTTTTAATTCTAAAGCTTTCATTGGATTCTTTTACGAATCTTTTAATCCTATGATGAAGCTGTCCTACTCATCTTCAATTCTTTATTTTAGAATTTCATTTGATAATGTGACTATCTGTATTTCCTTTGAATCTGTTTCTATTGTCATTTTATCTCTTGGCTTTTTTGTTTGTTTGTTTTGTTTTTTCTTAATCATTTTGTCTTTTAAACACCTGGTTATTTTTGATAGAGTGCTGGAGAGAATAGATAAAAATTATGTGAGGCATTGTGTACTGTTCATCTCTCCAGAGATTTGCACTTGTTTCCTGTCATGGAGACTAGAAACAGGATAACCTTAGACAAATCAAGAATTATGACTAATTGAAACTGGACTTTTGTTTGGGGGATAGCTGGTATATTTTCTGTTTGCACTTCATCCTAAGATACAGCCCTTTGGAATTCCCTTCAGAAACCTGTGTCATCTTTTGTACCTATTTCACAGACACCTTTTCTTTTCTGAATTCCAATTTTGACTTCTAACCCATGTGCAACTATTGAAAGGTCTGTTTGGCTTCTCACTCTCCCACCTAGTGATCAGCAAACTGTTTCTATACAATAGAAAATGGCAAACTATTTTTATAAAGGGCCAGATAATAATATTTTAGACTTTGCAGGCCAAGAAGCAAAATCAAGTCTACTCTGTAGGCACTTATATAACCTTCTCTTCAACAGAAAACCCAGCCATCTCCAAATGGGCAGCTGACCAGAGAGGAGGAAACTACCAATTTCTAGACTGAGGTTCTCCCACTTGGTGTGTGGCAGTTACCAACAATGGTGTTCTCAATATTTAGATAGAGACCAGCATGGTACATGAGCAACAGCAAAACACAGCCACCAGCCCAGGAGGCAGGTACTGGGAGCCCAGGGGGAAATGAGTGGAAGAGGATTCCCCAACTTGATGTTGCTGGCTCACAGTGCTATCCTGCTCAAATAGTAAATGTGGGCCAGAAAAAAACTGGTAACAGGCCACATTTGGTCCATGGACCATAGTTTGCCAAATCCTGCCCTATAGTAACAGTGACTCTACTTTATTTCCCTTTTTAAAAGATTTTAGTCCAGAAAATGCTCACTGATATTTTCTGATATTTTCAAACAAATTTTTAAAAATGTTTCTCAAGCATTTCTACTTTTTCTCAATGGTAAGTTTAGTTTAAAACAGGGTTTCTCAATCTCAGCACTATTGACATTTAGGGCCACCAATTTATTTGGGCGCTCTCCTGTGAATTGTGGATGTGTAGCAGCATCCCTGCTCTACCAACTAGATGCCAGTAGCACTCACTCAGTTATAACCACCAAAAATGTCTCCAGACACAGCTAAATGTCTCCTGGCGGGCAAAGCTGCTTTCAGTTGAGTACCTTTGATCTGCAACAACTATTTCATCTTTGCCAGGAAAGGAACTTGAGCATATTTTTAAACTCTTTTAATTCTGGTTCTTTTTCAGCAAAAGTAATAATATAATAGCATTGTAAATACTATATAATATATAAAATGCTCATATTAGTGTTTTATATACAAGAAACTACTTTGTTGAGCTAGAAATGTGCCCAAAATACCTTAGGATATTAAAATACCTGATAATATATTAAGGATATGGCAGTAAGCAATAAAGTCATTTAAATGTCTACATAAGTAAGTTACCCATGCTTTCTAATAATAATTTTAAAATACTACATATTTATGAAGTTACAGGCGTTATTCTAAATGTTTTTTCATATATGACCATATTTCAGTCTTAAAGATATAGGTTCATTATCATCTACATTTTACATATGAAGAAAATAAGGTGCAGAGAAGTTAAGTAACCCCCGCAAGGTCGTACAGTAGTTAAGTGGCAGAACTAGAATTCAAACTGAGGTGGTCAGTCTCTAGGGACTGAGCTTTATCATTTGCAGTTTTAAGGAATAAAATTCATGCTTTGAATTCCTGGTCCAGAGGATTTCTAGATATGATAGATTTTATTGAATTACTCTCTGTGTTTCTCTTTAGGGTCCTTTTAAACCTTGCTAATAGCTTTTTTTAAAGGAGTTTGAAGACAGAGTTCAGCTTAAGACCATCCTGTTCAGTTTTTAAATAAACTGAATAATGCTCATAATAATGACATTTTGGATTATATGTGTATGTGTTTAAAATGTCTCAGTAGGAATTTAGGTTAGAATTCATAAAACAACTCCTGACAGTAGTGATTCTTAACTACATAATATGTTGCCAAAAAGTAGTAGACTTTCATGACTGGAAAAATAATAAAACAGGAAACAATATTCCTGCAATAATTTAGCAGTATGACTTCCCAACAGGATTTAGGTCATAAACATAATTCCTAGATGAAAAGTCTCTATTAAAATTTGTTGAAAGCAGAGGAAAGATTACTGAGTGATATAGAATATGATATGTACAAGTAAAGGATAAAGGCAGGCATGTTTGAAGTACTATTCCCACTTCAAAAATAAACTCTTTATTAATTATTAGTTAATATGTAAGAAAAGTGGGAAGAATACATATTACTACAGAATTTGGAACGTAACTTTCAAATGAGTGCTCCCATAGTTGAGTGGAGTTGGGAGAGTTATGATGTAAAAATAAAAGAAGTTTCACTGAGGGGAGGGGAAGGGCATAGGCATAGTTAAATTTGGTAAGCAGACACAAAAATAGAAATTTTTACTGTTATTTATACAATTTGTTCAAATATAAATACACACACGTTTACACAGGTGTTCATGTACAATTTTTTTGACTGGTCTATTTCACTATCTCTCTACTTATAACCCAAAGATCCATTGATCAGACCCAGAAAATCTCTCTCTGAAGATAGTAATATAATCAAAGTATTGACACAATTTATTCTCTGAGATTGTATATTGAGATATTTAGTTAGCTAGAGAAATTTTCCAGATGCTAGATGTGGGTCAGCCATGTTTAATTTTGAAAGACCAAATGCCATATTCAAATAGCCCATGAGATGCTGTTAGATGGTTTTCTCATTACAAATTAACATTCTGTTTCATATCCATAAGACACATGGAGAAAAATAAGGAGAGGTGTCAGGATTTTAAGAAAGAAACAATAGTAAATACTACGTTCCCAAAGTTTTGGAGCCTCTGTGAGATTAGTGAAAACAAAATTTGACATTGGTCCTAATCTTGACAGTTTGACTGGCACTGGATTATCCCTCTG
The DNA here is from genome assembly GCA_026826555.1 of Tolypeutes matacus. Taxonomy (NCBI): domain Eukaryota; kingdom Metazoa; phylum Chordata; class Mammalia; order Cingulata; family Chlamyphoridae; genus Tolypeutes; species Tolypeutes matacus. Next base: position 15,160,821 of record JAKSZT010046586.1, read on the forward strand.
AAAATAAAATATACAAATATATGAGGCAAGTGTTTCTGAACACTAGAAAAAAGGGAAACAGGAATACACAGCCAATATATTAAGGGAACCTCCATGAAGATTTCTGGAATTCCTCTATTCAGCTCTATTTTCCTTGAGAGATTGGGAAGACAAGGAGTGAGTGCCATGATGTTCCTGCCTTTCTGTCTGAGGGCACTTTCTAGAACACAGGAAAGGCAGAGGCCAAGCAGAGCACATAGTCTTGCTAAACCTAGGAAACAAAGAATGGAAATCTAGGCTGCTGAGTTGGCTAGAAGTTGTGGAGTAGGATCCAAGATAGAATAGACCTGTGCATAAGTGAGTGAAATTCTACCTGGAAGAGAACAGCTGATAAAAAGCTGTGAGCTGAATGGAGGTTTCAGAGGCTGTGAAGTACTCGGAGACATAGGAACCTGCCAGACTGGAATGCGTTTGCTGAACACCCATAGCACAAAGCTGATACTACAGAAAAGTCTTTATAAGTCCTAAAATAATGGCAAATAAAGACTCACTTTAAATTCTTTAAAAAACGTTGAAAGGGTCAAGCTTATTCCCCAGTAAATTTATGTCTGCAAGAATAAAACTCAACAATTCCCAAAGAAAGGCAACAGAAACTAACCACAAGGAGTCCTAGATGTTGAAATTAGTAGACAAGAGATGTGTGTTTATGTATGTACATATGCCTTCAGAGACTTAAATAAATATATTGTCATAATAAATGAACAGATAGGAATTATCAACAAAATATGGAAACTATAAGAAGGGATCAAATGGAAATTTTGGACCTAAATATTACAATATCTGAAAAGGAAAACACTCAATGAATGGGTTAAAACACAACTCAGAAATAACAGAAGAACAAAAAGAAAACTATATATATATAGTTTTTCTTATATATACATAACAAAAAGAAGGAAAACAAAGGCACTGAGATTTGTGAGACAAAATCAAGTGGTTTAACATACATATAATTGGTATCCATGATACAGAAGAAAGAGTAAAAATAGTACACAAAAATTATTTGAAGAAATAATGTCTCAAACCTGCCAAAATTTGTTGAAAAACATAAATTTTCAGATCCAAGGCCATCAAATCCTTGAAAGAGTGAATATAAGTAAATCACATCTATGTACATCATATTCAAAGAGCTGAAAACCATAAATTGAGGTAAAATCTTGAGAGCAGCAGAGAATTTCATTACATAAGAGAACAATGAAACAAATGACAACTAACATCTAGTCAGAAACAAGGTAGACAAGAAAAAATGGAACATAATCTTAAAAGTGCTGATAAAAAGAAAAGAAAGAAGAAAAGAAAACAAAAGAGAAGAATAATTGTCCACTCAGAAGTTTATATCAAATTATAATATCCTTCAAATGTGAAAGAATAATAGACACATTTTTAGATAACCAAAAATGAAGAGAATTCATGTTCTTTAGATTTAAGAAAATTGACACAAGACAGAAACTCCAAAATACAGGATGGTGCAAGGAACACTGGAAATGAAAAATATTTATAAATATTATAAAATATATATTTATTTTGATAGAGGACTATATCTTTCTCTTAATTTCTTTAAAATATATATGACTATATAAAGTAAAAAAATACACTTGATTTTATGTTTATAAAATAGGTAGAGTAGTATAGCATAATAATGGTAGGAAAGGAATGAAACACTACTGTGACAAAGGTCGTATACATTATGTGAAGTGACACAATGACTAATGATGCATATTGCAAATCAAGAGTAACCACTTATAAAAAACTAAGAAATATACTTTTAAAAGCCAATAGAGGAATTAAAATGGAATACTAAAACATAATTGATTAACTCAGAATAAAGCAGGATGATTAAACAGAAGATTAAAAAAAACAACAGATGGGACAAATAGAAAACAAATAACAAAATAGTAGATACAAACTCAACTATATCAATAATCACATTACTTGTAAATAGACTAAACCCTCCCATTTTAACAGCAGACTTAAACAAAAAATTCAAAAAGGAAGATAAACAAATGGTTAATAAGCATATGAAAAAGTGCTCAATGCATTAATCCTCAGGGAAATGTAAATCAAACCTAAATGATAACAATACACACTGACAAGCATGGCTAAAAGAAAGATTGAGCAACAGTACCAAATGTTTTCAAGGAAACGTATCAATCAGAAACCTTGTTTTAGTTTCCTTGCAGCTCAAGCAAATACCATGCAATGAGTTGGCTTAAACAATGGGAATTTAATGGCTCACAGTTTTGAGGTTAAACTCAAGTTCAAATCAAGGCCTCATCAAGGTGAGGTTGTCTTCCTGCAGGCTGGCATTCTGTGACTGGCTGCTGGTGATCCTTGTCCTGGGCCCCTCTGTCACAAGGCAATGCAGAGGTGGCCTCTCCCTTCTCTTCTGGGTTCTGTTGACCTTCAGCTTCTTGCTTCCTGTGGCCTTCTCTCTATCTGTCTGCATTTCATTCTGCTTATAAAGGATGCCAGTAATAGGATAAGAACCATCCTGATTGAGTTGGGCTATACCTTAACTGAAGACACCTCATCAAAAGGTCCTACTTACCAGGTTTTAACACCCACAGGAATGGATTAAGTTTAAGAACATGTTTGTCTGGGGTACATAGCTCCAAACCATCACAAATCTCTTACTTGTTTAGTAGATGGAAAAATTGTGAAACCAATTTGCAAAAGCAATTTCTTATAAAAGTAATTCTTAGAAAAGAAATTTCTCTCTTAGGAATTTACTAAAGAGATATGAAAATATATGTCATAAAATGAACACATATATTCATAGAAGGTTTGTTCATAATAGCTAAACACAAGAAACAATACAAATTTCCACCAACAGGTAAATAAACAAAATATGGTATATTCATACAATGGAATATCACTTAGAAAAGGAATAAACTTCCGATACATGCAGAAACATAGATGAATCTCACAGAACTCACAAAAATTATGCTGAAATCAAGAAATCAGTCACAAAAGAGTTATACTATATAATTCCATTTATATGAATTTCTAGAAGAGATAATACTATTGTCTTTGTGGGTAAATAAGGAAGTTTCAGGGGTGATGAAAATATATCCTGAGATGGGTATGGGTTACATGGGTGTTGGATTTGTCAAAACTCATCTATTTTATATTTAAAGTTTATTCATTTCATTGTAAATGTTACCTAAAAAAAAAACATAAAAACTCTAAACAATAAAATTCTTGCCATTAAAAATAATTTTCTTTAAACTTATCTAGTAAATGGAGAAGTGTACTATAGTCATAGAAGTTTTTGATAGGAAAATTTTAAGCTGGATAGATTCCTAGGGTAACTGGAAGGAATATGTTTGCATCATAAGGATGAAGAAGTGGAGTTCCTCAAGGTGAGATATCAGCATTTCATGTAGGGGATAAAACTGGTTGCTTGTTTGAATCGAAAAGAAAGATCAAATATGTTTGACAAGGAAGACCATGAAGAATACTAAAGGACAATTATACGTAGCTAAAGTCTTTGTTCAGTGTGTAATATAAAAGGTGAATTAATGAAAGTTATTTTTAAATAGTCATATATTAGAGATTCCATTCATTCCTTCTTTAAACAAGTATGTATTAAATGTCCACTCTGTGCCAGGCATTGTTCTAGGGGTTAAGAAGGCAGAAATTGAAAAGAGATATGTGGGGATTTGGGGGAGGGAAGGGAGGAGGGAAAGAGAGAGACAGAATCTCTGGTGTTAAGTGCTGTTGTGGATTGAATCCACATTGATGTGTTCAAGTCTAACACCCAGTCCTGTGACTGTGAACTCAAATGTAAATAGGAAATTTGAAACAGAGGAAATTGGACACAGTTATAGTAGGAGACAGAAGGACACAGATTGGCATGTAATGGATGAATAGACTGAGCTAGGGATTGCCAGCAATTTACCAACAGAACTATACAGACTTTGGAGAAAGCATGGCCCTTCTGACATCTTCATTTTGGAATTCTGGCTTCCAAAACTGCAAGACAAATTCTTGTTGTTTAATCCAACTAGCTGTGGTATTTGTTATAGTAGCCCAGGCAAACTTAGACAAGTGCTATGGAGATAAAGGAACAAAGGGGCAAAAAAACAGTGCTCAGAGAGGGATGGGTTTTCATTTAATGCCAAGATAACCTTTTCTTAGATGTTAACATGTGAGCAAAGCCTGAAGATGGTGAGAGAGGAAGCCATATTGATAATGGGGGATAAAGGGGTGTTCCACCAGAGAGAACAAACCTAGAAGTCCCTCAGGCAGATATGTTCTAGAAACAGCAAATAGACCAAAGCAATTGGAAAGCAGTTTGCAAGAGGCCAAAAGACGGTAGCTGAAACCAGATACAGCGGTGAAGCCACAGCATTTTATGATATTGGAAAGACTTTGACTTTCATTATCTTTTCTATCAAATATTTTAGGATACATTTTCATTAATGTAGGATGAAGTAGGGAAAAATTTAGGGGCTTGTACACAAAATTCCCCAAAGATTTAGTGGACATAGTCATGGTAGGTTTTGAGATAACATGGCCCAATTTATATTTTGAGGGGAGGAGTTGGAGACTAGTTGGAGAGTTCAGCATATACAAGCCCTAGGCTCTTATCTTGCTTTCACTCTACCACATTCAATATATTGATATTTGTCCTATGGCTTCATATCCTCATGCATTAGCACAATAAACTCCTCTTTATGCAGCAGTCTCTTTTTCAGGGAGGAAGATATGTTCCAAAAGTTCCCAGCATAAATTTGCTTACATCTCTTTGACCAAAATAAGGCCAATCCCTGGCAAGAGGTAATAGGTTGCCATTATTAGTCTAGTCCAACCATGATTTAGACTCTGTGTTGGACATTTTGCAGCTGTAACTAAATCAGGAATTATCAAAGAAAGGAGGCAATGTTTATTGAATTGACAACCAATAGAATCTGCCACATGTCAGAAAAATCAAATTAATCTGGTAGTTGTGCAGAATCAATAAAGGGGAGTGGCATATAGAGCAGTGATGGGGAGCAGGAGAGGCAGGACATCAACCAGAGCGTTGCCAGTGAGAAACTGTCTGAATATTGTGTAAATATATTATTGAGGTATATAAACCCACCATTTAATATGAAGATAGAAAAAGAGAGAGTGAAAGATCCTATATAGTTTGTACTCTGCACCACCAGATTGTTTAACTGCTTTAATTTTCTCGTATCCCCAGGAGACCACTTTCAATTGTCTAATGTGTCTCCCAGATTAATTTCCATTGAAACTTTTCAACCTCCTTCTTATACTTTTCACCTACTCTCTGGCTTCTCTGGAAAAGGCAGTGGAGAAAAGCAATCATTGCCATCTTTTACTTATTAAAATTTCTTCACTTTCACCAGCTTAATCCAGCATTTGGCATTTTGCTTCTTGGATATCCCCTTCTGCTTGCATCTTCAATTCTTTCTTTAAAAGAAATTAGTACTCATTGGCCAACATGGAGATTTAAAACATCAAATGACTTTTCAAGGGTAAAAATAACACTGCTGGGAGAGGGTATAGCTTAGTAGTTGAGTACCTGCTTCCCATGTACAGGGTCTTGGATTCAATCCCTGGTACCTCCTAAAAACAAACAAACAAAAAACCAAGAAACATTGTCATAACAATATATCCCTATATGGGTGTGAGTGGCCAATAAAGGAAATAAACACTCTGCTCCATTCTGCTTCCTATTGTCACATAAAAAAATAACCTATGTGCACAGATATGACTGAATCCCATCTCTCAGTTGTCAATCAACAGAGGAGCAATCACTCAAATAGGACACATAAGGTTTTCTAAATGAATGGGATTGGGAGAACACCTCTGGAAGCAAAATTTACTGATTGTTTTAATAATCTGCATCATGTGTCTACACTGCAGTACAAATAATCCATTTACTTTGTAAACATATTGACATGCGGGCAAGTAAAATCTGCTGAAATAAACACAATTTCAACCAAAAATTGACTCAGAATTAATCAGATTTCACTAAGTATATTGAGCATATAATTTATAGAAAGAACCCAATGCCAATATTGTAGGATGCAACAAAATGGCTTTAAGTGATCAAAAGATTAATGAATAGAGGTTAAAATGTGCAGTGGTAGCAGTCACAATATCTTAAGTTACATCATCCATTTCTCAGTTAATATGATTTAAAAAATTGTGAGTGCTCACATATTTCTTAAAGAAATACCTGCTATCCTTTTTTTTTTTTTTTTTTTTTTTTTTTAATCTTCTTCATTTCATGACAAATGAGACCTACCAAAGCCCTCTTAGCTACTCTGGAATGTGAACTTCGAAGGAAGAGCAATAAATTTTCAGTAGGGAATTGTCCTCTCTTCAGCTTCCTTATGCTTTATGTAACACAGGAACACTGGAAAAACCCTTTAGGTTCATTGTTGAAGTCTATTCCTTTTATTTTAAAAATATAGTTCTCAAAAAGTATATATATAGGTCTCCTCTGATTTGTTGTTTTTATTTTTCTGAGAGCAGAAAAATATATACTAAAATATTTTATAACAAATATTAATTTTGAATATGAACTCTTTCACAAAGATAGAATAATAAATGTAACACAATAATTTCTTTGCTATATGACTTTATGCATATTATAAATCTATATTTTATATGACTTAGAAATATTTAATGTTTTAATTCTAGGAATTGAGAAATACTATGCCCCAAGTTGTTACATTGATAAATTTTTCTACCAACAAATGGAAAAGATGTAAAGTAAAAATATGTCCCAATTAACCACTTTCATCTATATCTTGGGGTGAAATATTTATCAAATTTAAATAAAAGTAGTGTGAATTCCTAATTCAGGGCTTTGGACATTGTTATTGACAAATTGGCAAGCCAAAACTTTAGTTAAGTTACTCTTTCCCAAATCCAATTAAAATATACAAAAACATACAAAGTAAACAAATTAAAAATAGTTTTAGGGAAAGAATCCTATTTCTAAATACACAGAACAAGATTATATATCTAACATTAATTAATAGTTAAAAAGGCTTCTTTACTCTGTTTTTCTGCTGTTGATAAAACATTCAATCTGCTAGTTTATATTATGAAAATAGCTAAAAGAAAATTCATCAGAAAATCTATATATTTACCAGGACCAACTAATTATGTACACAAATATATTGATTCTTCCCATACAATATCCCTGAGCAGCTAAACATTATTGAAATTCTTTTTACTGTACATATTCAAACAAAGATATTTACTGGTATAAACCATTTCCCATCAGAATTCTCAAACCATTTATTTGCAGTAACTACATAGTAAAACGAAAGAACAATTAAAGGTATTAACCATGTAAACTTTCAGGACTCCCAGTAAAATATGAAGAACTCTGAATACTAGGCTTACATGTCACAAAGAAAGTTAAATTCTTTGATTTACTGCAGGGAGTGAGCAACAGCACAAGGAAAAATAATTGGGAAATGTGCCTTAAAAATGCCTTTTTTTTTTTTTAGTTTAAAACAACCAAAATATATTTTGTAAAAGTGAATACAATGAAAAAAAAATTAGAAGGACAAGTCTAGTTAAACAAAGCATTATTAGAAACCTATAATTTCAAATAAGCCTGATTCTCAGGTGGTCGTCACTACTCTGGGCTTTTAGACACAGTTAAAAATCTTTTATCGTTTCATTTTGCCCTTTTACTTTAACATGTATGAAGTGCCTTGGACACTGCGGGCTGGTCTCTACCTCTCTACTCATCATGTTTTATGGTCAAGGAAAGAAGCATAAACTTCAAATCTATTGTCAAAATACTGAAGTGAGGAATATGAAATGTTAAATTACCTCAAAACAATTCAGGGCTCAGCAAAGACAACGCACAAAGAAGAACACTCTATTTATGCTATAGATATTTATTGTGTAACTAATAAAGAAAACTCAAGAGACCTAGGGAAATAAACTGATAAATAGACACAATAAATGCTCTCAAAGAATTTAAATCATATCCCCAGTTATATACAGGCTCCTTTCACATATTTTAAAGGTATTATTATTTTTTGAAGTCCTTGAACCAATAGCCAAGAAGCAAAACAAATGTTTTTTTTAATAAAATTAATTTAAAAATATTACCTGTGTCCTCTTCTTGGGTAACCAAAGACTAAGGAATCAATTAAGTGATTGCTTCCTCTTTTGGTTCCACCAAGCTCCCAGAATCATCCTCTCAATTATTTTATTTTTCAGATAGTTCTTTTTCAACTTCTGCCTCAGTCCTTCTACTCCATACCCACTCCTTAAACGTTGCTGTCTCAATGGCTCAAGATTTATTTTCTGCCCTTTTTCTTTATTTTCTTTAAATAAGTCCTGGGATTCAAAGGACCAATGATTCCAAAGAAAATTATTATCCAAAGCCCCTGCTATCTAGGCCGTAAAGCATGACAATTGCCTTCTAGGCACATCTTTATTATCATTTTCAAAGTAACCTGATGCTTATTTGTATGAAGACCCTCGGGCCTCAATCTAAAATAAGTTAATGTACTAATTTAGTGAGAGATCTCATTTATATAAATATCAGCTATATGATCAAAAATTTTTCAGTAAAATGATAATCTGTTTTACATAGAAAATAAGCAAGTATAAAGTACTTTCATCAATTGAATGAGGTTTCACTAGTAAGTAAAATTATTTTAAATTGCTCAGACTTATTTTGAGTCAGCTTTGGTATAATTTAAAAATTAACATGAAATTGCAAGTCCTGTGCTAGTCCAGCTGCTTAATTTCCCAGGATTATTTATAAATCACTTTTGTTCGATAAGTAAAATTACCTTCCTTGCTAAATTTGAATTACCAGACACTTCCAAAATATTTCTGAAACCAGCAACTGTTTTCTCATTTGCTACTTGGCATAGCTTTTTAAAAACCTATTTAACACTTGTAGCAATGTCTTAGAAATTTGATCAAGCATGTTTTAGTGGTTTGTTTTCCCACTGTAACAGCTTCTGCTTTAGAGCAGACAGAATTTCGGCAAATAAGCGTTACAAGTGTAAAGTGCCAAAGTCACATAATTATGCATAAATGAGCTCTGACCTAAGGTGCATGAAATGGGTAAACTACAGAGCCCTAAGCAGCTGCAACCAATATTGATCTATGATATGGTAGAAGGATGACCTCAAGAGACATTTATTTGATTAATGGGCCAAGAGATCTTGAAGTAGTTGTTCTCTTTCTGCCAAAAGCCAGAGTGGACGGATAGTGGGTTACTTCCTTAACTTTCAATATCATAGGATAAGGGCCATGGCATCTATGAAAGGAAGAGCCAAAGCTCTATAATTGTAGGAAATAAAGACTTCATATTGGACAGGCTGTGTAGAGAGGTAGTCAAAAGCCCAGACACTGGAGCCTGAATACTCAGGTCAAAATCCTGGCAGTGGTTACCAGTTTAGACCATAGGAGAACATGAATGGATGATGCAAACTAGAGATCAAAGAAGAAAATGTAGGAAGAACCATAGCAGAAGTGTGTCCCTGGAAAGTTTTCTACACGGTTGTCTCCGTGATAAGGGAGATAGAAAAGTCACTAAATAACCACACTGTAGTAAAAGTTCAATAATGCATGCACAGGGAACAGAGGCACACAGGAGACGGGGTGGTAAACTCTGCCTGGAGAACTCAGATAACACTTCCCCCAAAAGCCCAAATCTGAGCTGGATTTTGAAGAATGACATGCACACAAGGCTGCAGGACGTTTTGAGCTTCAAGAATGGCAAGTGCAAAGGTATGGTATCCTGGGGAAAGTACAAGTAGTAGAACAACACTGAATTTTTTAGGTTCCTGCATGTGGGTAATGTGAAAAAACCAGGAGAGGATATTAAAATGCTGCTAAACCTGGGCCCATCTCTCCAAGCTCCAGGTTCCGTTATTTGGTATGAGCCCAGGAATCTGCATTTATTTAGCGCACCATATTTTGTTATATTTTACCCAGGAAGCATGCAGTGAAAAGGCATATGGCTAATGGTAGGGAATGATGCTGGTGGGTAGCTACATGGGGGAATACTGGTATTCCTTTCTGAGGAGCATGAACTGTGTCAATGGAGGGTTTTAACTGATGGAGTGAAGTGATCAACATTGTATTTTATTTATTTTTTTTTTTTATTGTTAATGTATTTTCTTTTTAACATCTTTACTTTTTTTTTTTTTTTTTTAAATATATTTACTTTTTATCCATTTTAACACCACCACCACCACCACCACCATTTTTGCTGGTTTTGTGTCCTTTCATTGGGCAATTTTCTGTGTCTGTTTCCTGCTCTCTCCTCTCATCCTTCTCCTCCTGTCTTCACCTGGATTCGATCCTGGGAATCTCCAATGTGGGAGGAAGGCATTCTGCCACCTGTGCCACCTCAGTTCCTGGTTTTTCAGCGCATCTCATCTTGGCTCTCCCCTGTGTCTCTCTCCAGTTACATCATCATCTTGCTGCTTGGTTCGGCGGGGCCTGGGGGCTCACCTGCTTGCTGGGCCCGACGACTCACCCGCTCACGGGGCCAGACGGCTCACCCACACATAGGGCCTGGGGGCTCACCCACTCACAGGACCAGACAGCTTACCCGCACACCTTCTTTATTTTTCTTTATTTTACCGGGAGTTCCCGGGGATAGAACCCAGGCCCCTCCACATGGGAAATGGACACCCAACAATTTGAGCCACATCTGCCCCCTGCTATATCTCTTAAGGTTTACCAAAGATACCTAGAGTTACAGTCATTTCCCATACAGATGGTCATATAATAAATCAGGCTTAGTTTATCACCAGCATTCTAAAAACCAGACCTAGTAAGAAAAACTAGGTTTGGGGACACATGCATGGTTTCTAATATAGCGAATGTTTAGCCTACCCTGATTATCACAAAATCAGGACAGTGAGAATATTTGAATAACATTGCATTTTAAACAGTTAACTCTGAAGTAAATATGGTGAATGGATGCTATGAATTTAATTATAGAGGGAGAACTAAGGGTGTTGACTCGAGACTGTGTTCCAGATGCACTATGTAACCATGTGCAAGTCACTGTAATGCTCTGTGTCTCTATGTCCTCATTTCTGAAATTGGAAAGATAATAGGGCATTTGTGAGGATTGTAAAACACTTATAACATTGGCTTAGCATGTAGAATGCACATGGTAACAATAAATGTTTATTCTTTATCATCATCATTATTGTACATCAGACACAGAAGAGCTCCAGAAACAACACATTTGTTCAAAAAATCTATTGCAGAAGGAATAAGGATATGTAAAAATTGTGATAATAATCTATGCTTCATTGGAAGATATGAGTTCCTATTGATGTCAAAATCTCTCAGTGTCCTTTAATATAAAGTGGGAACATTTACTTGTACAAAGTCTTCCTTTACACTGTGAGGCATACAGTGAGATAGTGGCTCAGAGATATAACACCCAATCAGAAAGAGGAAGGCTTGGATACTGTAAAGCTACAATACTTGAAAGCTTTCTTGGGGCCAAATGTATTCTTTCTCAAACTGGATTTATTGAAACAGCGCACTGACTTAGATAAAGAAATGTGCAGAAAAAAGTTTCAAACACTTTAGTAGAGTTACCACAACACACAGAATTCAATTCCTCTCCTTTAAAAATAATCTAACATGAGAAGAGATTAGACCAGTTCCAGCTCATTATAACAGATGCATAATCCAGGAATTCACAATCTGTTTGTACATTGTTTTTGTTATATGCACTTAGCACCATATTGTTGAGACACATTGAACACTGGCATACTGTAAATACCTCAGAGATGGCATTCCCATTCTTTAGTTATTAACACTATGAATCATCTTGACTATTAATGATTTACATATTATCAAAATTATATTAAATGATTTATTTCCCAGTAATTATAAATATCAAACTAAAATACATTAATAAATGTGAGTACTTTCTATTCCTATCTCTGCATCTAAATCAAGTATAAGATATGAATATCCAGAACTATAAAAATAGAAAATACAAATAGAAGCTTATGTTTACTGATGTAATTCATGCCTTTTCAAGTACACAATTTATCCTAGATTTACTGTCTTCTCTGGAGCTTGAACAAAAGCTAAGCATATGTATATCCTGTTTAGTTGGTAATCCAGTAAATATAACCTTAAAAAAATAATAAAATGTTATTGTTTGGATATCCCACAGTTTGAAAATACAGTAATTTTTAAATTATTTGTTGTTGTTGCACAACTCTTTTCATTATTTCCCTTATCATTAAATGAAAAGTATTAAAAGGATACAGTCTTCATTTATAAAAGTGGTTCTAAAAGTATAGTCCAGTACCAGCAGCATTAGCATTACCTGGGAATTTGATTGAATTCTCACCACACTCCCTTCACCAGACCTTCTGGGATCCAGCAATCTGTGCATGTGTGCACGTGTGTGTATGTTTAATTTCCAAAATTTCCAAACACTCGACACCTGCTAAACAAGTTCCCCTTTCCCCTTCTCCCAGCCCCTGGTAACCTCTAATCTACTTTCTGTCTCTACAAATTTGCTATGTTTAGATATTTTATATAAATGAAATAATAAACCATTTGTCCTTATGGGTCCTGCTCATTTCACTCAGCCTATTATTTTAAAGGTCATTCATGTTACAGCATGTCTTAGAACTTGACTCCTTCTTACAGCCAAATAATAAATCATTGTGTGTATGTAACACGTATTGTTTATCCTTTCACCTCGTGGTGGAAATGGGTTGTTTCTACCTTTTAGCGATTGTGACTAAAGTTGCTATGAACACTGATGTACACATACCTGTTTGAGACCCTATTTTTAATTTCTTTGGTTATATCTTAGTTTTCCTTCACTGCCATCACAAATACTATACCATGAACTGGCTTAAACAATAAGAGTTTATTGGCTCATGGTTTCAGAGGCTAGAAGGCTTGCTTCCTCTCAGAGTCAATAGCCTTCTGGCTGGCTGGAAATCTTTGAGTTCCTTGGCATTCCTGTCACATGGTGATGGCCTCTCCTTTCTCTTCAGGTTTCCTGCTGACTTCTGGCATCTGGCTTCTCCTCGTGGCTTTCTCTTATTACGTCAAATTTTCTTCAGTTTCTAAAGGACTCCAGAAATCTGGATTAAGACCCATCCTCATTCAGTTGGGTCACACCCTAACTAAAATAACATCTTCAAGAAATATTGTTTACAAGGGGTTCATACCCACAGGAATGCAGATTAAGATGAAGAACATGTCTAAATCATGATACATAATTCAATATATGTAGGGTATAGATCTAGGAGTGGAATTGACCAGTCATATGGTAATTCTATAACTTTTTGAGGAACAGCCATTTTCTGCTTTCTATAGTGGCTGTATTTTACATTACCACCAACAATGCACAAGAGCTCCAATTTCCTGGCATCCTAAATAGAACTTTGACATATTTCCAACATTGTGAAATAATACCCTATAATATAATTATGTGCATTATGATAGGATACTATTTGTACTTTTATCATTAACAACATTTTGAAATATCAAAGCATAGATTCAGAGACATCACTCCTGGTATCCACTGGCTTTTCTTGAAATGTATCTACTCAAATGCCCTATTAAGTACTTAATGTAATTTCAAATGAAATATGAATTTACAGAGAATTCAAATTACCAATAATTATCCACTGTATTATTGAGATTGTGCCAAAGTTACTTGGAGATTTGACACCATTTCTCTTTGAGGAAGTAGAATTTGGCATCAGTGTAGTTATGCCAAAATGAAGTCCTAAAATAGAAGATAAAAACACTGTACTATAAATATCAATAAATACATTGAAAATTAAGATTTCATAATGTGGATATTAGATTTAAGCAACTCAGAAATTTGTTTCCCTAAAAATGAATAATGTAACATTGAAAACATCAAAATCCGGAACTCTCTAGAACTTTTTACCATTTAAATGATTCAGTCAGTCTGGAAATAATGCAATAAACCAAGACATGGATAAAATTAATGAGCATTATTAGAGTAACCCAATGTATTTTTCATCGGTAATCAGCATATTTCAGCCAAGAAAGCAATCCTTGTTTATTTCTAGATCTCTTTAGTTTCATTATCTGAATAAAATAAATGCCAAGTTCACTTCCAAAATGCCTAAGTTTGTCCTGTGATAGCACACTTAAAAATGTACAGTCTTTTGTTTCAAGTGACTGGAGTTAAATTGTTTCCACTGGATGGGGGAAAAAAGTGCACCGTAGGTTCTGCCAGATGACAGAAAATAAAGTTGTTCATTTGGTAAAGAAAATTTTGGACTTATTTGAATTAAAACACATTTTTGACTGTCAATTAAAAAAAAATAAACAAGAAATTTTTTATAGCTAAAAGGCTTTGAAAGAAAGAATTTCTTTCCAGCCTTTCCTGACACCTTTGAATATGCTGATTTTAGTCCTGAGAGAAAGCACAATGTAAGCATGGCAAGCTGGCTCTTCACTGTAAGCAGATTCCACTTCACTCCTTCCTCTTTGCTATCCCATGTAAGCAGACTTTTCCAGTCATTTGGAATGATGTTTGCTCTTCCCCTAACCCCTTAACAGAGTATGGAGAGTTAGCAAGCATAAAAGGATTTCATGCATTCTACCAGAATTGCAGTTTCTTATGATATTCATCATCAAGGAAGTGATAGTCATGGTAGCTTCTAGGATATTTTTGCATTTCTCTTAAACATATACAGATATATATATATGATATAGATACAGATACACAAAATTATTTCGGATAAACTGTTCCCTCCCTTCTACCCCCACCCCACTGAGTTTCACTACCACAGCTAACCAACATATTCTGAATGTTCAGTCATGGCTGTATTTGTTATTCACTTTTTAATGAAAAAAGTAAATTTATTCCCAGTACATGACCAAAAGACAGGTGTGCACACTTCTGAACCAAATGTTAACTTAGTTAAGTTTAGTTTGTATATCATAGAAGACATGAGAATGGAAATCTTATTTTTAAAACAGATGATCCATAACCATTGTTCATAATACTGTAACAATCTTTGTAGATGAGTGGCTCTAAATCACCGTTCACAGTTTTTCTTCTTGATATCTCACCATAGATTATCAAACAGAAAATAAAAATAAACTTATTTAATTATAATTCTCACATTGAAGATTAAGGCCCATTCTGTTTTGTTTTTTGTTTCCTAATGTCTATTCTAGGTTGAGTGGTTGAAGGCCGGGCCCAGCACTGTCTATGCCAGGGAGCCTGTAATGACCAGGGGATCAACTCAGGTTTCTGGGCCAGGAGGGAAGGGTCTTCTCTGGAGCCAGCCTCCCGGGTCAGATATAGACCTTTAGCAGGGTATTAGGACCACTATATTAGGGTTTTATTCCAGAAGGACCAGGGCAAGGGTCTTCTATTCATTAAACCCTGAGGTCATGCTCCTCCACAAAGTGTTTCACATACCCAACAATGAATATTTCATTACAATACTCTATAGTTCCACATCCTTAAAGGGGTTGTTGAGGGTTAGAATAACACACACACACACACATACGTGTACACACAGAGCACATTTTACTTGCATCTTCCATGAGTCAGCAGAACAGATAGAGAAGAATGAGAATGAGGAATGAAAGCCCTGACAACGGGGTGTTCCCAGCATGCTGATTCCTTGCTTCCTGCTTGGGATAGGGCCCCATGAGTTCCAAATCTTCGGAAACATAACAGTGACCCGGACTCAAGGTATTCTAAGGCTATACTCAGCTTTCCAAAACAATGTTGGCTTTTTCAGGAGGCTTTTGTGGCTGAAATCTAATTATTTAAGGACAGATGTAATACTTCAGGCTCCAGAGAGCAGCAATGTTTGTGAATGTTTTAAAAGTACTGTCTTACAACAAATACAATTCAAGGAAACATTTAAACCAACATTTATGCATCTCTCTGGATGCATACTTCAAGCTAAAAATTCCACATTGACAGCTGTTCCATCACCTGAAGTGGAAAACCTTCTTAAAGTAATCGATTAGAGTCAGTTTCTTCCAACACACAATTTTAACCACCTTTTAAAAAGATGTTTAGAGTCATTATATCTGATAACTCTCTGGTACTAAAATCTCTATAAAAGCATCACAAAGTATCCTGGAACACTTTACAAAGGATTTTATGCTATAATCCAGCCACATATACCCAGAATTTGATATCAAAGTCCTCCACACATTGGGAAAGTGAAGAAACAGTGTGGAGACAGATGACCCTAAAAACTCCTCAGTCTATAGGATGCAATCCGGGATGCTAGGGGTATTAAATGCCAATATTATTAATCTTTGCAGAAGCATCTTGTTCTGGTCCAAGCTCAGACCTTATTTAGATTTAGACAAGTCTTTTAACCTCTCTGAGCCTCAGTTTCCTTATCTGTTAATTGGCGATCATAAGGCCTAATTCACAGAGTTGCAGGAATAAAAAAAATTAGAGTTTATAAACTCTAAAACACTCTAATTGTATAATATTGTTTATTAAATGGGGTGGAGGAGGAGTTAAATAATGGCAAAAGGTCCTATGATTTGTCAGAAGGTGGCCAGAAACAAAGCCATGAATAACACAAATCCCAGTGTGTGGAGAACTCAATCCTAATTAAGCAAATGAGCTCTAAAATATGTTATACCAGAAAGAAAGAAACCAGGTTTATGATGTTGATAGGCATAAGCCCTAGTTATCAGAAAGTATACACTTTCAGACAGATTGTATTATGAAATACTCATGGGTCTTAAAGTTAAGATAACATTTGTAAGAATTGAACAGAGAAACCTGGTTATTTATAGCTTTGTTTCTTGCCTTCAGCCGACACAGCTGCTGCAGGTCAAAACACTTCTTTACAGATCTAAAGCTCTTGCATTCATAGATCTCAGTACCAGTACATCTTTATTTCCATATTGAAGTAGGAAGTTGGTATTCTGTCACTTAAATTTTAAAGAATATACATAAAAACCATGAGTCCATATACAGCTTGAATGATAAATACATTTTGCCTCCTATGTTTCCAACTTATCTAAATACATTAAGAATTTATTTTTGTCATAGCTCTATTAGAAAACAGAAGCAGCGGAATAGCACTCCCCAAACCTGAATGAAAATAGCTCTCAGGCATCAAATTTATTAGACCAAAGTTAAATTCAGAAAAATAATGATTTAATTTTGAAATAATGTCATCTATATAGAAAAACTTTTTAATCTCACTGTTTATACACATCTCATTTGTTGGTTTAAAAAAATCTATTTGATTCCAGTTGCTGTGGTCTGCAAAAACCAATACATGGTTAAAGCTCTGATATTTGTGTACAGGAAGTATTATCAAGATCCCCATTCAGCTACATGCAAACATGTGTCTTATATTGTCTTCTGGCTCTCTTGACCCAGTCAGCATCTGCTGCAATTCTTTCATGATGTCCAGTGGATGGTCTTCCAGGGTCCAGTTGGTACTTCCTCCTGGGACAGAGCTGATTCTTTCCCTCTGCAGATGTTTTCTTGGAGTCCCACTATGGCATCCTTCATGAAAGGTCTGCTTGAGGTGCCCAACCAGCTAATGCTTGTACCTCTTTCTTTTGCCTGGTTTAGAATTAACCAGGGAAAGGTTGAAATCCTGCCTCCCCAGTATTGTTTCTGTATAAAATTTGGGGGAGGGAGAAAGATGTTGATATGTGACTTTGTGATTTCCCAACATTTCTTTCTTCAGTGACACAAGAATTGGCCCACAGATTCCATGGCTTAACAAATACCCTGCCAGGAAATGAGATTCCAGTCTCCACATCTTTTATAAACCTTCTGGGGAAGGGAGAAATAACAAAGAACTGTCTCTCCATAAGCACACTATTTTTCTAAAATTTTCTCCAGAAAATTCCATCACCTCATCTCTGATTTTTGTCCCTCTTACTGAAAAAAGTTGCCAAATCAGAAAGGCCTACTTCAAACCTTGAGGCAATTTGGGAGAGTGTGGAACTATGAAATAGGCTCATTTGGGTTTTGCCTTTCTTTTTATCCATGAGCTGTCTCCACATTATACCCTATCAAATGGAGACAGGAGACCAATAATTCTGTATAATTATTCACAAAACAATTGATGATACAGGGTAATCTGTTTATTAGCCTAGTCAGCACAAAGCGAAGGCAAGAGTTAAAAGTACCCTGAGATTATGAGTGTTGTGGAGAGCCTAATCTTGGAAAAGCAAGCTTCTTCTATTTGAAACTCAAACTTCTGTCTAAATTATCCATTACAGCGATATGAATGCATCCAGCCAGAGGGCTGACCTCTTGGGCCAGAGCTGGGCATTGATAGTTACTTTAGATGGCCAGAGGTGAAGTGTAAATGCAAAACCAAAAGCCTCAGCATTGGAGGATGCCACAGGCCAAAGTGGAGTGTTAGTGAGGCTCTTGGGAAAGAGACAAAGATGTAAGGGTTAACATGCCCACGCCAATTTCCTACAGGTTGGCCTTCCATAAAATTCTATGGAAACCAGTCACTACCAAATGCTTGAGGAAATCAATCCTAGTTAAATGCTGAGATGGTAGCTCAGACCACAGGCTCTGCACATCTGCAGCCACAAGTCTTGAGCCCCATTCCCCTAATCATGCAAGTAGAAGGACCCAATCAGTAAATACTGAGGTAGCAGGAAAGGGATGGAGGCCAAGCTCTGGCACATAATACTGTTGCAACAACACAGGCTTGGACCCAAGACCTTGATTATGTGGGGAAACTCTGGCACTTCTTTCATTATGTTGCTTAAAAGCCCTACAGCCCAAAAGCCAGGGTTCCTTTATCAGAAACTGATGTCCAGTCTTGCTAGTTGGCATCCTCAGATCACGATGGGCAACTGAATTACCTATAACACCTATTAAAGTTATTCCAAAAGACCTGGTCTTACTATCTAGCCATTTGCCTTTTGTGCTATACAACAGGCACATCTTGTCCACTGTAGATAGAAGTATAAATTGGTACAAATAGAACAGCCCATTGGGAGTATAATTTGGCATTATCTGCCAAACCATATATACATTTTGGCCCGGAATTTCAACTTCTGGAAATTTACTCTATAGATATATTTGCCCATATGCAAAATAGTGCTTGCAAAAAGTCTTCAGAACAGCACTTCTTATAGTAACAGACTATAACCACCTTAAATGTCCATCAAAAAGGGACCAGTTAAATACATAATGCTACATCCACACAATGAAATATTTTGCAGCTGTAAAAATGAATAAGAAAACTCTTTTCATACTGATATAAAAATCTTTCAGTATACATTGTTCAGGGTGCATATGGTGGGAGATACACTATTCACTTTTTACATTTTGGGATTAAAAATATTGAATATATAACAAGTAAAGTAGCCATTTTGTATAAGAGCAAAAAATCTGTTAAGTAAGTAGCCACAAATTAGACAATAAAATTTCATATAATTTGTGATTCTAGGACTTTTCAAGATGAGGTTAAAGTTAGACTTAAGTTCTTTAGGTAGGAAATCCTCAATTTATCACATTTGTGGAATTACTCAGATTATGGAAAAATGTAAAATGATATAGGTAAGGTGACCCCATAGATTGATCCACAAAGACTCTTCAGATTATATCCAGAGTTATCCATGGGTAACTTTCTTTTTAAACTTTTAAAATTTATGTCTATACTTATAAAATGGAAATTGATGTTCACAAATGTGACTCTTATACTGTAGCAAAATAAATGGACTAGTACTGGAGAGTCTCAGGACCAAATCACAGGTCTGATTTATAACAAATCATTTGATTTATGTGAGCCTGTTTCCCAGGCAGTTATAAAATAAAAACTAGCATAATTATCACCAAAATTACTTCCAGCTTTAATATTCTATGATTCTATTCTCTATCAATATATGATGTGATCGCTGCAAAATTTTTTAAATAAATTAAGAAATCATGGTACAAACTGTAGAGTGAGGTAAACAGAGGAAAGAAAAACATGCAGACAGAATATGGCGGATGAAGGTTCACACTGTGCTGTCTTGATGAGAATTTGAGTATTAAGTGGTCTGGTGATGAAGAAGCCCATTGTGCAATTTAGCCTGGAATCCTCCCAAAGCTGCTCAGAGGTCCTCAGTGCAATCTGCAACTTTTGCAGGTGCACACTAGTGTCTCAGAACCCATGGTCAGGGAAGCGGCTGTGGCTCAATCAGTAGGGCTCCCATTTACCATATGGGAGGCCCCGGGTTCGGTTCCTGGGGCCTCCTGGTGAAGGCAAGCCCGCCCGCACGGCGTGGTTAGCTGACCCAGCGAGCACAAGCAGCAAGGGGGGGATAAATGAATAAATAAATAAAAATCTTAAAAAAACAAACAAACAAAAAAAAAAAACTTAAAAAAAAAAAAAAGAACCCATGGTCACAAGATGGAATGAGCTATAGTGGACCCATAGCATCCTGTCTTTCAAAATAAAACATCTGCAGAGAAGGTTTGACTGCCTGTTGTGTTTATGATAGTTGGAACTCAAATCTTTGAGTAAAAAAGAGTGAGTTCACTATCATTTTCTTTGGTCTGAGCTTTTCAAAATCTTGTCAATATATTTCAACTTTATCTTGGAAAATTTTCACCAAATGAGAATGCAAGAAAATCTCCTAAAACTGAGCAAAAAAGAAGAAAATAACAAACAAAAATGCACAAAGTAAACATCAAGCCAAGATGTTTTCACTGTCAAATAATACTGCATATTCAAAGAACAAATAATTCCAACCTTTTATAAACTCTTGCAGAGACTAAGAAAAACTACTGGAGAAAGGTAAACACTTCGCCAGGTTTGCATGACCAAAAGTTGTTCTAGTGAATCTACCTAGGAGAGGAGTCTGTGAGCCAAAGGGTGTACAATGTCTTCAGTTGTGTGAAGTAATTCTGAATTGTTTTCCAAAATACTTGCATCTTTCATTCAATAGTATGGAAGCATTTCATTTTGCTATCTTTGTTATCACCAGATCTCTTAATTTTTGCCAATCTAATGTGAATAAATTACTCACTCTGAAATTCCTTTTCTTGAGCTTGCCAGGCCCCACATTTATATTTTGCTACTTAATCCACCACAGCTTTCTCTCCTATTATCCCCACCTTTGAGTCTTTTTTTTCTTTCCTTCCTTTCTAACAACAACCCACTAGCCTTCAATTTTAAACTTCTTGCAAATAATATTTGAGAAATTATTACTGACAGGACATAGATGCTTGGTTACTGGTTACTAAGAAACTTGTTTGCCATCACGTAGACCTGGTGGTTTACCAACGTTATCAACTGAAGCCAAGCATCAGCAACCATATGATAACAGTCTACATTCAACTCTACTATACCGTTTATTTTGAAAACACAAATTTGTTCTAGTATGATTGATATATTAGGGGAAAATTTGAGCATAACTTGAGTTTTGCATTTGCTTATGCACAAATTCATCTATGAGAAACAGTAAATGAACAAGGAAAACTGCACTCAGCTGACCTGAGTCACACAGGAATACACAAATACCCCCTCTCAACCTCAGATCTTCAACCCACCACTCAGCCAATTTTAACAACAAATTTAGCAGATAATTAATGTACTCTTATTTTGTACACTTTGTACTATACTTGATCACTAGGCACTAGTGATCAAGAAATTCAGTCTGATGGCAAAAATACATAAAAACCATTTTAACAGCAATAATAATTTAATTATAAGTGCATTAAGAGCTATGAAGTAAAAATGAATGATACTGAGAGGATGTGTTACATGGAGTTCGAAACTAACCTGGAGGAGGGGAGCAGCAAGGTTCAAGGAAGAAGGTCAAAGAAAGCTACCCTGAGGAAGACTTCTTTAAGCTGAGATGGTGAAGGTGAATAGAAGTTAACCCAACAAAGACTATGAATGATGTAAATTTAACAGTACATGTGAAGACACTGAGGAAGAAAAATGGTTGGTTCTTCTGAGGAAATAGAGGGAAGGCAAGCCTGGCAGGAGAGTAGAAACTGAGAGGAATTATTAGAGGGCCACATCATTTAAGGGTCTTATAGGTAAGGAGACTATGGCAGGCAGCTTCTAAGAGCACCCCCTCCCCCTAAATCCCTGCCTCCAGGCATTTACATCCTTGTGTAATCAGCTGCTCCTCAGTGTGCAGAGATCAGGCACATATCTGGGATTTTGGTTTTGTTCTGAGTGGTTTTTCCATTACTTTATTACTAGGGTTTAGCTCTTATTTTGTACACTTTGTACTACACTTGATCACTAGGCACTAGTGATCTGGCACATAATAGATGCACAGTAAATATTTATGAAATAACTAATCACCTTGGTTTAGAGGACCAGAGAGTTGGAGGGTTATAGAGTTGGGAAAGGGGGTAAAGAAAGGATCATTAATAGCACCAATGTATCAGGGAGAGGAAATAAAAGAAAAGAAATTGACAAAAAAGAATAGGAAACTTGACCCCCACTGTGTCATGAACAGGTTAGAAATTGAGATGAGCAGGGGCCTCCCTGAGTCAAGAGCAGTCAAGAGTTGTCTGTCCATTGCAAGGACACATAAAGCCCAGTCACGAGCAGCGAAGCCTAAAAGAGGCAGGGAGAGCAGTAACAGCAGCACTCGGACCCTGTTCTGGTTCTCCCTTCCCTTGGTGTTTGAAGTAGTAGTGATCCACTTCCCAAAAGCAGAATATGCGAATCTCCCAGGATTCACAGGCATGTAGTAGAAGGTGGAGGGCTCCAAGGGCACGTACTTTCTGCTAGTAGAGTGTGTAGGTACATTTCAGTAATTAATTGAAAAGTAGAAAAAGAGACAGAACCATATTAGTCCCTAAAGATGTGAAGCTAACCATTTGGTAGCATTTGTGAAAGTCCTTATAGAATACTATACAAATATCAGGTAGTATTTTAAGTGCACCTTTATTAACATAAAATATTCTTTTAAAAATTGCAGTCAGTATTCTTATTCTCTCAATATATCACAAATTCAGAATAGGCTCATTTGATGGACTCTTGGATCAAATGATAAATTGCAATTATACTCTTAGGAATATGGCTTAATTCTGTTCACTCTACTACCTGAACTTGGACACTAAATGTAACCTCTGTCGATTCTAGTTTCTCTTCTGCAAAATGGATATGATAATTGCTCAAACCTCACAGCGTAGTTATGAAGATTCAAAAAGAAAAGAAGTGTAAAATGTCTGGAATTGTAATTGAAATATAATATGAACTCAATAAATGTTACCGTTTATTGACATTAGTGTTAAACTTTAAAAGAGCAAGGTATGCATTTTTAAAAATCATGTACCTAAGCAAAGACAGTAGATTAGATGTTGGTATAGCACATAATCATTGAAGAGATGTTTCAAATGGCAAAAGGAAATAAAAGTAATTCTTTACATTAGACAACGTATGTGAAAACACTTCTTGAAAAATAAAATGCTGTACACATATCAGGGATTATTACCATGAAAATGAACTGAACTGAGATTTCTGGTTGCATGAGTCCTAAGTAGCCACAGTCCTTACCACCTGCTCTTCAGTCTTCCTCATTCTCTTCAAACCTACAACCTCACCTCTTCTGCTTCCTCAGTCTTAAGCTGGGAGCAGATGACCTGCCTCCTCCTACAAAAAGGATGTAAAAGTCCTGCTATTGAATTACCTAAAAGTTATTCTATGAAATCTACAAGCCTTTGTGAATCTGCACTCTATTTCCCCTCTTTCCTTCTCAATAAAGACTAGTTCTTTCATAAACACTCCATATCCTATGTTTCATGTCTTCTCAGAAACTGCATGTCATTGATTGGTCTCTATTTGACCTGTATCTTGAAGTTTTCTGTCTTTGCTGGGTGATTCCTCTTGGCATTTACCGATATTCTGTCTCTGTCGTACACACAACCACCACCAGAACAATAATTACAACAATGAAAACCATCTCCCTGGAAGAATGTTTCCTATTGTCCTCTCTAGTTTTCCCCACTCTTACACTGCTAAACCTCAGAGAAGAATTGTAGAGCTCATTGTCTCCAATTTCTCAATTCTCTTTCTCTCCACCACTCACTCCAGTTTGCCTTTTTAAGCCCACCGTTGGAGCTACCATTGCTCACCATATGACCTTCATGCTACTGTGGCCAATAAAATCTGTTCATTCCTTATCTCACTTGACTTTGCAACTTTGCACATACTTGTTGACAACACTCTTCTACTCGTCTTTTACTTGTTTTTGCCTGTATGAAGAGGAAAGGATCAAGCTTCTCTTGATCAAAACAAAAATAACAAAAAAACTGCACTTTGCTATGCAAAAATACTATAGAGAAAAACATAACAAGAATTTTTACTCCTAATTTTACAACTAAACTGAGGCTAAGATTAAATTACTTTTCCAAAGATTATTAACTATGTAAATAGCTGAGATTCAAACTCTTATGATGTTTGAGTCCAAGTCAGCTTTGGTTTATAATAAAAATTGTGCAGTATGATTTTATATTTCTAAAACCTTAGTATATATCTTCTCATGCTCAGGAATCTGCAGAAACCCATTTTCTCCTAACATAACCATCATATCTTAACTAAACCACCAATTTAAAAAGAAAAAAACTATCATCATAGTTAACTGTAGCAGCACTAATCTTAAGAAGGATAAGCCCAGAAAATCAATTGGTAGTTGATTAACATTTATAATGCACATTGGAATAAAAACTAGTCATTCATATAAACATGTATTATTGCTATGGTAGGCAACACCTAGCCATGAAAGGGGAAACTAATTTTTCCATTGTACTAAGCTATTGACAAAATGGTGATAAGATTCAAAATAGACACATCCATCAGAAATGTAACTTCAGTGCTTGATCTGGATATTTTTCATAAACTGATAATACTGGGGCCCTGGGTTGGGGTTCTGATGCCCAGCTATTAAATATGTTTTAGACGTTATGAAAAGCCTTGAGGGCCTGTAACATCTGTCATGGCCATCAGCAGCAAAAGAGAACTCAACATGTCACATAACAAAACATGTCACAGACCAGCCACGTGAAGACTATGAGAATATGGTATTATGAAATAAAAGACCATGAGAAATGTGCACATAGCAGATGATAGGTGCAAGGCAGAGCTCCAGTGTGAGGCTTGTGTATAGAGCTTGTGAACTTAGCAGAGCCTGTGACTGATGACCAGAGCCTTATACGTCAACACTTATTTAAATTTTGCACTTTATCTTGTTATATTAGTCAGATGTATATCTCGAAACAGTTATTGAAGGTGAATTAAGTGTATCCTTTTTAAAAGATGAGGAATAAGCCTTTACAGAATTGAACAAATTCCAAACCAATTCAAAATCAATTGAGAAAGTTGTATAATGGAGATCAAAATATTATATGATAATATCTGATTTGTTGCCAATAAAGACAAGGTTGAAGAAGGTGGCTCGAGTGTGCAGTAAAAAGGGTTTCCTAAGGCTGAACTTCAAAACTGACTTTCACTGGCTAAATCCTGAAAAGACAATGTCTTCATTTTCCAGGCTGCTATGAAAGATATCACATAATGGGTTGGCTTAGGCAACAGAATTTACTGGCTTATGTTTTGAGGCTAGAAGTCCAAAATTGATGTGTCAACAAGGCAATATTTTCTCCCCAAAGACTGTGATGTTCTGGTGTTGGCTGCAAGAGATCCTTGGATTCCTTGACTTTCCTGTCACGTGGTGATACAGATAGCCATGCCCCCTCCTTTCTCTTCCAGCTTCCAGCTGCTCTCTGTGACTTTCTTTCTTTCTTTCTTTTTCTTTCTTCCTTCCTTCCTTCCTTCCTTCCTTTCTTTCTTTCTGAATTTTTTTCATTAAAATTTTTTTTCTTAATTTTTTAAATACTTTAGATTATATAAATGTTACATAAAAAATATAGAGGATTCCCATATGCCCCACTCCTTACCCCTCCCCCACTTTCCCACATTAACAACATCCCTCATTAGTGTGGTACATTTGTTACAATTGATAAACACATATTGGAGCATTGCCACTAAGCATGGATTATAGTTTACACTCTGTCCCACACAATTTTGTAAGTTATGACAAAATATATAATGGCTTATATCCATCATTGCATCATCATTTCAGGACAATTACAATGTCCAAAAAAAGTCCCCATATTACACCCATTTTTTCCTGTCCCTACCCTCAGAACCTCTGGTGGCCTCTGCCTCCACATCAATGATAAAAGTCCTTCCATTGCTAGAATAACAATAAATCTATAGTAGAATAACAGTAAATCTACTCTAGTCCATTTTTCATCCCCTAATCCTAAGGATTCTGGGATGGTGATGCCTTCTTCACCTCTAAATGAGAGGGACCTTAGATCCCAAGGGGTATATGGATGGCACTATCTTGTTTGCAGTTGCAGACTCTCTCTGTTCCTTGGGATGGATATTGTCCATCATCATCTCCTTGTTAGTTTCCTGGGTGAGTCCAATGAACTGGAGAATAGGTAGTGCAACTCTGTTGAGATTCAGGGTCCAACTGGCACAATGGATATCCGAAAGATTTAAGTCTCTTGGATATACACTTATCAAGTCTAGTACTAACTATAGGTTCAAACAGAAGGGGTAGAAGAGCCACGTGTAGGAAAACACAAATGAGTCCAACTCTGTCACACTGGGAAGTGTAAGTTCCAAAGTAGGGAAAGAAAGAATTTTTTTTTTTAAGGTATAGCGGATCGAACCCATGACCTTGTATGTGGGAAGCCAACGCTCAACCACTGAGCCATATCAGATCCCCTTGTGCCGTTCTTTTACTATGTCTGCTGTGTCTGAATTTCTTCTGCTTTCTTCTTCTAACTCCATTATTCTGTATTAAGACCCAATCTCATCCAGTTGGGCCACACCTTAAATAAAAATATCTTCAAGAGATCTTTTTTTTTTTTTTTTTTTTTTAATGGGTAAAAATCAAAATTCTCATAATACATACAAACATTTGCAAAATGATATATAAATATATATGCATATATGTGTATTTGCTTACAAAAATGTTATTTATATATATATACACATATATTTTAAGAGGTGCTTAGATTACCCAAGAGATCTTCTTTACAATGGGTTCATACCCACAGGAATGTCAATTAAGATTAGGAACATGTCTAAATTGGAGTACATAATTCAATCTACCACAGAGAAAAAACATAATCAAAATGCAATTTTCTGATTACATATCATGAATTGAGCACCAGTTTAACAATATATGATCTGTGCTTCCATATGAGAACATTTTATAGGGGAAAAAAATCTTACATGTGACAAAGAAGTTCACAAGGAACTGAGACAGAAATAGTGCCTTTTAAGCCACCTGGCATGACCTAAGTGCAGCCCTGCATTATGCTTCGATCAACAGCAGATTACCACAAAGTGCAACTCACAGTGTTCGCCTTGATGCTGCTTAGAGAAAAACTAAAGACAGATATCCAGCTCTCTTCCATATTAGTCTGCTGCTCATGAAATTTGACATATTTTACAAAGGCAGAGAGTTTTACTTTTTGAAAAAAAGAATAACCAGTCATCTTAGAGTAGTGTAAGTACGAAATGCCTTCAGAGTTTGTTAAGCCAGAGAAAACTGTTTTCCTCTCTCTCAATCCTGTATGTCCCAAGGAACTCGAAGGAAGGACAACTTCTGATTTGGCTTTAGGCTTCCCCATATGGCAATGCAATGTTAGTTCTTAAAGCAAGACAACTGTAAATAAAGTCCCTGATGGGTTTTCTGCATTCCATAAACATAGCAGAAGTTTTGCATACAGATTATTTCAATTACATCTGATCTCACTTTTGCAGCATTCTTATGATTTTAGGCAAAAAAAAAAAAGTTTGATTCATAATGTGAGCACTTTGTACAGTCCTGACATCTGTAAATAAGAATGGACACAGATGTGCAGCCCCTGGCTCACTGCCACAAAGCCCAGCATCTGGTGACAGAGGCTACCACCACGGGAGTTATACTGCTTCCCTTTCTTCTCCACGAGAACCAGTCACTGCTGGAACTCTGATAAACTCCTTTCTCAAGATATCTATTTCCATATACCAATCCCCTGCCTATCCTTTTACAGTTACCCTTTTGAATTCTTAAAAAAAATGGAACACTTTTCCATTTTATTCCAAGATACCCCTTATCATTTTTAAAATTTAATACCTACCTCTAATGGTTTTCCAAAAACATACCTCAAACAGCATAGATATGTTAAGTATAAAATGTTTTTTTTTAATGGTCCAAGGACAGGAAGAAGAAATAAATACCCAAGCCAAGCCACTTATTTATAATTGCTGTGATGACATTATATTTGAATCTTTGATTCCTGGATGATAGGATAGAAATGGAGGGAAAAGGGCTTGTGCTTCCATTTCCAAAATGGAGGATGAATCCTAGATCTATGCAGTTCTCTAGTATCTTCCATTTAATTAACCAAGATAATCAGAAGTCTTTATTTTATCCCCTGACAGAACCATTTTATTAAGACATATTAAGACAAATAGTATGCTCTTGGTTTTTATTAAAGCTAATTATAAAAAGTACCTATATGAAAAAAGATTCTTTTAATAATTGTGCCACTAAGAGTTTAGTATTCAAAGATAAATATAAGAAATTTCTTTTATAATTCAGTATCATGAAAATCTTTTTATATGAGGATTAGTATTGATCAATAAGTACTGGCCCTTGAGTTTAGAAATGAAATGATTGAATAAGGTGACATCACATTATCTATATTCCACATCCCACTTACCACATAAAAAAAATTTTTAAACAAGTCAATTTTATTGATATATATTAATAAAGCATACAATTCATCTGAAGTGTACAATCAATGCTATTTGGTATAAGCACATCACTTCAATCACTATTGGAGCATTTTCATTATTTCAATGATCATAATAATAAACAACAAAAAACAGACAAACAAACAAGTAAACTCCTCACCTCTCAGTCCTTCTATGCTCCCCGCACTGTATATAGCTGCTGTTTCTGGCCATTCTATCCATAGTGTATAATCAATGGCTTTTAGTATATTCACAATGTTGTATAATCATCTCAAAAATTTTAGAACTGTTTCATTACTCCAAAAAGAAAGTCTCCACACTCCTTAACATTCCTTCTTCAGACTTACATAACCACTAATCTTATTTCATCTTTATAAATTGATTTATATTTACATTTTATATAAATGGAATCATACAATATATAATATTCTATGCTGGTCACCTTCACTGCACTTGGTGCAGAAGTTTGATGTTGTTTACAAATTCCAAAAATAGATATTGGATTATGTTTGTAAACTGGTCTGCCCCTGTGGGAATATTAGATTATATTGGAATCAGAGGTTTCACTTTTACTTGATTCAATAATGATTAAGGCTTTGATTGGGCCACATCAGTAGGACGTTGCATCCCCGCCCCTTTGGTGGGAGGGGACTCAGAGAAATTACACAGCAGAGAAGGGAGATTAGAGTTTTGATGCTAGAGTTTTGAACTGGAGCCTAGGAAGTAAACACACAGGAGAAGAACACAGAGGAACAGAGACAGCTCCACAGACACCTCAGAGGCTCCGGGAAGAGACATGAGCCATTCTCCTGATAGTCTACAGCTGACCTTGTCAAGAGAAGCAAGACTGAGCCCAGAAAAAATCAAGCCCCAGGGAGAGAGAAAAAGCCTAGAGAGTCTGATGTCCTACAGCTGATATTGGGAGAAGCTGGGACCACAGAACCTTAAGAGGAAAACAAAGGCTGATTATTGGCAGCCATCTTGCTCCAACACGTGGCAACAGACTTTGGTGAGGGAAGTAACTTGTGCTTTATGGCCTGGTAACTGTAAGCATCTACCCCAAATAAATACCCTTTATAAAAGCCAACACATTCTGGTATTTTGCATCAGCACCCCTTTGGCTGACTAATACCCTTAGTATAATCTGGTGGGGTTTTTTTGTCTGATATTAACATTTGTAGTATTAACTTACATTTGTTCAGGTTCAAAGAAAAATGGTATTATATATGCAATTTCTACCCATATTAATATTTCACATAATATATTTATATTTAACATATATATTTAGTTCATAATAGGGCAATCATACAGTATTTATCCTTTTGTACCTGGTTTGCTTCATTCAGCATATTGTCCTCTAGGTTCATCTATGTTGTCATATGCATCACAACTTCATTTCTTCTTACTGCTGCAAAATAATCCATCATGAGTATACTCCACATTTTGTTTATCCATTCATCAGTTGATGGACACCTGTGTTGTTTCCAACTTTTGGCAATCATGAAAAATGCTAAAAAAAAAAAAAAAAAAAAATGCTGCTATGAACATCGGTGTGCAGATGTCTATTTGTGTCACTGTTCTCAGTTCTTCTAGGTATATACCTATCAATTGTATTGCCAGGTCCCATGGCAAGTCTATATTCAACTTTCTTAGGAACTGCTAAACAGTCGTCCAAAGTGGCTGTACCATTCTACATTCCCACCAACAGCAAATAAGCATTCCTTTCTCTCCACATCCTCTCCAACATTTAGTTTTCCGATTTTTTAATGGTGACCAGTCTAATAGATATGAAATGATATCTCATTGTAAATTTTGATTTGCATATCCCTAATCTCTAGTGATGAACATTTTTTCATGCATTTCTTCTCCGTTTTTATTTCTTCTTTGGACAGTTGTCTTTTCAAGTCTTTTGCCCATTTTTTAATCAGATACTTCTTATTGTCTTCTTATTGTTGAGTTGTGTGATCTCCTTATATATCATGGATATTAAACCCTTATGAGATATGTGATTGCCAAATATTTTCTCCCACTGAGTCGGCTGCCTTTTCAACCTTTTGAAAAAGTTCTTTGAGGCCCAAAAATGTCTTTAAAAAGTAGAACAAAATTGGAGGACTCTCATTTCCTGACTTTAAAGCATATTACTTAGCTACAGTGGTAAAAACAGTATGGTACTGGCATAAGGACAGACAGATTGACCAATGGAACTAAATAGAGAACTCAGAAATTGATCTTCACATCTACAGTCAAGTGATTTTTGACAAGGCTGTTAAGCCCTCCCAGCTGGGCCAGAACAGTCTATTCAACAAATGGTGCTAGGAGAACTGGATGGCCATAGCCAAAAGAAAGAAAGAAGACCCCTATCTCACACCTTATACAAAAATTAACTAAAAAATGGATCAAGGGCCTACATATAAAAATAACAACCATAAAACTCCTAGAAGAAAATGTAGGAAAACATCTTCAAGATCTTGTGGTAGGGGGTAGTTTCTTAAACTTTATGCTCAAAGCACGAGCAACAAAAGAGAAAATAGATAAATGGGACCTCAAAATTTAACACTTTTGACCCACTTACCACATTTTATACCCATATTCCATTATCACTGGATTATCTGAAAATTTTAAAAGAGCTTTATTTGATAAGCTTCTGTTTCAAAAGATTATCACTGAAATTATAATTCCATAAGAAAACAATTGGTATACTGACAGAAAACACTATATAGAGAAAGAGGAAAGACAATTCCTAACTGAGTAAGATTCTAGTACATTGCTAGAATAGCCTGATGCTATTTATTTTGAAATTGCTAGAAGGAATCTAAAGACATACAGTCCTATCCCCTCAGTTTACAAAAGAGAAACTAACTGAGGTGCAGAGAGGGTAAGTGCCTTGCCAAAAGTTCTATCACTGGCTAGTAGAAAAGTCTGGACTGAATCTAAAATCCCTGGATTGAAGGCCAATATCCTTCCCACTGCAAGATTCTCAATTCACACTAAACCCAGACTACCTGGGAGATGAATCTGCTACCCCCACAAAATGATCTCATGCAACACAAATCCAAGCAGAAGGGACTCATAGATCACCTGTTTCCTTCTTTCAAGCTTTTAAATTGGGTCTGCTTTCTAGTAATGGTTAATAATAAATAAAAACTTTAAAAACTTGGAGATTCTGTTTTGGAGGTTCCCAAATTCATATTCAATTATGTTAATTAATATGCCATACTCTTTGTAGTTGTCCATTGGAAGCAACTCACCATCTTTAATAAGTCAGAGAAGACAGAGAAGAACAGAGGTAACCTGTTCAATGATTCTCATAAAATTATTACAGTTATGTAATCAGACAGTTTGGTCAATGTGACTGATTAATTTCAATAATGGCTGACCAACTAAAGCACATACCTTGTAGCATGTGTGTAGCCTTTCACATTTGATCCTTGGAACTAGACCCACATACCTGCTCTTGTACTTATCACATTGGTTTATAGATTTTGGTTTCCTTTATCACTTTACCAATAAGATATTAGTCTTTATATACTCAAGTCTTTTATATTAAGACTATTACATCATAAAACACTTTCTGGAAAGCTGCTAAACACTAATTTCTGGCATCTCTAATTTTAACTGAGGATCACAACTAAATTTCCATTTGGGACCAGACATGTGAGGAGGCAGTTAACATCTAACTATATCCAAATTATTTTTTAACTTTCTGCCTTTCAAACAAATTTGTAGACTAGATTCTTTCTCTAGGCCATAATACCACAACCTCTTTTAAATTAACACCAGTCAAGTAGAGATAGGTATAGATGCTCTTAATCATTTATACTTTCACCGAATGAAAAAATATCCTATTTTTAATATTAATTACTTCCTGTGCATTAAAAATAAACACAAATTTTATAATGGCTTCTAAATTTTTAATGCCTCACAGTTGGAAAATCTTCTCTGTAAAAAATAGTTCTTTGACTTTTTTTGGTATCCTTAATATGAAGGTTTTTTTTTTTAATGAGACCACTTTTGATGGGTTTTATCGTGAATTTCTAAATTTTGCAAAATATGAATTTCTCAGAACTCTGAAAGTCAATCATTTACAATTATTTAAGATCCCTTCAGATAAAATGGGATTAGTATATCGATATATAGTGGCTCTTTCTATACCTTGTAACTATCACTGTGTTAATTATATAGCTTGTGTCTCCACAGATGTGTTTCACTGAAAGAAACTGGAACTATCAGTCATATAATTTGATGATGATTTTTTTGTTTGCTTTGGTTTACAGTTTTATTCCAGGGAGAGAGAACCAACAGGATAAATAAATATAGATAGGTATGTAAATATTATGAGATTTAGTATAGGATTTAGATAATGTGACTGTGGGAATCAGCAGGTCCAAATTCCATAGGGGCAGGCCAGAAATTAGGAATTCAGTGAAGGTTTCAATAACTCCCCAGGAGAAGCTGACTGGCTGAAGCGGAGATAGAAATTCTTCTTTTGAACTGCTGAAATCATCAGTTTTCCTTTTAAGGCTATCCACTGATTGGATGAAATTTTTCTCATTGCTGAAGGCAATCTCCTTTATTGATTGTAGATGTAATCAGCCATAGATGCAATCAACTGACTAATGATTTAAATCCACAAAATACCTTCCCAGTAACAATCAGGCCAGTTCTTGTTTGACTAAACAACTGGATACCATAACCTAGCTAAGCTGATACACAAACATAGCCATCACACCATGCTATATGTTTAACTCTCACAGCTTCACAGTCTTCTGAGAACCATACATTTCACATTTCTAAACACAATTCTGCCTTTATCTCTCAGGCTATTTATGTCTGTGTGTGTGTGAGTGGGTGTGTATGTGTATGTGCATACATTTTCAAATTAGAATCTTTCAAATAAGGTAGAAATAAACATCTATTTAGGAGTATTAACTTTTCTTGAAATCCTTATAAATAAAATTTTAAAACTCTTTTCTCAAGAGCATTTTTCCTCATTCCCTTCCCTTTCCAAAACAGCCAGAACAGCTTCATGCCCCACATTAGCACCCTGAAACAGCTCTAATTATAAGAAAGACTACTTTCTTTCTTTGTTTCATATTTAGAAACTAATTTTAGACACTGGGTTTCACATGCATGTCTTTCTTTTCCTAAGTGATTATTTTATTTAAAATCATAAATAAAATTTCAAGCTAATGTTACGTGGCTAAAAATACATCATGCAAAGTAGCAGGAAACATGCTGTGGATGGAAAATGACAATGATGTCAGCTGGAAAGTCAGAAGAGAAAACATTTCAGCTTTCCAAATATATGTGGTATTCAGTATACTGACCTTTCCTCTTTGGGGAATGCAGGTTTTTAAACAATAATTTTAGTTCCACAACAAAATATCCAAGTAAATTTGTGAAATTAAAAGTCTCTCTTAACAAGTTTTAGTTTCATACTTCTGGATTCAGAAGTTCATTTCTGGATTCTGGATATTGAATATTTCTTTCATTTCAGAATATTTTGCTTCATTGAAAATCCAAATTATTACCTAAACACGAGCGTATTCATGAATGGCAGCCTTAACAACCAAGTAAAAACTTTGTACATGTATATTAAGAGATGTTACCAGAAGAAGATGAGAATCTCTCTACTTGGGGCTAAAAATACCTTTTATCTAATTAAAGTCCTATATAATGCAAAAATTAGATTTTCTTTCTAGTTTATAGCTGTATTCCAAGCCACTACTTTATATTTTTTAATTCAACATATAGTATACCCAAGTCGATCAATAGCTTAAACGAAGAAATGAAACTGGGGAAAGAAAAATTGTCTAAACTTAGTCATTTCAATTTAATTTACTGGATGAAATTTCCAATACCAATTGAGTTCAAATGCATCACCATCAATGAACTTTTCAAAGTTCTCCAAGTTCAATAAGCAATCTAAGCTTCAAACCAGCACATAAATTAAATTAATGGTATTCTTTTCTCACTGCATTAGTTTGATTTAAGTAGGACCTGAAATATTTCTTATAGCAGATAATTCCAGTTCATCTTCTCAATGAGCAAACAGAACAGTTCTTTCATCAACCTACAGCAAGTGACACATTTATGGTCATCATACATTATTCAAATAATATTTTTTTGTTCAAATATTAAATCATTCCCTATTACCTAGCATAAAATAGATTGTGGCTTTATTTTGACTGTAAGGTAGAAAATTAATATAAAAGCAAGTTAAGTTATCAATTCTCCTGTCTCACTTCCACAGGAAGGCAGAAGACTTTCAAAACACATTTTTCAGACTTGTTTCTTTCAGTTTCTGTAATTATTATCTCCTTAATTTAAGGCAATTATTTCAATGGCAATTCAATGTGTGAGTTCTCCTCTTCCAAGGGAAAGTCCAGTGACATTTGCTGGGCAAGTCCTTCCAGCATATGTTTCTCTGATCCCATTCTGTCCTTGCCAAGGATCTTCAATGGCTGCCCATTGGATACAGGAATTGAAGAGACAAGTATAAAATTGATTGAAATATACATATGGTCTAAGGAAATTTAATTCAAAAATGATTCTCCCCTAGAAAAATGATCCTATCATTTCATCTCCCACTTACTGTAGGCTTAATGTGATCTAGAATGAAGAGATAACCAGAATCTAACTAGTGCCATTACTTAACTTTGAAATGAAAAGGTATAAAACTCCCTCTTTCCAATAAGAGAAAATAAATCATGAAGAAACCAGAAGCATAACTGGCATAATACAGCAAAGACATTTACTAAAACCTGTCTACTTAGTTTCCACGACATTCTTCTGTTAAAAAAACAGTTTATAAGGAAAATATTCTAACATTTAATGACACCTTCTTTATCCTAATAGAATCTCCTCACATTGAAAAAAAAAAAAAGCTTTGGTGGTAGTCCTTCAGGATAGCATTTTCATTCATCATGGAAAAATACATTATCCTATCATTGAGTTTCTTCAATTAACTCTTGCTACATTGTACAGCTGTATAAATACAAAGTGTGTGTGATTTTTTAAAATTAACATATATTTTCTAAATGTGTAGGAGAGTCCTTGACTCAGTTAGATGAAAAACAATGTTGGATATAGAACTGCTTTCAAACAGGCAATTTCCTTGATACCAGATTTCCGTTGGTGGTCACCACTCCATTCCTAAAATCCACTGAAACAAAACCCCAGAATCAGGACTAGCCCCAACACGTCCAGAGCTGAACTGGTTAGAACTTTTATTTTCAATATTGGCTTGCATTTTACTCACTCATTAAGAAAGTTCATTAGAATTTTCATATTAAATATTGTCCTATCACATAGCTATTATGCTCTCACTAGTAAAGCTCAAAGTGCAGTTGGGCAGCCATTTATAGTAAATGTAATCTCCTCCTCTCTCCATTTTACCACCCTAATCTCAAGCGTATCTATACCTGACCTAATCCTCACTCTCCAGAGCTAGGCTTAAACTCCATGAAACTTTCTTGTCCTGCAAAACTGTATCTCAAACTAAACATTGAGAGGTACCTGATTACTTATCTAGACTTGATATTTTTCTGTCTCCCCTTTGTCCAGGGCTCAGTCTTCCCTTGGGCCTCTTGTCTCCTCATTCTGTCCAAGCCCAAGACTACTCCTACTCATCCTTAAGAAAACCCTACTTAACCCTGTCTGAGACTGCTGACAGATTTCCACTGCAGCTAAAAATCTCTGGTGCAATTCTGAGCTGAATGTCTAGGAAGAATGGGGTCCCTATCTGAATACATCAGGGTCTATGACTCAAGAAGTTTCAGAAATCCCATCAGTTGCTTACATTGTCAGATTTAAGAAGATTCTAGAAGTCTTCCCACATCCAAGAATATCACCATCTAATTCCAAAAGCCAGACAACTCCCTACCCTTCTTAAGAGGAAGGGAAAACTACGTATAGAGGAAAAAAAACTGACCTTGGGTCAATTTTGGCTAGATTAGCTCCCTAGCAGAGCAACATTGGGGAAGTTACTAAACTTTTTTGGACCTTAATTTCTTTTTTAAACACTGGAGATTATAACCCCTGCCTTGCAAGTTTGTGTGCAAATGTAGGCAATGTGCCTAAAGTGTAAGATATAAATATTGTTCAATAAATTCAAGCTCTTATTATTATTACCACTCTTATTGCCTTCCAACACTTGAAAGAATGAGTTTGCCAGATTCCTATTCTTACAGCCAAGATGGATTTGGAGGAACCTGTGATTACTTAACATATGGAGGTGGGAGCAAAGTGGGAGGGAGTGAAAATGGCAAAATAAAAGAGTTCAAAAAGTATATGCAGAGAAGTATCAAAGACTACAAAGATTACTATATAGGTTTTACAATCAGAAGTAGAAGTAAAGCAGCACTCACTAAGTTCTTAATAAAAGTCAAGCATGCTCCTAGGAATTTTTCTTATATCAAAATGTATGAGTGCATTAATTAATGGAATATCTCCTTAATCATCTAAGGTGCATGATATCTGTATTTTATGAATGAAAAACAAAAATGAATCTCATAAAATTGAATTAACTTTACAAGTTCACACAGCTGCTGAAAATCTAGGCCTTTCTGACTAAAATTCCAGCTACAGATCAAGTGTTGGCTCTGCATGAACTTAGGAAACTCATTTGAGATGAGAGTTTTCCTCATGTGTAAAATATATATATACCTGCTTATCTCAGTGGGGTTATATAAGAATAAAATGAAATAGATAACATGAAAAAGCAAGTTATTACAACATAAAATTTTAATTTAATATAATTACCATGAAAAAGTTGTCAGTTACCAAACCCCATAAATCTTCTTGGTCTTATCCTTCATATTGTGACCCTACCCCTCATGTCCCATTTTAATCATGCTATTCATATTCATTTAACAAATATATTTTAAACTCCTACCACAATCTAGGGAATCTCCTCAGCACTGCATTCTGGGAGTTAAAATTCACTAACAGAGAAATCACGGAATTACAAATTTTTGGTTCAAAATGCTAGAAGACAAAAAAACAGCATGAAGTAGGCTTCATGGGAATACAGCAAAGGTACTATCTCTGTCTGAAAACACGCAGGAAGCCTCTGAAAATATGGAAATTTATGAATTGTTATTGAATAAAGATGAACTATTTGCCACATGTATAAGAACATAGAATTTTAAAATTTAAATACTTTTTAAAGAGCCATTTCACCTCTCATGAGAAACTTTGTGATACCCAAGTGATTAGTTTTTAAAGGTGATACTTTTGGAAAGGTCTGCTTATTGAAAACCTAGTATTTTGAATTGATGATTTTGGGTACTTCCAGAAATTGTACACTCAAGTGTAATAAGTGATTGTGAAAGTCTATCTATTGAGATGTGTAAGTTACTGCCTGGGTTAGACTAGTGTTGATGATTAGAATTTCTTAAATGATCCCTCGGAAACATCCCACCCTAAACCATGGAAAATGGGCATAAGTTGACCTTAAAATAGCGATTATCCAGGTGGGCCCACCATAATCCCATGAGCCTTAAAAGCAGAGAACTTTCTCCAGCTGGAAGTCAGAGATTGGAAGCATGAGAAGGTCCTGATGTATCATTGCTGGTTTGAAGATGGAGGGGGGCACAGAAGGAGGAATGCAGGCAGCTTCCAAGAGCAAAGGCAGCTGACAGCTTACAGCCAGCAAGAAAACATAGACCTCAGACCTACAGCTACAAGAAAATGGATTCTACAAAAAACCTAAATGAACTTGGAAACAGATTCTTCATCCAATCAACCAGCCCAGCTGATATATTAATTTTAGCTTTGTGAGACTGTAAGCAGAGCACCCTGCCAATGTCACCGTGAATTCTGACCTACAGAACTGTGAGGTAATAAAGGTTGTTATTTTAAACCACTATGTTTGTGATAATTTGTTACACAACAATAGGAACCTAATAAGCTAACATTTTCAAAAAACATAGGAAAATGAAAGTTTTAACATGTTTCAAGAATTTAGAGTGTTTATTAGAGAAAGCATAAGTAAATAAGTAAAGTGATTGGCTTTTTCTTTATTAAGAAGGAGGTGGCAGGGTCCAAACTCTTTCCCCAAGATATGGCCAATAAAGATCTTAACAGCCTAGTAGAAAGAGGCAATGTCTTTGGTGCACCCGTCAATTCTAGTTCTTAAACCCTGAAATTCAGCCAGTAAGGACTTGCCTCTCACAAGCCAAACTCATGTGGTTTAGAGTCTGGGAACCCAAGACTCTTTGGTCATCATCCACTCTTCTCCAGTTGCTGTACCAAAAATAGAAGATAAAATGTCTGTTGTTGGTAGACACTACTGGTAGTAGTATAGATGGCTGAAAGGTTTTTCCTGTGGAAATCATGAAATTGCAATGTGTTAGCATGCAGGAACAGAATCACAAGTTTCAATATAGCAGTAGAGTGTGCCCAGATTCTCCTTTTTGGAGGGATCCTGAAAAATAGGAATGAATGTCAGGTAAAGGAAACACAATGAGTGAAAGAACAAGATGACCAAAGCAGCATTCTCTTCAGAGAAGAATAAAAATTTAGACTGGAAGATAAGTAAGTGGTTAAGAAATGAGGTCAGTGAGGTGGCCAGTTTCAGATCATGTAGGGCCTGGACAGTAATGGAAGTAGCAGCACTTGATTTTGTTTAAAAGGAGCCTTCTGGCTGTAGTATAGCAAAAAAAGTGGAGAGGAACAAGAGTAGCAGCAATACAGCTTGTTAGGAGTCTATGGCAGTGATCCAAATGAGAGACAATGCTGGCTTAGCCTATGGTGGTTGTAACAGTCAGAAGTGGTCACATTCAGAATCTATTTTGAAGGCAGATCTAACTGGACTTGCTTGTGATTACGTTCTGTTCTTCTCCAGCTTTTATGTGGAGGGTATATTGCAAGGGAGATAGACTGGAAAGAGTGATGGCACCCTCAGGAGTCTGATGATGTTTTCTGGACATGAGGTAAACATGATTCAGTTTCATGCTTCACAAGCCTTCCTGAATATTTCTTTCTCTTTTGGGGGTAAATAAAGATAGGTTAGATGAGTGACCCAACAAGGACCTACCATACAGCTCATGGGCAATTTGTTTTTCAGTGACAAGGTGAAGTTTTAGTTCATTTAACAAACAACCAATTTTCAACCATTGAGAAACCATCTGGAAATGCCATTCTCATGAGATTAAAATGGTGTTTTCTAACTGGTTCTTTATATTTCTGTCTTGTGACCAGAAAAATTCTGCAGATTGATCTCCATGAAACTCACTCTGGATACCTGTGGCATTACTATAATCCAATGAAAGTCTACTGTCAGGTATTCAGCATGGTTACTGAATATGTTAGCTTTTAAAATACTCCACAGGAAAAGAAATACACATAAAAGCAATTGTGCAAAATAATTTCGATGAGCAAGGCCTCAAAGTCGCAAAGCACTATTCTATATTATATTGACTTTGTTTAAATGTGATACTTATTGAATATAATTTCAAGACTATTTTAGGCTCATTAGTTACATTTCAATTTCACACTGAAGGATTTTATCATTTTAAATGCATTAATAAGAAATTGATGGCAGTACATGCCTAGTGGTTAAAGAGTCTGATTTTCTCCTTTATTTAGTTAGTTATTTATTCAACCATTTATTTAAAAAAACAAGTATCTACCATCTGTACTGAATTGGGTCAGTTGAATGAGAGGTGAACAAACATAAAAACCCTACTCTAATTAAATTCATTAGCTGTAACTCTAAGGGGGTTATAGCTAATGAATTTAATTCAAAATGTGGTTGTAAAAAGAGCACTGTGTTAGGAATCAGAAGATCTGCTTTGTGTTAACATCACTGCTCTCCGTCATTTTAGGCTCTGGAGTTACTTACCCTTTCTAAGCCTCAGAAGTGGATGAAGAGGTGGAAGTGAGATAGCTGGCAATAGAGAGCACAACCGTAAACAATTTTTGCTTCACAGTTTTGCCTCAGGAGCCCAGCAGAACCCACATAAAGCAAAGTGTGGCTGCTTGTCCCAACTAGACTTCAGGTACTTCGGGTCTAATAGCCAGTATATGCAAATATAGGACACCTCTTCCATTCTGTTCTCATTCTCTCTCTCTCTCTCTCTCTCTCTCTCTCTCCCCCCAACCCCCCTCCACACACACCTCTGCTGGAGCCACTGGCTATATAGCCCCATTATTGGGATATTCATCTCTGACTCTTGACCTTCCAAGTTCTTTTAATCACACTTGCCTTATAACAAATCTCATTATTACCAATACCAAGGAGTTTGGGCAACAGTCCAAATTATCCTTCAAATATTCCTCAAATATCTCCACATTGGGCAAGGAAATATATAAATATTACGCAAATTGAGCATATATATGCAAATTGAGTCCTAAGAACTTGCCTATAGATGAATGCAAATTAAAGTTTAGTGAAAGCAAATTAAGTAATAAACATTTTTGATATCACCATCAAAATTCTAACTCTTTTACTTGCTTATGTATCCATTACAAAAAAATAGTTTAAATATTTCCTTTACAAATTTTTATCCAATATAATGATATTTATAAGATTATTAAATCAGAGAATATAAAAGCAGATGATATAAAACTTGAAAACTTCAATTTTTTTTTCATTTTTTTACTTTAAAAAATATTTACTGTGTAATATTATAACATCTGTTTTTTGCTGGATAACAAGGTACCACACTATACAATATTACACTTATGTTCTAGTAAGCATTCTGGCTCTCAAATGCATTGAATGGCTCTAATATTAATTATTAATATTAGTATGTCTTTTACTTCATTAAGAAATCTGTTAACAGCAAGTTCCTGACTTAAAGTTGCATTGTTTGTAACTTTTTCTTTTTTAAATCTTGACTGAATGATAGGAATTTAAAGATCCTTATTAAAATACCAAGTCCAAATTCTAATTTTCCAAATGAGAAACTTAAGCACAAGTAATGCAATGTGACTATTTGTACAAATTTGTAAAGAGAATTGGTTAAGTAACATGATACAGATTTGCTGCCCCGTTTCAAGAGAAGAAAACTATTGTAGTAGGAAACTACAACTGCACCGTGGTGACTTGCAACTATGTACCCCCAAAAAATATGTTTTTAATCTTAATTTATCCCTGTGGGTGTGAACCCATTGTAAATAGGACCATTTGACGAGGTTACTTCAGTTAAGATGTGGCCAAACTTATTCAGGATGGGCCTTAATCCTATTTCTGGAGTCTTTTATAAACAGAATGAAATTCAGACACAGAGAAAGCCACAGTTCAAACCTGGAAGTCAACAGAAACCAGAGAAGTCGGGAGTTATGCTGCCATGTGACTGCTGGACCCAGGACCAAGGACCAGGATTGCCAGTCTTTTGGGAGAAAGCACTACCTTGATGATGCCTTGATTTTGGACTTCTCCTAGCCTCAAAATCGTGAGCCAATAAATTCCTCTAGAGATATATATATCACTGGGCTTTTTTCCTTCTTCCAACTTCGGGGAAGATATATCACTTTCCACTAGACCTAAAACTCTCTAATCGTTATCATACAAACTTCCTTTAATCACCTGTCAAATTCTAGTCTCCTTAAACATACTCTGATGGTGGGGGTTGCATTTGATAGTTGCTGGACCAGTTCTGCTATATTTTAGCAATCCTGCCTAGATAATTGTAGCACATCTCTTCAGTAACTAAATACTTAAATTTTTTTCTCAGTTTAGAGGCTTTATTCAAAATTCAAAAACCACAGGAAAACACTTTAACAACCAAATTTTGTATGTGTGTAAGAAACATTCTTACAAAATAAACTGCTAAAAGTGGCTTTGGAGAGTGAGATTAGAACCTAGGGAAGGAATGACACTTTTCATCATAAACTCTTTTATCCTGCTTAATTGTTTTTTAATATTTTTTTTATTATTTTTTTTTATTCAAAGTAGTGTTTCATTTATTCCCCAAACATTTTACATTTAAATTTTTTAATTAATTAATTTATTTTTTTTTTTATATTTTAAAAGATGCTTAGATTACATAAATGTTATACAAAAATTACAAGGATTCCCATGTTCCCTACAATCCCACAACATCCCACACAAACATCTTTCATTAGTGTGGCACATACCTGCAATGGATATACACATCCTGGGGCCTTGCCACTAAGCATGGACCATAGTTCACATTGTAGACCACACTCTCTAAAAAGCCAGCTTTTTTTAAATGAGGGAAATTGGGATTTCACTGGAACTACTTTTTAATGTGTTAAAAGGAATATCCTTGGCCATTTATAGCCAAAGAAATGAAGCATTTGGAAAACTATTGCTGTATCCAAGGCTTTATTTAATGGCAAGGTGTTGTTGTTTTTTTTTCCTGTAATTAGTTATGAAACTGTGGTAGTGACTGCAAACTACCAGAACTGTCCTATAAAATTAAGGTTGAAATCAGAAAGACCCATTGAGAAAGTTCCCTCCAGAAAATCTGACAACTACATCCTCCACTCCCCAGAGTAGTACACAAAGCTTCTGAAGGTAATTGTTTATTTAATGTTTTCATTTCCATTCTACCACCAGGCCACAGAATAACAGAGTAGATGGCACTAACAATTGTCAGAAAAGTATCCCTTATCTGATGCCAACAAAAAAGAACTCAATCTACATCTTAAGCTGTCACAATTTTAAACAACTCGTTTGACTTCTTCAGCTCAAAACTACCTGGTATTTCACTATGGGCATAATACAACCTTTGATGATGAAATAGGACTTTGTCATCAACTCTACTGGAAGAATCAATTATGTTTTCCATTTATTTTAAATTATTATGTCATTGTAATTTAGCCTAAAATCAAATTATTATCCAATCCAAACCATAATGTTTGATGAGTATGCAGAAAAAATATACACACCATAATTACTGTACAAATCCATAATAATGAAAGAGACAGTAGAACTTGCACTTCTCAATTCTAGGGAATATAATTAACGGTCAGCATCCTCTAAAAAACCACAAAAGTAATTACAAAGATTAAGGGAGGGGAACTAAAAAAGTTACACTAATCCCCAAATACTAAATATGAAAAATCAATCAATTGGTCTAATCTGAGAAGCCTATGAAATGGAAAAGTGAAAACGAAATTTTGGAATGCACATACTGAAGAAGGTAGAAAGAAATATTTTTTAGTATCTATTAATACCTAATAATACTCAGCAAACAATGAGGTAGTGACCCAGGTCACTGATGGTTGACCTTTATACATTAAGAGAGAATCCACAGCAGGAAAGAGTTGGGGGCTGGGTAGAGAGAGGAACCCCAATCCTAGTTCAGGCTGATGGTTATATTTGTTTGGATATTCCAAATGGTACATGTTGTTAGACAGAAAGTCATATGTGTTTTGTTTGGCCCACACAGTGTCTGTTTATTTGCTGTTTGTTTGACTTAATTAACATTTAGACAGAAGTTCCCACAAAAAATATTGGCTTTAGCCAATTTAATATGTTTATCTGGAATAAAACATATTCCAGAAGAGAACTGGAAGATGTTTTAACACTGAGCCCACAATTACACGTGACAATAATGGACTGAAACAGATTACCTGTGGGTCCCCTCTGCCTCCCTGATGTGTAGACTCAATAGATCAAATCACTTATATAACATTCCCAGCCCCTGTCAGCATCTAAGGTGGAGAACTCTGATTAAATCCAATGATTTGAAGCAGTATTTTATTAAATTTCACCTCGATGCTATATTTGGAAACCTATTTTGAGGTTTCGTAATAGTAAAAGGCAAAAGGCACATACCATTGCTTGCCATATTTTAATTGGCTGAAAAAATCCATGGAAACAGTAAACAAGTAAAAATATATTCTTTTGTCAATTCATATTACTGGAAGACTTCTAAAATGATTGCCCAAGATTTAAAAGTACTGGTATTCAAACAAACTGCTTACTGTGGGAAGACTGATGTGCAGATGGATAAAGATATAGTTATTTCTAACACTTGAGCTTCTGATATTTGACTGATTCTGTTTTAATTATAAATTTATAATTAAATTTATAAATTTAAATATAAACTCCCTTTGCCAACAGCTATAATAAATATTCACAGGAGAAGACATGATCACAGTAATATTTTGGGTAATCTAAGCACCTCTTAAAATATATGTATATATATATATAAATAACATTTTTGTAAGCAAATACACATATATGCATATATATTTATATATCATTTTGC
The DNA here is from genome assembly GCA_026826555.1 of Tolypeutes matacus. Lineage (NCBI taxonomy): Eukaryota > Metazoa > Chordata > Mammalia > Cingulata > Chlamyphoridae > Tolypeutes > Tolypeutes matacus. Next base: position 15,205,795 of record JAKSZT010046586.1, read on the forward strand.
AAATGTTTGTATGTATTGTGAGAATTTTGATTTTTACCCATAATAAAAAATTAAAAAAAAAAAAATCACAATATCTAAAAAAAAAAAAAAAAAAAGTATTTCTTTAATAATAATTAAAGAATGCTTCATGGAAAAAACTGTAAGTATAACCAATGATGAAGTGATTGCTTTGACACATATTAATTAATTAATCAGTCTATCAATTAACTCTTTTTAAAAAGTCCATGGTAAGTTTAAAGAAAATTCACTACAGACAAAATTCATTCACTGTAACGTGCATGGCCAAATTATTAGGTCAAAGATATCAAAGCTAGAAGTGCCCAGAGTCATATGGGAGAACATCAATTGGTCACATTCAGATATATAAAATTAGTTGTAAGGCAGTTTTTAGAGTTCACTAAATCCAGTGACTGACTCCATTTTCCTGCATTTTTCTCACTCTCTATTTCTGTGCGCTCATCTCAATCTCAGGTTGGAAGCAACATAGATGCAAAAATATTGGGCCTCATACTTCACAAATGACCATATTCAGAGATAAAAGAGACCATCTATTTTATAATTATTTTTAATTTGAATAATTTTAAAATTGGAAGAAGAGTAAATATGTAATAGTAGGTCAAGAGTTAAATTGCTGGATCATACGGAAGATCTATTGCAAGTTTTCTGAGGAACCGCCAAACTGTCCTCCACAGTGGCTGGACCATACCGCAGTCCCACCAGCAGTGGATGAGGGTTCCTATTCCTCCACATCCTCTCCAACATTTAGTGTCTCCTGTTTTTTTAATAGCTGCCATTCTGATGGGTGTAAGATGGTATCTCATTGTAGTTTTGATTTGCATTTCCCTGATAGCAAGTGATGTTGAG
>JAKSZT010046586.1:15219646-15285812 GCA_026826555.1 Tolypeutes matacus
CGCCCGGGGCAGGGAGGGGAGGGGAGGGGAGGAGGGGGGAGCAGAGGGAAGGGGAGGGGAGCAGAGGGGAGGAGAGGGGAAGGAGAGGGAGAGGAAAAGAGGAAAGAGAAAAGAAAGAATGTTAATAAAAATATAATTTAGTTCCCTTATGACAGTGAAAAATAGATGATTAGTATCTGGATTGATTGGCAGACAGGCAAAATTCCAACAAACTTGACAAATTTTGGAAGTCTTGGTCATAGACATGTGCATTTTAATGGAAGTACCCTATAATCTTAAGTGCTACTTGTTTTCATGAAGTTGGAGACTAGGACACTGTTTTTTAATCCAACACTGTGCACACATGCAGGGGGGTAAAAAAAGCTTCCCTAAGCCTTCTATGGAAACTAAATTTTTCTATAATCCAAATGTTTGCATGTTCTGTGATATGTTAACATGATAAAAATATATATTTCCTGAAATGTACAGAAAAAATAGAACAATGCAGCTTCTTCATTTTCTACAGCTGATCTAATCTTCACTCCACTGGAAAAAGTGGGTGGAACTTAAGTTTGCTTAACAACCTAAGTTATGGCAGTCTTCTCCAATTAAATCCATTTCTTCCAAGGTCTTTCAGATAAAGGCCTGTGATGATTTGAAGCTGTATGTACCCCAGAAAAACATGTTCTAAATTTAATCCATCCCTCTGGGTGTTACTTCAGTTGAGGTGTGGTCTAGGATGGGTCTTAATCCTATACTGCAGTCTTTGAAAGGGAATGAAATTCAGACCAAGAGAGAAAGACACAGGAAGCAAGAAGCTGAAACAGATCCAGGAAGAGAAGGGTGAGATGAGGTGATGTCACATGTGCCTGGTTATGTGACAGAGGAATCAGGAATTGTCAGCAGCCATCCCTAGAATGACACAGTCTTTGGGAAGAAAGCATTACCTTGATGATTCCTTAATTTGGACATTTTCCTGACCTCAAAACTGTGAGTGAATAAATTCCAGTTGTCTACCCTGACCCATTTCATGGTATTTATTTAAGCAGCCTAGGAAATTAAAACAATGCTGAGTGTTTTAGACTGTCTTCTCCTCTCTTTCTTCTTGCTAAGGAGGAGGCTGTGGGGATCTTACTTGATTTCATGGTGCCAGGAGAGGGCACCTTTTCTTCTCCTCTGACCAGTTTTCTAATCAGGATTATAAATTGTACACTATCACAAATATTAATCATTTTCTAATAGCACAGTTTAAAGAACATTCATTGTTGTTTGGAGGGATTATAACTCTGGTATATTTCAATTAATTTCTTGGTAGAAAGAAGTAAAAGACTTCACCTATGCTTTGTATCAAGGCACAGATGTTGAGTACCATTGATCTAACTGTAGGTTTTAATCCAGTCTACTACTAATTTAGCCTTGAAAATACTTGTGTTTCTACCACATGGGTATGGGTGACTAAAGCAAAATTTTGATTTACATACATGAGGTAAATTCCACACTCTCAAAGTTGTAATTATGAAAAATGAAGTACAATTCCCCATAACTGACCCTTTCAAGCTTCATGGAAAAGTATTTATTCCTGTATTAAGTCTGTGGTTATTAACAAAAGATGTGCAAAGGTGATTCTAATAAATTAGAAAGTTATCACTGGTAAAAATAGTGTTATCTCAAACAGATTCAAAAGCATATGATAGATAAGAAATATGATGTTTCCATAAGCTGACAACTTGTTATGTTGAATTAAAAAAAAATTTCTAAACTTCCAAAATTTCAAAGTAACAATCTATCTTGGAAGTTTCTACTTAAAGGAATAACTTAGCAAGAATGAAGTGGCACAGATATAGAATAGAAGTGACATTTGATGGACTATTTCAACACATTCTTTGGGTCACATTAAAATGTAATGCTATAGAGGGATTGTGGAAAGATCATGTCAGACTAGCAGGCAGGGCTCAATTCTCTCACAAAAACAGTAGAGAAAGAGCCAAAAGTGGTCCAAGGGACTTGCTTGGGGATCAGCATACCAGAACAGTGCTATACAACTCCCAGGAGGGTGAGAGACAGAGAGACAAAGAACCTGAAAAAACAAAAGTGAATTACTAAAGCTGGGAAAGGCACCCCTCCCCATACCCAAGATATTAAGCTGGAGCAAAATCCCAGGCTCACTGTAGCTGACTGAGAAAGGAACAGACAATTTCCTCCCTGTCAGTTATTTCAAGGGAAAAGGGAGAGGGAGTTGGGGAGACTTTCTTCAATCGTATAACCACTGTGGAGGACCGTTTGGCAATTCCTAAGGAAGTTGATTATAGATTTGCAATGTGACCCACAATCCCATTACTAGGTATATATCCAGAAGAACTGAGAGCAGAGACATGAACAGACATCTGCACATCATTGTTCATAGCAGCATTATTCACAATTGGCAAAAGTGGGAAACAACCCAGGTGTCCATCAGCTGATGACTGGATAAACAATTTTGGTGCCTACACATGATGAAATATCATGCAGCACTAAGAAGAAATGAATTCGTGAGGCATATAACAACATGGATGAATTTGGAGGACATTATGTTAAGTAAAGCAAGCCAGACACAAAAGGACAAATACTGTATGATTCAGCTATTATGAACTAAATATATTGTGTAAACTCATGGAGTTAATAATTAGAATACAGGTCACCAGAAAATAGAAGGAGGGTAGAGAATGGAAGGCTGAGGGTTAATCTGTGCAGAACTGGTAAGAGGGTTGTTTGTAAATCTTTGGAAATGAATATAAATGGTAAAAAGCACATCATGGTGTTTGTAACTAGCAGTGCTATTATGGTGTGGCAGTGGTTGAAAGGGAAAGTCTAAGGTCATGTATATCACTAGAAGAAAAGCTAAAAGCTATAACATGGAATGGTGTAAGATAGTAAAACCTCAAGTAAAATACAAATGTGGGTGAGAGTGCATATATGACTGTTTTAAAATATATAAATACAAATATACTAGAGAAAAGGAAACAGAATAGAAGCTATGTACAGCTTAGGAAGCATGGAGAGATTGAGAGGTAATGAGGTTTGTTTGTTTTCTATTATTATTATTGCAATAATGAAAGTGCTCTAAGAATGATTGAACTGATGAATGCACAAATATGTGGTTACACCAAAAACCATTGATTGTACACTTAGCATGAATTTATGCTTTATTAATATGTGTTACAAATAATGCTTTTAGAGATTTGTTTTACTAACAGATTTATCACCTTAAGGTCTTAAGGAGAGGGAGGTTATGATACACTTTCATTTCTTTGAGATTATAGAGATTTTCGTTGACTAGTTGAATAGAAAAACACTATTAATTCAAGCTCTCCCACTTAGGAAAGCAAGATTTTTACATGACTATGATGACAAACTTCTAAAAGAAACTGACAGGCTTATTGAAATGAGATAGTTTGAATATATACTTCATTTGAAAAAAGTTTCATGTGCGTAAAATTACTGTTTAATATTTACTTCATATTTTAACTTTAACATGAAATTAAGATACTAAAAATACCATTTGTAGTTCTCTGTGTTTATTAATATTATTTTTATATAAATTTGTATTGTGGAAGCAGCTATATCAAATAACAAAAATTCTATTCTATCAAAGTTAAAAAAAGCACTTTGTATCAGTTTTATTTCTGATTTTTATTAAAGAAAAGTGATACATTTGGGGGGGGGCGGGTCTGTATACTGTACCATGCATGCAGCTTAAGAAAATGATTTATATTACAACTCTAAATTATATCTATTCACAGTGTTTTCTCTCCCTAATTTTTTTTTCACATTGTAACATTGGGTATTTTATGGTTTCTCTTTTTTTTCTCTCTCTCTTTCTATCCCTTACCCTCCCTCTGTTTTTGTATTTCTCTTTTTAGCAGACACACACACATATGCACACACAATTATATAACCTCCTGATTCCTAAAATATAATCTAACCAAGAAAATCATAGACCATGTACAAGATTTGGAACTGAAATCTCCCTCTCACTCTCTTTCTCCTAGCTCTCAATATACAATTATATAAAATGCCTAGCTGGAAGTTCCTATAACGTTAAGAACTATTTCAAACAAAGTAAGGGAAAAAAGGTCCTTAAAACTACAAAGAATTTGGTCATGGAAAAGGGGAAGATGAGCACTGATTATTTTTTCATTTTTTCTAAAAATGTTTCCTTTCCTTCCTAATTTTTTAATTGTACAAGTAGTCTCTCAACATATATTTGATGTAAAAAATGGAAACCTTACTGATAAACCTTAAGTCTCCTACCTATAATGAAACTCAGTTATTGGTATACTGCATATCTTTACAACTTTTATTTAATTACTTTATATATGTATATCCATAGCTTTAGAATATATATTACTATTGTAATTTTAAATTAAAATTAATTACATACTACATATTTTTTTCACATTGCTTTTTTTAGATCACCAATTTGTCTTCAGGATAATTACATGTTTGTACAAATTGATCTATCTCACTTTTTTAACTTTATGTACTATCTTCTAGAATATGGATGAACCATACATTTTTTAACCATTCTATTATTAATAGACATCTATTAAATTTCTTCTATTTTAAAAAGAGGTGAAATAAACATTCTTAATCATATTTCGTGCACATATAAAAATGTTTTAGTCTAGCTTTTATATGTTAAAGTGTAATTACATAGTCTCAATTTATGTCCATTTTAACTTTTAGTAAATTCCATTAGATGATACCAAATTGCACTCCATGTTGACTATGCCAATTATTCTTGCCACCAACAGCATATAAAAGCACTCTGTTTCCAACACCCGAGGTAGGCAACTGGCAACTCAATGCCTCATTTGCTCTAGCCCATATGGGTTTTTTAAATTTTGTATGAATTCCTTTAGGTGGGGCATATACTCTCATGCTAGGCATAGGTGACATCCTCAAATGCCTACAGATACCAGAAAAGTCTAAGACAATAGGGAGCAGTGGTGTTTGTGGTATGTGTTATCCTCCAAACCAGGACATATTTGAAAGCTGGAAGCTGCTGCTGTAGAGGCAGAAATTGGGGCCAGTGTCCAGACAGGTCCCTCAGAGGCCTGCCACATCAAAACATACACACACACAATACACACATATCAAAAAACAATAAAAATTTTAAAAAGAGAAAGAAAGAAGATTAACCAAAAATAAAGTAATATAAAATAAAGGTGCAATGCCTCTTTCCAGCCCAGTAGAGGCCTGTGTGAGACCAGAAGCCACTACTGCTGTGAAGGCAGAAACCCATTCTAACACCTATGCTGATGCCTTGGTGATTCCCCCCATACCTCCTCAACTTCAACCCCAATTTATAGAGGAGGATGGTTCCTTTGTCCACACCGACCCCCGACGGCCACTCCTGGAATACGGGCCACATTTCCACAGCCTTCACAGAGGGGTTGAAGACTGGGGGCTGGTTTCGCTGGTTCACACTCACCTTCACTTATAGAAGCTGAAGTCTCCACAGCCTTTCCCCATGCCCAGCACTCCCTTGGTTGTTCTAAGTGTCCAGTCTAGTTCCGGGGTTACCACTTAGTTACTTCTAAAATTTTTAGAATTCTAATTCTAAAAAGTTTGTTAAAACTTTTTCCAGTTCATTTATTTTTCTAACAGAGGGAGCACTCTTTAAAAGTTCCTACTAGATCATTTTGCCTCTGTGCTCAAAAGATATAATTTTGCAAATGGTTCTTGTGTCCCATCATTTTTACTAGTTATCACCACCCACCAAGATCAATTCCAAATCCTGGGTTATAGAAAATTATTTTACAGTCCTTCGGGCTCTAGAGTAATATTTCCTATAACTCCACCACCTCAGCACCTGACAAACCTCTCTGAAGGAAAAAATAAAATAAAAAAGAAACACATGCAAAGAAAAACTATCCTTAAAACCAGCTAATCTGTCAGTTGACTTTGATATAAGATTATTCTCCTAAATCCAGGATTCCATGTAAATCAATTTCTACCCATCTCTAGGCAAAATCTTTATTCATGCCAGAGTTCCTAGCCAATAGCTGTTGGGATACACCTTAATTCAATTATTAAAGATTGCAAAGTATTGCTATGTTAAAGGGGAGGGGAGAACAGCTACCCTGTGCTTTATACAATGAAATGAGATGAGGATGAAAGGAAGCATTATTTGTGTTCCCTAATAATGAGTATACTTGAGATATTTCCATTTATTCATCCATAAAGTTCACATTTGATAATTAAATCTTGGTAGGTTTTTGGGGAAGTGGGAGGATGACATGGGATAATTTTGGAAAATAAGCCACACCATATCTGACAATTAAAGGACTTTGGTAACAGAGCAAGTGCAATACCAAGAAAAAGCCATAATACCTTAAAATATCAAAATGGTCAGGTTTCAAGAAAAGATTACAAAACATGCAAAGAAACAGGGAGTGATGGCCCATGGAAATGAGAAAATTAAAGTATTAGAAGTTGTCATTGAGGAGGAACAGGCCTAGGACATATCAAAGACTTTTTTAAAAACGGTCCTAATTTTTCTCAAAAAGCTAAAGGAAAACATGGGCAAAGAACTAAAGGAAATCAGGAAAAGTATAGGTGAACACAAACAGAATATTAATAGAGAGACTGAAATTTTGAAAAGCTACCAGAGCTGAAGACCACAGAAAGAGAAATTAAAAATTTCCTAGAGAGATTCAACAACAGATTGGAAACAGCAGAAGAAAGAATCAGTGAACTTGAAGATAAGACAACTGAAATCATCCAGTCTGAGGAGCAGAGGAAGAAAGAGAAAAGAAAGCAAACAGAGCCTGAAATTGTAAGACACCATCAAGCATACCAATAATGCATTGTGACAGTCTCAGAAGGAGAAGAAAGAGAGAACGAGGTGTCCACTGCATCCATCCACCTCGGGAGCCCACGAAAAAAGACTCTAGGCAGAGAGGGAAGCTTGTTCATATTGGCCCAGCTCCCATCTGCTCCAGACAAACAGGCAAGTAAGCATGGCTGTTCTTTATTTGCAGAGTTATTTATACACAATTGTTATTACTCAAACGTTACACAGAAAGAGCACAACATACAACTTCCCAGAATCATTTTTGCTATGCTTAGGGAGTATGTGTACTCTGAGTCAAGGACTTCATAAACTAATAACTGATTCAACAGTTGGACCGCTGCCCGGGACTTAACATTCACAGTTTAACCCTCACAGGCCACTGCCCAAGTCTTACCCTTTACATGGGGCAGAAAGAATATTCAAAGAAATAATGGCTTAAAACTTCCCAAATTTAATGAAAGGCATGAATATACACATCCAAGACACACAACAAACTCTAAAGAGGATAAATCCAAATAGACCCATGATACAGCATATGGTAATCAAACTGTCAAATGCCAAAAGTAAAGAGAGAATTCTGAAAGCCACAAGAGACAAGCAGTGTGTTACATACAAGAGACCCTCAAAACATTAAGTGCTGATTTCTCACCAGAAACCACAGAGGGAAGAAGGCAGTGGGATGACATATTTAAAGTTCCAGAAGCAAAATACTGCCAACCAAGAATTCTATATCTCACAAACTGTCTTTCAAAAATGATGGAGAGAAGATGGTGGCAGAGTAAGGAGTTCCAAGAGTCAGCTCATCCTACAGGGCAGTTAGTAATCACCCAGAGCTATCTAAAGTACCTGTTTGGGCACCCCAAGAGACCAGAAGATCCTTGAAAGTATGGAAGGAAGAGACTGCCCATCTGCAGAGAAGATTCATGAGTAGAGCACTCCATGCCATGGAGGCTGGGGCATGGGGCACAAGTGACCTAGGGAGCTATTCCGTGGCTGGAATTGGAAGCTCAATTTCCCATAAACAGGGGAGGAAGAGATGATTGCCACCACCTTCAGCTACTGATTAGTAAACTTGGCTTGCTAAAGTATAATCCTAAGAACAGCTAAAGTTTGAACCTGTCCAAGTCAGAAAGGGGCTGGTAGCTGCCATTTTAACTCCACCCCCCATATGAGGGGAAGCAAGGCTGACTGAAAATCAAAGTGAAGTTAGAGGTTGGCTTTTTTCCACCAAGATCAGATTGCAGCACTAGCCAAGGCTCCAGTCCCACCTCTGGCAGGGAGGAAGCTTGGCGGAACTGCTCCAGCCTCTCTGGGTAACTGCAGGCACTTTCGGCCAGCATTGACTGAATAGCTAGACATCTAGAGCTTCATCCACAACCCCCAATAGGAAAGGAGAGGAGCTGTGTTTTCGTACCCTCTCCTGGCAACTGGAGGCATTTTCAACCCACGTGAACTGGTTTGTTGAGTGCCTTCTATTACATCTCCACCTTTGGCCCCCACCATAGGATAGGAAGGCGCTGGTGTTTTCTCAGCCTCTCAGGGCAACTGCAGGCACTTTGGGGCTGCATGGCCTGGACTGGTAGGTACCCATGGATCCACCCCAAACCCCTAATAGGACAGGAGGGGTCTGGTGTCTCCACAGCCTCTCTAGGCAATACCGCTACTTTTCAGTCTACAGGGTCTGAATTGTTGGGTGCTTGTGGATCCACTCCCACTCCCTAATAAGATAGGAGGGGACTGGTGTTTCCTCAGCCTCTCCAGGCAACAGAAGGTACTTCCGGCCTACACAGACTGAACTGTTGGGCATTGGTAGTTTGATTCCCACCCCTTAAGGGTCAGAAGGGACAGTACTCCCTCAGCCTCTCAGGACAACTGCAGGCTTATTTGGCCCACACAGATTAGATTTTTGGGCACTCCAGAGGGTCCATACCACCCCCAGTGGGGGGGGGGAAATCAGTGTTATGTCAGCCTACTTGGGCAACTACAGTCATTTGGACCCACACGGCATAGATTGCTGCCTACACCTGCAGCTCCATCCCCACCCCAGGTAGGGGAGGAAGGGGTGTGAAAATTCATCAGTCTCTCCAGGTGACTATAAACAGTCTTGTCCTGCACAACTTGGATTATTACCACATGCCTGAAGCCCTGTCCCTACCCATGGCAGAGGAGAAAGGTAGGAGAAGCTTCATCAGTCCCTGAGGCAACACAGGCAACTTCAGCCTCCACAGCTTACAGCACCAACTACATCCTCAGCTTCTACTACACAACCAACAAGGGAGAAAGGCAAGAAAGTCCTAAACTAAAGAGAGAAACTGAACCCAGAATAAATACACCTAGTAAGCCAGATGCCAAGACACCAACAAAAAACTACAATCCATACCAAGGAACAGGAAGATATGGCCCCACTAAAGGAACAAGGTAAGCCTCCATATGACATAAAGGAGTTAAGACAACTAATCATAGGTGTTCAAACAAATCTCCTTAATAAATTTAATGAGGTGGATAAAGAGATTAAGGATATTAAGAAGACACTGGGTGAGCACAAAGAATTTGTAAGGTACATAGAAAAATAGCAAATTGTAGAGAATGAAAAGCCCAATAAATGAAATTAAATATACCCTGGAGGCATATAACAGCAGATTTAAGGAGGCAGAAGAAAGGATAGGTGAGCTTGAAGACAGGGCCTCTGAAAGTGAACATACAAAAGAACAGATGAAGTAAAGAATGGAAAAAATTGAACAAGATCTCAGGGAAATAAATGACAGTAAAAGACATGCAAACATACATGTCATGGGTGTCCCAGAAGGAGAAGAGAAGGGAAAAGGGGCAGAAGGAATATTTGAAAAAATAATGGTAGAAAATTTCCCAACCCTATTGAAGGGCATAGATACCTATGTCCAAGAAGCACAATGTACTCCAATCCAAATAAATCCAAATAGACCATCTCTGAGACACATACTAATCAAAATGTTAAATGCCAAAGACAAAGGGAGAATTTGGAGAGCAGCAAGAGAAAAGCAGTACAAAACATATAAGGGATAACCAATATGATTAAGTGTAAATTTCCCATCAGAAACCATGGAGGTAAAAAAGCATAGTATGATATATTTAAGAACTGCAAGAGAAAAATTGTCAACCAAGAATCTTATATCTGGCAATATTGTCTTTCAAAAATGAGGGCGAGTTTAGAATATTCACAGATAAACAAAAACTGAGAAAGTTTATAACAAAGAGACCAGCTTTGTGGGAAATACTAAAGGGAATGTTCAGCCTGAAAAGAAAAAACAGGTGAGAGAGGCTTGGAAGACAGTCTATAAATAAAGATTGTTTCAGTAACAGTAACTGAAAGTGTCAAAAGAATGGTAAAAATAAAATACAAGAGATAAAATGCAAAGCTCAAAGTGGATGAAATAAGAACTGTTTTTACAGTGAAACATTGAATGTTAATTGATTAAACTCCCCAATTAAGACATGGACTGGCAAAATGAATAAGAAAACCTGAGCCATCTACATGCTGTGCAAGAGACTCACCTTAGACCCAAGGAGACCAATAGACTGAAAATGAAAGGTTTGAAAATGCTATTCCACAAATATAGTGGGATGAAATAGATTTTAAAAGCAAAGCTGTATTAAACAAAGGAAGGATATTACATATTAATAAAAGGGGCAATTCACCATGAAGAAATAACAATCATTAATGTATATGCACCTAACCAGGATGCCCCAAGATATATGAGGCAAACACTGGCAAAACTGAAGAGAGAAAAAGATGCTTCTACAATAATAGTTGGAGACTTCAATACACCACTCTCAGCATTGGATAGAACATCTGGTAGAGGATCATTAAAGAAACAGAGAGCTTGACTAATATGATAAATGGACTAAACCTAATAGACATATACAGAACATTGCACCTGAAAACAGCAGGATATCCATTCTTTTCAAGTGCTCATGGATCTTTCTCCAAGATAGATCATATTTTGGGCTACAAAGCAAACCTCAATAAATTCAACAAGATCAAAAATATACAAAGCATTTTCTCTAATCATAGTGGAATAAAGTTGGAAACCAACAAGAGGCAGGAAAAGGGAAAATTCACAAATATATGGATGTTAAACAACACACTCTTAAATAATCAGTGGGTCAAAGAAGAAATTTCTAGAGAAATCAATAAATATCTTGAGACAAATGACAACGAGAACAAAACATATCAGACACAATAAAGGCAGTGCTGACAGGGAAGTTTATAGCCCTCAGTGCTTACGTTAAGAAAGAAGAGAGAGCTAAAATCAATGACCTAACTACAGAGCTGGAGGAACTAGAAAAAGAACAGTAAACTAATCCCAAAGCAAGTAGAAGGAATGAAATAACAAAGATCAGAGCAGAAATTAATGAAATTGAGAACGAAAAACAATAGAGAGAATTAACAAAACCAAAAGTTGATTCTTCTAGATTAACAAAATCGACAAGCCTTTAGCTAGACTAACAAAGGAAAAAGGAGAGAAGATGCAAATAAATGAAAAAAATAATTGAAAATGGGGACATTACTACTGACCTCACAGAAATAAAAGAGATCCTAAGAGGATACTATGAACAACTGTATGCCAAAAATCTAGATAATGCAGATGAAATGGAAAAATTCCTAGGAATGTACAAATAACCTACACTAACCCTAGAAGAAATAAAAGACCTCAACAAACCAATCAGAAATAAAGAGGGAGGATGTTGGGTATATGGGAGTCCCTTGTATTCGGTACGTGACTTTTCTGTAGCCTAAAACTTCTTTGAAGACAAAATGAAAAAAGCAAGACACTGGGGGAATAAATAGAAGAAAATGTCACTGTACATATAGGACAACAGATCTTACAGTGATGAAAGACAAAATGTCAAAAAAAAATTTAATATTTTTCAATATTTTTTATTATCCCAAATTTTAATTTTTTTATTTTTTTTTTATTTTATTTCTTATTTTTAAATCTATCATTATTATTTCATTTTCTTATTAATTGTATTTCACTATTTTATTGACTTCATTTTTTAAGAAGTTTTGGATCACAGAAGTGTTACAATTGCGGCAGGGGAGGATCATTGGTACCAGGTGTCAGTGATGGGGGATATATGGGAGGAAGCTCACCTAGGCATACATAAAAGACATATAAATGTGTTCAAATGTTCATGGAGTATTGTCACAGTGGATGGAGACTCACATAATAACCAAAGGAATATCAAACTCCCATCCTGGGGAGCTCTGCCACATTCAATTAGAGGTGGAGTGGACATCACAATCCCAGAATCCCCAGGATTGGGGAATGAACTATGGACTAAAGTAGGCTTACTGGTATTCTACTATAGACTTATTGTGATTCTAGCAGTGGAAGAAATTACATCATTGATGGATACAGTAGCCACTGGAGGTTCTGAGGGCAGGGAGGGGGAAATACAGGTGTAATACAGGGGCATTTTGGGGACTTGGGAATTGTCCCAAATGACATTGTAGTGATAGATACAGGCCATTATGTATCTTGCCATAACCTACAGAATTGGGTGGGAAAGAGTGTAAACTACAATGTAAACTTTAACCTGCGCTTAGTGGCAATGCCCCAAAATGTATTCATCATTTGCAGTGAGTGTACTTTATTGTGGGAGGTGTGGGGAGTGGGGAATATGGGAATCCCCTATAATTTTTAGGTGACATTTGTATAATCTAATGATATTTTTTAAAGAACTACAGTGAGATAATAGTTTTTTAAAAATTTTCATAGTGATAGAAAAAAAAGAGTATACAATTCAACAATAAAAGAGCAAGCAATCCAATTTTTTAAAATGAGGAAAAATTTAAGTAGACATTTCTTCAAAGAGGAAACACAAATGGCCAAAAGGCACATGAAAAAAATTTTCCATTTCACTAGCTATTGGGGAAATACAAATCAAAACGACAATGAGATATCATCTCACACTGCATAAAATGGTCATTACTAAAACAACAGAAAACAATAAATGCTGGAGAGGATGTGAAGAAATAAGAACACTCCTTCACTGTTGGTGGGATTGTAAAATGATGCAGCCTATGTGGAAGACAGTTTGGTGGTTCCTTAGGAAGCTAAATATAGAGTGGCCATATAATCCAGAAATTCCTCTACTAGGAATATATCCAGAAGAACTAAAAACTGTAACACAAACAGACATCTGCACACAGATGTACATAGTGGCATCATTCACAATTGCCAAAAGATGGAAACAACCCAAGTGTCCACCAACCAATGAATGGACAAACAAAATATGGTATATACATACAATGGAATACCATGCTGCAGTAAGAAGAAATGAAATTGGTACACATATGATAACATGGATGAATCTTGAATACATTATGCTAAGTGAAGTAAGCCAGACACAAAAGGACAGATATTGCATGTTCTCATTAATATGAACTAAATACGAAGAATAAATGCATGGAGTTAAAGCCTAGAGTATAGGTTATTAGGACATAAGAGGAGGGTTGAGAAGAACTACTGATGCTTAATGTATGTAGAAGTTTTAATTAACTTGACTGTAAAAGTGTGGAAATGGTTTGAGTTGATGGTAACACACTATAGTGAGTAGCAGCTGGTTTATAAATGGAACTGTGGCTGGAAAGGGTAGTCTAGGGATGTAAATGTCAATTGAGAGAAAGCTAGAGAATAATCCAGGGACTGAATTGTGAACCCAGAGGTGGATGAGAATTGTGGTTGATAGTACAGATACAAGAATGTCCTTCTGTGAGCTAGAATAGATGTATGTCATTATTGCATGGTGGCAGGAATGTGGAGAAGCATGGGAAAAATACAATTGACATGACGTATGGACTGTGGCTAACAGCAATAGTGTCATATTCTTTCATTAATGCAAAGATGTACTGTGTTGATAATGGGAGAGTATGGAAAGAGTGCACCAAATGTACACTATGGACCATAGTTGGTGATAATAGTCTGATGGGTGGGTTGAGGGGAAAATACACCAAATGTAGCGTATGGACTATAGTTAGTAGTAATATTTTGATGATGCTCTTGCATAGTTTGGAACAAATGTTTCACAACAATGCAAGGTGTCGGTGGAGGGGTGACATATGGAACCCCTGAATGATGTGATGCATGTTTATTTTGTAAGTTCACTACTTTTACTATACACTTATTGTTTATGTCTGTTCATGTATAATGATATACTTCGGTAAAATATATATATATATTTTAAAATGATGGAGAGTTTAAGACATCCCCAAATAAACAAAAGCTGAAGGAGTTTGTCACCACTAAACCAGCCCTCCAAAACATGGTAGAGAATTCTGCAGGTTGAAAAAAAAAGATAATAGACAATAGATTGAAGCTGCATGAAGAAATAAAGACTTCCAGTAAGGGTAATGACTAGGGTAAAAATAAATGCCAGTACTATTGTGTTTTTGGTTTTGTAATTCCATATTTTACTTCCTACAGGATCTAAAAAGCAAATGCAGAAAATGTAATGAGAAATTAGTGGTTTTGAACTCATAATGTATACACATATAATTTGCGACAAGAACTACATGCAAATGGGGAGATGGAGGGGTTTAGGAATATAATTTGTGTAATCTATTGAGATTAAGTTGGTATCAAAGCAACCAAGTTTGTTACATATTTAGAATGTTAAACTTAAGCCCATGGTGACTACAAAGAAAACATTGGAGAATATGCAAGCTGTAAGAGACAGAAATTAGAGTACAGGTTTCCAAGTGCAAGGAACAGGGGAAATGGAAATTTAATGTAAAATGGGTGTAGGGTTTCTCTTTAGGGTGATGTGAAAGATTTAGTAATAATAGAAGGTGGTGAGGGTAATGCACCACAGTGAATGTGATTAATATCACTGAATGGTATGCTTGGGAGTGGTTGAGATGGGAAGGTTTACGTTGTATATATGTTCCCAGAATGAAAATAAGAAAAGAAAGAAAAAGCAACTAAAGAGACAATGGCAGTTAAAGGCAATACATGATCCTGGACAGGATCTAGCAAGGAAGGCGAGAAGGCTCAAAAGGACATTATTGGGACACGTGGGAAAAAATGGAATATAAGCTGTAAGTTTATAGCAATGTTAAATTTCTTGATTATTCTACTTAAGGTGGATACATAGGTGAATATCCTTATTCTTAGAACATGTACATGGTATTATAAGGTTTCAAGGAGCAGGATGTATATATCCTACAATCAAGTGTTCAGAAAATGGATTATTAGCTAGATAGATACATCAATATATGGATAGATACATAGATGGATTGATATAATGATTTATAGCTAGCTAGAATAATTCAGCAAATGTGATTAAAATGTTAAAATTGGTGAATATTAGAATCTGGGGGATAGGAGTATGTTGGAGTTCTCTCTATTTGGGTTTGCATTATTTTTGTAACTATCCTGTAAGTTTTAAAGTATTTATTTCAAAATAAAAAGTTAAAAAAACAAAACTCTTTTATCACCATAACTTTCTATTGAAAAATGGTAACCTCAGAAAATTTCCTAAGAATGTGATTTCTGTAATTACAGAGCTACTACTAAGATATCTACCAATGAAACCCTACATCACATATCTCTACCCAGTCATCCTGAACTGAGCTGAAAGTGATAATATTCCTTCATTAACATACTTGGAGCTATAATGTCATTGACTCTGACCACATTTGTAACTGAAGTTCTGAGACTGTGTGATAACGATGTTAGTTGAAATAAAGATCTTTACTTTGAGCCCTTTTTTAACCATGAGAGTTCTAAGAACATGATAGCAGTCAACCTAAATAGTATTTTGAAACAAATCTTACCAGCAGAGAAACAGGAAATGAAGCAGAAGGTAATTAGGCCCAAACTGGATATGATTATCCCTTATCTCAGTGGAAGAGAGAGATTAAGATGGAGCAAGTGAGAGAAAGCAAGTGAGCTGGCTCTCTAACCCTCACTTAAAACCTGGTGGGCCATACTTGTGGGAGATGTTTGTGTGGGATGTGGTGGGAGGTGTGGGAGGTGGGCAACATGGGAATCCCAGTGGGTTCCATGTAATATTTTGGGTAATCTAAGCACCTCTTAAAATATATTTATATATATATAAATAACATTTTTGTAAGCAAATACACATATATGCATATATATTTATATATAATTTTACAAATATTGGTATGTATTGTGAAAATTTTGATTTTTATAAACAATAAAAAATAAATTAATTAATTAAAAAAAAACAAGTTTATAACAACAACATCATAAATTGCTATTAACTAAAGTGATTTGATGTGTTACAAAACTTAATACTTTCTCCCAAGAAAGCTTAAATAGATTGACTAAAATCAGTTCTCCATTTTCAAACAGACTGTATTCCAAAAGTCTATTATTTTTAGTGGTATTACTCCATTAAACAAACATAAATGATGATTGGGTCTCCAATCCAGTCAATACAAGCCTATTTTAGCAACAATGCACAGACATATACTAGGAATAACACTCTATGAAATAACCAATATGCACAAGCATGTTTCACTGTAAGAAAATAAATAAGATTTCAACTTGAACAAGCAGAAATACTTTCTTCTTTCTCCACATACTTAATTCTGTCTACAAAGGAGGCAGATTGGTGTAGTTTGCTAAGGAAACTGGTTCTAATTTTTTAGGATGCCAGAGGTTAGGAGAGGAGAAAGAGCTGGTAATAGGGTTTGAGAGAGTTAAGCAGTTGAGGCCACCACTACAGTGGAAGAGTCTTAAATAGAACAGAAGAGAAGGATTATTCTTTTCCATTTCCTCTCTCTATCCCTTTATCATAAGTTGAAAACTCCTGTACAGTAGATCCCAATGGAAGAGATTCTACTATGTTCCCTACATAATGTTTATAACATTATAACAATATAAAGAAAAAAATCTGCATTTTACCCAGAGATTAATTATCTTAAATATGCAATATAAGTCATTCAACATTTTTCTATTAATGTATTGAACATGTGTGCAATGGTTCACAGATTTTAAGTCATACGTTATACACAGCTTTGTATTCACTGTGTGTGAATAATGAGCATTCTCCCATGTGATTACACCTTCTCCTAACATGACTACCATATTTCTTTATTGGGCATTTAAGTAATTTGCAATTTATACATTATATGTAACATTAACATTTATTCATATAAATCTTTGTGAACTGTCTACTTTGATCTAATCATAATGTCAGAAAAACCGAAATAATGAGTCAATGCATACTTTAAAGTTATTAATAGACATTAGTGTTTCTCAATCCTGACTGTACAATAGATTTATTTGGAGAGCTTTTAAAAATATTGCCACCAGGGAAGCAGAGGTAGCTCAAGCAGTTGGGTGCCTGCCTACCACATGGGAGGTCCTGGGTTTGATTCCCAGTGTGTCCTAAAGAAGATGAGCAAGACAGCTTAAATATGGGCTGTATTTACAATGGGCCAGCATGGCAAGCTGATTCAATGAGATGATGGGTCAGCATGGCGAGCTGATGCAATGAGATGATGCAATGGGGAGACACAATGAGGAAACGCAACAAGAGACACAACAAGCAGAGAGTGGATGTGGCTCAAGAGATTGGGCACCTCCCTCCCACATGTGAAGTCCCAGGTTTGGTTCCCAGTGCTTCCTAAAAAAAAAGATGATGAGAAGACACAGAGAGCACACAACAAACAGACACAAAGAGCAGACAGTGAGTGTAAAACAACAAGGGGGAAGGGAGAAATAAATAAATTTTTAAAATTAACATTAAAAATATATATATTGGCACCAGGGGACCACCACCAAAGATTCTGATTTGATTGATCTGGGGTTGAACTCAAGCTTCTCTTGTATTACAAGTTCTCCACATGATTCAAATGTGAAGTCAGTGTAAAGTATAATGTATATTACAATATATCCTTAAATATAATACTAATTCATACTTTTCCAGCCTTATGAACAATTGTCTACTCTGTTCAACACTGTGTACTATCCTTATTTGGGTATTTGTCAAATAGGTGAAAATTGTATCCAATTTTCATCTTAATTTGCATTTTTTATTTCTATTGAGAATGAGCAGTTTTCAAATGTTCATTATCATCTGCAATTTCTCTTTTATGAATCACCTCTTCATATTCTATGCCCATTTGTTCAATTGCAATGTTCAGTTATTTTGTTTGTAAATAATCATCATGATAATTAAATAATAATTATTCTGCCAAAGATGACAGATATTATCATTTATCTTTTAATTTTGTCTATATGGTAAGTAATGTATTAATATAAAACAATTGAATCCATCTTTTTCATATAGTTTTTCCATTTTTCTTATCCTCATTTAAACAAATTATCAGCTGATATAAATATATTTCTTAAAACCAAAATAAAACCAAACATCAAAAAGTTCACTTGCCTCATCACCTCAAGCTCTGGGCTTCAGGTTGCACAGAATCAGTTCAACTTAATGATCATCTTTTCATCTCACTCAGGCTATAGCTGTTCTATGTCTCATTGACCTTGCTTTCCTTAATTTCTTACAAATTACTCACACAAGGCATTTTTGTGTACAGACTCTATTGAGAATTTTGGAGAAGACTATGTGACAGTACACTGCTTACCTTAAAACTTTTTTGGCTAATGGTAGTTCATGGATCCCATCACCTATATAGAGTTAGCTCTTCACGCTTCTCCTCACCACTTATCTTTTTCTACTAACAGCAAACTAATTTTAATTTTAATTATTAGAAGAGCCAAAATAATTCTTTACTTGTCTTAACCACATATAAGTCCAATAACTTTGTTTTGATAAGAGTAGATTGCCTACTGTAATAAATTCACCCCAAATCTAAGTGGTTCAATTCAACAGAAGTATTTTTAACTTACATTCAGTTCTATTATAGTGGTAGAGGCTTGGCTATATGTAATCCTTCAAGAGTCCTGTTGTTATTAGTCAGGGTTATCTAGGGAAACATAACAGACAAGAGATATCTAAATAGCATGAGATTTTATAAAATTGTCTCATGAAACTGTGGGGATGCCCAAGTCCAAATTCCATAGGGCAGGCTGCAAGTCAGGGACTCAGATGAAGTTCTTTGTTGAATTCCCCAGGAGGCACTGGCTATCTCAAGTAGAGATGGGGATTCTCTCTCTGAATGCTGAAATAATTTCTTCTTTAAGGCCTTCAACTGATTGGATGACAAATCACTCATTGCTGATGGCAGTCTCCTCAGTTGATTGTAGATGTAACCAGCCATCTATGCAATCAACTCACTGGTGTTTAAAGTCCAAGAAGTGCCATTGTATTACAATTAGCCCAGTGCTTCCTTGACCAAACAACTGGGCACCAATACCTGGTCGAGTTGACACAATAGCCTAACCATCACACCTGGATTCTTCTTTATTTATTTATTTTTGTCATATTCTAAGGTCTCATCTTTCTTTGCTTTCAGAAACAAGGTGGCTAAAGAGAGAAAGAGAGTTTAGGGAAGGCACAAAGGCTCTTCATTTCTTTGGCTTTAAATTAATCATACACATATACACATTTTCAATTGGCAAGAAATAGTCACATGGCTCTACCTACTGGCAAGGGGGGCAGGAAATGTGGTCTATGGTGTGCTGAGGAGAAAGAAGAGCCATGGGCATTAGTGATCATTAGCAAACTGTCACAGACATATCAAGGTATTTTTCTAATTAAAAAGGGTTTCCTCTAGAAGTAAATTATCATCTCAGATGGTAAGAAAAATAATTTTTCATATGCTAAATTTAAAGACATTCTACACCCTGGGATCAGAAAAATATCCAAAATTCTATCTAGTTATTTCATGATTTCATTGTTTCCACTTGAATTTTGATATCTCTGGAATTTATTTTGGTATGCAATATGGAACAAATTTTATTCAAAGAAGTTAATCATTTCCAATCCCATTTAATGAATAATCTACTTTTTTATAATATATTTTTATTAGAGAAGTTGTGAACTTACAAAGCAATCATGCATAAGGTACAGAATTCCCATTTAATAGTCTACTTTTATGATTTGAAATGCTATCTCTATTACACTATGTTTGTGACTATACTCATATGTATATACATATATATAAAATATATGAAATTATATATGCATGCTTGTATTTGTGGGAGGGAGAGAAATAGAGACAGAAAGAGAGAGACTAATTTGCGGATTGCAACTACATCGATATATTTGATAATACTTGTAACAAAACACTTAATTAGTGTAGCTTTGTAATTCATTTTAAATATAGCATTGCAATAGTCTTTTATCATACTTGTTTATAATTGTTTTCCCTTTTCTGTCTTCTTATTTTTCAAATACACTTTATATTGTTCCATTTTTTTGACTAGTATCATATACATTCTACCTGAAGAAATTCCTTTAATATTTCTTATAGTATAGATTTGTTGTTAATAAATTCTCTCCACTTTTGTTTTTTATACACCTTCATTTTTAAAATGGATTTGCTTTGGTTGATGTTGATTTTAATTGAAATTGATTTTTATTGAGAAAATTGTAGATTCCCGAGCACATGTAAGAAATAATGCAGAGAGATCCCTTGTACACTTTGCCCAGCTTCCCCCAATGATAATATTTTGCAAACTATTTTATAATATTGCAACCAGGATATTGACACTGGTAAAATCCATCAATATTATTCAGATTTCCCCAATTTTACTTGCACTCATTTGCATGAATGTATGTGTATGTGTGTACAATTTTGTTAGTTGTATTGGTCCATGTATTTCTCCTTTTTTTTTGAAAGATATTTTTGATGGGGATTAAAAAAATGTGAATTGACACTTTTTCTTCTTTCAACACTTTTAATGTTACTCCACTTTTTTCTGGTTTGCCTGGTTTCGATGAAGTTAACTATTATTCTTATAATCTTGCTCTTTATAGAATGCTATCTTCAAATTCACTCTTTCTTTTTTTGGGTTCTGTTGATTTTATTAATGAACCAGTTAAAGACTTTTTTTTTTAATTTTATAAGTTTTTTATTCTTGAATTTCCATTTGAGCATTCCTTATCATGTGCATGTTTCTGCTGAAATTCTCAATCTGGTCTCACATTTTGCAGACCTTTCCCACTAGAGTTTTTAACATATTAATCTACTTCAAATTCCCTATCTGATGGGCCTGGCATCTGTGTCATATCTGAATTTATTTCAGTTGATTGCTTTGTCTTTTCATTCTGTTTTGTTTTTGTTTGCTTTGATTTTTTAAATAATAAAATTTATTTTTAGACAAATTTTAGATTTCCTTCATGACATATTGTGTTGAACATCTTTTCACATGCTTATTTTCCATCTGCATATCATATTTGGAGAGATGTCTGTTCATATTTTGTCCATTTTTTAAATTGAATGGTTTATCTTCATATTCCAAGTGTTAAGAGTTCTTTGTATATTTTGGATATAAGTCCTTTGTCAGATATGTGTTTTGCAAATATTTTCTCCAAATCCGTGGCCTGTCTTTTCATTTTCTTGATAGTATCTTTCACAGAGCAAATTTTTATTTTATTTTAATGAAGTACAACATTAATTTTTCTTTAAAGAGTACTGCTTTTGGAGTTGTGTCTAAGAAGTCATCACCAAGCGCAAGATCACCTAGACTTTCTCTATATTACTGTGGCAGTTTGATGTAATTATGAATTCCAAAAATATAATTGAATCATGCTTGTAAACTGATCTGTTAATCTGGGAATGATTCGGTTAGGATTAGGGCATTGAGCTCCACCCCTTGGTGGGTGGGGAATTGAATATAAAAGGCAAGGCAAAGGACTGTTGAAGCAGTCTTTTGAGAAGCAGTTTTGATGTTGGAAAGAAGGCCCCAGGGGAAGAGAAGCAAGCCGTTCGCCTAATCATCTACAACTGACCTTGTGGAGGAAACAAGCCCGGAGAGAAACCCAGCCCCGGGAAGAGAGGAACCCCAGAAGCCTGAACCCTGGCAAACGCCAGCAGCTGTCTTGCTCTAACACGTGGCAATGGACTGTGGTGAGAGAAGAAACTTAATGCTTTATGGCCTGGTATCTGTGGACTTCTACCCCAAATAAATACCCTTTATAAAGACCAACCCATTTTTGGTATTTTACATTAGCACCACTTTGGCTGACTAATACAGAATTTGGTACTGAGGAGTGGGGAAATGCTTTTGCATATACCAAGATGTTGGAACGGTTTTATAAATGGGTAAGGGGTATTTTTTGGAGGAATTGTGAAATGCTTGATGGAAAAGGCCACAATCACTTTGAAGAGACTGTTGATAGCAATACGGATGCTAAAGAGACTTTCTATGATGCCTTAGAAGTAAATGATGAAACTTTTTTTGGAAACTGGAGGAAAGGTGATCCATGTTTTAAAGTTGCAGAGAACTTAACAAGATTAACTCTTGGTGTTATATGGAAGGCAGAATTTAAAAATGGCGAACCGGAGCATTTAGCTGAAGAACTTTCCAAGGTAAACTCAGAGAATGTGGCTTGGCTTCTCCTTGCAGCTTATAACAAAATACTAGATGAGCGAAATACACTAAGGACTGAACTTTTGGGCAAAAAGAAAACAGAAACTAATTCTGGAACTTCCAAGTTTCTGGAAATCAAATTCTCAAATGAAAATGCCCTATTTGAAGACTTTACTAAACTTGGAACTCATAACTCAGAATTGAAGATGCAGTTATCTCGGAAAGACTTGTGGAAAGTCTTACTGTCTGATGGCTTGGACCCCTACTTCCTGCATGCTAAACCAACAAAGTTTTTGAGTGAGCTGTATGAACAAAACCACTGTCAGCTTGGGCAAAAGAGGACATGGAAAGGAGAGATTGAAGGAGAAATAGCTTTAAGAAGAAAACCGTGGAAGCAGAGATCTGGGATTAAGACATCTCCTTGGGCCAAGAAAGGAGCCCCACCCATATGTACAGAGAGGGTGAGTTTTCCCCAGCAGTTGAAGAGAGTGGATGTCCCCACCTGATGTTCTGGAAGAGTTTTGCCACCCCAGGGTGCATAAAGGGTGGAGCACATTCTTCAAAGATTAAGGTGGTTAAGGTCAACACCCCATAGGTCTGAGAGGGGTGTACCTGTCCCCCATGGATTAGAGAAGGCCAGGTGGTCAACCAATTGCTCTGAGAGGGTTGAGCCTGTATGCCAAAGGTTAGGGAAGGCCAGGTGGTCAACTCGTTGCTCTGAGGGGGTTGAGCCTGTATGCCAAAGGTTAGGGGGAATGTTGTCTTCACCTCACTGTGCTAGGGGGGCTAAGACTCTAACCCAAAGACTGGGTAAGGTGTGGCAATCACCCCAATACTTTTAGAGGGTGAGGTCTGGAGCTTGGTCAACACCCAGGTACTTGATGAGGGTGGAACCAAGAAAATGGCTGTTGAGCAAGCCTGTGAAAAGGGTGGGTTCCCATGTGGCCCCAAGGAAAAGAAACCATCATCTTAAGAATGAGTCTCAGACTTTGAAATCAAATGGAGGATGCCCTGCAGGTTTACTGAACTGTAGAGGATCCATGACTCATGTTTAACATCCCAATTTCTTCTTATGATATTGAAAATGTTTATCCTTTGTCTTTCCATTTGTGTATTGGAAGCAGTTAAATGGTTTTGTAAGATTCAGAGGTCTATAGCAGATGGGACTTTGCCTGAAGACAAACTGTATTTCTTTAAAATAATTTTGATATGATTTTGTCCTTGGATTGTTACTGATTTAAGTTTTTTAAAATATTGTAATGTATTTTTGGAATTCAGAGGGTTGAATGTGGCAATTTGATGTAATTATGAATTCCAAAAATATAATTGAATCATGCTTGTAAACTGATCTGTTAATCTGGGCATGATTCGGTTAGGATTAGGGCATTGAGCTCCACCCCTTGGTGGGTGGGGAATTGAATATAAAAGGCAAGGCAAAGGAAAGTTGAGGTAGTCTTTTGAGAAGCAGTTTTGAAGTTGGAAAGAAGGCCCCAGGGGAAGAGAAGCAAGCCGTTCGCCTGATCATCTACAGCTGACCTTGTGGAGGAAACAGGAGCTAAGCCCGGAGAGAAACCCAGCCCCGGGAAGAGAGGAACCCCAGAAGCCTGAACCCTGGCAAACGCCAGCAGCTGTCTTGCTCTAACACGTGGCAATGGACTGTGGTGAGAGAAGAAACTTAATGCTTTATGGCCTGGTATCTGTGGACTTCTACCCCAAATAAATACCCTTTATAAAGACCAACCCATTTTTGGTATTTCACATTAGCACCCCTTTGGCTGACTAATACAATTACCTTCCAGAAGTTTTGTTTATTTTTCTTTTTACATTTAGGATCCATTTTTATGATCCATTTTTAGATAATTTTTGTGAAAGATGTAAGATCTGTGTCTAGATTCATGTATTTTGCATGTGAATGGCCAGTAATCCCAGCAGCATTTGTTTAAAAAACTATCCTTTGAATTGCCTTTGCTTCTTTGTCAAAGATCAGTTGACTGTATTTGTGTGGGTCTCTGCTCTGCTTTCTATTCTGTTCTAGGGATCTATCGGTCTATTCTGAGTTTTGATCTCTGTAGCTTTATAGTAAGTCTTGAAGTCATGTACTGTCAGTCTACTGTCTTTGTTCTTCTTTAGTTTAATGTTATCTCTTCTTGATAGTTTGCCCTTCCTTATAAACTCGAGAATCAATTATTTAATATCCAGAAAATAACTTGCTAGGATTTTGGTTGGTGTTGTGTTAAATCCATCATGCCAAGTTGGAAATAATTGACATCTTAACAACATTGAGTCTTCCTATACATCACTGTCATGTTGTATCTTTCATATAGGTCATACACATATTTTGTTTAGATTTATACCTAAATATTCTCTGGGTTTGGGGTACTAATATAGATGTTGTACTAATATAAATTCCATTTGTTCACTAGCAGTATATAGAAAAGCAATTGACTTTTGTATATTAGTCCTGTATCTTGCAAACTTGCTATAATTTCTTATTAGTTCCAGGATTTTTTGCCAATTCTTTGGAATTTTCTACATAGGCAATCATATATGGCAACAAAGAAAGTTTTAGTTATTCCTTCAAATCTATATAACTTTTATTTTATTTTCTCCTCTTATTGCATTAGCTAGGACTTTCAGTATGATGTTGAATAGGAGTGATGAGAAAGAACATCCTTATCTTGTTCTGCTTTGTCTTTTATCAGTGAGTAGGTTTTTTCTTGCTTTTGTGTGCTTGTAATTTTTTACTGAATAGCAGACATTTTTGTAGAACAGTAGAAATTGATTTAAAGAGGATTTAAGTTCTGGAAATCGACAGGCCTCTTCTCCTGCCAGACTGTTGTGTGGGGAATTGACTTAATCTAGTCAGGAGTTGATCTGGACTTGGGTTTGCTATTGCTATGATTACCTCCAGTGTACCATCAGCTTCAGTTTCTAGAGGATTACCTTGAACTTAGAGTGAGGGCTTGAATGTCACAGGATTTTTCTCAATATTACTGCCTCACCATCAGTTTTAGGCAATCCCCATGTAACACCACCTCAGAAAAGGTCTCTCTCCACCCTCTTGCCCTGTTTCCAGTGGTAGATTGCTTCTGCTTGGCATTGGGAATTTAGTAGCCTGGTTGTGGAGGTAAGGGACTCATTCTTAGGCAGGTTCTGTATCCCTGGGACTTTGGGATGGGGCTTCTCAGTGATCTTTCCCCTGTGCAGTTTTTTTTTTGTTTTTGTTTTTGTTTTTCTGTACCTGTTAATTCCATCACCCTAGTAAAAATGGTATTCATCTGTGCACTGAAGGCAACAGTATTTGCTCCCTTCCTCCAGTACCCAAAGAATTCTTTTCTCTTAGGGAGGAATAGTTCTAGCAGGGCTTTGTGCCTTACCCAGAGTGGCAGCCCCTTTCATCCTCTAGGCAAACACTACTGTTGGAGGCTCTCTCCAGTCTCCCCCTATTGTCCCTCATCTTTCTTATAAGTGACCAAAGGAGATAGATGGAGAAGTTCTTATGAGTGGATGTTAACTCCCCTTGTATCTCTGGACCCTAAGGTTCCTACCCTCTCCTCTCACAGTAACCCACATTCAGTATTTAACAATTAATTGAAAATTTTATCTGAATTCTTCTTATTTATTTGTATTGTGGCTCCATGTTCCTTCTACACTTTGACATAGGTGAACCAGTGCTCATGGCTGTCACTCTTTGGTGGTACCATCATTTCATAGGTTTCAGGCTAATAATGTATCCAGCAAACAAAACTCTCTGATCAGTCCAAGAAAAGTCATGTTTTCTACAGATTATACAGCCTTTTTGTGTTGTTAGGTTGAGAGCAACACTCTTTCCAGTCTTTTAACTGAGACAGAATCTGCAAGTCCATATGTATTTTTAAATATTTCATCATATCCAAATGGAATTTTATTTTTAAATTTTGAATATATATGAATTATAATTAAACAACACTTTAAGAACTGGTTTTTAGTCTTCTCATCTAGCACTATCGTGTGTCTCTCCTTTTATTCCAGTCTTCTTTTCTTTATTATGATAAAGTTTCATGATTTTTTCCATATTTAACCTGGCAAATTATTTTTTAAGTATTTTCTTACATTTTTTGCTTGTTTGTATATTTTTAACATTTTAATAGCTTGTGAATAAGATAAGCTTTCCTATTTATATATTGTTTTCATTTTGGGAAGTTGAAAAATAATTTCTATCTTCTGATTTTGTATCTAACAAACTTATTGAAAATTGCATATGCTAAAATTCTTTCTTAATATATTATTTTGTATATTATTAGAATATTATCATACCATATACAAATAATTAGAGCTTTATCATCATCTTTCCCATATTTTATTCCTCTTTCATTTATATTTTCTGTTCTTAATTCCTTAGATAATTATTCTAGAACAATAAAGTAGAGAAAGTGGGCATATTTATCTTATCCCATTTACCTCTATATCTTCCCTATTGATTTTAAGAATTGTACTAAATTACATCAAACGCTTTCATGGAATATGTTCAGATGATGAGACTCTTCCACCTTCATTCCTAAGGTGAAAAATTGTATCAATAGATATGTTGATATCTTTGCATTCTAAGTATAAACATTTTTGTCTGTGGTCTGTGATTTTTACATATTCTTTGATACCCAATTTTTCTAGTTTATAGAGAATTTTGTGACAAATTAACACATAGAATTGAGCAGCATTAAAATAGATACAAACATTATAATCACTGTATTGCTATTAAAACAGCAATACTTGTATAATTCTATCTAAAAGTCCAATTAGTTGTCATTAAGAGATAAAATTTATGGTAACCATTCATATACACACATCATCAATGCTCTCTAATTAAACTTTGGATATGCTATAGAGTCAGACTGAGATTCTTTTGTGAGTAAATCACATGATGAGTTGTCAATTAACCAAAAATATTTCATGCTAGGTTCTACCATTGCATAATAGCATGCATTCATTTGCATACCAGCAAATAATGGATTTTTGATGAGGACCCATGAATGTCATTTAGAAGATTTAAATCTTTTAAAGGGAATAGTTGGTCCTACCTGCAAGCACTTCAATCTCATACGTGCTATGCAAGATGGTCTCCTGACCAGACAAATTCAATTTCTAGAATATCACAGTTAAACCATAATTTTGTCTCTCACATATGATAAAGAAAATTCTAGCACTTTGCCAAAAATGTAGCATATGCAGATACTATGTGGTTATTGTAAATTTGTCAAAAGTAATAAAACTTGCCAACTACGTATTAAGATATATTCTCGGGATAATGTAATGAAAATACTAGTTACCCTTTCTTCTCCAATAGCCAAGTTGCAGTCTGTAACAAGAAAGCTAAACTAGCATGTTATATTACATAAGTGATTTGACAAGCCCAAGTGTTCTCGCTCCCCCCTCCCAGAATAGTCACTCACATCTAGTTGTTCTATCCCCCAATATTTCACTTATAAAAGAATACAAAGACTTTGGTCGCCAGGTTCTACCCTCTGGTCATCACAAATTTAGCTATTCCCACACTGCAATGGCCCAGTGGGCAAGATGGTACAATAGTGCCCATTGTTTTTGGTACCTATATTAGTATATATTCTGTGCCTTTATATTTGTTTATAAAGTTATAAGAGGTACAGAGATTAATAAAAGAAGAAAACTATAAAACTGCTACCTTAGAAAGAGCCTGTTGTTACAGAACAAATTCAAAGGAAGCATATAATTACACTGCATATAATTTCAAATACTTTTAAAAACTTAGGTTTATGACTCAGAAAAAAAAACAGTCCTTCTTGTGGTTCCTTAATTATTGTAAAAGAAAAGAGCAAACTCGAGAAGAGCTCTTGAATTTAATCTTGTCATTAGTAGTGACTAAAGCAGTTTTTAAAGAGGAAATGATTGAATTTATTGGGTCAAGATATAGAGGACTGAGAATTTGTTCATGGGTCATGTTAGAAGAGGACTGAGAATTGACTCTTGGATTTAGCAATGTGGAGTTTGTTGATATCTTTGATAATAACAGTTTCAGTATACTAGTAGAGGCAAAAAGCCTGATTTAGACTACATAAAAAGAGAATGTGGACTTGCAATTCTGTCCAAGATGAATTAACAGGAACTGGATTTGTCCTCCCACCTGAAACAATAAAAAAATGGATAAAATATATGAAAAAGGGGCAGTATATGGGCTTGATTGATTGATTGGTTTTTGGTACAGCAACAACTTTCACAGGTATATTGAGGTAGCTTAAATAAACTTGAGTTAATCATTCTCACAGAAGAGTTAGGCTTAGCAAATTCAAGTTATTCATGACTTTAAAGTCCTGGAAAGAGATTTTTGTGAACTCTGAGACCCATATATTTTCTCTTCATCTGTTAAAGCAACAAAAGGCAGGCTGTGGATATTTTGACAGCTAGAAAAATTGCTTGATATGCAAACACTATGAGCACTAAGGAGAAGTCAAGGGAAGAGAAAGGATATTTATTGAGTATTTACTATATGCTAGATACTTTATATTTCTGATGTTCAATAAACTCCAAAAAGATTCAAGATAAATATGCTCAAACCCTAAGAAAGTCATGGTAAGATTCAGCGAAAACTAAGAATAGTGGGAAATTTTACCTTACTTTAAAGGATATAACATCCTTTAAAATGCGTAATTTGAAAGCTAATTATTTTTTATGTGGGGCAGTTTATGTAGAGTTCATGATTTAAAGAGAAAAAGTGTAATTGGTTGGAAAAACACATTAACTCTCTACAACCACTCCTGTCAGCTTACCTAGCTGCTAAGTTGGGATGCTGGTGTGGGCTCCGTCTTAGGTAGATTCAACACAGCCTCATCACAACTGTGGTTTCCTTCCAACCCAGTGATAAGTGCAGCTGTTTAAACCAGTAAGTCATAGCCAAATACCACCAACATACCCGAATTTCAGTGTAGCAGTTTACCCAAATTGTAGGCCTTGGGCGTTCAACTGCATAAACAATCTGGAGCATAATTCTGTAAAAGCAAATGTAGAATGTAACAGTAAATGACACTAGTAATCTAGGGTTGTTTTACATAATTTGTACAATTACTAAGTGCCACCTGGGAATAAACCCTAGGATAAGAGCTATGATCTTCTGGTGACAAGGCTGCAGCTCCTTGGGAAAGGGATGCCAACCCTCCTCCCTGCTCTGCGGTAGGATTTCAAGCATGTTTAGTCTCTGTTGCAGCATTCGTCATTTTGTTCAGGCATAGAGTAAAACCTGGTCATGAAAACAGACCATAAAATAATTTTGAGGTTAGATGACTAGACAATAGAGTGATGGTAAAAGATGGTAAATCAGAGTCAGAAATTCAAGAATTAACTAGGTAGCTTGTTACAGATTCCTCCCAAAACTGGAGAAGGGTGATAATGTGTGAAAGGTTAAAGAAATAGCTTCTCTATATACCTTCTTCAGCAAAGCAATCATTTCTTGCCCAGATTAACTCAACAGCCTCCTACTGTTTTTGCCTCCAGTGTTATCCTGCTACACTATAGCTCTACACTTTAGCCAGTGAACTTTCTGAAATGCAAATCAGATCACATTTCCCCATGCTTTAATGAGGAGCCAAATCCATATTTTGTTCCTCATAGGCTAGAGGGTCTATTCTCTACTTTAGCATAGGGTCTTAGTTTGAAGGAAGGACTTGGGTGCAAGTTGGTTCTATGGAAGTGATCTCAGGAGGTATGGATTATGGAATGGAAGAAGTGAGACAGGAAAGGGAGAAAAGTCTATAAAGGGTTTATTAATAAGTGGACTACTACCGTATACAACTGGGACTCAATCCCACTACAGACCCTCTGTGTGTGGAACACACCTTATAATTGTGTGGGACTGGGGCATTTATTCACTGACTATTAGTAGGCATATTAACATACCTTCCAATTCATACCACTTGCAAGAGAATCATCCCCCATATTATTGGAGAAAGACCTCAGGTACAGAAAAAAAAGAAGCAGATAGTTAAGGTGGGAAGTTATCAGGGTTCCAGAAATTGTTTCATCCTGCAGCTGCAAGGAGACTCAGGGAGGTAGAGCAATATAAGGAGGGGCATTCATGCATTTGCTTCACATGATGTAGAAGGCCCTTTGCATTCTGCAATGGAACTCAGCAAACTTATCTCTGGCCACTTGATCCTATAATTCACCTATATAGAACTACTCGCAAGTTTTTTAATGGATCCCAGCATTTTAAAATTACAAATTCATAATTGTGCACTTTGACTCCCTTCTATCTGTTCTCACTGAGGATTGTTCATATTTTATTAGAGCACATATCTAGCATTCTAAACCAATTATAATTTACATTCAGAGTCTAATACAGTGAGTTGCCTATTGAATGAATGACAAAAGAATAGAACAATCCCTTGATAGTCCTGACATTGCTGACAAGCATAAGTAGTCTGATGAGCTCAAGTAAAATACTTGTAGGCAGGAAGGACAGAAAAGTGTTTTATTAATGTATTGAAACAAAGCAGAAACCTGCTGGACAATAATTGTGACAGGTAGACAAACCAGCTCTTTATACAGCTGGGAGAATCATGTTTGTCATTTTCAGCTCAAGTTTGGGATCTGCCCGAATCTGAGATTCTTAGAAGGACCAGATTGACCTTCTTCTTATATTTAGTGTCTAAGAGTGGGAGTTAGGTATCCCACAAACTAAGTGCTCTCTCCCCTGGTAGGTTTTGGGAGAGTTCCAGAGAGCCCTACCTTGACAAAATTTCTTTTTCTTGATATTACCTCTGCCTCCAGAAACATACAGTGAATCAGAAAAAAGCAAAACAAAACCTATCTAAATGGGGGCGTCAAATGCTCAGGTTCATTAAAATGTCATAGGACAAGATATTATGTGAGATTTGTTGAGTGGCTCATGATTCTGTTGACTTTTCTTCTAAGTCTAGGAAGCAGGTATATATGGCTTTGAGTACATCTGCTACTTACAATCTCCCTTATCCCAAGGCTGGCAATAGGTCCTGATAGGATATTCATCTGAGAACCAATAGTTTGTCACGGGACTCTTCTATTTCCCTTTGGCCTTTAAGAGCATGGTGGATTGAATCATGTAGTCCAATAAAATCTTAATCCATGTTCCATTTGTAAATAGGACTTTTTGAAGATATATTATCAGTTAATGTGTGGACTCATTCGTGAGGATCTTCTAAGATCCTATTTAGATACAGCTAAACTGAATCAAGATGGGCCTTAATCCTATTACTAGAGTCCTTATAAACAGAAGGCCATAGGAGGAAGCTGGAAGTGAGTAGAAACTGTAAGGGCAGACACAGTGTGAAGGATAATAGCCCTGTGACAGGAAGCAGAGATACAAGCCAAGGAATCCCAAAAATTGCTGGTAAGCCAGAATTAGAATATTACAGACATTGAGGGAGAAAGCATGGCCTTGCCAATGCCTGGATTCTGAACTTCTAGCCTTCCAAACTATAAGCCAATAAATTCCTGACGAAGCCAACGTATTGAACCCATTGTTGATATTTGTCAGAGAAGCCCTGGCAAACTAGCACAAAGAGGAATGCTGTAAAGTTGTAGGAACAAGATATTTAGGTATTGGAGTTTTGTGAAGGTAAATACAGAAGATTTTAGAATTGATGGGTAGTAAATACATCTTTACCAGAAGTGAGGGAAGGCTGTCAAGGTCAGGCTTTTAGCTGATAAATTGGAATATTTTATTTTATATTTTATTTTATATTTAGAAATAAAATTTCCCTCTGCTCCATGGGCACCTGTGTGTTCACAAGTAGGTGGCTTGGGGGTCAGCATTCTGAGGTATCCACTAGAGAGGTTTATTCACAGTTTCACTGAGCAAACAGAAGTGCAGGATCTGGACCCTTTTTGCAATGGAGCATTTGAAACAAGAGCTACAGGGAGATTTTTTAAAACACCTTGCTGAAAATAAGCTCCCTATTCAAGACACTTACAAGCAAACCATAGTTGCTGAAGGTACAAGAATATGCATGGGTGACACCAAAGAATAAGGCCAAGGCCTTCACAGGAAATGAAATTTCTTATTCAGATGCTTCATAGATCAGAAAGTAAGAGAGGAACAATTGATCTGACATTTGTGCTAAACAAGTGATAGAACAGAATAAACATAATCAAATCCATTTATTGCCTTTCCAGCTCTGGAATATTTGGGAGTTACAGTACAAAAGGCCAACACACACTGAACTGTTTTCCCAATATGCTTCTTAATGTTCAAATGAATATTAATCACTTTCTTCTAGAATGTATATGACCAATGTAGTATGACTAAACTCTGACTCATCTTTTTATTCTCCACATGGAGTCTATTGCTCAATAGCCTATCACTTCTGTCAAAATATCTCCTATAATTTTCCCTTTCATACCTACTCTCCACTGTGGTTTGCAACACACATGCATTATTTCATTTGAGTCTAACAATACCAGGACACCATTCTACAAATTAATAAAATTAACCATCAGGGATATATTATGGAAGTGGCTCAATGTCATTCAAATAGTAAATGGTAAAATCTCAATTTCTCATCTGGAAGATTATCTTTAAGGTGACTTCCAGCTCTAAATTACTATGGTTTGATAATTACAGCCTTCCTTCCTTCCTTCATTTGCCTGCCACTGTCCTAGCCTATGACTAGATCATCTCTCACCTAGGTTTTACCTGACATAATAAGTCGCAGGGAGCAAATCTTTCTTCTTAATTTAACCCTCTCACTATATCACATTCTTTCCTAAGGCACAATAGCAGCTCTCCTTGCTGTTCTGATCGTAGCCAAGATGTTCAGTCTCTTCTCCCAAGTCTACCGTTAAAGATTTTGAATTGTACCGGTCTGGTGCCTCCACAAGTGGGCCTGGCCATTCCTACTTAGCTCATCATTGGCTCATTTACCTCAGCCCCCTGCCTGGTTCCTACTCTGTCCCTTCCCATGAAAAGGTCTGATAGGGAAATATATGCACTTTATTTTAGCCCTAGCTTCCTCTGCTTCTTTCCTCATTTAAACAGCATTTAAAGTCCTGATCAAAAAAGAAGTTTTCCCAGTCCTGACTTTGCATGGCTTCTTCCTGTGTAAAAATGAAAGTGACATAATGTATTTGATGCAGACAGTGAACTCCTGCAAGGCAATGACAAAGCAAAATTACCTGTATTTTGTAGAACACAGAAAATTAACATTTAACATGTGTTAAAGGAAAACAAATATTTTTATTATTGTTGCTATTTAAAATTTTTATGTTATATTTTGAAATCATTTTGCCCAAAATACAAACTGAAACAAATCTCAAGAAGGTGTTTGAAAAAGTTACCCTAAGAAAAACAAACAAAAAACAAACAAACAAAGGAAAAACACCTACCTCTCCCCCTCTGAAAATGAAGCCACTGGATATTTTACTTTTTTGTTTGACATTATTAGAAATTGATGTCAATTTAGATAGCAAAATATTTGCTATGTTCTCATTTATTCTTTGAGATTTATGTAAAACAATATCAAAGTGATGTTATATTTACCATGTTTATATGTGTTCTTTCTGTGGTATCTTACAGTTCTGTTAGATTACACATAGCAAAAAGAACCCTACCTGAGAACTTGACCTAGCTTCCTTTTGCCACCATTATTTTTCTGGTACCTCATTGACTTAGAATATCAATAAATATTTATTAAGTTGAACTTCAATAGAAAATGCATTTTCTATTTCCAAACCACGAGTAGAATATGAGTTTTTAATTGTGTAATTTCAGTTCTGTGCATGATATATTCTTAAAGGTGTGAGTGCTAATTTGAAGTTGCCCGCTCCCGGATAAGAGGTGCAACCCAACCTGGAAACAAAGTGGAATTGACTGATGGTTTATATCAGTCCACTACATCTGGGTCACACAAAAGGCCCATAGCTTTCTTTGGTAGACACATTCATCCATTTCTTTCCTTCTTTCTTCATTTCCAGTGTGCTTCCAAAGGCTGTAGAATTTTCTTTCAAAGTGTCCCTCATGGCCACGCTTTCCTCTCTATTCTCAAGGCCATCTGCTTGATCCAAGCTGCACACTTCTCCCATAAGGGTCATTGCCAACAACTCCTTGCAGGCTTTCCTGACTACCACATTTTGCAATTATAAATCATCATTCCCAGGACTGTCAAATGTTTCCTTCTTAAACAGCCATCTTCTATCACTAAACTTTCCCAAATTCTTAAGCATTTCCTCAGTTTCCTGCACACTGACACAAATCCTCTCAATCTGACTTTTAGGGCTTTCTGTAACTGGGCTTAAGAAATCTAGGCATCATTCTTGATCCTCCCCTTTCTTTTATCCCCTCTTCCAAATCAGCCCTTGAACTCCTCTTTGTTATTCTCTCAAGTCCAAGATACTAGCATCTCTCTGGAAGACTACAGCAATAGCCTATAACATCTCTTGGTTTCTGTTTAAAATACAGCACAGTGATGAAAACACAGACTGCTTTGGTTCAAAGTCTGGCCTTGCCGTTGACAAACCCTGTAAGCCTGGCCAAGGTAATTGACCTCCTAGTGCATTAATGGGGGAAATTAATAGTACCTGCCTCACAGGGTTATTAGGATAAAGATTAAATGAGTTTGTATATTGAAGTGCTTAGAATATTACACTTGATATACTAAAAGCTGGATAGGTGGAAGCTTGAAGAAGATGGTTGTTTCAATTATTATATCCCCAAATTCATTATAAACACAAGAAAACAGTAATCCTTTAATGACATAAGTCATATTTGATAATGTCACTGCTTAAAACCCTCCAAAGGCTTCCTGATCAGGGTAGCTAAGAACAAAATCCATGTTCTCTACTCTGCCTCTCAATGCCAGCATCATCTTGCCACTCCCTACCAGTTCAATTCTTTTTGAAACATTTGCCTCCTTTCTGTCTTTTCTCTAGGCTCTATACTTCTGTTTTTTTGTTTGTTTTTAAAATCTAAGCACTTTCTCTGCTATTTCCTCCCAATCCCACTATCTGCCTGATTCCTTCTCATCCTTTAGGTCTTGGCTTTACAGTCAACTCCTTAGAGACGCTTCCACTGACCACCCTAGTTAAAATATCCTCCCATCTCCAATATTTACTACTGCAGCATCTAGCTCAAATCCTCTTCTTCGTATTATTATTATTATTATTATATACTACAAACTGTACTTATTTATTTTGTGTACTTGCATTTTGTTTTTGTTATTTTATATATTTCATGTAAAAAAATGGCTTTTATTATGGTAAGGTTTTATTTTTGTTGTTGTTTTTTTTATTATTTTTTATTAGTGAAGTTGTGGATTTATAGAACAATCATGCATAGAATACCAGATTCTCATACAGCACCCCACCAATGACATCTTACATTGGTGTAGAACATTTGTTACAATTGATGAAGGCACTTTTTTGTAATTGTACTAATTTTTTAACAGTAGTTACCTTTGTTACAATTTATGAAAAGTTATTAAAATAGCACTATTACCTATTGTCCATAATTTACATTAGGTGTATTTGTCCATATATCATCCTATTATTAACACATTGTATTAGTGTTGTACATTTATTAGAATTTATAAAAGAACGTTCTTAGTTTTGCACCATTAACAATAGGCCAATGTCTATGCATATGTTTGTGTGTTACATGCTGGCAGCCAAATCCCCGTGACACTGCTCAATTTTTTCTATTCTTTTCTTTATCTGTTCTTCTCACTGTATAATTTCAATTTTCCTGTCTTCAAGTTCACTATTTCTTCTGCCTGTTCAACTTTGCTGTTGCATGCCTCTAGTGTATTTTTATTCTCTGCTATTGTGACTTTCATCCACATAATTTCTGTTATGTTTCTTTTTATACTTCAATTTCTTCTTTATGTTCACACATTGTCTTCTTAATATCCTTTAGCTATTTATCCATATTTTCTTTGCTCTCCTTGCAATAACTTAGGAGATTTGTTGAACTTCTTTGGTTAGTTATTCCAAATTCTATTCTCCTCTGAAGTTTTAATTTATTCCTTTATTTGAGCCATATCTTCTTGTTTTTTAGCATGACTTGTGATTTTTTTATTGATGTCTAGGCATCTGATTATCTTGATGAGTTAACTGAAGGTCAGTTTCTCCATCTTGTCTAGGGTTTTATTGTTGATTGACTTTATCTTAAGGCTCTTCTTTGACACTTGGTCCAACTTATTTGGGCTTTTAGAATAGCCTATGTTTAACTGATTTGATTTTCTCAGTTCTTCATCTGATTCTTGAAGTTCAGTTTAAACCTCCTTATTTTTTTTTCTTCCCCATTAGTGTATCCCACTCAGGGGAGCAAGATGGGGTCAATCCAGAAAGGTGGGTAATTCCAGAAAAGTCTGTTTTACATTTAGGTGGTCCAGTCAACAAAAACTAGATTGACTGAGTGCAGCACTCACTTTCCAGCCACAGTTTTACCATAGCCTTTCTCCCTGCCCCCCCCCCTTTTTCCCTCTTGGGGGCCCTTTTGTATTCAGTACTATTAAGCAGCTTGTAATCCAACCTGGGTCTCTGTGAACTTGGGTCCCTGTGCATGGATATGTGTGGGGCTCTCTTGCTGCTGTCCCCAATGGGAAGTGTGAGGGATCCAGACTGCTGTCTCCTGGCAACTTATGTGCAGGACCAAGTGAGGGAGAGGAAGTGGACCAGCAGGTCTGATATATTTCTCCTGCCTCGATTCAACATTTTTGGAGTCCTTCTTCAGTCTCTACCATTATTCAGAGTTCTAAGTAAGTGGAATTTGTCCTTGTATTTTCTGAACCTCTGGGGAGGTTTTTTCAGGGGACGTTTTACTTTGCCATGTTGATTACATCACTCTACTTATATTTTGTTTGCTATACCCAACTAGAATGTAAGTTGCAGGTCAGGGATGTCATCTGTCACGTCCACCACTAAATCACCAGCCCTTGATAGAACTTGGTACATGACATCATCACTTTTGGAACATTCTATCAATTGATTTATTTTATTCAGCTATCTATTTGACTCTATGCTCAGATCTTACTCTACATTGTGCTCAAGACAACTGCCTCCTCTTTTTTGCATCATTGTACACTATTTCCATCTATGAGGCCTCACTCTTAGCCCCGTTGAGAGGAATACTCATGCCTTCTTCCATGGTCTATCAAAATTCTAATGATCATCCACTTCCTTTAAGAAGATTTCAATGAAAGCTCATGCCTATTGATACTTTGCACCTTAGCATTTCTATATCACCTAAAAATTTCTCCCCCTAAAATTTAATCCTTATATATAGATACAATAATATTCAAATTCCTTAATATGTATTGTCATTTCTTTTAGTTTCTTGGCTGCTAAAATAAATACTATGCTTTAAACAATGGAAATGTCTTGACTTACAGTTTTGAGGCCTGGAGAAGTTCAAAACTCAAGGTGTCATCATTGTGATGCTTTGTCTTAGAAGATTGAGGCATGCTGGGGCTGGCTACCCATGAGCTTTGCTCCTTGGCTTTTCTATCACATGGCAGCCTTTCTTAGCTTCTCAATTCCATTGGCTTCAAGTTTCTGGCTGCTTTCTGTGTCTTTCTATCTCTCTCTGTGGCCTTCCCTATAAGGTCTTAAGTAATAGGATTAAGACTCTCCTGATTCAGTTGGGTCAGACCTTAACTGAAGTAACCTCATCAAAAAGCCCTATATACAATGGGTTCATACCTGCAGAAATGGTTAAGATTGAGAATGTTTTCTGGGATACATCACTCCAAGCCACCAAAGTCTGCCCTCTGGATCCCAAAAGACATGTTCTTCCCACGTGCAAAATATATTCATTCCATCACAACATCCCAAAGCCTTAAGTCATTTCAGTATCAATACTAAGTAAAAAGTCTCATCAAAATCACTGGCAGGTGTGGTCTATCTTGGGACACAAGTCCATTCTGTCAGTGTGCCTGTTAAACCTAGATAATACGTTATCTGCTTCCAATATACACTGGAGGGACAAGCATAGGATAAACATTCCCATTCCCATAAGAAGAAATTGGAGGGAAAACAGGGGTCATGGGTCCCAAACAATTCTGAAATGCAGCAAAGCAAACTCCACTAAATTTCAAGCTCTGAAAGTCATCTTTGACTTGATGCTTTATACTCTGAGCCTGCAGGAGCAGCAGCCCCACATATTCCAAGTGCTTGCACAGCAGCCATGCATTCCTATAACACTGAGCTGAAGGCCCCACCCTCTCTGAGCATCGGAATGAGAGTCAGGTTCTCCAGGACACTGAGACATTTCCTCTTTCTAATTATTCTAAATATATTTTTGTATTTATATTTATTTATCCCTAGGTGCAAAGAACAAAACAATGATAAGATTTTAGAATTAGAAAAGTTTATATTTGAAGGCTCTTAAAGAAAGATAATACCTGTATATATATAGTAAAATTTTGAATACCCCAGCATTTATTTTAAAATTTTTTTATTTTAAAAGAATAACTTCAGTTCTCTAGCCCAAGATTCTTTTGCAAGTTTTTTAAGAATTTGGTTTTGCTTGGGTGGTGATGACACCTATGCTTCTCAAAGTATTCCAGACTCTAAAAATTGCAGGAACAAACATACTGGAGACCATATGGAAACAAGTTCTACAAGAATTTCATGTAGTGAGCATCTGCTTCTATCAAAATTGGTACAGAAACTGATATCCTTTTTATTTCTCCTCTCAGGCCAATGCTTAAAGGATAGTTTAATCATGGAACACTATTAGAAAGTGTTATACCAAGGTCTGGTTTGCTGAGTTATAAAAAACAAGACAAAAAAAAAAAAAAAAACCTGTTCAATAACAGCTCACGCATGTTTCTTATTTAATTCAAGCTGGTTAACTTCTTTTGCAAGGCCACAGTTTCATTATAAACACCTGCATTCTGAACATCAGTGCTGTTGACTCATGCTTCTCTGCCTAATATAAACTCAGATATAAAGTATAACTTTTATAAACATCCTTAACCCTTCAGAGCCAAAGGGGGACTTAATATTTATGATGAGGGCTGTTTCCCCAGCTCTTCCTGGCAACATGAAGGGCTAGGTAGCCTCAGTTTCTCGTATGTACCAATTTTGCTCCAGGGATGCCTCTGTCCTCATTCACACTTAACAAAATGTGATGGGAAGCCAGCTCTGTGGCCAACGTTGTTCTTACTGCTAGACAGACAGTGATGTAATAGACCAGCAAAGTCAATGCTCTTCAAGAGACTTCACATTCCCCTGGTCATCTTAGCTCATTCTTCTCTGACTGAAAGATAGTATATTAAGGTCCCAACTTATTTTTTCTCAGCCTTTATGATTCCTCAATGCTGAAGTGCAAAATAAAATATCTTTTTTGCCATCCTTTTATACCCTAATTGCCTTTTTTTTTCTTCTGTCTTATAAAAAATGTCTCACCATATTTAATACTATATTCCTAAAATCTAAGATGCCATCAGTATAAGAACACATCACTATTTTATGTACCTCTGAGTGAAAATAAAACCACTGTCAATTAAATTATGTAATAATAGCTTATCTCTTACAATTCTTATTTTATATTACTGAAAGAGTTCCTTTAGATGTATTTAGATGCAGATTTTTTCATATATCACTGGCATGTACATAAAAAGAAATATAAGCAAAATAAATCGGTGAAGAGGGTTTCTAAAATTCCTTCACATTCAGATTCTAGATTATTGATCAATTCAGAGTTATCAAGGTCTATAATTTCCCATTGAAGTATTGTCCTCTGTGCCATCAAGAATACTGCTAAAACAGCAAT
The DNA here is from genome assembly GCA_026826555.1 of Tolypeutes matacus. Classification (NCBI taxonomy): domain Eukaryota; kingdom Metazoa; phylum Chordata; class Mammalia; order Cingulata; family Chlamyphoridae; genus Tolypeutes; species Tolypeutes matacus. Next base: position 15,259,683 of record JAKSZT010046586.1, read on the forward strand.
TCCTAAAATTTTGCTTCACTTTTGCCTTCAGGAACTCCTTGCAAGCAATACAATTTTGATGCCCATGTGGAAGCAATAACTGCATCAAAACTGCTGCCTAGATAACAATACTTGTATGACATTCTTATTTTACAGAAGTTAAAAGGTAAACAGAAATGTGTTTCTTTAAAAATTATTAAATATATCACTATAAAAATATAAGCCATTTTTTAAATATATATATATGCTATATAGTCACAGTTCTGTAAAAGAAAAAATAATCCCAATTCTCTCCACACATAGTCTCAGGAAAGAAGATAGTTTTATTAAGAGGCCATAAACCAGAGAAACCAAAAACTCCTAGATAAGGCAAACCTCCCCCTGCTTAGATGCATCAGAGAGCACATGTGTACATCCCTAAGCACAATAGCTATCTGGTTCTAGAACTACTCCTGCTACACATCAGCAACTTCAAAGAGACATGTTTACAATCTTGCAAATTCTGACTGGGCTCTGTGTCTTTCTTGATCTTACCTGATATAACCCCCTGTAACCCAATGAGCAGCACGGAGTGCTAGTCTGATGATCCTGCAGCCGCCCAGGACCAGTTTCCTGGTTTGTAAGTTCCCCAGTAAACTGTTACTATCTTGCTACATGGAGTGGCCTGCTTCAATTTTCAGTCTTAAGTGCCCATCCAACTTTTGTGGAACCTATTCTGTAATTTCACATCTAGACAATTGGCTACTCAGCCAGGAGACTGAAAACAAAACAAACCAAGAGAAACAGGAATCCTTGGAGGAAATCCTGGGGTGGCCAACTTCCAGGATGTAGGGGAAGTAGCCTGCTTTCTAGAACAGTTCAGCCCAGTATGTGAGAAGAGGGATGCTCTGAAAATGCCAGCCAGAGTATTATTTATCTTGCAAGAGAACCTAGGGGGCAAATGGAAATTGCAAGGAAAAGAGCAATTGCAGCCACCATGTGGCCATTGTTATAAACAGATATGCTGCCAATGTCCAATTAAAAGAAGAAACTGAAGTAAGGAGATTAGAAGACACTTTAACTCTAGAAAAGGATATTAGTTTAGCATGTTTCAACAACGCTAATGTATTAGCGGGGGAAAAAAAAAAGGTGCAAGCCCAAGGAAAATTAGAAGTAATGCCATAATGCCATGTAAAGTTGAGAAAATACAGGGAAAGAGGATTCTGTGGTGGCAGGTCCAAGCAATTATCCAGAGGGAAGGGTAGGATCCAAAGGTGTGGAATACCTGGGAGAGTACAGAAGAGGGAAAATAGGAGGAGGAAAATGAAGTTGAAGAGGAGCCTAAATAAACAATGTCATTAATAACTACAAAAATGAACGCAACCACAGGGAGAGATCTCTGCTCAGAAGCAAACAGTAATGAGGGAGTATGACCCCCCAGAATTATTAGAATTAACAGAAAGTTTTAACAAAAGGGCCAAGAGAGCATAGCCACTTGGTTACTAAAATTATGGGATATAGGGGGAGATGATATGCTTTCAGGAGTGGAAATGGCAAAAATGGCTAGCTTTACTACATATCCTTCCCTTTGTCAGCATTTTTACCAGGCACAGCAAACACCAAATGCCATTCAAAATTTGTTAGTATGGTGCATTTTAGCTGCAAAATTGGCCTGGCCTAATGAGGGGAATATGCAGTATACAATAGACAGATCAGTCATCTATGGAAGAATTACAAAATATAGTCAGAGAACTAGTAATGAAGCATTTAGCATAGGCTGAATACTTTCAAGGACCTGATGATGGACTATTCATGGCTGGTATGAAAGATAAAATTCTCCAAACTGTGCCTCCAGCCTGGTATGGGACATTAGTAATTATTCTAAGCCCACTAGTTGACCAGGCCATTCACTGGATGGCATGGGCAGTAGCAGACTTGCATGAAATAGAAAGAATATGGTTAAAAGTGGTAAGGAAAGTAACCAAAGAACCTTGCAAGGGAATGGGCAGAGGGGACCTGTACATGTAACCCAAAAACAATTATGGGCTGATTTAATTGCCTTACGCACCGCAACTGAAAAAATAGATAAACAACCTAATGTTATATTAGTAGGACTCTGGAAAAGCTGCCTAAGGAAAAAAAGATATCAGTCTCTGCCTATGACTAAATCTGTGCCACTGGTTCTCACTCCCACAGCACCTCCAAGGAAAGTAAGTCTTGTATAAAGGAGTAGATATACAAATATATATTAAGGGGTAGATGTGTTACAAGACCTAGACCTTACATCTACCACCTGTGAATTTTGCCTTCACATCCGCACAGTGAAATCAATTATACAGAGTGCTCTTCATTGGTATCCAGTGCACCTGCCTCGACCTGGGAGAGTCACCCAGGCCAAACAATATCGCCCCCCAGGTGGACATGCTAAAATCAATGAGAGTTTACAAGAACTGGCCAAAGTGGGGATCATATGACCAGCACAGAGCCCATTTAATAGTCCTGTATGACTGGTGAAAAAGCCTGATGATGGTTGGAGAATGACAGCTGATTGTCGAGAATTGAATAAGTTTTTTCCTCCTATGCATACAAAAGTGCCTAATATTGCAATGCTTCTTGATAACTTATCAGCCCAGTTAGGAGAATTCTATTATATATTAGTCTTACCAAACACGTTTTTCAGTATCCCACTAGCTGAAGATAGCTAAGACCAATTTGCATTTATGTCTGGAGGGTGATAGTAGTCTTTGCAGGTTTTGCTGCAAGGGTACCTACACAGCCCCACCATCTGTCACAGAATGGTGGCAGCTGATCTAACAAGATAGGAAAAGCTGTCAAATGTTGCTGTGTTTCACTATATTGATGATATTATGCTTACTCCTGATAGTATTACATCTTTGGAAAGACAGACCTGCCATTACAATGCCTTTTACCAAGCAAGGGTGGACCATCAACAACACTGAGATCCAGGGGGCTGGACGGTCTGTAAAATTCCTAGGGGTGACGGGGAAGTGGCTGTGGCTCAATCAGTAGGGGTCCCGTTTACCATATGGGAGGCCCCAGGTTCGGTTCCCGGGGCCTTCTGGTGAAGGCAAGCCCGCCCACACGGCGTGGTTAGCTGACCCAGCGAGCACAAGCAGCAAGGGGGGGATAAATGAATAAATAAATAAAATCTTTAAAAAAAAAAAAATTCCTAGGGGTGGTTTAGTCGTTCCAGCAGCGGGCATAGATAAAGTACAAAGATGCCCAACTCCCTGCATTGTAAAAGATCTACAAGCCTTTATAGGCTGACTAAATTACTGGAGAACATTTATACCCCACCTAGCTCAGATACTTTGACCATTATATAGATTAATTAAAAAGGGGATGTAGTGCTATTGGAAAACTGAGACCAAGTAAGCATTCCAACAAGCAAACATAGCTATAAAACAGATCCAGTCTAAAGGTATTTTAATAGCAGGGCAAGCTTGAGATTTGGATGTTGCCAGACACCCAGAAGGGTTGGGGTGGGGCCTGTGGCAAAAACAAAATGGGAAGTGAGTACCACTCAGGCTCTGGTCCTGGCTTTGGAAAGAAACAGAAGAATATAGTCTTGTTGAAAAACAACTGTTCGCAGTATATCTTGCTCTTATGCAAACTGAGCCTATAACAATAGCTTTGCCAATAATGTGTGACCATCTTTGCTAATAAGTGTATGGGTCAAAAATACTTGTATTCTTCCTCAAAGTGCTTGTACAAAGGGTAACACTCTACAAAAGTGGCGTGCTTATTTGCAGCAACAGAGTTCTCTCCATACCAGCCCACTATCTGAAGACTTACCTAAATTACTGTGGCCAGTTTCTGAACTCCCTTATTGCATCCATGCCAGCAATAAAGAAAGTAGCATCAATAATAGAGGGTATAGGAGCCCCATCAGAAGATGCCTTGATACTAATGGTTCCTGCAGAGGACAGCCCTCCCCACTCCCCACGTATGGTGCACAATAGCAGTTAAAATAATTGTGGACACCATATGGATGGATGAAGGAGAGTGTCAGAGGAGCTAACTGGATGATTATAGTCCATGAGCCTATGCCAAGCTCCATATGCACTGACAGCTGGGCCATGTATCATGGTCTGACTCTCTGGATGGGACAGTGGCAATAGAAGAAATGGACCATAGCTGGTAAGGACATTTGGGATAAAGCCCTGTGGGAAGATACCTGAGTTTGAGCACAAAACTCTGACACCAAAATAACAATCTGGCATATTCCAGTTCATAGTTTATGCACACCGCCGGGGAATCTGGAAACCAACATATTAGCTAAAATTAGAGGAGTTGATGAAAATCACAACCAAGCAGATTGGCTACTCCATAAATTGGGACATAAGGATCCTAAGACTGTATGGGAATTATGAAATACAGCAATGTGCTTATGGCTTATGTTTCTGTCCAACATACACTCAACAGGGGCGTCCCTCCCCATAATACAGGGCAGATCCTCCAGGGAATGCAGGCTGGGCAATGCTGGCAAATAGACTATATAAGACCCCTTCCTCTGTCAGGTGAACAGAAGTACACACTAACTTGTGTAGCTACTGTTTCAGGGGTTCTGCAGGCTTTTGGATGTCAATGAGCAAATCAAGCTTCAACAATATGAGGACTTGAGAAATATTTCTGTACATATGGGTACTCACAACACATTGGCAGCTACCAAAGCACCTATTTTACAGGTCACTGAATCCAGGACTGGGTGGAAGAGAAATTGCCTGGCATTTTCATCTTCCATACAACCCTCAGGTTACTGACCTGATAAAAAGGGAAAAATGGTGTTTTGAAACAACAACAGTAACGGTTATCTCCCAACCACTCATTGCATGGTTGGGCAAGTCATTTATAGGAAGTAATTACGCTAATAGTGCACTGACTACTGGACAAACCTCAGCCTATGGACATTTCAGGACCCCGATGTCTACTCCATTAGCAATAAAAGAATTAACATCAGAACAAGGTATTCCTCCAGTTATAACAGAACAGGGACTTGTATTGAGATTTCCAGAGGCCATACCCAAAGGCATCCACCTAATTTGATGGGGCTTATGCTGGAAAATGCAACCCAAGTGAATAGGTATTTGTGGCAGTTTAATATTATTTATGAATTCCAAAAAGAGATATTGACTATGTTTGTAAACTGGTCAGCTCCTCTGAGTGTGATACCTATGATTGTATTAAATTCAAAGGTTACCGTTACTTGACTAAATTAAGATTAGGGTTTTGATTCAGCCACCTCAGTAGGATGTTGGGTTCCCACCCCTCTGGTGGGCAGTCACTCACACAGAAAAAGATAGGGCAGAGGAATAAGGACAGCTCATTAGACACAGCAGAGGCCCCAGGAAGAGAGATGACCCTGATAGTGTATAGCTGACCTTGTGAAGAGACCAGAGCAGCTTAGCCCAGAAAGAAATGAGCCCCAGGAAAGAGATGAGCCTTACGGCAGCCTCCAACTGAGATTGGAAGAAGCTGGGGCCACAGAGCCTTAAGAGTAAGAGGAAAGTTGAACCCACACAGACATCACCCACCATCTTGCTTCAACACGTGGCCAGTGACTTTGGGTGAGAAAGTACGTCTTAAGGTACCTTGAGTTGGACTCTTTAGGACCTTGCGACAGTAAGCTTCTACCCCAAATAAATAACTTTTATAAAAGCCAACAGAGTTCTGGTACTTTGCATCAGCATCCCTTTGGCTGACTAATATAGTATTCCTATTCCCTGGGGACAGAGAAAGGAATTAGCAGTAACTCTGACTCCTATTTTACATGTAATAGGTTCCTGTTGCTCTAGTTTACAGACAGCCTCCTCTATAGAAGCCAGGGCAGAAGTCACATTCATATTATAGCTTCATATGCAGGTTCCTTTAAATAATGCCCTACCCAATGCGATAGAACCTTTGAGGGCTAAAGTTGGTATACCTGCCTGGGAGAGAAACCAACACTGGGAATTATCTTGTCAGGAGATGGGCCTATAACTTACATATTACCAAATGGTCGTGACTTCACATGTTAGTTCCTATTAAACATTTTGTATTGCCCCTAGGTTAACGTTTCTAACTTCACAGCAGAAGGAAGTGAATTTCCTGAAATTGGCAACTGAAGTGGCTGCAATTCATAACCAGACTGACTGCTGGGTATGTGGAAAGTTGCCGACTTCTGCCTTGGACAATATTGCCTTTTAATTTAACAGAGTGGAGTTCTGGGATATGCTGTACTAATGTTCCTCTTGACATTAGCAGGCATAGGTATTAGTATATGTGTCATATTTTTGTGAATTCTGCCTCCATATGTGTCGCTTAATTGCTGTTCAGGGATATTCCCAGAAGAGGGGTGTGTAGAATGTAAGGGGGGCAGTATGAAGCCATAAACCAGAGAAGCCATAAATTCCTAGATAAGGCAACCCTCCCGCCGCCCCCACGTTCGATGCATCTTAGAGCACATGTGCACATTCCTAAGCAGATAGCTATCTTTACTAGAACCACTCCTGCTACATATCAGTAACTTCAAAGGGACATGTTTACAATCTTGCAAATCCCAACTGGCCCTGTGCCTTCCTTGTTCTTACCCGATATAACCCCCTGTATTCTGCCTGGTGGCACAGATCGCTGCTCTGTGGCTGCCCAGGACCTTTGTAAGTTCCCTAATAAACTGTTAGTATTTTGCTATATAGAGTGGCCTGCTTCATTTTTTGGTTTTAAGTGCCCATCGAACTTGGGTTGAACCTATTCTGTAAGTGTGTTGTCAGATACTCATGCAGGTAAGCAAAAAATATATGGTGAGTTCCAAATGTTGTTTAAAGCTGCCAACAAATGTGATCATTCTCATTAGTTCCTAAGGTAGAAACAAGAAATGTATTCCTCTTTAAAAGTTATCAGTTTCTACTTTTTGTTGTGTCTGAGAAAAAGAGTTCAAAAGTGAGACTGCCTACAGAATCAGCTCTGCCAAATATCTTAATTTTGCATCACAGAATCCTAGAGCTGGTAGAGAATTTTTAAAACATCTAGCCCCCATATGTTCCTTTGCCACTCAGGAAACCAAGGTCTACAGTCACAAAGATAGGCACCAGGCCTCAAGTTTCCTCAATCATATTCCATTGTTTTTTCTGCCACACATTAAAGCCCTTCTCTTGGAGTAATTCTAGTACTTACAGAAGAAAAGTAATACTCTTGTAATTAAAAGGACACACTGCAATACGACTCCTTTGGGTTGGACACAGATTGAAAAAGGACTTTAAAAATGCCTTAATTCTTAATGCAGAATTTAAAATAAGCTAGGTATGTCTAGGTAATACAGACCTACCTAAAAGCAGAAACCAGAAATCTAGAACAGAGTTCACCAAACTACAGACAATGGGCAAGATCAGACCAACCACTTATTTTTGGAAGTAAAGTTTCCTTGGAACACTGTCACGTCCACTTGTTTCCATATTATCTGTGACTGCTGTTGTGCTAGAACAGAGCTGATTGGTTACAACAGGGACTGTGTTGCTCACAAAGCCAAAAATATTTATTATCTGGCCCTTTACAGAAAAAGTTTGCTGATTGTTGACCTAAAACATAGACTCTAAAGGACAAAGGCAGGAAAGATGATAGTCTAGAACTTCAAGCTCCAGCACAAGGTTAACAGGTTAGCAACTTGGAAAGGACTGCTCCTTTTAAACTCACACATGCCTATAGCATTCACTGTCCATGTGTAATACTCATCATAATCCATTAGCACACACACGCACATACACACATGTTCAGTTATGTCATAGGTTACCTTCTCATCATGCTCTAATTAAATAATTAAATAAGTTAATTAGCCTCTCGATTCATTTACATGTTTCCTAAAACCTTCCTCCAGTATGTTTGAACTCTGGCTTGATGTTTTCAACACTCTCACTCCTGGGTCATCCGTAACAATCATCCGTCCCTCTGCAGTGGTTCTAAAATAAAGTTCTTGTCTGACAGAAATTGATACTACCTTTAATGAATTCGCCCTGCAAATAGTAACTCTCCACAAACATAAGTAGGCTACATAAGTTCTATTAATAACAACATTGTAAATTTAAAGTATTGCCCTTTTTTAATCAAAAAATTGATGAATGTGTATGATCCACTTTTAGAACATAATCCTATAGCTATCAGAAGAGGAGGTTTTTCAGATAACTGTGTCCCTAACTTTAGCACAAAAATATCCATTTATGTTAATCAAATCAAGGTGACTGCCTTGATGGCAAAAACTCAGCAGGACTCTTTGAAGCCTCATCAACATAAATAAATCAAGAATTTAGCTCGCAAAAGAAGAATCACTGGATTTATCTGTAAATTAAATTCAATAGTTATCCCTGGATAAAAGTAAAGATTATTCTTTACAAAATTTTGTGTAATTTATGAAACTAGGATTTCGAAGATCATGCAGCCTCCAAACTGATAGAGCAACCTACTAGATAGAAACTACATACCCTCAACTAACACCTCTTTAAGTGCAAAATCCCCCCATGGCCTTAACTTGCCACCTGCCAATATTTTACAGGCAGTCCCTTCAGGAATTAAAAACATCCTAAAATACAATTCATCAAATGAGTCCCTCAACCATGTTTTCTATATTCTGAACTCTCATTGATTCTGTAAACTTTCCAGCAGAGAGCTTGAGGTATGCCAGTAGGATTTTGGCCAGCAAAGTAACCATTTTGCCTGGGTAAGTGAACCTAAGAAAGATGTTGGCAGCCATCCCCACTGAGCTTCTCCTAAGCCTGTAAGAATGCCTTTAAATCCTGCAATTGGTGAAAATAGCCCTTTAGGTAGTCACACTTTCCAATGCTTCATTTTCCTCACAGCTTGATTTATAACATTTTGGTTCATTTGCTGTTCTCAATCCAAAATAAAATAAAATAAAATAATTGAAGATTCAAGAGAAAACATAAAAGATCTGAGGACACTGAAAAGAAATACAAGGAAAACAAATGTGGCGCTGGGACCTTAAAGAAAACCTGCAGTGGGAATGCAGAAAGAATGAAAGAAAGGGAATTTACTTGAGTAAAGAAATACATGATCTGAAAAATAAGAAGCAGGAAAGAGTGGGAGAGGGCAGGGACAGAAGAATGAGGGCAAACAGAATGCCCATATGGAAGTAGAACTCCTGGCAGTTAGGGCTTTTAAATATCACAATGATGTAATCATCTCCTGAGGGGAGTTGTAAAATGTTTCATTCCTGGAACTGTTGACACAAAAGATAGGTTGATTCAGAGGAGTGATTTAGTTGATGTCTCTAGATGTACTTCCAACTCTGATTCTATGATTTTATAAGTTAAAAATCATGAAAATGATGACAAAAAAAAAAAGAACCCACAAAAACAAAAGAACCCATGTTTATGTTAAGCACACATACAAGACTTATGATCTGCCTAGAAACTTTGTTCCAGAGTAACATGGAGTGAATTTCAAATACAGGTGCTCTGTTGGTAATCATTTGCTTAAGTGCTAAGGAGTGACTCAGTGCAATTCTGTAACAATATTCAATCTATACACGTAATTGCCCTTCTGGCTCCCTTTATATTCTGGGTCCAATTTTCTTATACTCCAAATCAAATGTCTAATTAACACTTCAATACTCTTTTTAAAAATATCACAATTTCTCCAGATTCTACTATGTTATTTCTGTATTCTTAATAACAAGCCCAGCATAATCAACTAAAAACCTTTTTATCCTCAAATTTCACAAAATGTTGACTTCATTCCAATGCAACTTTATTGTGTGCTATGAGGTATGATTTCCAGAGAAGAAGGAGCAGACTTAGTTTTTCTTATAAATAGTTATAATGGACTAGATTTGGGAAATGAGGATATCGTTTATTCATGTTTTCTATAATCGGTCTGAATATTGCAGATTATATGCCATTAAATCCATAACTCATATACAAATGTTCATGTTACTTTATCACCATATAATTTAAAGTGAGGCTTTAACAAGTCAAGCTTCATAGCAGCAGCATGCTCCAGAATCTCATCCTTTCTTACTCCTTAATTTATAGGCCCATTTTATCAGATGTAGCATTGTATTTTGAAGGTCTGCATTCAATTTCTTATAGCAATCAAGAGTTTTACAGTATTCAAACCTAGTTGAAATTTCCTCCAGGATTATATGTATGCTACTATTTGTCACTATCATTTTAAGTGAGCAATTTTTAACCCATTCTGAATGATACAGAACTACCCATTCATTATTTCTTTGAACAACCTCTGCTATTTTCTGTTCTCTTTTCTTTTTACTCCCGTAATTACTTGCTTTCAGTTCTTTTTATATGCCAACCAATTCATCACATATATTCTGTTTTTTTCCTCACAATTTTCACTCTAAATACTGTCTCTGGCATCTCGTGAACATCCTATTGGGTCCCACTACTTCTGCTTTTATTTGAATGCTAATTATTTTAGTCCTGGGCATTTCAGAAGGATTACTGAGTAGATGGGGAAATTGATGGTCCTAAAATTTTAAGATCATTAACCCAGGTAGTCATTAATCCTTAAAAAGGTCTTTATGGAAAGGTGATTATTTTTTCTTGCAGAATCTTTAATAAGGAAAAGGGCTCTTCTTGATACAACTGGTTTTCACACATAATCGGGTCTTAAGAATTTAAAGCAAATATCAAAGAATGATTTTAAGACTAATTGTTAATGAGTATATTATTACTTATATATAAGGAAAACGGATAAGTAGACTAATTTCATCCATCAAAGACAAAAACAGAGGGAAAAAGGAAAAAAAAAAAAAAAACACAGTTTGAGACCAGTAAGCTTTATTTCCTTTCCTAAAGCAGCAACCAGAAAAAAGCCCATCAGAGTATTCAGAGAAACAATTTCATCAAGTTATGGATCCTCTGAAATACAAAGCGAGTTCTGCCACGAAGCACATGAACTAAGCTGTCACTGTCAGGGCCTTTGTTAGGCACCTCTGTCTTAGGCCAGCTCTGTATCATTTCTGTTATGAGAATTTCTCAACTCCTCCCTATCTGATCAGATTCAGCTCCTAAGACAAGTTGACCATAAGGGCTTCAGTTCCCCCGACATAGTGTTCTCAGTTAAATGTTGCCTAGGGACAATGGCTTTGTAATAGCATCCAAGTATGGGAGTATATAGAGAGAAATTGGGTAAAAAGCTTATGGATAATCACAAATAGCCTACTAAACATTTAGAAACACTGTGCATCCAACTTCCTAGTTGACCTAAGCCTAATCAAGGGAATAAGGATAATTTGGTCAGCTTTAGGGAATCAAGTGGCTTCCTTTCTCAGAAACTTATTTCAGAAATTTTTGAAAACATTATTTTTCTTCATGTGTTTACCAGGTGCAAAAAGATGCATTTGCTAGTGAATAGATCCCACTTCTGCTGGTGAGGAAATGGTCAAGGGTAATTGTATTGTCAAGGATAATTCTAGCCAGTGGAATTATTTATTTGATTTCCTTTTTGAGTCATAGTCTAAGAAATTACAACTCAAATATTTTAGTTCAATTTAATTACCCAAGAAAGGAATTCTTGCACAAACCAGTGTGATCCAGTATAATACTTCTGATAACTTACCATGTCATGCTCATAAAGATATGAGTAACTGGAGGTTTTGTTCTGAATCTTTGGAAAAGTTGGATAACAAATTTAACATTGAGAAATTAGCTAAATTTGCTAAAGACAAAAATAGATTAAAATGAAAAGGAAAACCTAAGAGAAGGAAGAAGAGAAAGGAGACAGATGATAAAATGACAATAGTAAAGTAAGTTCTTATTCCTATTATGGGATTTTCATCCAACAATCTTGGGAACAAACTCTACACATAATGGCATCTTCTGGATTTACAAAATACTATGAGTAGATGTCCAGTTCAGGTAGTTGTATACTTCTAGAAGCCTTTTAGTGAGCTCAGAACTAAATCTCTAATGGATTAGATGTCTAGGTTGATAGGATGTGTGTACCCATGGGCATAAATCTGGAAGTTTAAGTGCAGTATTTGTTGTTAAAAGTTCTGAAACGGTCCTTTCAAGTGTGGTTCATTCTTCCATAACCTCCTCTGGGCTGTAGCAGGATATATCCAGTGACAGATATTTCCTCTGGAAATATGGCTTAACTCTGTAGGACATATGACCGTACATGAATTATTTTTTGCTCAGAGTGTAAGAAGGAAGTCTTTTATTAGAGTCAAACCAAGACTCAGGGGTACTTAGCTAACAATTTCATATAGTACATGGAGATTTTGAGAAGTAGATGGTATTATTCTTAGGCCTAAGAGTAAACTTTAGACAAAGAAATATTGTTATTTTGAAATTTGGACAGTTTTGATTTTAAAGCACCATTGGTTATTTTTCTTTTAAGAGGTTTGGGGAAAATAGGTATAAAGAAGTGTCTGTAAAATAACCTCCTGCAGACCACAGTCACAAAAGCAATTGTATTAGTTTCCTGGCTTAAACAACACAACTTTATTGGCCCATGGGTCTGAAGCTAGAGGAAGTACAAAATCGAGGTGTCTGCAAAGTGGTACTTTCTACCCAAAGACAGCGGTGTTCTGGGGCTGGCTACGAGTGATCCTTGGGTCCTTCACTTTTTTGTCATATGGCCATGTACTCTTCTTTCTCTTCCAAGTTCCATTGACTTCCAGTTTCTACCTCCTGCCAGAGGCTTTCTCTCTGTTGCCTAATCTAAAAGTCCTCCAGAAATAGGATTAAGACCCATCCTGATTTAATTAGTCACACCTTGACTAAAAATAACCTCATCAAAAGGTCATATTTACAATGGATTCACAACCACAGGAATGGATTAAGAACATGTTTTTCTAGGGTACATAACTGAATACCCAACAGAAATTACTGCTGAGACTTTATGGTTATTTGTTAACTAACAATTTTGTGAAAATAAAAAAAAAATGATACGTATATGTATTAGTCAGCCAAAGGGGTGATGATGCAAAGTACCAGAACTCTGCTGGCTTTTATAAAGGGTATTTATTTGGGATAGAAGCTTACAGTCACAAGGCCTTAAACAGTCCAACTCAAGGTATCATAAGAGGTACTTTCTCACCCAAAGTCTGTTCCTACATGCTGACACAAGATGGCAGGTGATGTCTGCGAGGGTTCAGCCTTCCTCCTTCCTCTTAAGGCTCCATAGTTCCAGCTTCTTCCAATCTCAGCTGTAGGCTGGCATGAGGCTCATCTCTCCCTGGGGCTTGTTTCTTTCCAGGCTCAGCTGTTCTATTCTCTTCACAAGGTCAGCTGTAGACTATCAGGCTCATCTCTCTTCCCAGGGCCATGTCTATGGAGCACTCTCTCTTCCTGTGTATCTGCTTCTGTGTGTCTAGATCCATGTGAGAGTCTGTTTTATCAGCCCAAGGGGGCTGGGACTCGATGCTGAGTCACACTCTAATGACATGGTTGGATCAAATCCCTAATCTTAACATAACTTAATCAGACATCTCATCTGAATCTAATACAATCAAAGGGCTATAATGCCCAAAGAAATAGACCAGTTTTCAAACATAATCTATATTTCTTTTTATAATTCATAAATAATATCAAACTGCCACATTCCACACAGAGAAGAACACAGAGGAAGAGAGACAGCTCATTAGACACAGCAGAGGCCCTGGGAAGAGAGATGAGCCTGATAGTCTACAGCTGACCTTGTGAAGAGACCAGAGCAGCTGAGCCCAGAAAGAAATGAGGCCCTGGGAGAGAGACAAGCCTTATGCCAGCCTACAGCTGAGATCGGAAGAAGCTGGGACCACACACCTTAAGAGGAAGGAGGGAGGCTGAATCCTTGCAGATGTCACCTACCAACTTGTGTCAACACATGGAAACAGACTTTGGGTGAGAAAGTACCTCTTATGGTACCTTGAGTTGGACTGTTTAGGGCCTTGTGACTATAAGCTTCTACCCTAAGTAAATACCCTTTATAAAAGCCAACAGAGTTATGGTATATTGCATCAGCACCCATTTAGCTGACTAATACAGCATATTCTCAGAATATTCCCTTTAGGCCATGTTATTAACTATTTTTAAATATAATGACTCATGCTTTCCTCTTGTATCATAGATGTCTAAACCATATAACAGTTGCATTGTCTGGATTCTCTAGGGGATATCTTTAAATAGTATGAGATTATATTAAATTGTCATGCAGCCATGGGGATGCACAAGTTCAAATTCTGTAGAATTCAAGCCAGGGACTCCGATAATAGTCCTCAATGAGTTTCCCCAGGAGACACTGGCTGTCTCAAGTAGAGATGGGAATTCTCTCTCTGAATACTGAAATCACTTCTCCTTTTAAGTCCTTCAACTGATTGGATAATATGTCACTCATTGCTGAAGGCAATCTCCTCACTTGTTTGTAGATGTAATCAGCTATAGATGAAATCAACTCACTGATGATTAAAGTCCATGAAATGCCCTTGTATTACATTTAGCCCAGTGCTTGCTTGACCAAACAACTGGGTATCATTACCTGGCCAAGATGATACATTAGCCTAACCATAACAAAGGTTTTCTAGAGATATCTAATTCTTACCTGTCTACTTTATAGATTTTCAAGGAAGAAAGATAATACAGCTTTACATATCAACCTAATTTTGTCTAATATATTTGAAAATAAACAAATATTCCACCCATTGTATGTTTTTGTCACCTGAGACTGTGTGAGGCCAGGGAAGACATAAAAGGGAATAATAGAATGCTGTGTAATTTTTTGCTCGGAAAATAGAATTGACCTTATAGTAGAAAAGATTCTGCATTGCAGCTGCTATAATAACCACAGTTTGAATCCAACACTAATTTGGAAGATTTCACATGATTAAGATAATAAGATTTAGAGTCAGAAAATCTGGACTGGAATTCTGGCCCTGTCATTTATTAGCCATTGTAACTTTAGAATGTTAATATCTCTAGGTCCATGTTGCCCTTATCTATAAAATGGAGACAATACTGCCTTCACAGGGTTGTTGTTTCAATCGAGATAATTTCTAAAATTAACACAGAGCCTGGAAAATAATAGAACGTAAATAAATCGATATAAATAATTGCTTCATTTCCATATTGTTTCATCTATTTATGGTTATTATATGGAGAATTTATTTATTCAGCAAAAAGTACTATACAAATTTAAAAAGGCAAACAATAGATATAGAAAATTATTCACAATGCAAGTAAATAAATATTTCATAACCTTAACATGCAGATAACATCTACAATCTGATAAGGGTTTTTTCTTAATTAAAAAATGAACAATTACACATATAAGCAATTCATAAAAATGGAAATCTAAGAGGCAAATAAAATTTCTAAAATTCACTAGTGGTCAGGTAAATTTTTAAAAATGAAAACTAGAACACCATTTTTACCCATCAGAAAAAAATAAAAAGTGTCAGGAAAATCTTGTGAGCCTTATTACTTCTTTGGAAGGTGAATATATGGGAGACATAAACTGAAGTAATGTGACTTCTGAGGATCTGAAGAAACTAGGTAAATACAATTTATTGCTGCTAAAGAAACCCAATCCTTGCAAAGTATTGAAAACCATCTCTATCTGAAAGAAGAATAAAAATTTGAGAAAGACATTAATTCCTTAAAAATTTAAACTCATTAGGGCAAGAGAAATTCACTGGTGCAAAGGGACTTAATTGGGGAGTTATTATTTCTTGGGGAATATGAAAATAAGAGGTGGTTTATACTCAAATGTAGAGCATCATATTCTTTTCATTGTATTAGTATCTTTACAATAATATTTTATCTCACTGCCAAACCTTAGATAGGCTATTTTTGGGCAATGACATTGAACATACATTGAAATGAGAAATTAGTTGTCCATGTTTGATATTTTATTAATTGCCCATGTTCGATAGTTTGTTTTTTTTTTTTTTTAAAGATTTTTTATTTATTTATTCATTTATCCCCCCCTTGCTGCTTGTGCTCGCTGGGTCAGCTAACCACGCCATGCGTGGCGGGCTTGCCTTCGCCAGGAGGCCCCGGGAAACGAACCCGGGGCCTCCCATATGGTAAACGGGAGCCCTACTGATTGAGCCACAGCCGCTTCCCGATAGTTTTTTTAATTGATGTGCTGCATTCATACATTTCAGAATATTCTCAAAATAGACACTGTCCAGTAGCAGTACCAGAAAAATACAAATTGGAAGGGTTGATTTTTTTATTTGTTTTGTTTTTGGTGAGTGACCTTCTGAAAGTGAGTGTAATAAAATCTTTTATTTCTGATCAGAGAGTGTTGTGTCTTTGGGTAATATCTATGAAACTTGCAACTAATTTACTAGCCTGCAAACATAGTAAAATCTCAGATACACCACAGTTATTGACAAATGAATCTTTTTAGTGTTCTTTGTAAAGATCTTGCAGATCTTTGTTGAATTTTTTCCTAGACACTTGATGTTATTGTAAGTGGTATTTAATTTAAATTCCTTTTCTAGTTTATTCCTGATATGCATAGATATGATTAATATTTGCATAGTGACCATGTATCTAGTGATCAATTTAAATATACTTATTCATTCTAATAGTCTATTTCTAGATTCTTTGGGGGTTTTTTATGTACTCAATCATGTTACCTATGAACAATGACACATTTTTTCTCCTTGCCTTATTGGACTTCATGAAACTTTCTGTATATTGTTGAAGAATATATTTTTGAATATATTTTCAGCACACAGAATCCAAAATTGAGTTATTTTTTTTCTATTTCTTTTAAATGTGTTATTCAATCATTTCGTAGCTACCAATAATTTTTTTCTAAATAGTTAGTCATATCTTTATTTTTATTCCTTTGACGGTAATGTTTTTTACTCTGGTAGCTTTTATGATTTTTTTGTCTTTTGTTTCCAGAAGTTTTTCTGTATATTTACCTCACTTGTAGTCCATAGATATTGTTGAATCTGCGGTTTAAAACATTTTGTCTATTTTGTAAAATCTCAGCCAATATGTTTTTCCAATATTGTTTCTCTTCCATTTTCCTGTTCTTTCATTCTGGGAATCCAAATAAAGAAATACTATAACTTTGCACAAAATAGCATATTTCTTTTACCCTCTATATGTTCCATTTTTAAAATTTCTTTGTCATAGTCAACCAGGATTTTTTTTTAACTTTATTTTGTACATTTAATAATTGAAAACATAAGCAATTAAAAACTAAAAAGTAAACACAGATGAATAAATATATATATTTCTCAATTAAATGTAATGGATACATGTAAAATTTTTTGTTGTTTTGTTTTTTGTTTGTTTGTTTTTTTGTGAATCAAACAATATATTACACAATATATTTGGTTCATAGTAATGCATTCATACAGTATTTGTCCTTTTGTGTCTGGCTTGCTTCACTCAACATGTTGCCATATGCTTTATGACTTCATTTCTTCTTACAGCTGCATAATATTCGATCGTGTGAATAGACCACAGTTTGTTTATCCATTCTTCTGTTGATGGACACCTGGGTTGTTTCCAACTTTTGGCAATGATGAATAATGTGGCTATGAACATCGGTGTGCAGATGTCTGTTCGTGTCACTGCTCTCAGTTCTTCTGGGTTTATACCCAGTAGTGGTATTGCAGGGTCACGTGGCAAGTCTATATTCAACTTCTTTAGGAACTGCCAAACAGTCCTCCATAGTGGTTGTACCATACTGCATTCCCACCAGCAGTGAAGCAGTGTTCCTATCTCTCCACATCCTCTCCAACACTTGTAGTTCTCTGTCTTTTTCATAGTGGCCATTCTGATAGGTGTGAAATGATATCTCATTGTAGTTTTGATTTGCATTTCCCTAATCATGAGTGATGTTGAGCATTTCTTCATGTGTTTTTTTGCCATTTGTATTTCTTCTTCGGAGAAATGTCTATTCAAGTCTTTGGCCCATTTTTTAATTGGGTCATTTGTCTTTTTATTGTTGAGTTGTTACATCTCTTTATATATCCTGGATATTAAACCCTTATCAGATATGTGATTTCCAAATATTTTTTCCCATTGAGTTGGCTGCCTTTTCACCCTTCTGACAAATTCCTGTGAGGTGCAAAAGTGTTTAATTTTGAGGAGGTCCCATTTATCTACTTTTTCTTTTGTTGCACGTGCTTTGGGTTTGAAGTCCGAGAAACCACCACCTACT
This sequence comes from Tolypeutes matacus, assembly GCA_026826555.1. Taxonomy (NCBI): domain Eukaryota; kingdom Metazoa; phylum Chordata; class Mammalia; order Cingulata; family Chlamyphoridae; genus Tolypeutes; species Tolypeutes matacus. Next base: position 15,277,785 of record JAKSZT010046586.1, read on the forward strand.
ACAAGGTCTTGAAGATGTTTCCCTACATTTTCTTCCAGTAGTTTTACGGTCCTGGCTTTTATATTTAGATCTTTGATCCACTTTGAGTTGATTCTTGTATAGGGGGTGAGATAAGGGTCCTCTTTCATTCTTTTGGTTATAGATATCCAGTTCTCCCAACACCATTTGTTGAAGAGACTGTTTTTTCCCCTCAGCGTGGGCTTGGTAGGTTTGTCAAAAACCAGTTGACTGTATAGGTGAGGGTTTATTTCTGGATTCTCAATTCTATTCCACTGGTCGATATGTCTATCTTTATGCCAGTACCATGCTGTTTTGACCACTGTAGCTTTGTAATATGTTTCAAGGTCAGGCAGCGAAATTCCTCCCACATTGCTCTTCTTTTTTTAGAATGCTTTTGGCTATTCAGGTGCACTTACCCTTCCAGATGAATTTGGTAATTGCCTTCTCTAATTTTGTAAAGTAAGCTGTTGGGATTTTGATTGGTATTGCATTGAATCTATAAATCAGTTTGGGCAAGATTGACATCTTCACGATATTTATTCTTCCAATCCATGAACACGGAATGTCTTTCCATTTGTTTAGGTCTTTTTAAATTTCTTTTAGCATTGTTTTATAGTTTTCTGCATATAGGTCCCGTACTTCTTTGGTTAAATTAACTCCTAGGTATTTGGGTCTTTTTGTTGCTATTGAAAATGGAATTTTCCTCCTGATTTCCTCCTCAGATTGTTCAGTACTAGTGTACAAAAACATTACTGATTTTTGCGTGTTGATCTTGTATCCTGCCACTTTGCTGAACTCATTTATTAGTTCAAGTAGCTTTGTTGTGGATACTTCAGGATTTTCTAAATACAGGATCATGTTATCCGCAAACAGTGAGAGTTTTACTTCCTCTTTTCCTATTTGAACGCCTTTAATTTTTTTTGTCTTGTCTAATTGCCCTACCTAGAACTTCTAGTACAATGTTGAATAACAATGGTGACAGTGGGCATCCTTGTCTTGTTCATGATCTTAGGGGGAAAGCTTTCAACCTTTCCCCATTGAGTATGATGTTAGCTGTGGGTTTTTCATATATGCCTTTTATCATATTGAGGAATTTTCCTTTTATTCCTATCTTTTGAAGTATTTTTATCAAAAAAGGATGTTGGATTTTTGTCGAATGCCTTTTCTGCATCTATTGAGATGATCATGTGTTTTTTTTCCTTCAATTTGTTAATGTGGTGTATTACATTGATTGATTTTCTTATGTTGAACCAGCCTTGCATACCAGGAATAAATCCCACTTGGTCGTGATGTATAAGTGTTTTGATATGCTGTTGGATTCGATTTGCAAGTATTTTGTTGAGAATTTTTGCATCTATGTTCATGAGACAGATTGGTCTGTAATTTTATTTTCTTGTAGAATCTTTATCTGGCTTTGGTATTAGGGTGATGTTGGCTTCATAAAGTGTGTTGGGTAATTTTCCCTCCTCTTAAATTTTTTGGAAGAGTTTAAACAGGATTGGTGTTAATTCTTTTAGAAATGCTTGGTAGAACTCACCTGTGAAGCCATCTGGTCCTGGACTTTTCTTTGCTGGGAGATTTTTGATGACAGATTCAATCTCCTTAATTGTGATTGGTTTGTTAAGTCCTTGTATTTCTTGTTGTGTCAGTGTAGGTTGGTTATGAGTTTCTAGAAATTTGTCCATTTCATCCAGGTTGTCTAGTTTGTTGGCATATAGTTTCTCATAATATCCTCTTATGATTCTTTTTATTTCTGTGAGGTCATTTGTAATTTCCCCCCTTTCATTTCTGATTGTATTTATTTGCATCCTCTCTCTTTTTTTCTTTGTTAGTCTAGCGAGGGGTTTGTCAATTTCATTGATCTTCTCAAAGAACCAGATTTTGGTTTTGTTGATTTTCTCTATTGCTTTTTTGTTCTCATTTTCATTTATTTCCACTCTAATCTTTATAATTTCTTTCCTTCTTTTTGCTTTGGGATTGGTTTGCTGTTCTTTTTCTAGTTTCTCAAGTTGTTCAGCTAAATCTTTGAGTTTAGCTCTTTCTTCTTTCTTAATGTAGCCATTTAGGGCTATAAATTTCCCTCTCAAGACTGCCTTTGCTATATCCCATAAGTTTTGATATGTTGTGTTCTCATTTTCATTTGTCTCAATATATTTACTGATTTCACTTGCAATTTCTTCTTTGACCCACCGAATATTTAGGAGTGTGTTGTTCAGTCTCCACACATTTGCAAATTTCCTTTTTTCCTGTCTGTTATTGATTTCTAGTTTCATTCCATTATGATCTGAGAAGGTGCTTTGTATAATTTCAATCTTTTTATATTTATTGAGAGCTGTATTGTGACCTAACATGTGGTCTATCCTGGAGAAAGATCCATGGGCACTTGAGAAGAATGTATAATCCGCTGAGTTTGGATGCAGTGTTCTGTATATGTCTGTTAGGTCTAACTTGTTTATCATATTGTTCAAGTTCTCTGTTTCCTTGTTGATCTTCTGTCTAGTTGTTCTATCTAATGATGTGACAGGGGTGTTGAAGTCCCCGACGATTATTGTAGAAATGTCTATTTCTCCCTTCAGTTTTGCCAGAGTTTGTCTCATATATTTTGGGGCACCCTGGTTATATGCGTAGATATTTATGAACTGTTATATCTTCCTAGAGGATCATCCCTTTTATTAATATATAATGGCCTTCCGCATCTCTTATCACTTTTTTGCATTTGAAGTCTGTTTTGTCTGATATTAGTATAGCTACCCCTGCTCTTTTCTGTTTACTATTCGCATGGATTATCTTTTTCCAACCTTTTACTTTCAGCCGGCTTGTATCCTTGTGTCTGAGGTGAGTTTCTTGTAAGCAGCATATGGATGGCTCATGTTTTTTTATCCATTCTGTCAGCCTATATCTTTTGATTGAGGAATTTAATGCATTCACATTCAATGATATTACTGAAAATGCACTATTTATTTCCTCCATTTTATTCTTTGGTTTTCATATGTCATCTTATTTTTGCCTTTCTTTTTACTCTTTTGGTTATCCTTTCTGCTTTTCTTTCTTCTATACTCTCCTCCAAGCCTCTCTCTCCTGTCTTTTTCTTTCAGGTTCTAAGGCTTCCTTTAATATTTCCTGCAAAGGTGGATTCTTTTTTGCAAACTCTCTTAGTTTCTGTTTGTTTGTGAATACTTTATATTCACCTTCATATTTGAAGGACAGTTTTGCTGGATAAAGAATTCTCAGCTGGCAGTTTTTCTCTTTCAGTTTCCTAATTGTATCATACCACTGTCTTCTCGCCTCCATGGTTTCTGAAGAGAAATCTGCACAAAGTCTTACTGGACGTCCTTTGTACGTGATCGTTTGCTTCTCTCTTGCTGCTCTGAGAATTTTCTCTTTATCTTTTACATTTGACATTCTGAATAATATGTGTCTTGGCATAGGTATATTTGGATTTATTCTTATTGGGGTACGGTGTGCTTCTTGGATATGTAAGTTCATTTCTTTCATCAGAGTTGGGAAATTTTCAGCTATTATTTCCTCAAATACTCTTTCTGCCCCTTTTCCTTTCTCTTCTCCTTCTGGAACTCCCATGACACGTATGTTCTTGCATTTTGTGTTGTCATTCAACTCTCTGAGCCCCTGCTCAATTTTTTCCATTCTTTTTTCTCTGTGTCCTTTTCTCACTTCAATTTTAGCTGCTCTGTCTTCAGTATCACTTATTCTTTCTTCTATCATTTCGAGTCTGCTGTTGTATGCTTCAAATGTATTTTTTACTTCATCTATTGTGTCTTTCATTCCCATGAACTCCGTTACTTTTCTGTTCAGGATTTCAAATTCTTCTTTACGTTCCCGCAATGACTTCTTGATGTCATTGATCTCTTTAACTATATTCTCTTTCATCTCATTAATTTGATTTTGGAAATGTGTGCTCATCTCACTGATTAGTTCTCTCAAATTCTGCATCTCTTCTGGGACTTTGCTGTATTCCTTTTCTTGGGCCATGTCTTCTATTTTCTTAGTATGGCCCATAATTTTTTGCTGGTGCTTAGGCATCTGGTTAATTTGTATTTTACTTAGATGCTCTATCTCTTTCTCTTTTATGGGGTTTTAGTGGCAGGAAGCTGTGAGTTAACCACCACTCTTTGATTTTTGGCTCAACCTTGATTGTTAGGATTGTTCTGCTGGTTGCTCAAAACTGGGCACTGGACCCAGTAATTGGTTGTAGAGTTGTTTCCTAGGGCCTTGGGCAGGGAGGCTATTGAGGCCAGGGAAAGCCTCTCTTACTTATTAATTTTCTTATGTGCACTTCCTTGGTCTGCCAGGAGATGGCGCTTGTTGGCAGCTCTCAATTCAATGCCTTGTCGGAGTGTATTTGTTGTGACACAGACCAGATCAATGTGATAGAGCTTCCTGTCTGGGGGCTAGGAGCCCTGTGATTCAAACTTTCTGAGACAGTTCTCCAGACTTCTCTCGTAGCACCCCCCTTTTCCCAGCTAGGAAATATTTCCACTCCCTTCTGAATCCTCAACAATCAGTCCCTGTGTAGAGGAGGAGATTGGGAGGTTTGTATATCTTTAGCCCCTTGCAGGCTCCAAGGCAAACAATGGCGCAGCCCCACCTGGCCTGGAAGGGCTCTCGGGACAGGGCAGACCAAACCCGGGAGTCCAAAGCAGGGTCAGCCCCAGGCTCTCTCCCCTCTCCCGTGGTGTCCTCAACAATTAGTCCAGGCTAGAAGAGAGGGAGGTTGCGAGGATCGGATTTCTCCAGTCCTTTCGAGGCTCCCAGGACAAACCGCAGTGTGGAAGGGTCCGTGGGGCTCTGCAGCCCAGATTTCAGGTCTGAACCTGAGTCAGCCTAAGGCTGTGTCCCTCTCTCTCCCCTTTCCGGGAATGGCAGATACCTGAAGCCCCCTTTGTCTGTGGTCGCAGGCCCAGGGGCCCTAGAATTCTGAAGAGTGTGGGGAAGGGTGCCGGCAGCAGCAGAAGCTGCTACTTGCAACTCACAGTTCTGTAGTCGTGATTTCCCTCTTCTGTCCCTCTCTCCTCTGGGTGGTGTGCAGCCTTCACCTGCTGTCCTAAACCCTAGATCTTTTTCGGGGCTGTTTCAGCTTGTCCTCTAGCTATTTTTCTGGAGAAGAGATTCCCGTGTCTTATTAGTCTGCCATCTTCCCGGAAGTCTCAGATTATTCCCAGGATATTTTATACTGAAATATTTTCTAGCTTGCTAATACTGTTTTGCTGTGTCCAATCTGCTAGTAAATCATCTATTGAATTCTTAATTTCAATTATCATGCTTTTAAACTCTAGAACTTCCATTTGATTCATTTTCATGGATGAAAGTTTCTTTATCATGGTGGACTTCTCTCTGTCTTTTAAATACATTCCTTTTAATTACTTTATAGACTGTTTAATAATGCCAATATCTGAATCATCTGTGGGTATTTTCTTATATCTATTATTCTCATGATTTCCTTTGTTGTAATTTCATTCTGTTTTTAGCATACCTCAGACTTTTTATTGTATTCTGGATAATGGAGATGAAAATTCATGGATTATCTAGATTAACGGTCATAAAATTTTTTCTATAAAGTGTCAAGAAGTATTTTTGGCTTTGCAGGCCATAATGAAGAGGCCCCAGGATAGAAGGCTTTTGCAAAGGCTTTTGCAGAGAATTCTTGCATAGGAAGCAGTTAAAGACCTTACTCCTACCTGTTTCCTCCCCAACCCCCCAACCCCCAACCCCCTTCATGTTGTCCCACTTAGGAAACAGCCAATCAAGGTAGAGAAAGGCTTGTAGCTACAGTCAGTAGCTGGCCACAGAATCTAGTTAACTATAGAATGGGGCTTTCCCATTCTTGCTGCAGTCTCGGTTTAGAAGCAGATTGAACTTAGCTGAACTTTAGCTCATTATAATAGTAAATTCTCCACCTCTGGGTGGGACTTAGATGCCATTTTGTTAACATGTGATGCATGATCAAGTGTGTTATAGCATATGGAAGTCTAGAGTATGCACAGTTAAGAACCCACCTGCAGACCTCCTCACCATCAATCTCCTTTCCTCAGCCACAAACTCATCCCTTGACACAAACTGATATAATGCTGCTACTCCCATTATTCAGGGAGGCATGGCAGAGACTTACTCCCTTAGTCTCCGCCAGCTAATGAAACTCTTTCCCTGGTCTGATCAACCTTAGTTTGGAATTCCATTCTCTGCACTAGGCAAAAGAACCCAGGGAATTCACAAGGATCCCCTACAATATGGTCTCTATTGCAACTATTAACTCTGCCATTGTCCTACAAATCATAACCCAAAAAGCTAAGAAAGTCCAAGGGTGTGCTTGCATTTGGTCAACTGGGTGCAGTTTGCCAAACCTGTTGGGTTTCTTAAAAGTGTCATGCTGAGCATGCCCAACTTTAGTAGTCAATCAGTAACTTGAAGGTAAACTATATAGAGATTTTGGGGCTTTCTCCTCCCCATTTCCCTGTTCCTTGGGATTTCCCCCCTTAAGTTACAGTCACTTTGTTCATCCCATTCTTTGACCTCTGCTTCTTTAGCCCAATAAGACAGTCACTTTTTGTTTAAGCTATATATCCCCTACAACAGGAACTGGATAACGCACATGGCAAACAGCTGGGGTGAATACGAAGCTCACCTCCCATGCATTATTTCTTTCATATATCACAGCCCCTCAGGTCTTACATTATTGGTTGCTCTGCAGTACTTTTGGAAAGATAATGCATGTAGATGGGATAGCTCTGATAGTTCTTTACAGTAGTCATGTTAGTCCAATAAAACCTTCTTCATCATGGTTAAAACTGGAAATACTATTCTGAAATTATTAAATATTTAATTTTCACTAATGTAAATAGGGTTTTCCCTTCATTATACCCTCTATCTTGTTATTGTTTGTGTATATGCATGTATTGATTTTTTTTTTTTTTTTTTTTTTTTTACCGGGAGGTCCTGGGAATCGAACCCGGGTCCCTCCATATGGTAGATGGGCGCCCAACCAGTTGAGCTACATCCAATCCCTGCATGTATTGATTTTTATATGCTAACTTTATAGCCAGCAATAAAACTACATTTTATTGTGTGATTTAGTTTTAGTATTTTTTTTATTATCTTGTATTTTCTAGATATACTATCAAATCATCAGTGAATAGATACAGTTTTGCATCTTTTACAATGTTTGTGCCTCTGATTCCTTCCTTTTCCCTAAATATTGGCATATACTTCCAACACAATGCAGGAATAGTAAGCATCATTGACTTGTTCCTGAACATAATGGGAATGCCTCCAGTAGTAACCCCTTAAGTAATTGCTAGCTTATAGTCTTAGGCATAATCATACATTGTTTCTTCTTTGATCTATGTGCATGGTTAAGTAGATCATTGAGCTAAATGAACCATCTCTGAATTCCAAAAATAAATTCCTTTAGACATAATGTCTTTTTTAATATGATGGATTTTGCTTGCTAATATATTTAAGATTTTTGCTTTTTATTTAAGGTGTTTTTTGTATGTAAGACTTCTGCTTTGATAATCATAAGTTTGATTATATGTGTGTGCTCTCTTAATCAGGTTTATTTTAATGATATACTTGCTTCATTTAAAAAAAAAAAAAAAAAAAAAAAACCTCAGTTTTCCATCATTATTTCGGTCTGAAAAATTTACATATGTAGTCTTTGAAGGTTTCATAGAATTGCACTCAGAAACTATTAGGTCAGTTGTGGTTTTATTGGTGGGGGTAAATTTTTTATGACTAACAATTTTATCTATGGAAATGTCTCTTTAAGCTTTCTATCTGTACTGAAGTTAGTACATTGTGCCTTCCAACAAATATTTCCATTTTTTTTTTTTTTTTTTTGCATCGAGTTGTTCAAAAGATAGTCTTATGGTTTTTGTTTTTCATTTCTGCTCTTTCAGTTATTTCCCTTTTGTCATTTCTTACTTTGTAAATTGGTGTGTTTTTTCCCTTTCTTTCTTTCTTTCTTTCTTTCTTTCTTTCTTTCTTTCTTTCTTTCTTTCTTTCTTTCTTTCT
>JAKSZT010046586.1:15289387-15469685 GCA_026826555.1 Tolypeutes matacus
GATTTTATTTATTTATTCATTTATCCCCCCCTTGCTGCTTGTGCTCGCTGGGTCAGCTAACCACGCCGTGCGGGCGGGCTTGCCTTCACCAGGAGGCCCCGGGAACCGAACCTGGGGCCTCCCAAATGGTAAACGGGAGCCCTACTGATTGAGCCACAGCTGCTTCCCTCTCTATATATTTTTGTTGTTGTTCTCAGTTTCATTTATTTCTGCTCTAATCTTTATTATTTCTTTCCTTCTGCTTGCTTTGGGATTGGTTTGCTGTTTTTTTCCTAGTTCTTCCAGTGTTCAGTTAGGCTTTGATTTTAGTATTCTTCTTTTTCAATGTGATAGAAATTTCCCTCTCAGCACTGCCTTCGCTGTAGCACATAAGTTTTGATAAGTTGTGTTCTCGTTTTCATTCATCTCAATATATTTACTAATTTCTCTTACATTTTCTCCTTTGACCCACTGATTGTTTAGGAATGTATTGTTTAGCCTCCACACATTTGTGAATTTTCCCCTTTCCCACCTATTATTGATTTCCAGTTTCATTCCTTTATGATCTGAGAAGGTGCTTTGTATAATTTCAATCTTTTTATATTTATTGAGATCTGCCTTGTGAAACAACATGTGGTCTATCCTGGAGAAATATCCCTGAACACTTGAGAAGAATGTAAAACCTGCTGATGTGGGATTCAACATTCTATATACATCTGTTAGGTCTAGCTTATCATATTGTTCAAGTTCTCTGTTTCCTTGTTGATCTTCTGTCTAGTTATTCTATCTAATGATGTGAGTGGTGTGTTGAAGTCTCCAACTATTATTGTACAGATGTCTATTTCTCCCTTCAGTTTTGCCAAAGTTTGCCTCATGTATTTTGGGGCACCCTGGTTAGGTGCATAAATATTTATGACTGTTATTTCTTCCTGGTGGATTGCTCCTTTTATTAATATATAATGGCCTTCTGTACCTCTTATTTTTTACATTTAAAGTATGTTTTGTCCAATATTAGTATAGCTACCTCTGCTCCTTTTAGTTACTGTTTGCATGGAGTATATTTTTCCAACCTTTCACTTTCAGTCAGTTTATATCCCTGGTTCTAAGGTGAGTCTCTTGTAGGCAGCATATGGATGGCTCATTTTTTTAATCCATTATGTCAGCCTATATCTTTTGATTGGGGAGTTTAATTCATTCATATTCAATGATATTACTATAAATGTATTATTTACTTCCACCATTTTATTCTTTGGCTTTCATATGACATATCTTATTTTCATCTGTCTTTTTACTCTTTTGGTTATCCTCTCTGCTAGTCTTTCTTTCTACACTCTCCTCCAAGCCTCTCTCTCCTGTCTTTTTCTTTCAGGCTGTAAGGCTCCTTTTAATGCTTCCTGCAAGGAGGGATTCTTTTTTAACGAACTCTCTTAGTTTCTGTTTATTTGTGAATATTTAAAACTCACCTTCATATTTGAAGGACAATTTTGGCAGATAAAGAATTCTCAGCTGGCAATTTTTCTCTTTCAGTATTCTAATTATATCAAACCTCTGTCTTCTCGCCTCCATGGTTTCCGATGAGAAATCTGCACTAAGACTCCCTTGTATGTGATAGTTTGCTTCTCCCCTGTTGCTCTCAGAATTTTCTCTTTATCTTTGGCATTTGACATTTTGAGTAGTATGTATCTTGGAGTAGATCTATTCAAATTTAGTCTGATTGGGGTTCCCTGTGCTTGTTGGACATGTAAATTCATTTCTTTCATGAAAATTGAGAAATTTTCAGCCATTAATTCCTCAAATACTCTTTCTCCCCTTTTCCCTTGTCTTCTCCTTCTGGAACTCCCATAACACATATGTTGTGCTTTCTGTTATCATTCAGCTCCCTGAGCTTTTGCTCAATTTTTTCCATTCTTTTCTCTCTCTGTTCTCTCTCTTCAATTTTAGCTGCTCTGTCTTCTGCATCACTTACTCTTTCTTTTGTCATTTCAAATCTGCTGTTATATGCCTCTAATATGCTTTTGATCTCACCTATCTTGTCTTTCATTACCATAAGCTCTGTTATTTTTCTGTTCAGGTTTTCAAATTCTTCTTTGTGCTCACCCAGTGTCTTCTTGATATCCTTTATCTATTTAGCCACATTGTCTTTCAACTCATTGATTTGATTTAGGAGATTTGTATGAACCTCATTGATTAGTTGTTTCAAATCCTGTATCTCATCTGGGGCTTTGATTATTCCTTTGCTTAGGCCATTTCTTCCATTTTCTTAGTATGTCTTCTGATTTTTTGCTGATGTCTAGACAACTGAGTATGATGGTGAGTTTACTGTGATGCTCAAATCTCTCTCTTGTGTAGGTATGTAGTTGTGGGAGGCTGTGTGTTACTGTCATTCTTTGATGAACTGATGTTGATTTGGTAAAATCTTGTTTAGAATTTTTTTCTTCTGTATATGTGAGGTGGCAGTATTTAATTTTCTTTTCTTGTAATTTATTCATCTTGTTCTTGTATTATGTAAGGCTAATATCATAGAATAAATTGAAAATATTCATTCCTCATAATAGTATATAAGACTTTGGAGAGAACTGGTATTATTGCTTCCATAAGTATTTGTTAGAATATACCAAAAAAGCTATTTTGAGCAGGAGGGTTTTATTACAGAATGTTTTTTCTACAGACTCATTTTCTTTAATAGACATAGAACTATCCAGATTATCTATTTCTTCTTAAGTGAATGTTGGCAGTTGTATTTCAATGATTTGTCCATTTCCTTTAAGTTTTCAAAATTATCGGCATATAGTTGTTTATAATATTCTGTTATTACCTATCTAAAACCTAGAGAATCTTCATTGATGTCATCTCTCCCATTTTTGATACTGGTAATTTAAACTTTCTCTCAGCTTTTTCTTCATCGGTTTGGCTAAAGTTTCATGAATATACTTGATTTTCAAGAGCTGAGTTTCAGCTCCATTGATTTTCTATATTGTTTTAATGTTTTCTATCACATTGATTTCTTCTCTGGTCTTTCTTATTTTATTTCTTCTTACTTTGAACCTACTTTGATTTTCTTTTTATATTTATATTTAAGATGTAATTTAAGTTCATTGGTTTGAGACCTTTTTTCTTTTCTAAAATATGCTTTTGGTGCCATAATTTCCCCCTAAGCACTGCTTAAGAAGCATACCACAAAATTAGATATATTTTTTTCATTTTCAATTAGTTCAAAATACTTTCTAATGTCCCTTTTATTTTATACTATGACCCATGAGTTGTTTCAAAGTATGTGACTTATTTTCTAAATATTAGGGGATTTTCTAGAAGATATTCTGCTATTGGTTTCTAATTTCATTCCATTGGGATCAGAGAACGTACTTTGTATGATTTAATCTTTCTACACTCAGTGAAACTTTTTTTTTTTTTCATGCAACAATGTCTTTTATTATGAGTTTTTTTTTTAATTATTTCTATCTCTCCATACACAGGCAAAATGAAGTATGCCAAGTTTAACATATTGGAACTTGCAAACCCAATCACTGCCTAGAGAAGGGAAAACTATCTAAAGCATGCTTAGCCAGGAGGCCAACTCATCTGCGGACCTCCAAGAACATGGAGATGAACGTGATAGACAGACTGCCCTCCATCTGAACCTTCATTTACCACCATTCGATAACCCTTCTTTAGGCCCAGATCAGCAGCACATTTCTTGCCAACAATCATTAAATGTCCAAGCAGCCTTTCATCATCATCTTCTGCTACAGAAATCTGAGAAATATGTTTCTTAGGAATCACCAGAAAATGTGTTGGTGCTTGAGGGGAAATGTCATGGAAAGCAAGACACTGGTCATCTTCAAAAATGATTTTGGCGGGGATTTCCTTGCGGATTATCTTCCCGAAGATCGTGTCACCACCAGGCCGAGCGGCCTGGGCCTTGGCGATCTCATCTGCCATCACCGCCTCCCTCCAGCGCAGCGGCTTTGGGAGAAGCTAGACAGGACGCACGAGGGAGGAGCCCCCGAAGCGAGTTAAGGGCGGGAGCGCGCCACCAAGGCTTTGCCCGGACCGCTGCTCGCGCGCCCGAGCTAATCAGTGAAACTTTTTATGTGGACCAGAATATTATCTATCTTGTTAAATGTTCTTTACATGCAAGAAAAGAATGTGTATTCTGTTGCTAAGTGAAGGATTTTATAAATATGAATCAGTTAAAGGAGGTGATATTGTTTTTCAAGTGCATGATATCCTTATGAATATAATATTAATTACTGAGGGAGGGATACTAAGTATCTGAGTATTGTTGTGGAACTGTGTTTTTAACCTTGTAGTTCTACTGATTTTTGCTTCATATATTTTGCTATTTAGGTACCTATTAATTTAAAATTGTTATGTACTCTTTTTTTTTTTTTTAAAGCTGGGACTTTATTAGTGCACATGCTTGCAGTTTTGTTTTTGTTTTTTTTTTTACCGGGAGGTCCCAGGGATGGAACCCGGGTCCCTCCATATGGGAGACGGACGCCCAACCAGTTGAGCCACATCCGACCCCCTGTTATGTACTCTTGATGAATTAACCACTCCATCATAATGAAATAATCTTTTTCATCCCTGGTAATATTTTACCCAATAATCTTCTTTGTCTGATATTAACATAACCATTTTGGCTTTATTTTTTATTAGTTTTACAATGGTATACATTTTACGTCCTTTTCATTTTAATCTTAGTGTCTTTTAAGTAAGAAGCATCTTTCTTGTAAGTAGCATATAGTTGTTTTTGGCTTTTATATACAAACTGTTATTAGACAATTTATTTTTAAGGTGATTTTTCCTATGGTTGTGTTTAACTCTATTGTCTTGTGATTTGTTTACTATTTTTTCCATTTATTCTTTGTTCCCCTTTTAAATTTTTTTATCCTCTTCGGATTATTTGAGTGTATTTTATCATTCTTTCATATCTCTTCAACTTAGCTACAATTATCTGTTTAGTTGTTTGTTTGTTTTAGTGTTGCTTTAGGGTTTGTAGTGTTGATTATTAATATATCACAGTCTAGCTCCAAATGATATTATACAACTTCATCTAGAATATAGGAAACTACAATAGAATATTTCCATTTCTCCCCTCCAGGCATTGTTAGTATTGTTGTCACACATTTAAATTATATACAATGTTATAAACTCCAGAATAAATTGTTATTTTTGTTTTAAACAATAAGTTTTCTTTTAATGAGAGGTGAATAATAATAAAATAGTCTAATATATATAGTCGAGTATGTAAAATTTACAGTCCTGTTCATTCCTTTATGTAGATCTATATTTTCAATGGGTATCATTTTTCTCCTACCTGAAGGATTGTCTTTAACATTTGCTCTAGTATGTGCCTGCTGGTAATACTTAACTTTCATTTTGTAAGATATTTTCACTGGATATAGAGTTCTAAGCTGACAGTTTTGTCTTTCCATGCTTTAAGCACATTGCCCTGATGTCTTTTCTGTTACATTGCTTCTTTTGAATAATCTTCTCTCATCCTTATTCTTTTTCCTTTTCACTTAATATGTCTTTTGTCTCTGGATGCTTTTAATATTTTCCTCTTTATTATTTGTTTTAAGCAATTTGATTATTGTGCAATTGAGTGTAGTTTTCATCATGATTATTGTTCCTTGGTTTGGTTGAACTTTGTGGATCTAGGAGCTTATAGTTTTAATAAAATTTAGATAATTTTTATCCAGAAATTTTTCAAATATTTTTATGTCTCTCTCATCTCTCCTTTCCTTAAGGAACTCCAAATACACATATATTAAGATGTTTTAAATTGTTCAACAACTCATTGCTCCTCTCTACATATTTTTTTCTTTCTGATTCATTTTAGATATTTGCTATTTCTATGACTTCTTGTTCTGCAATGACCAATTTCCACTAATCCTATCCATTGTATTTTTCATCTCACATATTGTAGTTTTCATTTCTAGAAGATGTTTGAATATTTTCATCCTTTTATAAGTCCCTACTTAACTTTTTGAATATTTAAATAGAGTTATAGTAACTGTCTTATTGTCCTTGTCAACTATTTCTAACATCCATGTTAAGTCATGATTTAAGTTTCCATTGATTAATTTTTCTTCTCATTATAGATTATATTTTCCTGCTTCTATGCATGTCTAGAAATATTTGATTGGGTGCTAGACATTGTGAATATCACCTTGTTAAGTGCTGGATATTATGTATTTCAATTAATATGGGTTTTTCGTTTTTTTCTTGGACATATTTAAGTTATTTGGAGACAATTTAATGTTTTGGGGCCTGAAGTTTTTTAGGCAGGACAAGAGAATTTCTATCCCGCAACAACCACAGATGAAAGGCTGATCAGGACTACCATGGAAAGGAAAGGCAGGAATGCAGATAAAACCACATCCCTCAGTCCCAGGTACACAGTGCTTGCCTAAGACCAAAGCTAGATCAGGACAACAGGAAGAAATCCCCAGCACCCAGCACAAATCTAACTCTGAGTAACAGTATGGAGAAAGACATTTATGACATAAATATGAAGGAATTGCTGAAATCTGAAGGTGGAGCACTAATGCTATGAAAAATCCTCCAGCATTCAGACTGAAATCTAAGCAAAAGGCAACAGCAGTCCACCACTAAAACAATTTGAATTCTGAGGTGCACTAAAGTTAACCGCAGCAAGACTAAAACCCAAACCCAGGTCAATTACTGATTGGATTGACTCAAATTGCCTTGCAAATGCACTGAAGGAAAAAGAGGTATGCCCATTTCCAGGCATAAATATTATTACTCCAGTCCCTACAATTTTACATGCAATAGTCAACATTCAGCCAAAGTTTCCAGATGTACAAAAAGGCAAAAAACAAACAAACAAAAACGCCTTCTATTTTCAAGAGAAAAAACAAACAATAGTACCAGACTCAGATATGATCCGGATAATGGAAATAGTTAGGGACTTTATATTAGCTATTAATATGATTAATATGATCCTTTAAAATATTTTTAAAATGGTACAATATTATGTGAAAGTATTTGGCAAGATCTAACAAAATGACATAGCAATCCAACTTCCAGGAATTCACCTTAAAACAAACTTGATTAGGAACAAAGTTATTCATTGAGGTATTATCTTCTATAGCAAATGATTGTAAACAATCTAAATGGTCAATAATAGATTTCCAAGAATAAAAAAAGAGAGAAGAATGAAAAAGATCTCTATGAACAATTTTTGTTAGACAGAAAATAATGTCCATAAGAGTGTTTTAATATGCTATCTTTATGTAAAAAAAGAAAATAAAAGCACACATGCATTTGTATTTACATATATGTTAGTATGTATATGTTTTTATGCAAATGTGTTTGGATATACATAAATATGTATTTATATAATTTGCCTATTTTTCAAAAACAAAAATCACAGGAAAAATAACTTGGAAACTAGTGAAAAGGATTGCAAGTAGGAGATTGGTAGGAATAGAGTAAAGGCAAATAGGATACAAGTGTGATGTCTCTATTTCAATAGTTTCAATTATTGAATCACAAAATATTTTACATTATCAAAAAATTAAATTAAGATAATGAGAAAACTCTAAAGTTAAATTCACTTAATCCGAACTGTAGACTATAGTTAACAGTAATATTTTTATATTCTTTCATAAATTATAACAAAGGTACCACACCAAAACAAAGTGTTAACCATAGGTATTATATGGCAATGTTGTATTTTTATATGACTTTTATGTAAACTTACAAATTCTCTAATTTAAAAAAAAGTTACGATAATTTAAAAAACATGCTAAGTGAAAGAAAACAGACACAAAGTACTACATATGGTATGAAATTTTTATAAAATGTAAATATACGTAAATCTAGAGTCAGAATTAGATTAGTGGTTCTGCAGAGCTGGGGAAGGATAGAGGGATTGAGATATAGCTGCTAAGGGGTATGGGTTTTTTCTTTTTGGAATAACAAAAATGTTTAAAATTTATTTTGGTGATTAATGCACAACTCTGCTCATTGTTTTTTTCTCATTGTCTGCTCATTGTTTGTATTCTTTAGAAGGCACCAGGAACCAAACATGGGAACTCCCATGTGGGAGGCGGGAGCTCAACTGCTTGAACCACATCCTCTTCCCTCAAGTAACTTTTGAATATAGGGCACTACCTGTATACACTTTGTAGTATGTATTCTAAGGGCAGAATGGCAATAAAATCTTAAACTTTACTTAGTAGGATTCTTGTATGTATTGCTATTGGTATTGCAATTCTAAAATCATTATATATATAGGTATTATATATTAAAAGATAAAGAAATTAGTGAATATATTGATATTTGGAGGAATCAGTATTTCTATGGAAGAAGGCAGATTACAAATATGGAATTGTAAAATATGAGGAAGATTCTGTGTCAGGGTACAGGGATATAGGAACAGGACATATTTTGTGGGATCTGAAGCCTAAACAATTTTGTAAGCTATGGTTAAGGAAACTTAGAAACACAAAATTAGGCATAGGACCTCAGAAGGAGCTCTTTAGCTTCAAAATTAATCTGCCTCTGACCTTGATGAGTTGGATTTGACCAGAGGTATCAATGTATTTTTTTGGTTTATATACTTGACAGGTCTAGAAGCAATAATATCCCTGTAGCAATGAGCACATAGTGCCCAGAATTTGCTTTCTAAATATACTCTCCAACAGAAAGGAACAAGAGATCCCTAGAGAATGGCTAATTCCAGTTCTGGGCAGGAAAAGTACATGGAGATCCTAAAATATCTTGTGTCAGAAAAAGGGTGCTCAAAGACTAATGGGGCCACATCAAAACAACACAAGAGTCAGCTTAATGAGGCACCCAATGGGCAAATTTGTAACTTTTTGGAGCATCAAAAACAACTATGACAATAATGGATAGCACATTGCATTTTTAAAAATCTGAGTCTATAATGATACTGAGAATGAGAGAGAAAAAAGGAAAAGCTCTACTTCATAGAAGAATTCCAGTTTATAACTGAGGAAGAAATGAAAAGTTAGAAAGCATTTTGAAACCCCTGGTATAATAATGGATTCATGGAAATATCATTATGGATACTACAATTATTGAGCTAAATCATTTGGAGGAAAGGAAATTCACTTAGTCACAGAGGATCATCTCAGAGATAACTTGTTAGTCTGTTAATTTCAAATAGGAAAGTGTACCTTTACAGTAAAGAGGTATGCTGGTTATCACCTTAACTAAGTGGTAAATTTAGCATTGATTATTACAGCTTAAGATTAGGTGCTTCCAGATCTTATACAGTAAAAAGTATACATATCCAATGCATGTAGCATTTTTTGCCAAAAGATGTTTAATCTAAAAATAATCATGAGGAAAGATTCAGATAAATCCAGAATTTGCTACTTTCTTCAAGGCAATTCACCCAGGCTCTTAAAAAATGCATTTATGGGGAAAAAAAGTCAAGAGGATTTTTCTAGATTAAAGAGAAATTAAAGAGGCAAAATAGCCAAAAGCTATTTGTGAACTTTGATTTGATCCTGGGCCTGCATCCTCCTTCCCTATCTATAAAAACATTTTAGGGATAATTGGGTTGGTATAAATATGGACTGTGTAGATGATGATATGATTTAATTAATGATAACTTCCACAAATGTCACCATGGTATCATGGTTATATAGGATTTATATAGGAGAATGCCCTTATTTTTAGTAGAAGCATACTGAAGTATCATTATATGTGCAACTTACTCCCAAATGATTCAGAAATAAAAACACTGTGCATGCATGTATGCATGCTGTTTGCAACTCTTTGGAACATCAAAAATAATTATAGCAATACTGGATAATACATTGAATTTTTAAAATATATGAGTCCACAATGATATTGAGAGAAAAAGAGAGAGAGAGAAAAGTGGGGCTAGCTACGTGTGTGTGTGTAAAGTGAATGTTCAAAATGTTAACAATTTGGAAATCTAGAAGAAGGTTTCAGGTATTTCTTGAAATTTTGCAAACAAAAAAATGGGGAAAAAAATAAAAGTGAGTCTGAAAAGCAAGGAAATTTTGTCGAGAAATGCAGAGGTCTCCTAACTCTCACCTCCCTCTTTTCCCCACCCCACATTCCTCCAAAGAAATTAAATTGTAATAAATTATCTGCACTGACAAAAGCAAACGTAACTTAATATGCGGTTTGCTATGGATTATGCTTTCTACAAAACTATTTTACTTTAAAATACAAAATTTTGCATGTATATTCTAAGAAGTTGACATTTGATACTAATTCAAAGATAAATGTAAATACTATAATAGGATACTTTAAAGGTTTATTTGATGGACAAGCTGAAACATTATCCTAATTAAAAGCAGTCCTTATTGAAATGCATACTGAACATACACCAATAATAACTTTAACAAGACATTTTTAGCATTTTGCTCCAAAATCCAAAGGTGATTTAGTTAATGTTACATAGCATATGTTCCAGGAGAGTGTCAAATTAAACTAAGCAGAGTGGCCTCAGGCAAAACTGTAACATTGACAAGTTTATCCTTGGTTCCCAGACTTTTCTCCCTCACTGTTAGAGCAGTCTCAAAAGCTTTTGTGGTTTGCCATATAAAGCCTGATGATCTTATTTATTCATTTGATTTTTTCTCCTCATTATGGAAAGCTTATCTCTGCCATGTGCCTACTCAACTCAATTCTCTCCCTGATTGCCACAGTATTGCACAGAATTTCACCTCTATCCCTTTCCTTCATGGTCTATAGTATTTGCTAGCTAGCATTATAAATCATTATGACCACTCCACACACTT
Organism: Tolypeutes matacus; assembly: GCA_026826555.1. Classification (NCBI taxonomy): domain Eukaryota; kingdom Metazoa; phylum Chordata; class Mammalia; order Cingulata; family Chlamyphoridae; genus Tolypeutes; species Tolypeutes matacus. Next base: position 15,300,145 of record JAKSZT010046586.1, read on the forward strand.
AGTAACTGCAACCTTCTGAAGACAATACCATGGCTTTTTGTCTAGCTCCTGAGTTTCAGCAAGGTAACCCCGACTTGCTCTATGAATCAAAAGTCCCCTGTGCACACCTTTATAAGATGCACTGCTTAATAGTGTAATTATTTCTCTAGGTCTTTAATCCAATTAAACCAACTTCCATTAGGGCAATGATCATGTCTTGAACATTTTTGTATCTTTACATGCAGCTTGGTACTAGTATCATTAAAATGCTCAATAAAAGGTTATCGAACTTAATAGTCAAACTGAAAATAATTTACCACTTCAGTCCAGAAGCAGAAATTGCATTCTTTCTTGGGGAAAAGACAAAGATAATAATTAGAGGAATAACTGGCAGAGAGGTCAGGGACATGAAGCCACTCCAAACTCATGGAAAAGTCCCCTCTCTGTTGAAAGCAGGTAGATTCAAAGCAGCCATTATGCTGAAACAAGGGTACCCTGTGAGAGAAGCTCGCCTTGGCTGGAATGTGCTGAGTGCCCAATCTTGAAATAATCAAAAAGAGAAAGAATCAGTTTCAAATGAACAGAACTTGACCCCTTTTCAGTTGCTCCTTCACTTTCACATATGTGAATCTTGTTAAAAATCCAGGCAGCAAATGAAATTTCATCCAAAAAGTACAATATATTACATGTGTCCACCATTCTTCTGCTGGAGTTTAAAACCTTAATATCTATTTGATATCCTGGTCCTACCAAATGCAAGTGCTTAAAGAAAATGAGAGAGGAAGAAGAAATTTCTTTGGAGGCGAACGACAATGATGGGGTCGACATCTCCAACAAACAGATGTAGGGACCAGATTCTAACTTTCAGCTGCAGGAAACAATTTATAATATTATAGTTCTTTAGCACTTGACAGATCCTAAAATTGAAAAAAAAAAAAAATTGGTATGAGAGGCACACCTGGAAGCTCATCCAGCTTCCTTCACCCCCTTACAGGTATTATGTCCAAGATCATTCCCCAATAAACTTCTACAAGCATATTTCCATCTCAGATTCTGTTTCCTGGGAAATCCAACCTCTGGCAGTTGGTAATATAGAAAATATATGTGCTTCAGGGAATGAGAAGGAGAGAGAAACCCTGTGATCATTTTGGAGCAAGCCATACGGGTGACATTTTTAGTCCAGTGGTCTGTGGTATGCCAGGTTATCCCTGCCGAAGCAAAGGAAAATTTCAGTGTCTTGGCCTCCTACTACAAAGAAAGAAGCACAATGCCTGGTAGGCCTCCCCTCTTTGGGAAGTAGCACTTGGGTCAACTGTTCAGATCCATTTAATGAGTAACACAGAAGGATGTCATTTTTGAGAGGGACTGTTGTTCTTACAGTGCATAGTACATTATATCTAAAATTTCTTCAGCTACTTTTAAGATTTTCTCTTTATCACTGGTATTAAGCAATTTGGTTAGGTTGTGCCCTGGTGTCGTTTCCTTCATGCTTCTTTTGTCTGATTTGTTGAGCTTTATGGATCTCTAAATTAATAATATTCATGATATTTGGAAATTTTTCAACCACTATTTCTTCAAATATATTTATGTCACTCTCTCTCTCCTCTCCTTTAAGGACTACAATTAAATATATATTAGGTTACTTGAGGTTGTCCCACAGATCACTGGTGGCCTAACCTTTTTTTCCAACCATTTTCCTTTTGGTTTACTTTTGGACAGCTTCTATTGCTCTGTCATCATGTTCACTTATATTTCCTTCGGCTCTGCCCAATTTGATGTGAAACACATCCAGTGTATTTTTCATCAAACAAACTGTACTGTGCATCTCTAGAAGTTTGATTTGGGTCTTTTTATATCTTCATGTCTCTCCATAACATACTCATGTTTTTTCTCTACCTACATGAACATAAAGAATAGAATTTAAATAACTGGTTTGATGCCCTTATCTACTGATTCTATCATCTTTGTAATGTGTGGATTGGTTTCAATTGATTTATATTTCTGCTCACTGTGGGTTGTATTTTCCTGGTTCTTTGCATACCTAGTATTTTTTTAATTAGACATTGTGAATTTTACCTTATTGGGTGCTGGTAAATCTTATAGTTTTTAAAAATATTCATGATCTTTATTCTGGGACACAAGGAAGTTTCTTGGAAATGATTTGATTTTTATAAGGATATCTTTTAAGCTTTGTTATGTGAGACTATAACAGCTTTTATCCTACTACTATTTTGCCCTACTAATGAGGCAAGAGTTTTCTGAGTATCCTAGCCCATGCCCCATGTGTAACAAAGTTTTTCCATCTGGCAGGTGGAAATACAAAATGTTTGAGCTCTGGGGATCATTCTGACTGTTCCTTTTTGGTAGTTCTTTTCCCAGTCTTGGATAGTCAGCTGAAGACTCTAGGAAACTCTCATACATCTTTGGAATTCTCACTCTGTGCAACTCTCTTCTCTTCAGTACTCTTCCCTGAGAACTCTAGCCATAATAGCCTTTCCAAACACTCCATTCTGTCTCCTCAGCTCAAAATATTTACAATTGGGAGCAGAAGACTATATTAAAAAATATATAGCAAGATGATCAAATTAATTAATATGCATCAATCCATGCAAATTGTGTAAATTCTCTTAGGTAATTTCTTGGTGGTATGAATGCCTTTCCCAGAAATCCCAGACATATCTGAAATACAAGACAAGCACACATCCCAGGAAGGTTTATTAGTATGTTTAATTAGCAGATAATACAGTACAACATATATGTAATAAATCATATACATATAACCATTTAAATTTCTTAGGAAATTTCAATTTGCAAAACCCAATATCCTTACACCTCTGAAAACACTGCTAGTACCTGAGATCCCAGCATTCTTCCTGTAGCCTCTGTACCACATGTCTTTGTAATAAACAAATTGTGGTATGCCTGGCCTTTCCGAGGACCTGTTGCTCATCCACAGTGATGGATCCCACAGCCGTGATGGAATTACATACCCTTGTACCTACAAAGGGTAAACATACAAGTTAAAATGGGCCCATAAGATTTTCTACCTCCCAGAAATTTGGAATGGGACCTAGAGAAACTAGTTCATCTCTGTGGTGCCTGAACTGAAAAGGCCTCTATATGTCTGCCTATAACTGTCACATGGGAAAGCAGAGAAAGATGATCTACTAAAAGAAAAAAGGGGGAAGCAGAGATGCAAAGAAAGACAGATATGATCTGAGGGAGAGAAAGTGAGATTATTAATAGCTTTCCCTTTCCTGGTTATCTCCCTGTGTGAGACACATCTACGTTTTCTGACATTGAGTTCCAGTAAGAAACTGTTTCCAGAAATTCTCTTTTTCACTTAAACTTGTATAACAGAAAAACTGACCTAACATGCCTTGTGGGATGTAATCAAAATGCAACTTCATTGTCCCTTTAAAATATATTCAGTGTGAGAAATTTTTCTCTTGTCCTTGGACAAAATATTTCTTGAGTAATATTTTCTGTTCTCATTTAGAGTATAAAATGTTCCCCAGTCACTTTAAAATCCAAAACTGTCTCAGTTCTCTAATTAAAAGTATCCAGTCCTAGATAATAACCCAAACTCAACTTTCCTTTCAGACTACTACTGAAGGTTAGCCACTTGCAAAGGGAAATGGAGAAGAATGAAGGGAGCACATCTTCTTTCCCTATCTACTTAGCATATGTCCTCCTCTGCTAACTGCAGTTTCTGAATTCCCCAGGATTGAATCCAGGAGAGAAAGAGGGTAGAGATAAAGGGCAATCACACATGGTGGGTAGAGATGGGTCCCTCGAAGTGACAAAAATACGAGTGCTTACTATCTCATCAGAACCTTTGTGAAGATTCCAGAGATAGCCCCTACCATCCTGTGCTAAGTCTCTCTGACTTCAAATTCTGTAACAAATGCACATTTTCTTCATGTAGACCTTTTCCCTTCAACCCCTAGATTTCCAACATTTTGATACAGTAGCTTTTCTTTGTGTGCAGCATCCATTGCATCTTGGTGCCTCGGTCAAGAGTTAAACTTTAACATCATATAACATTAGCGTCAGTTGGTTTCTGTTATTACCGCTTTATCTCCCACCAAAGAACCATAATGAAGCACTCTGTTGTATTCATAGTAAATAACTGCAACATTGGCTTCATGGTAACGAAGGTAAATCTCACTGTTAAAATGACTGTGGAGGTCCATGGAATGTAATAGTTTGCTGAGTCAAGAATTTGAATCACATTAGCTAATGAGTGAGCTATCAAACCCTTCAACATCCCTATTTTTGTGATCTTGATTTTCTTTACCCATTGTGGGAAAGAAAATAACTCTTGTGAAATGGCTTAAGGAAAAGATCATTCATATTCAGTTAATAGAAGTTGAAAAATAATAAAATTCAGAGTATCAAAGGACAGTGTGTAGAATATGTCTATGGCTTTGATCTATAATTTTAGAATCATGAGCTGTTATATTCATTAAATATATATTAATTGAACTCCTATCATGTGCAAGGCATTATGATGGGTGCTAAATATAAATACTAAAATAATGGGCATAATCCCTGCTCATTTGTAGCTTATCTATAGTTTCTCCAACTGAAAAACAAGAAAAAAAATCATAAAATTATTTCTGCCAGTGTCCTACTTGCTCATCAAGGGAGAAAGAAAGTTGTGATGAAAGGTAAAATCTGCTTAATTTATGGTGTGAGAATATACAGAGGAAACATGGGAAACATGTGCCTTTAGTAAACAACATGAACCTTTAGAAAACCTGGTATCTACACACTTTTGTTCATGAGCAAATGATAAATAAACTGTTACCATAGTAAAGGTAAAGAAAGGTAAAGAAAAATGTTTGTTGCATATAATATGAAGTTAATGTGAAAAATTTCCACAGAATTGCTTTCTCCAAAACTGGAAAAACTAATGGAAGAGCAGGGTTATACCCCAGAACAAGGCTCAGTGTCTGGTGGAGGAAAAGTCCTTCTTACACACACATGTGCATCTCATGTACTCCACAGCAATAGACTTCCTCATTCATCAGGGCTTTGGTCTCGTACATTCAAGGAGGTTGAAGGTTAATGTTATATTAATAATGAAATGTAAGACACAGGAGGGTTTATTTTGCTAGCAGAAATCTAATTTTGAACTTCATAATTTACTCCTTTATTTATGGGGTTACTTGAACATTTCATTTACATCTCATTTTATTAAAGGGGTATGGCATGATTACATTTACATATTTGGAGATTTTGATTAATTATCCCTAAGATTGTCAAGGGACTTCTAAACTCATTTAATTGTCCATATATCTTGCCAGTAAGTCCTGGCCTCCCCTATTGCTGGTACGTAGGAGGAGAAAGAGCAAAGTTCTAAGTAATGAATATTTAGAAACCTGCTTTTAAAAGCGCTCCCAGGAATGGATGCTGGTGACTTGCATCGGTATTTCTGGCTACTTTGTATATATCTTGCCAGGGCCTAATGTGATTAGAGACTAAGTGCTACTTCCTTTCCAGATTTTGGAAACTAGAGCAGTCTCTTGGGGAATGACTCCCTGTTAGGGCTAGGGTTAATTTAACCTCATAATTTACCATCCAATCCAGGATACTCTTGAGATCGAAAGAGGGTGCTATTAGTAAATATGTCAAGAGAAGAGTTATAAATGAGCAAGCAACCACTTATGGTCACCTTAGCTAAAATGAGTATTCAGTCAAACTACCTGAATGCAGAGTCTAAGATATTTGCTTCTATTGAATTCCAGAACAAAAATGGAACTCCAAAAGAGGAAGAAGGATGTCATAATGTGAGGAGATATATACAATGTATGGAGGCTTACAGGCAAGTCATGTGCATTCTCAACTGCTTAAAGGACTAAAGGTAGTAACAACCAAAGAGAAGAAAAAACACTTGAACTGACACATGATCCTACACACTGTTCACCATCCCTAGATACACCAACATATTTAACAACTAGGGTGTGCTGGATGAGTACGATATTGACTCAAGAAGCGTGGTCCCATAATTGGAACAACCAGACTATCTTGAAGCAGTAGAAGACCCTCTAAGAGCAACATTTGCCAATTCACTTATCTAGAAATAATTACTTTAGTGGATGTTCTTGGAGAATTTAGACTAGTATGCCAATCATTTTTTTTTTTTTACACATTAATACCCCCAGTAGCAGGTGCTTGGGAAGAATGCTCTAACTTGAGTTTTAGGGACTATGCCAGGAAAATTCTTAGGCCCCTGAAAGATAACAGAACCTTTTGTGTCACCAGGACTCTGACATTAGGGTTATTTATATAACCCAAGAATGTCTCAAAGGGTTCTCAGATCATCTCTCGTACCCAGAGTGCTAGAAAGAACAGCAGTTTTCTCACTAACAACCTACCAGCAATTCTTGAGTCATTCCAAAAATAATGGAGTTTATTCCTGGCACAAAGAGACATGAGATTATTTTTAAAAATTATCTTTGCTTCTGATCCATATCAATATGGAAAACCAAGAACTTATGACACATGTTCTTCCTACCCTTCTATTCATTTGTTCAATCATTTGTTCATTCATTCAACCAATTCTTGTGCCTTCTATGCACCAGACACTGTGCTAGATTCTAGGGATACAATGACAAAGCCCAGCATGGCCTCTGCCCTTATAAAGTTGGAGGACACAGACCTCAAACAAGTAAACAAACATACAGCTATAAGGATATGGTCTGAACAACTAGAAAATAGAATGAAGTCATGCTCAAAGGGAGTTGTCAGAGGAGATCCTTCAAGGAGGTGAAATTTAAGGCCAAACCTAAAGGAAAAGAAAATCTCCACTTGTTACCCTTATAGTCCCTCTCTCTCTTTTTTATTTCTTCAACTTTCTAATTTTAAGTGTTATAGCTTTGTGCATTATTTTTATTTCTCATCCATGTTCATTTGATTGCTTTATTAATTTATTCCGTTCTCTTTGTCTCCTTTTATCTTGATCACTGTGTATGTGGTGTGTCAGCAAGGAATTCTTAAAGAAATCTGCCGTTTTTCTCTGGTGTGTGGACACTTATGTCAAAACCCTTTGTTCTTCATAATTTTATCATACTGTACTGGAAAATACTGTTTAAGATATAAAACAGAGGTCAGAGTATATTTCATAATCATTAATTTGAAATTTCTCATATTACCAGAATATTTTTGATAGAAAAAAATCAGCTAGTGAGGATACTTGTCCCGTAATCATAACTTGGGTTTCTTTACTTCTTCCCTATTAGTTCACAACTGTTATGGAAGCTTCCTGAACACTGACAAAAGATCTGCAACATCAGGTCTAGGCACAAGAAAGTATTTATTATCAGTTTATGTAGCCAATTCCACAAATGCATTACTTAAACTGTATGCAGTAGTGGATATTGGCGTAGCCCTTTCTCTCAGAGCAGCAGGGTAGATTAGACATTTGCCTTCGTTACTATGTAATCCAAATTTAAGCAGGTCTTAACAGTCTCTTGGTATTTAATGGAGTTCATATAAATAGTAATAACTCTAATTTCACTAGTTCTTATCTGATTGCTGAAACATGGCCTTCAACTCCATCCTGAGCCCCTACAATAGTTCCATGGTGGATGTCTCCCTTGTGCTCTACTTTGTTTCTCCTGGGTGGCTCCGGTGTTCTGCAGGTTCTGACAGGCACTGTGATCTAACACAGGAACTTGGTTCTTTCAGTTTTTATTTATAACCTATTCCTCTTTTAAGTACCCAGGCTTGTTACTGTATCTAGCTTAATCATGCCTGGCCCTTTCTTTCCTCAGCATGAGTATTCTTCAAATAGGCACCTCAGGTGGCATGCAAACAGATGTGGGCTGTCAGGTCATCTAATCAGTTGGCTGCACTTGGCTGCAGCCAGCATAGATGGTCACAGTTTATTCTGACCACAGCTCTCCTAGGCCTTCTACAGCCACCATCTGCGGTGAAAAGAGGAAAGCACAGTCAGAATCTTGCTCAGCTTCCGCAGAATTAATCTCATCAAGGGGTTAAGGTAGAGCCTCCAAGTTTGTTCTAAGCTCCATCCTCAAAGCAGTCAATCAAACCCAGAGATTGAGTCTAAGCTCATGCGTTCTCTAGGACTTCTACCCTCTTCATCAGAGATTGAGAGGAAGTGTGCATAACTAGACTAAGACCACATCTCAAGATGGCTTTAAATACCATCTTTGACCCTCCAACTGTGGCTCCAAAAGGGAACCTGAAAAGTCAACCAATCCCTACTCCTTGTCACTCACAACACACTCACCACTATCTGCCTTGATTCCAGCAGAACTAAACTCATTTTTCTCTTTATGCTTTTAAATGTTACCACAAGAAGCCCAGATTCCCAGGACATTGTCCATCTCCTGCACTCTAAACCTCACTAGGAGATGCAAATAAAATTTCCTCTTTCTTTCTCACCAGCCCCATAACATCTTCTAAAATTTTTCCACTATGCCTTCTGAAATTCACCATTCATCATCAACAAAGTCCCCTATACTCCTAATATTTCTTAACGTTCATCTTCCTGCACTAATGAAAATCTGACTATCGCCTCAGGATACCTTCTCTTATAGCCCTGTGGAGTGCTGGATTTTTGTTTTCCTCCTACTCTCCTCATACTATTGGACTTAAAGATCCTCCTTGTTTCTACACTACACTATTCTCCCCATGACTCCCATCTTAGTAAATACAACAGCCATTCTTACTCTTCATCTTACATCACCTATCAATCACATTTGATGGAGTGAATAATTTGCTCTGCCTCAATATACATATTTCACTTGGCATCCAAAATACTACCTTCTCTGATTGGTTTTTCTCCAGTATCACTGGTCATTCCTTTTCCATTTCCTTTGATAATTCATTTTCTTCTTTCTGATACATTAATGTAGAAGAGCCCCAGAGCCTCTGTTCTATAAACACTTAGGTTCTTAATAATTTAAGTCAGTTTCATAGCTATAAATGATGCATGTGTGTAATATGAGTGTATGTATGTAGGTACATATGTATACATATGCATATATATATCCAACCTAGATATTATGCCAGAATTTAGACTTCAGGCTTATATGTTCAATAACTCTCTCATCATCTTTACCTGGTTACCTAATAGATTCTTGAAAGTTAACATGTCCAAAATTGAACTGTTATTCTTCTTCTCCAAAGTTGTTTCAACCCTAATTTTTCTTATCTCAGTTGAAGACAATTCCATACTTACACTTGCTTAGACTGAATTTCTCAGAGTCATCTTTGATTCCTTCCTTTCCTTCACACCCCACATCTGAAATACCAGCAAATCCTATTGGCTCTATCCTTAGACTATAACAAGAATCTGATTACTTCTGACCTCATTCACTGATACCATGGTCCAGTCTCCATCATCTCTGGCTAGCATGGATTTCTGTTTTTCCCTTTGCTTCCTTACTTTCCATTCTCAATCCAGCAGTTATAGCAATCTTTTTAAACCATAATTCAGAAAATATCACCCCTCAGCTCAAAATCCTCCAAATGTCTCCCCATGTCACTCTGAGTAATACCCAAGTCCCCGGTGGCCTTACTTGATATAGAAGCCGGTACTTCTCTGAGTTCATCTCCTATTTCTCACCCCTTCATTACAAGCCTAGTACACTCAAAACTAGGGTCTCGGCACTGTCTGCTCACTCTGCCTAGAAGTTAGTTCCCCAGAATGCCACACAGGTAATCCACTCAATTCCTTAATGCTATTGCCCAAATTATCTCTTCAATGAGGCCTATCTTCCCCATTCTCTTTAAAAATTAAAGCTGCACCAAACCCACTTGTGATGGTTAAGTTCATGTGTCAAATTGGTTAGGTTATGGTGTCCAGTTTTTTCGTCAAGCAAGCCCTGGCCTTGTTATTACTATGAGGATGTTTTTGTAGATTTAAATCATCAGTAATTTGATTGCATCTAGGACTGATTATCTCTACAATCAACAAAGGAGATTGCCTTCAGCAATGAAAGATGTCTTACCCAATCCGTTGGAGGCCTTAAAGAGAGAACTGTTCATGTCAGCAGTCAGAAAGAAGAATTTCTACCTCTATTTCAGTCAGCCAACTTCTCTTGGGAATTTCATCAAACCTTTACTAGAATTCCCAGATTTTGTCCTGCCCTGTGGAATTCAGACTTGCCAATCCCCTTGGTTGCATGAGCCAATTCCTATAACATTTACATATATATAAAACTATCTATCTATGTCTGTCTGGCTGTCTATCTATCTATCTATCTATCTATCTATCTATCTATCTATCTACATATATACTGTCAGTTCTCTCTGGGGAACCCTAATATAACACCCTAGAATGCTTGATTCCATTTGCCTTCTTCTCATTTTTCTCTTTTTAATAATACTTATCTTCTAACATACTATATAATTAACTTATTTACAAATTGTGTATTATTTATTGTCTGTCCCTTCTGGACAGAGATCTTTATTTTGTTCACTAATGCATTGCAAGTCCTCAAAACAGTGCCTGACATCCAATATATGCTCAATAAAAATCTTTTTGATTCGGTTAAACTTGCAATCCCTAAAACAAGTACAATAAAATGTGAAATGTGTTTTCAAAAGAGGGACAAACAGAATATTCCAGGGGCATGTATGAAGGGGATTTTGTTTCTGCTTACAGGTGTTGAGTAAAGCTTTATGAGGAGATAAAATATGAGAAGAGCTTGACAAGTAGATAAGAATTTTGCAAGCAGTGATGATGGGAGAAGGACATTCCAGAATAAGAAAAAAGATTCACCAAAAATCAGACAATAAAAAAGACAGAATATATGTGGGAGGTAGAAAGTGTTCATGGTACACTACAATATAGGCTTCAGGAGCAGAAAATATCAAGAGATAAAGCGGGACAAATTTGAAGAGGATTACATAATCAATGGACTTTAATACCACAAGCAAAGTTTGGACATTATTCTATATTCAGTATGGAACTAATAAAAGATTTTAAACACAGAAAGGATATAATTGGACGGGGAAGATATACTGGAGTAGGGATAAAAGAGAAACAAGGAGACCATTCTGGAAAGCTATTGCAATTTCCCAGGTGAGAGACTGTGAGGTACTTATCTGAGCAATGTTATAGGACATTTTTTAAAAAGGTATAAATTTGACACATTCAAAGAAATTAGAATTAACAAGATTTGATGATTGGATGAAATTATTACAAAGGATGAGAGAAATGGAGATTGCAAGGTTTTTATTCTGAGTGGCTCTAAGAACAATATATGCTTCTATGGTTTTTTGAGCTACCTTTTGTCTGTAATTTTATTTTTTAAAGTTGAAATAAAGTTTCAAAAAATTTTTTTAAAGAAAAAGAGGATTCAAGATGGCAAAGATATATGAAAGAACTTTGATTTGGAAGTACGTATGAGAAATCCAGGAAAAATGTTGGAAATATGTGTTTATGGCTCAGGAGAGAAGTTTAAGTTGGAATTATATATATAAGTGTGGTTTATGGTTGATGAGCACAGCTATAAAGTATCTGACCACAGAGTTCAAAGTGTTTAGAGAGAATCGCATAATGATAGAATGAAATATCTTGGAAATATCAGAGAGTTAGAGGAAATGATGTCATGATGCACTTCAGAAAGTAGGAGAAAGATACGAGTAAACAGGAATGAACACTCAAGAGTTCCAGATCTTTGATAGGACAAATCTGAGTGATGACAAGCTCTTTACCACAGATGAAGACTAGATCAAGATCATTAGAGTGGAAGGCACCAAAGACTGGTGATCATGAGTTATCAACATGAATGCTGAAGTCTGAAGGATAATGGCATTTGGGCGAATAGAAAGACCAATAGATACACAATACATTAGGATAATAAATGCGGAGGCACCAAGCAAAGTGACAGAAAAAAATGTGGTTTATCTAGTGTGATTATGTAAGTAGATGATACAAAAATATCAACACATCTTTTAATTTTCTTAGATCAATGATCTGACAAAGATATTAAATGCTGGTGCTCAGAAAGGGCTCCAAGGCCCTATAACAAGTCAAATAAATGAGAAAATAATAAATTAACCACCTGTAAATTCATAAGGAACATTACCACTCACTCACCTTGAGTGATCCTACATTCAAAAATCAAAATTTTGTTTCATATAATTTAACTTTTTTTATTATGTAGTATTTCATTTATATAAAACATTTAGTGTTTCTTAGTGGGATTGCAGTAACTGATATGAATATTACCAGCCATGAAAATAAAATGGTGAACTTGATACTGATTAATGACTTCCATTAAATTCAGAACTTAGGTTCAATTACTGGCTCTGGAGATAGTGGCATGAAATATCTAGAAAAGATGAACCAACATTTTAATATATTTTAGAAGTCCCAGACTTGTATTACATGAGTATTTTACTTGTATTTCACTTCTCTGTATCTTTTGTTAAAGAATGGAAAAAAATCTTTCAATTTTGTTCTCAATAGAAACTACTAGTAAGTTGGGTTTTTTTTAGTCATAATTCCATTTTCTCTTTGATGCCTTGGGGTTGAACCATATGATTCACTATACTATAATTGATAATTTTATAGCTAAAGCTTGAAAGCATCTCTCCAAAAGCATATTGCAGCATTAAATATTAAGACATCACATTAAAAAGTAAGAGACACAGGCAGCAGCAAAGATAATTTATGTTACAAAGAAAGACCTAGACAGGAAAATAAATGGTGAAAGGATAATTCTGGGTTGTCAAGAATTTTAATAAATTTCTAAGAACAGAAAAATCCATGTCCTTTGCACTCATTTCCCTCTTTCTTTTCTTTTCTTTTTTCTCATTTCCCTTTTTCTTTACTCTACAGATCCAATCTGCTGTCAGCTGCTAGTACTCAAGTCAATACTTAGACCTCAAATGAAAGTATAGAGATTTTTGTAAAAAGTTTTGTTTGTGATTACTTTGCCTTCAGAACAGAGGAAATAGAAGTTGCCAGTTGTTAAGTATGTTTCTATAGTAAATGTTTTGTTTGTGTGAATATCTTGCCTTAAGAAAAGAAGAGATAGGAATTTTGAGTTGTCAAGTTGGTTTTAGTCTTGAATATATTGTTTCAAGAAAACAGACATAAACATGTATTTGTCAGCATTTGCTAACAATAAAAATGTGTTTATGTCTAGTGTTGCTGTATTTTATCTTACTAAGAAGTCAGAAGTTAAAGAGTTGATACAAAATAAATCATAAATCTCTCAGTTCTGGTGATTGAAGCAGAAAAAGATACTCCAAGAAAACCAAACCTGTGGAAGGAGAGTGATTGCACCAAAAAGCCCACCTCGTTGGTATGGAGCTTGGTGGAGATCCGGCTCAACTCTCCCACTTTTGGATGAATGTTAGGACCATCCCAACTAGGACAAGTCCAGTCTATGAAAATTACTAACCACCACTGCATGGCACTATGTCTGAAAACAATTCATCCTTACAGAGAAAGTAGCAAACTGGAAGATTTCATTTTGAATACCAGATATTAATGTCCATACTCCAATAGGAAAGGATCTTATTCAAATATTGAGAAAAATGAGTACTTAAATTTGCCTAAACTCTTGGTTTAGGGAGGTTAAAGGAAAAGATGCTTCTAGGATTGGAACACATGGGGCACCATCTAAAGTCCTTGTCAGGATTGTGACTTAATTTTTGGTACTACATCCCAGAGAGCTCAGTAGTATACTTAGGTCCTGAGTCTATTTGATGGCAAGTGACCACAAAAGAACCCTGTGCTCACAGAGGTGCTTCTATTAGTGCATGGGTCTCTGTGAGAATCAGGGACTGGCTTCCAACACCAAAATAACTCTTCCTACATTTGGTGAGGCTTTTCTGGATACTTCCTAGGATTAGCCTCTAACTCTCATTTTTGGGTCAACTTCATGCTCTGGGAATGAAGCATTCCATTTTCACAGTTTACTCATGAAATCTAACCAGGTGGAGGAGCAACTACAACAGTAAACATGAATTTTAATCAATCCCTTCACTTTACTTTTACTAAAATTAGAAATCATACTCAAATTAGAATTTAGTATTTTTTAATCACAGAAATAAAAATGAATTATCAGTAAATCCATAGTATTAAAGAGCTCTTTCAAGAGTAGAGGACACATTGTTTCATGTCTTGAATTATTTCATTACACAGCAGTGTTATTAATCTTGCTAGCTTCTTCACCATACTTGAGTGATCAGGCATCCTGTCTGTTGATTTCATTATGATGTATTCTTCAACAGTGAGCCAAACATAGATGTCAGGCTTGAAGTAGAGGTTCATTTACCTTCATGTACTTTGCAGGGAATGCCTCTGATCATTATGTAAGTTGCCATCAGAATTAATTATCAAATGGATGAATGAATTTTCAAATGAAGTTATAATTCATTAACCAGAATCTTGTTCACCATTCTTCAGTTAGGGTGGGCCTTTTCCATCTTGGATTAACATTCCTCTTTTGCCATAATTGATCTCTTGTTATCCTTGAACAAAAAGCCATTTGTTGGTGCAGAAAGCAATGAAAATTAAGCAAGGAGCCTACTGATGTTGAAGGGCTCTGTCCCACAAGCAAAAAAAAATTCATGCTGTCTTGTGGGAATGGAGGGAAATGGATCACACACCTATGCACAAATGTACCATGTTGGGAATTATGTTAATCTGAGTTGATATTCAAAATATGTAACAACTGGTACATCATGGGCACCGTCAGAATAAATGCAACACATAATTGGAATGAATGTGATAGTAAACTTCTGGTATAGCCATATTGATGTATTCTAATTGAATACTACCTCTTACATTTTGAATATGATTTATTCTCATCATGTCTCATTTGCTTGAGAATTGAAAATGCCATTGACCTAATTCTTAATATTCATTGGCATTGGCAGTATAAACTGAGAGTTGCAAACTCAAATGCTGCAGGAGCATAGCAGGGAATAAAAACCAGAGCATTCACAACAGAGTAAAAAGTGATAGAATCTATGAAACAGGAGTGTTCTCCAACCAAAGATATTAAAATTCAAGTATTTTCAAAACTGCTGGCCAAAAAATAAATATAGTCATATTCTGTCTCAGGGCCAAAGTTATGAGTATGTCCTTTTAAAGTGAAATCTGAAGTCTGATAAACATGTTGAAAGCTCTAATGTTCTCCAATCTAACCAACTACCTCTAAAGCTTTGTTGCATTCCTCGTGATGGACAATGCCATTATGTCAAGAAAGTAGAACCATTTATAATTTTAAAAAATGAAAACAAAAATCAAATACAAAAATGTCCCTAATGTGTCTCAGACTATAAACTGGGAGGTCAGGGACTGTCTTAAATCATCCTCACGTACTCACGGTGTTCCTTATTCTGCTCGTTCCCCAATGAAGAATGAGGGAAGGTTTTGTTGTTGTTGCTGTTACTATTTAACAGAAGAAGATTTGAGTGCTTCTGAATGAATGATGATAAAGTAGAAATAGAAAACTACCTCGCAAAACCAATTGGAAATTCTGGAGGGAAACAGAAAAATGTTGCCATCATTCCTAAATTGCAGGATAAATTACCCAGTACTTATTGAAGCTAGAGGGGGAATGAATAGATCTGACCACAAAAATCACAATTTCTTTATCCTCTCAGAAAATTGCCAGTTCATGTGAGCAAAAACCCTCCATAAGCATCTTGAAACTCACAAAGGTATCCAGAACTGACTAATGAATATGCCATTTGTTCATGAGAAAGACAGTAAATTTGTTAAAGCACCATGTATCAATGCAGAAAGTCCACTGTGTGCTTCAATCCTAGAGGGACTTTAAGGAATCTATTCAACTATGGCATGAAGGTGAAGAAACCCACAGACCAGGAGGGACCACTGAAACAGGATGTAGTGCCCAGTTCTCCTTAGGCTTGATAATTCTCTAGTATTCATTGAGAAGCCATGCACAAAGGAGTCATTCCATAAGCTTGTGCATATTTTAGAGAAAAAACGATACATGTTGTACATATCCAGTTCTCAAAACCAGAAAGTCTGAGGAGTCCTGAATTTGATCTCAATGTATTCTTTTGTTTATATCAAAACTCAGATCTATAATGATGTAGCTAAAAATTAATTCAAGAGTTTGAGGATGGTAGGGTCAGAAGAAGAGATGGCAAGAAAGAGAGTTAAGTAAACATATCACAGTCACATTCATGTTTGATCACTTGATAAATGTCCAGTGATGACTACATACCAAGGTCAATGGGAAAATGATAAAAATAAAATGCAGAAACTAATAGGAGATTTCTCCAGGGCAACAGCAATTAAAGACATTGACCCCATACCAAGAACATATAATGCACTTTGTGAGGCTTGATGATACAAAATTAGAAACTACTCCATATTCTACTTATAAATCATATTTTAAATGTATTTTTATAAAACACTTCACTGTCTAACTGATGACAGTTCATTTCTTGCTGCTATGGCAGCCTATATATGTAGTAGGTGATTAAAGACTAGTATCTCTCTGTTTTGACATTTGATGAAGTCTGAAAATATTTCTTATACAGAATGTGTAATAGCAACATTAATCAGCTTTTCAAGTCAGTTGATTCTCAAGATGATATCACAAATTTTTATACTTTCCTTGACTATTAATTTCTTAAGGAGAAAAATGCCACAAACTAAGTAAAATGCATGTTTGCTTAAGTTTCTACTCTTAAAATAGCTATCAACTTTAAACACCTTGACATAATAGAAACTGTTATTTGCTTCAAGAAAATATGTCTCTAAGTAAATTTTAACTATAGAAATTCATTATAAATCAGAAAATACATTTATTACAAAAATATTAATAAAATCTATTTAGAAGTCCTATCATATTCTAAAAAAACTTATACCTATCTTCACAGATTCATTTTTCATTCATCAATGAAATCTAGATTTAAAAATATACTTCTTACATATACATATATATATATATATATATATTTTTTTTTTTTTTTTTTTTCCCCGAGGTACTGGGGGATTGGACCCGGGAAGCAGGTGCTTAACTGCTTGAGGTACATCCGTTTCCCATATGTCTTAATTATTTTCCAAGATGTCAAGCATATGCTTCTGCTTAAATTGCACAAGGAGAATTTTAAATATTTTCTGTATATAATTATGACATTATCATTACACAGATAGTATACATTCCATGTGCAAGAAGCCTTAAAATTCTTCCTGTGAAAACTGTTAAGATATTGTGACAGTTATTTCACATACAATATGTAGATAGGAATAGGGGTTAGTTTATTTCCATAACAGAAAATTAGAAAGGTTATTTGGACATTCCAGAAATACAGGTTTTAATTCAAGAAAATGATAAAAATAAAATCATTATATGGGAGTGGATATGGCTCAAGTCGTTGGGCACCTGCCTCCCACATGGGAGGTCCAGTCTTTGGTTCCTGGTGCCTCTCGAAAAAAAACAAAAACAAAAACAAGCAAAACAAATGAAAAAAACAACTCAGGGAAGCCAATGTGGCTCAGCAGTTGAGTGCTAGCTTCCCACATATGAGTTCCTATGTTCAATCCCCAGCCACCAGTACCTTAAAAAAAAAAATTATGTAGTTCAGATGCTAATGTTCTAAATAATAATATGTATTTACATTAAAGATAAAACTACTAAGGACAACAATGCCTAATTTGTTGGTTTATACCTTTCCTGGGGTCTAGAGCTTATGTTGTTCTGTCCCTATTTTAAGAATTTAATTGCTCACTACACTAAGAACTTTGGTCAAACAAGCTGATGGTTAAGGTAAGCAGCTGATGGTAAAGCTAAGATGGCTTTCACTAAAGCTTCTAGGATATTTACCTCTTTGGAAAATGTGTTGATTTTTTTTCCTGTTTAATAAAAGTAGCTTACATTAAAAAAAGGAATATGATTTTGTTTCTGTCATTTAAACTAAATATTAACATGGGAATTATGTATGGCATAGTCAAGGATTTTATAGCCCATCTCAACTAATTTAATCTCTTAAACTTCCCTGGATTGAGTAGTAAAAAGACCTAACAGACAATTTAGAATAATTAAGACAATGAAAGCAATTTTCATGTGCAGGATGCAGATTAAAGAGAATAAAAAATTTCCATTAGTATTTAGAATAAAATTAACCACCTCCACTGAATTACCAAATCCTTATGTGTAAAACTGGTAATACTTTAAAAGGTGTTTTTTAATAAAGACAAAGAAGATGAATGGAATAAATAAAAAGACATTTTCTATTCTTTTGAGATGTCAATTAACCCCAAATGTTTAAATTCAGTGAAAGCCCAATGAAATTCCAGTTGTTTTTTTAGAAACTTTGTAAATATTCTCGAAAATACATGCGGAGAAAAAAAGTAAAAATAGAAAAATCAATTATAAAAAAGCATGTGGGACACTTAACTTACCAGACATTAAGAAACTCTATAAAACCATGGGCGGGGCAGAGGGCTGTATAGTATCAGTCCAAGAACACACAAATAAATAAGAGAAATAGAAAAAGGAATTCAGAAGAGGAAATGGTTGGATAAGTGATGATAACGATAAAGTCAGAGAGGTCTCTGAACTCTGAGAGGAACCACAGCCCAACTTCAGAAGAGTCTATGACACCAGAAAGAGCATTGCAGCCAGGAAATGCCACTGAGAGTGTGGACCAAGTCAAAATAATGAACCAAGAGTCCACTAGTCACAGTCTTCTTTGGAGGTTAGTAGAGCTCTTAACAACCAACCTTCAAGTGCCAGGCTAGCTATATAATTTGCAGGACCCAGTGCAAAATGAAACTGCTGTCCTCTCTTCAGAATGCAAGAACAAAGTGCCATTAAAGGTACTAAACATAAAGTTTTTTTTCTTTCCACAGTCTCTCAATTCATCAGTGTTTTCATTTGCTATGTAATCTCATCATAAGTAAAGAAAAATTAAAATTTTAAATTATCTGAATACATTTTATAATTCACCATTATATGGTGCAAAGCCAGGTTTAAATATAAGAGCATTTATCAAATATAAGAGCATTTATCTCATATGCAGAATCACCAAAATTACAGAATTCATATAATATAGCTCATATGTGAATATATATTTCATTCTTACCAGAACAGTGGAAAGTCTACACAAAACTAACTCAAATGATTTTATTTTACTTCTTGAAATATGTCCATTACCAATCCTTTCTGCCTTTTGCTTGATGATGAGTATGAATGACTGAAAATAAAATGTACTGTGGGTTGCCCTTTCTTTCTCTTTCTATCTATCTCATCATTTTCAGCATAAGTGCTTGGCTAATGCAAGAGAATAACACAAGTAAGAAAGGTTATGAAAGGGTTCCTTGGTCATTTGTGTTTCTTAGAGTCCTCTGCCTTATTTCTATATTCAAAGCAAGTTGAAAGCACAGGCTCTTGAGGCTGTTAGTACCGGCACTTACTCATTCGTAGATAGAACACATATACCTTGTTCTCGCTGTGAGTCTTGCTGAGCTTCTACACATCATGGGCTGTGGTAGGTAAAATGTTCAGATGGGCCCCAGATTCCCATGCCCTGGTGTACATACTCTATAAAATCCCCTCACTTGAGTGTGATGTGACCTGGGAATGTGATGGGATGTCACATGAGTCGTTATGTTACATTATATAGCAAAGGTGAAGGGATTTTGCAGATGTAATCAAAAGGGAGAGCAACCTAGGAGGGCTTGACCAAATCAGACAGTCCCTGTTTAAAACAACAACAACAACAAAAAAAAAAAAAAGAGGGGGGTGGGGGTGAGGAGTTTATCTTAAGGTTAGAAATTCCAAGTAACAGCAGAGACCTTCTCTCTCTCTCTCTCTCTCTCTCTCTCTCTCTCTCTCTCTCTCTCTCTCTCTCCCCCCCTCCACTGCTAAGTTTGCAGAAGCAAGATGAGCTGCCAGGAACTCTACCATTGCAAGGAAATGGCTTCTGCCAACAAACTTGAGGGAGCTTGGAACCAGATCCTCCCTCATCAAGCCTCCCGATAAGTGTGCAACCCTGCTGACAACATGAATGCAGCCTTGTGAGCCCCTAAGCAGAGGACCCAGCTAAGCCATGCCTGGACTCATGGAAACTATAAGATAATAAATGTGTGTTCTTTAAAATCACTATGTTTGTAGGAAGTTGTCATACCACATACAAAACTAATATATGGGTCTGTGGAGCCTCTCAAATACTATATGTGAAAAGGGTGGCAAAGAAGAGTGGTAAATGCACAAATTGCAGGTATCTCCTTTGCTCACATGCATGCTCCATTGCCCCCTTAGACTTCACCTGAAAAACACACATTCAAAAATAACACTATTAGAATGTGCAATTCCGCAACAGCAAAGTATTGAACCATGCTTAGGGCCCTTCTGATCATAGAGTCTTGTGCTGATGAAGTGAGCCTTGCCCAAGTGGACAAGGACCAGGGACCAGGAAAAATTACAACCAAGGACAATATCTCCTTCTCTGCATAATGAAATATTTTCTGATACATATTCTGTCCCTCTCCTCCCATAAAATCAACATTGTCTTACGGAGAGTGGTTGTCTTATGGAGAGCAGTGAGCAATTAGGATAGCAATCTGGATACCAAGCATTACCCAACTGAACTGTATAAATGGCCACATCATACTTGCCTTACACTAGATTTTATGCTTCATTACTTTGCTGCCTTCTCTTCCCTAATCCCAGCAAATGAGCCTCAAAATAAATGCTAGATTTGTTACAAAGTAAATTACAAAACTGCACTATCTCTGAAATCCAAATTATAGGGTGAATAATATATTCTGACCCAATTCCACTCATATCACAGCACAAACTATTTTTTTAACAAATCCTTTACAGTTATACACTACCACAAAGAGAGGCTCTTCAACTCACTCTGTGGAACTGCGTTTAATCATCCTTTTAAGATGTTTTTTCCCTAGAGACACCAAAAGGGCAGAGAGTGTTAGAAAGATTTCTTGAAGAATTTTAAGTAAGACCATTCATCTAACTTCATAAAATCAACAATTTCTAAAGGCCTAGAAGATCAGAAAATCCTCTCCTAGCTATAGAATTCATATAGAAGCCTTGTTCTCAAACCACCTTGGCATTTGGAAAAACAGAAGTATTAATGTGTAAGTTATTTCATTCTCCCAAGGGAGAAAATGTAGTTGAAAGAAAGTGATTATGATGAAGTGTATCAAAGTAAGTTCAGTCTCCAAATATCCTCCAAAAGGTTGCAATCTGTAGCAGTTTGATATTGTTTATGAATTCCAAAAGTAGTATTGGATTGTGTTTGTAAACTGGTCTGTTCCTCTGGGCTTATTAGATTGTATTAGATTCAGAGGTTTCACTTTTACTTTATTAAAACAGGATTAAGGCTTTTATTTGGCCATGTCATTATAGCATGCAGGGTTGAGAGCCCACCCCTTTAGTGGGGATAAAACACATGGAAGTAAATGCATGGAGAAGGAGAACACAGAGAAAGAGAGACAACTCATTAGACATGATCCTGCGGCCCCAAGAAGAGAGATGAGGCTGATAAGTCTACAGCTGACATTGTGAAGGGACCAGAGCAGCTAAGCCTGGAAAGGAAAGAGACCTGGGAAGAGAGACAAGCCCTATGCCAGCCTACAGCTGAGATCAGAAGCTTGGACCACAGAGCCTTAAGAGGAAGGAGGAAGGCTGAACCCTTGCAGAGATGCCCACCATCTTGCATCAACACGTATCAACAGACTTTGGGTAAGAAAGTCCCTCTTATGGTACCTTGAGTACTAGGGCTTAGTAACTATAAGTAACTATAAGCTTCTACTCCAAATAAATACCCTTATAAAAGCCAGTAGAGTTCTGGTACTTTGCAACAGCACCCCCTTGGCTGACAAATACACAGTCCATGTGCAGGAGATCTTATGGGTCTTGAGAAGTTTCAAAAATCCATCCTTTACTCTTTACTAGGAGTTGCTTCTTTATGCAATCAGAGTGAAGAAGCTCAGAATCCATCCCATTAGCAAGCTTTAATTTCTATTATCTAGTTTCACCTGCCTTCAATCTTAGAGTCGACTTGTAGTTTTTGTAATTTTAACATTTTTCCTTAGACTCAACTTCCCTTTACCAATGCATCTCTACTTCTGCTTCCATTACCTAACTCCAGGCTATAATATCCTCACACCTGAATCACTTCAATATGCTGATTACCTTCATAAGAACTCTTTCTTTATTTCTAGGCCATTTTGTAGAGCATTACCCGATTAATCTCTCTTAAAATGCTGTCTCCAAAAAAATATCAAGACTAAATTATTCAGCCAAGCATCAAAGGCTTTCCCTAACCTGGGCTGCACCCACCTTGTCAGTCTTGGTGGTTTATGATGCATTGAACACAAGAAAAGCCCAGAAAGTCCAGCCAAGTTCCCTAGGGGATAATATTTCTTATTGGGAATTTCAATTCAAAGCCACATTTGTAAATTGAACTAAGCAAACATTTTGAGTTCTCTTATGTATGCCAGGCACCATGCTTGACGACAATGAGTAAGACATGTCCTCTGCCTTTGAAAAGTTCACTGTGGGGAAGAGAACCATTTAAAGGATTCCCCTTTCCACTGCCATCATAAAAACACAACAATTGCTGGAGGGAATAATGCATAAAATGGAAGAGCACAAATGAGGGGGAATAGTGGGAGTAAGATCAGAGAAAATGAACCTAGGAAAGCCAGGTGGGAGACACAATGGAAGAGGCTATTTATTCATAATCCTGATGAGGAAGTTAGGGCTTCCGCTCTTAAATTATATTCAAGATAAGATAGAGCTTTCCTTATGGTAATGGTAATGTTGTGGTTTCAATTAGAAGGTAATGGATACTTAAATTAGAGTGAAAGCAATGAAAAGGGAAACTCAGGAGAAAGACCTGTGTAATGAAGAACTGACAGGACCCTATGAATAATGATATCAGGAGAGAGAATGAGAGAAGAGGCATTACGTTTGACTCCAATTCTCAGATCTGAGTGCCTGGGGGAAAATAAGATATCGGTGGCAAAACAGTCAGAATAGAACCAGGGCTAGAGAGGGGAAAAGATGTGTGACATTTTAGAGATATTGATTGAAGAGATGCCTCTATGTGCAGAAGGCAGTGTACGATGAGGCCTAGAATGCAATATTGGTGCACATTTGGGGAATATATATAAAAAGAAATTATTTGAATCTGCATAATAAGAACATTAAGGAAGAAGTACAAGAAAAAGAGCTGAGAAGCAAGGAAGGAATTTTAGGACTCATCCACATTTGAAGTCAGCAGAAGATGGCATAATCAAGTAAGGAAAATAAAAAAGAGCAGCCAGAAATTTAAGAAATGAAACAATACATAATCTAGAACCTGTCAATCTCATCATGTATTGCTTTAAAATAAAAAATGGTGAATTATCCTCTGCTATAGTAAATTTTCCCCTAAGAACCCATTTGACACTTATTTGTTAGTGTCATGGAAATGGGGGGAAAAATGAAATTTCATTTCAAAATATGATGCAAGGATATTTTATATTATACACAAGGGTATGTTTTTAATTATGAAATGACAATATGAAAGAAAATCTGATGAAATACACTATAATTCACTTATATTTCCCTGAGAAAAATGTAGACACATGACCTCTCCAGCAGATGTGAATGCTCCCAATAGCCAGGCAGCTATAAACTGCCACCAGCAAGCCGTATGCTTCAGAACAATCAAAATAAGTGAACATTTAAGGTTCTGCATAATAAATATAGGCCTTGCATTAAAAGCCAACGTGCTTTGTATTTTTAGTACTAAGAAACAGGTCTCTTTCTTATATTAACATTGAAAAACCTAACAATATTTCATAAATCCAGTCCTATAAAACTGCAGAACTCCTACTGACACACAAAATTGCAGGTTTTTATAAGCCTTTTCTGGGGCAGAGTCCTCAACTACACAGGTCACAAAAGGATGTTGACTGGGACTGGCTTATGCCTAAGGGACAAATAGTTCAAATAAATCTAGATCAAAACATTAACCCCTAAACAATTGGAATGTAATCTAACCAAACTACAAGTCAGAGTATTATGAAGACTTTTTTTTAATGCAAAGCAGTAGGATTTGGTTTCAGGTAGACTACTATCCAAGTACAGCAACTTAATTGCTATATGATCTTGAAAATTTTAGGGAATTTCTTTTTCCATACATGTGAAATGGATGTATGTATATAACTTGCAGGGCTGTTGGGAAGATTAAATGAGGAGACATGTATAAACTACCTAGAACAGAGTCTGGCACATATCTGCACTATGTAATTGGGTGAGATTAGTTTTAAAGAATCACATAATTTTGTTTGATCTCCTTTCTCTACCATATTTTTATCAATTTGTATTAGCAAGAAAGACAGCAATTTTGTAATCTGACATTTTCAAGATTCCACATGATTAATGCAATTTCCAGCAAACTGTATTGCTAATTTCTCTAGCCTTTATGACCATCTATGATTAATGCTCCCTTAGCTAGTAATAAATGTGATAATGTTATGAGTTCTGTAACTTGAAGCATTATAAGTAGGACAAAATGAGATGATTTATGCAATCAAAGACAAATAAGACAGCACATACTTGACCCTCATTCAAGAATATAAAGTGATTTATATTAGGAGTGCACGGCTAGTTAGGGGAGAAAAATACATGCAAAGAAAAAGGAGCTATACTTTTTAAAAGTAGTATGAAACTTTATGAAATACAGCATGGTTATTAACAACATGGCTTTTTAATAGTCAGATGTGCTTCATCTGTACATTCTCTGTACCTCAGTTTCCTTGCCTGTAAAATGCTGACAGTAATATTTACCTTATGAGTTAATATAGTAAAGGTACATAGGTACATAACTGTCAAGAAAGAATAACTATTCTTTCTTGAAGTCATCAGGCTCTTGCGAATAAAGAGAAAACATACTCAGCTGGGATTAAGAAGAGAATTTAATGTTAGGACTATTTTCAGAAGTAGGGGTAGAATAAGGAAAAATAAGAGATATTGAGGGACCTGGAGACTGGCAACAGCTGGAAGCCATTCTCATACCTAGGTCTGCAAAGGAACACAAGGTGAGGACAGTCTTATCAAACCTGGTAGTCATAAAGCGACACAGAACCACAGCCTGGGGATGGGGAGGGGAGAAATATTTCTATTTCCAACAATCCCAACCCAACAGGAAGCTGGAGGACAAGGGAGACAAGGTGCCCGTGCCATGGGACTCCTCAGCCCAGCCAGCTCCAACTAGTGCAGAGCTTGTCAGAGAATGGACCTGGGAGGAGGGAAGGTTAAACAGGGGCTATCCAGCACTTGAGGGGTTTACTTATTATTAATAATGAAATCAATCCTTTATTTTTCAGAACTAATTAGTCTGAGCTCAGAGCCTTTGTTTTTCTTATCTCATTCCTCCCTTCCCTCTTCATCAATTCCAAGCTTATATTTTATTTTTCTGGGAGAAAGACGTAGTGTGACAGCTGTATCACATCTGATAGCTCCCAATGTTTTGATCAGTAGAGTGTAAGCCTTTATTTTAAGTCGTTTATATTTCTCTTTATTATTCTAATTCTTATCCAAAAGAAAGAAAAGTTTTGATTATTAATAAAGGCCATTAGCCTGATACATCTAAATTGTCGATTTGTTCATGCAAAACAGAGAGAAGTCAAAATCCAATGAGCCTTTTATCACTTTTGGCAATTGCTGAGCAAGCATAACAATGGCTTGCTTTACTTTTGGTTTCTGCTATACTCTCTTTTACCGGGAGATTCGTAATGTCAAGACCCACATTTAGTGAAAAGTATTACATTCAATCAGTAGAAAGACTAAGTAGATTAGCCTCAGTCATGATATTAGTGTCTGAATGAATAGATATAAATTTTTGTTTCAAATGTTAATAATTTTTATAATTATCACAATTATACATATACTCAATTAAAATGAAAAGCATTATGTGGTTTTACTATAAAATTTTCAGTAACCTCTCAAATGAGTTATTTAGGGAAATTTTGTGAAAGACTTTGAAATGAACCCAAAAAGATTAGTTGGAGTTTTCTGTGGAAAATTGGACATTAGCTAGCATACACTCTTCCTAATTATCTAATTCCATTAGATCTCTGTCTTTCATTGACCTTAAACTATTTTACAACTCTGTAAATTGTAGATAACCTTGTACTAAGCAAATAATTCTTGACCATAGACATGCAAATGAATTTTTCCAGTAGAGGGACAATTGATTTCCCTCCTACCTGTGAAGAAAAAAAACCAATATTGCATTTATTTTTAAATTCATTTCAACATTCCTGATTACCTATATATGTGTGATATTTGAATTCTCCTTTGAACCTCTTGTAATATCTTACTAGTTCCCTTATCAACTAATGAGCTAAATAAAATCCTGAGCACACATTCATTTTATATTTGTGTAAGAGTCATGGTTTTACCTTTTTAAAAGAAATTATTTTTTAACAAGTATCATTATTCCCAATTTTCACAGATGAACTGAGGTTCTGAAAAGTTAGGTAAAAAGCCCATCGTGGTACCACTAATAATCTGTACTCAGTATTGTCAAAGTCATGCTTTTCCCTTACACTATAATTTTATTAATGTAAAAAAAATCACATGGAATTTGTACGCTAGAGCAGTCAATAAGAGTGAATCATATGCAGCATGAAAATCAAATAAACTAATAACTATTATGGATTAAGTTGGATGTTAGCTGTGGGTTTCTCATATATGTCCCTTATCATGTTGAAGGAGATTCCTTCTATCCTTATATTCTAAGTGTTTTTATCAAGAAAGGGTGCTGGATTTTTTTTCAAATACCTTTTTTCTATCAATTGAGATAATCATATGTTTATTTTCTTTCATTCTGTTAATGTGTTATATTACATTCATTGATTTTCTTATGTTGAACCACCCTTGCATAATTGAGATAAAAACCAACTTGTTCACAGTGTACAAGTCTTTTAATATGCTGTTGGATTTGTTTTGCTAATATTTTCTTGAGGACTTCTGCATCTATAATCATAAAAGATGTTGGTCTGCAATGTTCTTTTCTTGTGGCATCTTTATGTGATTTTGGTATATGGGTGATGTTGGCCTCATATAATGAATTAGGGAGTATCCCCTCATCTTCAACTTTTTGGAAGAGTTTGAGCATAATTGGTGTTAAGTCTTCTTGGAATATTTGGCAAAATTCCCCTGTGATGCTATCTGGGTCCTGGGTTTTTGTTTTTGTTTTTTGTATGTGTTTTTTTTTTTGGTTGAAGATTTCTCATTATTGATTCAATCTCTTTATTAGGAATTGGTTTGTTGAGATCTGTTATTTCTTCTTGAGTTAATGTAGGTAGTTTGTGAATTTCTAGGAATTTGCCCATTTCATGTAGGTTATCTAATTTATTAGCATACAGTTGTTCATATATCCTCTTATTATGAACAAATAGTCCTTTTATTTCAGGGAAGTAAGTAGTAATGTTTCACTTTCCATTTCTGATTTTAGTTATTAGTACACAGAAAACTGCAAAAAAAATTACTAAAAGAAATCAAAGAAGACCTGACTAAATTGAAAGACATTCCATGTTCATGGGTTAGAAGACTAAATATTGTTAAGATGTCAGTTCTACCCAAAGCGATTTACAGACTCAACACAATTCAAATAAAAATTCCAACAGCTTCTTTGCAGAAATGGAAAAGCCAATCATCAAATTTACATGGAAGTGTAGGGGGCCCTGAATAACCAAAGTGGTCTTGAAAAAAAATATGAAGTCAGAGGACTCACACTTCCTGATCTTAAAATTTATTACAAAGTAACAGCAACAAATGCAACATGGCACTGGCACAAGGACAGACATATAGATAAATGAAATTGAATTGATACATCAGAAATCAACCCTTACTTTTATAGTCAGCTGATTTTTTATAAGGGGGCAAAGACCACTCAACTGGGAAACAATTGTCTCTTCCACAAATGGTGCTGGGAAGACTATATCTCCATATGCAAAAAAAAGGACGCCTACCTCACACCTTATACAAAAAAATCATATCAAAATGGATCAAAGACCTAAATATAAGAGCCAGAACTATTGAACTACTAGAAGAAAATGTATAGAAGCATCTTCAGGACATTGCGCTAGACAATGGTTTCTTAGACTTTACACCCAAAGAACAAGAAACAAAAGAAAAAAAATAGATAAATTGGATCTCATCAAAATGAAAAATTTTTGTGCCCCAAAGGACTTTGCCATGAAAGTAAAATGAGCACCTATACAATGGGAAAAAATATTTGGAAACTACATATCCGATAAAGGTTTAATATCCTGAATATAGAAAGAAACACTTCAATTTAACAATAAAAAGACAAACAACCCAAATAAAAAAATGGGCATAAGATTTGAACAGACATCTCTCTAAATAAAATATACAAATAGCCAAAAAGCACATGAAAAGATGCTCAACATCATTAGCCATCAGAGAAATGCAAATCAAAACCTCAATGAGATACCATTTCACATCTACTAGAATGACTCCTATGGGGGAGGGAGGAAAAACAGAAAATTACATTGGAGAGGATGCAGAAAAATAGGAACACTCATTCATTGCTGGTGGCTATGTAAAATGGTGTGACCACTGTGGAAGACAGTTTGGCAGTTCCTCAAAAAGTTAAGTATTGATTTATCATATGACCTGGCAATCCTGCTACTAGGTATATACCCAAAAGTATTGAAAGAAGGGACAATTGTATTAGTCAGACAAATCTGTTGGCTTTTATAAAGGGTATTAATTTGGGGTAGAAGCTTACAGTCACAAGGCCCTAACAAGTCTAACTCAAGGTACCATAAGAGGTACTTTCTTACCCATAGTCATTTACCACATGTTGAAGCAAGATGGTGGGAAATGTCTGTGGGGGTTCAGCCTTCCTTCTTCCTCTTAAGGCTCCATGGTCCCAGATTCTTCTGATCTCAGCTGTAGGCTGGCATAAGGCTCCTCTCTCTCCCTGGGGCTCGTTTCTTTCTGGGCCCAGCTGCTCTGGTCTCTTCACAAGGTCAGCTGTAGACAATCAGGCTCATCTCTCTTCCCAGGGCCTCTGCTGTGTCTAAGGAGCTGTCTCTATTCCTCTGTGTTCTTCTCCTGTGTGTGTCTACTTCTGTGTGAAAGTCTGTTTTATCAGCCCACCAAGGGGGCTGGAACTCAACACTGAGTCACACCCTAATGACGTGGTTGAATCAAAGCCCTAATCTTAACAATTTAATCAGGCTTCTCAGCTGAATCCAATACAATCAAAGGGTTATCACACCCAAAGGAAAAGACCAGTTTACAAGCATAATCTATATTTCCTTTGGAATTAATAAACAATATCAAACTGCCACGCCGATGCTCATGGCATCCTTATTCACAAGTGCCAACAGATGGAAGCAACCTAAGTGTCCCTCAACCAATGAATGGATAAATAATCCAGACACAAAAAGATAAATATTGCCAACCTCACTGATATAACATAATTAGGTAAACAAATTCAAAGAGTCAGAAACTAGAATACAGATTACCAGGAGCTGGGTGGAAATGAGAACTGGGCAGTTAATGTTTAGTTAGTGCAGAGTTTCCATAGGAATGGATTATTATTCAGCCACAGATAGGAATGAAGTTCTGATACATGTGACAAATGGATGAACCTTGAAGAAATCATGTTGAATGAAATGAGCCAGAAACAAAAGGATAGGTTTGGTATGATCTCACGGATATTAAATAATTAGAATAACCAAACTCATAGAGTGAGAAACTAGAATATAGATTACAAAGGGACAGGGTAGGAACAGGGAATAGGGAATTAAGGTTTAAAATGCACAGAATTCCTATTTGGAATGATGGAAATGTTTTTGCAATAGATGCTGGTGATAGTAGCACAACATTGTGAATGTAATTAAAGCACCAAAATATATATCTAAATGTGATTAAAAGGGGAAATTTTAGATTGCATATATGGTAATAGACTAAATGTAAAAGGAAATCCATGGAACTACACTACCCAAACAGTGACCCCTAGGTTTATCCATGTACTATAGTCAATAGTACAATCATAAAAATTTGCTTTTATCATTTGTAACAAATATACCATACCAATGCACAGTGTTAATAATATGGTGGTATATAGGAATCCTGTATTTTACGCATGACTCTTCTGTAAACCCACAACTTCTCTAAAGAAAAAAAGGGGAGGGGAAGATTACTACTGATTAAATAATTAATGACTAGAATTGCTAATTACATTTTGGCATAGTTGCTACATGGTAATAAAAACAACTGTAATAGCTTAGTTAAGCATAAACAAAGTAGCATTATGGAAACCCAGACATCAAACACATCAATAATTCATATAAACTAGAACTTCGAGAAATCTCAGGAATATTTTCCTTCTCTCCACTTACTCCTTGGATTAGTATAGAACATTTGCTGATTTTCGTAGTTTTTATACACAGTAATAGAAAAGAAAGAGTCAAACAAGGAGGAAAAGGATGTAGAGGAAGAAGACCAGCAACCTTCAGTATGTGATAAACTAAAAGAGATGTGTTGGAGTCAGGAATCCAGTTCACTTAAAAATTCTGTGACATTGGGCAAATTATTTAGTCTGTCAGGTCACAAAGAATTAAATAGCATTAAGAGACTAAGATACAATGAGTTAGTGACTATAAACCATCTGGCGCAAAAGTAAGTTCTCAGTACATTTTAATCCCCTTTATTCAACCCTATCCCTGCCCCAGACCATTACATAACCCTCAAAACACAACAAAGCATTATACAAATGGAAATTAGAATCTACTTTATTATTAAGTAGTGGCTGAGAGCAAACAGTAAACTTTGATGTTCAACTAGATTTTTTTTTCCAATCTGCACCTGTAAGATAAGAATTATCAATGACACATTTACAAAACAAGTAATTTTAACACATACATTATGAATATAATGAAAAATGTGTTTGCTTTTTAAAAAAGGACAACTCAGAATTTCTGATCTCCATCAAATAGCATCAGAGAGCAAGATCCATAGTGGTAACGATGTGAACATCCCAGAGGTACAACTTTTATGTTTTGGTTATCTTTGTACACAGATGAAGTGACAAGCTGATATACAGCCATAAGCCATTTAAGATGATACAGTGCTCTGCATTTCCTCACTCAACTACAGTTTTTTAGGGGTGAGGGTAGGAGGATGTTTGTTTTAACTTAGATTCCCAATTTAATGCATGGAGGGTTAGGTTGAGCACTGAGAACACCATTTTTCCCCTAGGTTCTTACATCTTCCTCAGTGACTTCCCTAATTTCTTCTTCCTTCAACTCTTCCAGAAAATTTCACCCTCATGGATTTCTCAATGGACTAAATAAATATAGAAACTAAATATTAAAACTCTAAACCTTCTGCAGACAAACCAAAATTATCTTCGTACCACAAACTAAATATAATGATTATTTCTGAGTGTCCAATTCATACATTATTAGCAAATGCTGTAAACTAAAAGGAGTTTTCCATCCTTCAGAGCAAAAAAGAATCGTTTTAAAGATAACACAGTTATCTTTAAATAGGGGAGTATAAAAATGAGCCATGGGAAGCGGATGTGGCTTAGACAACTGGGCTCCCGCCTACTACATAGGAGCTTGCTGGTTCAGATCCCAGTGCGTACTAAAGAAGACAGTGAGCTGGCACAATGAGCAGGTGCAGAAAGCTGACACAACAAGAGACACAAGAAGAAAAAACATGATGAGAAGCACAACAAAGCAGGGAGCCGAGGTTCCTGGTGCCTCCTAAAGAAGGTGGCGAGCTGATGCAACAAGATGATGCAACAAGAGACACGGGGAGGAAAAACATAATGAGAGACACAACAAAGCAGGGAATGGAGGTGGCTTAAGCGATTAGGCACCTCCCTCCCACATCAGAGGTCCTGGGTTCAGCTCTGGGTGCCTCCTAAAAAAACAAGGAAGACGAACAGACACAGCAAGTGAAAACCAACAAGGGGGTGGGGAGAAATAAATAAATAAATAATAAATCTTAAAACAAAATTGAGTCATTCCTTGAACTTCTAGCAATACATAATAAGTTTAAAGTCATCTTGGACATAGATCTATTACACATGGAACAATTTCTTTTGAGCAAAGGACTATTTCATGCTTATTGCCTTTCTACTGAGTTTGAACACATGGCCATGGACCTCCCTAGGACAGCCTGCAGGTATGTGCAGACTGCAAGATGTGTGTCTATCTTTATAGGCACTCTTGCTCACCTGGTGAGTAAAGGTGATCAGACACACAGTCAAATATCATCACCAAATGCCAAGTGCTAACCCTTTGTCATTGGCATCCCCTTTACTGAGTCACTAAATGTCATAGCAAGTTCACATGGATGCTTAACCTGATGATGATTATACTCATAATAGCTATCATGAAATCAGTTAGTTCAGATGAACCTATCATAGCTACCCAGGCAGAGTTAGGCATGGAGACAAACCTATCCCAGTAAATATCTGAGATTGGAGAAATCCAAAATTCCAAAACATAATTCCTGTTTGTTTGCAATATCAAGAAAATAGTTATATCTGCTAAGTGTGTTATTGCTCTCAATTAACAAAAGATGTGTCAATGGGTAATTTCCCTTTCAGGGAAAATTGTACCCATTGTAGTATCAAATGAGTCAAAGACCAAGGCTTGAATGTAGAACTGATGATTGACTCTTATATTGGTAAATGTAAGTGACATCTTTCTTCTGCACTAGCACCACATATCAGCTTCAGTACTTAATTAAAGCTGACAGCTCTCTCATGGCTTATCCTCTGACTTTAGGAAAGTGTTACACCTTCCCGCCTGAAAACTAAACCTCTCCAGGGTTATTGACACCATTTGGATGGATCCACATAATCTACAACATTTAGCACTTTCATTTTCCTATTAGGAGTCTATTTTGCAGTGGAAAAATGCCAGATTGTTAGCCATAGGGCTCCCTCCCTAGGTATGGACGGGCTTGAGTGATGTCCTTCTTGCCAACACTCTGTGGCAAACACCACTAGGGGATCAATCTAGCTATGAAATCTACAACAAAAAAGTTTCAGATCATCTGATCTCTCGCTGTACGTCAGGATGGACAAAATACCAACCTTTTCAAGCAGCAATTTGTCTCAGATGCTTTCAGTACCTGTTGTGGAGATGAGCTGTGGGACATGGCTTATCCCTTCCAGCCCTTCAATTCAGATAGGGCCAAAAATATTGGGGTTAGAATTGGCAGATCTAGGGCTAAGTCCTAGCTACACTGCTCACTTTGAAAACTTTACTTTGCTTCTCTGAGCTTCAGATTTGTCATTGTAATGTGAGGATAATGTCAATTTCATAACCATACTATAATAACATTTGATGGTCCATGTATGATTTTTGACAGTGTAGAAGCTGTTAAAATGGGAAGAATCCTGATTTTTGCTATGAAGTCATCTTGTTCAATGAAACCATAATTTTTTCCCTGATATGTTGTATTTTAGGAGTCATTTACACAGATACACACATACACACACTGACACATGCACTACTCTCTCTCTCTTTCACTCTAATAAAAGGTTATTTAGAGACCTCATATGCAGTCAGTAGTTACACCGCAGCCCTTGGCAAGGTAGGTATAAATGCACACTAAACATGAACTTGTTTCAGACACCTACTGAAGAAACCCAGATATGCTACAATGTTCCATATCTCAACCCTAATCACAGCAGCTTCAGCTTATTTTCATGCAGAGATGGATGATTTTCCAGTAAGTTAGGTACTTCAATTTATATCCTAAAAATGCCAAATTTGCTCCTCTATATGCCTTATAGATAAAATAAAAACATTCAGAAACATCAAATACCTAATCTTTGAGCATTCTCTAATGAGTTTCATCTGGAATTGCAGCTGTTCGGTTTCAGTCAAACCTGGATAAGGGGAGCAGATGTGGCTCAAGCAGTTGAACGCCTGCCTCCCACATGGGAGGTCCTAGGTTAGGTCCCAGTGCCTCCTAAAGAAAAAACAGACAATGAGCAAAAAACAAACACACAACTAGGAAAAAAAAAAAAAAAACTTGAATAATACAAACAACATTTGAGAATGATTGTTACCCAGTGTGTTCAGACCTTCTTTAAAGCCATATTCAATGCTTTCTCCTGTAACGTCTGTGTTTTAGTACCAGCCAAAGCTATTTATATACATCTTTACTCTCTGCTATTTGCAAATTAAAATCAATATATTTTGAGTATGCTTATTCAAACTAAACACACTATCTCCAGTTACTCTCTCTCAGAAAATTGGCTATTTCCCCATACCACCTCACTTTCCACAGTTTGAAATTTGCCAGATTCTCTAAATTTCAATTACTCTTGCATCAAGTTAGATTACCAGAAAGCAATATTTGTAAAACACATTACTTCACTTTCTAATGAAAGTGCTTTCACAAATTTATATTTTAATACTATTTTCACAACTTTTATAATTCTTGGATGTATATCCTTAGTCTAATAGCCCTGATGCATATTGATTCACCTCTCAAACATTGGGACTTATGAGAGACTGGCACTGGGCCGGGCATCACGGTCTCAGTGGTGAAGAAGGTGAACATGTTACTGGCACTCTTAGAAATTATTTTGTCTTGTTGGATGGAGACACAATAAAAAGGAAAACTGTTAAATAATTTAAATTGAAATTGGTGCTATGTAGAAAATAAATGGGACCAGGGATAGAGAATAAGGAGGCAAGACAGCTATTTTAGAAAAGAAGGTTCAAGGAAGGATTGTGTGAGGGGGTGATGTTAAGCTGAAGAATAAAGAATGATGAGGGTCTTGTCACTTAAAAGGCAGCAGAGAGAGCCTACCAAGAGAAGGAACAGCATATACCAAGGCTATGAGGTAGGAAATGGTTTGGCATGGTTTGAGAAAAAAGAAAAGGTTCCATGTGGCCAGGAGATAGGAATTGAAGAGCAGAGTGGCAGATAACAATTTGGAAGTGACAATGAGTAGCAAGGTGAATAATGAAACCATTGTCAAGTCCTGAGATCCAAGGTTATAACAGAGAAAACTGCCTCTAATTCAGAGTACTGAGAGAAAAGCAGCATCCACTGAAGGTGATGGGGTTTCAATCTAGGTAAGGGGGTCAAGGTTTTGAAACAAGGTGATGATGAAGAGAATTTTCTGATGGTCAGGAAGAAGTCCCAGAGGACACTGTGGAAACATTCGGATACAAAGAGAGAGGGCAGATCAGGACCCTTCAGAGAAGCAGAGGAAAGCAATTCCAGCTGGAGAGAAATCGCAGGGGAGGTTTCTGCTTTGGTTGGTGTAACCGTTGGCCAATTTGATGTAATTATGAATTCCAAAAATATAATTGGATCATGCTTGTCAACTGATCTGTTAATCTGGGCATGATTAGGTTATGATTAGGGCATTGAGCCCCACCCCTTGGTGGGTGGGGAATCAAATATAAAAGGCAAGGCAAAGAACAGAGTTGAAGCAGTCTTTTGAGAAGCAGTTTTGATGTTGGAAAGAAGGCCCCAGGAGAAGAGAAGCAAGCCGTTTGCCTGATCATCTACAGCTGACCTTGTGGAGGAAACAGGAGCTAAGCCCGAAGAGAAACGCAGCCCCGGGAAGAGAGGAACCCCTGAAGCCTGAACCCTGGCAAACGCCAGCAGCTGTCTTGCTCTGACATGTGGCAATGGACTGTGGTGAGAGAAGAAACTTAACGCTTTTTGCCCTGGTATCTGTGGACTTCTACCCCAAATAAATACCCTTTATAAAGACCAACCCATTTTTGGTATTTCACATTAGCACCTCTTTGGATGACTAATACAGAATTTGGTACCGAGGAGTGGGGAAGTGCTTTTGCATATACCAAAATGTTGGAACGGTTTTATGACTGGGTAAGGGGTATTTTTGGAGGAATTGTGAAATGCTTGATGGAAAAGAACCAGATCACTTTGAAGAGACTGTTGATAGTAATATGGATGCTAAAGAGAATTTCTATGATGCCTTAGAAGTAAATGATGAAACTATTATTGGAAAGTGGAGGAAAGGCAATCCATGTTTTAAAGTTGCAGAGAACTTATCAAAATTAACTCCTGGCGTTATATAGAAGACAGAATTTGAAAATAGCGAACCAGAGCATTTAGCTAAAGAACTTTCCAAGGTAAACTCAGAGAATGTGGCTTGGCTTCTCCTGCAGTTTATAGCTAAATACTAGATGAGCGAAATACATTAAGGACTGAACTTTTGGGCACAAAGAAAAACAGAAACTGATTCCGGAACTTCCAAGTTTCTGGAAATCAAATTCCCAGATGAAAATGCCCTATTTGAAGACTTTACTAAACTTGGAACTTGTAAATCAGAATTGAAGATACAGTTATCTCAGATAGACTTGTGGAAAGTCTTACTGTCTGATGGCTTGGACCCCTGCTTCCTGCATGCTAAACCAACAAAGTTTTTGAGAGAGCTGTATGAACAAAACCACTGTCAGCTTGGACGAAAGAGGAAATGGAAAGGAGAGATTGAAGGAGAATCAGCTTTAAGAAGAAAACCGTGGAAGGAGAGATCTGGGATTAAGACATCTCCTTGGGCCAAGAGAGGAGCCCGACCCATATGTACAGAGAGGGGTGTTTTCCCCAGCAGTTAAAGAGGGTGGATGTGCCCACCCGATATTCTGGGAGAGTTTTGCA
Source organism: Tolypeutes matacus (assembly GCA_026826555.1). Taxonomy (NCBI): domain Eukaryota; kingdom Metazoa; phylum Chordata; class Mammalia; order Cingulata; family Chlamyphoridae; genus Tolypeutes; species Tolypeutes matacus. The sequence goes on from JAKSZT010046586.1 coordinate 15,336,789, forward strand.
ACCCCATGGTGCAGGAAGGGTGGAGCACATTCCTCAAAGATTAGGGCGGTTAAGGTCAACACCCCATAGGACTGAGAGGTGTGTACCTGTCCCCCATGGATTAGAGGCCAGGTAGTCAACTCGTAGCTCTGAGAGGGTTGAGCCTGTATGCCAAAGGTTAGGGGGAATTGTCTTCACCTCACTGTACTCGGAGGGCTAAGACACTAATCCAAAGATTGGGTAAGGTGTGGCAATCACCCCAACACTCTTAGAGGGTGAGGTCTGGAGCTTGGTGGACACCCAGATGCTTGATGAGGGTGGAACCAAGAAAATGGCTGTTGGGCAAGCCTGTAGAAAGGGTGGATTCCCATGTGGCCCCAAGAAGAAGAAACCATCATTTTAAGAATGACTCTCAGATTTGAAATCGAATGGAGGATCCCCTGCAAGTTTACTGAACTGTAGAGGATCCATAACTCATGTTTAACATCCCAATTTCTCCTTATGATATTTAAAATGTTTATCTTTTGTCTTTCCATTTGTGGATTGGAAACAGTTAAATGGTTTTGTAAGTTTCAGAGGTCTACAGCAGATGGGATTTTGCCTGAAGACAAACTGTATTTCTTTAAAATGATTTTGATATGATTTTGTAGTTGAATTGTTACTGATTTAAGGTTTTTTGAATATTGTAATGTATTTTTGGAATTCAGAGGTTGGAGTATAACCGCTGGCCAATTTGATGTAATTATGAATTCCAAAAATATAATTGGATCATGCTTGTCAACTGATCTGTTAATCTGGGCATGATTAGGTTATGATTAGGGCATTGAGCCCCACCCCTTGGTGGGTGGGGAATCGAATATAAAAGGCAAGGCAAAGAACAGAGTTGAAGCAGTCTTTTGAGAAGCAGTTTTGATGTTGGAAAGAAGGCCCCAGGAGAAGAGAAGCAAGCCGTTCACCTGATCGTCTACAGCTGACCTTGTGAAGGGAACAGGAGCTAAGCCCGAAGAGAAACGCAGCCCCGGGAAGAGAGGAATCCCTGAAGCCTGAACCCTGGCAAATGCCAGCAGCTGTCTTGCTCTAACACGTGGCAATGGACTATGGTGAGAGAAGAAACTTAACGCTTTATGGCCTGGTATCTGTGGACTTCTACCCCAAAAAATACACTTTATAAAGACCAACCCGTTTTTGGTATTTCACATTAGCACCCCTTTGGATGACTAATACAGTTGGTAGCTGAGATAAACAGGGATGTGAGGCAGGAAGGGTCTGTCCTTGTGATGGTTACGCTAATGTGTCAAGCTGGCCAAGTAATGGTGCCCAGTTGTTTGGTCAAGCAAGCACTGGGCTAATTGTAATACAAGGGCATTTCATGGACTTCAATCATCAGCCAGTTGATTGCAAAGCTGGCTGATTACATCTGTAATCAACTGAGAAGATTGCTGTTAGCATGAGTAACTTCTCATCCAATCTTTTGAAGGCCTTAAAATAAGAAGTTATTTCAACATTCAGAGAGAGAATTCCCATCTCTACTTCAGACAGCCTGAGTCTTCTGGGGAATTCATTGAGCACCTTCATCAGAGTCCCTGGCTTGCAGCCTGCTCTGTAGAATTTCAACTTGTGCATCTCCACAGTTGCGTGAGACAATTTTATAAAATCTCTTACTATTTAGATATCTCCTGTTGGTTCTGTTTCCCTAGAGAACCCTGACTAAAACAGTCTCATCTTGGGGATGAGAGCGTACAACCAAATCTATTACTTACCTCCATAAGCAGTCTCCAAGGATGGCTGCCCATGAGACTATGGATTACTTCAGTGTGATGGGGTTTGGACGCCACAGTTAACTTCTGACAGCTATGTCATGTAGTGTAATAGCCCATCCTAGTGGCAGCTCCCCAGAAGTCATAAGAAATATAATGGCCCTCGAGGTTGGTAAAATGGAGGAAGCAAGGGCATGCAGAGATTCAGTTAATGTAATGATGTGCATGAACAGAGGCTCATATTTTATGTAACTTATAATACATAAGTTAAAAATATATAAATACTTTGAATTAATATAGAATTCTTCTACCTGATGCTTTCCAACTGGGGCCAACAAAGAAATTAATTAATTCAGTGGGTTGGAAGGATTTACCACCTAAGAACAATATCAGTGACCAATTAAAAGTTGAGAAATAGTTAAGAAATATTTTATAATTGGAATACTCCCCATAGAAACAAATAAAATACTCTAAAGTTAATGGGAAAGACAGAGTCAGAAACTATCATAGTTGAGGGAAATAATGAGGCTGCAGTTTTGAAAATCCCCAGCTCCACTAAAGTGAAAGATGGTTAATAGCTCATACATCATTCAACATGTACATTATATAGGTCTCCAGGATAAAGCATTCTGTTCCCACCCCCACCCCCAGAACGTGATTTAGCATATGTTTTACACATGAAAGTCTCTATCCTGTGATCAACTATTATCAACAGTTTTCCAAAACTGCAATAATAAATGCAAACATTTTTTTCACTCGTCAATTTTGCATATTTGTCAACTTACAGAAGACCCTATATGCATGTGTAGGAGAGAGGTCTAGGCAGCAAACTCATGAAAATAAATTGCAGCATCATTGTATAACACTTATATTAGCATGATGTTTGGTGTTGAAACAAAGAGTGGTCTTTCCATAAAAATATAAATCTATTTAAAGCATTATAAGTGACTTAAATTCTGCTATCTTTATTGCTCTCCAGGAGTCCTGTTGCTTTTGGCTGGCTTCACGCAGGCTCCCATCTCACCTAAAATCCAACAACACGCATTGTGAGGTCCAATAGGGATTAAGGAAGCACTGTATGATTGAGGAAATGGCTTCTATGTATGCCTTCCTCAGCAACACACATTCCCTTCGCCCCATTTTCCCGTAGCAACATTATTACCCAGAGTTGGCTAAATTGAGAGGTTTGAGGGCACAGATATCCAGACCTCCAAGTCTGTCCAAGATTTCTGACACCAATTGCAAGGAGTTAGGGTTCAACTACAAAGTTAGAGGGAGGTCCACACAAGACCACCGTCACTTTTGAGACCAACTGGAAGTCCAGAAGTTTCCCAAAACCACCCTCCATTTCGATAATTCACTAAAAGGACTCATAGAACTCATTGAAAGCTAATACTCATGTAGGGTTTGTATCAAGGAAAGATTCAAAATTGTATCAGCCAAAGGAAGAAATGCATAGGGCAGAGTCTGGGAGGCTTCTGTTTTCCTGAGGACATGTTACCCTCCTAGTAGCAGTGAGTGACAATATGCATGAGTATTGCTAAACTGGGAAGCTCACCCATGCTTCTGTATCCAAGAGTTTTACTGGGGCTTCCTTACATAGGCATGACTGATTGATTAGTTGATTGGCCACTTGGTTGAAATCAGTCTTCAGGACCCCATCCTTCCTGGAGGTTGAGCTAATAGTATAAGACCTAAGGAGCCTGCAATGGGTCACCTAGTTAGAATAAACTATCAGGTATGGTCCAAGGGGCCTACCATGAATAACAAATACACTTCTTTTGCTCAGGAAATCCCAAGGTTTAGAGGTTATCTCCTAGGAACTGAGGATAAAGGACAGAATTCTCTATGGGCAAGACCAAATTTTTCACTACACAATTATGAAGCAACACCTTCATAACAGCTATACAACTTGCACTTGATCCATAACATTCCTACCCTGTCCAATGCTCCACCCTTAAGTATTGCCCCACTACTAGGCATTAAAGCAATCAGCCTGTGCTAGACCATGCTAAAGAAGACTTAAATGCAGCCAAAGAACTTTATACCACTAAATTCTGCCACTATGGCTGTATGTTGGCCAGATGGCATTTGGATCATCGAAGGAGAGTATTTAAGCTAGAAGACCAGCATATCTGGAAGAAAAAGATAGGCATAATGTGACTCTAATCTTGCAAATCCCATCAAGATGCAAACCACAGTGCAGGGCTCATATAGTATTACTTCCTAATTACTCCTACCTTGGTGAGACATTAACTAGCTGCTTCCACAGAGAACTCCTGAAACATTAAATAGGGACAGTAAGACCTTTCCTCACACCAGGTCAAACTTGCTGATGTGACTTTGGTGATTAAAGTGATCCCTAACCCTAGAGCTGCATATGGACAAAGGGGTGGAGAGTAAGAGACCATCCAGACAATTGATATGCAGTGAGGTCAAAAGATGTAATTGCTGGAGGGAAGGCAGCAGAACCAGTACCCTACAGCTTGCCTGCAGGCTTGCTGGATAATCACTGGAACCAACAAACTTGTCCTGAAGCAGCCTTGGTAATGCAGTTGCCTTTGTCAATTTAGCTTAGGGCCTAAATGTTAGAGTCACATGACAATTCTTCAGGAAGCTAAACACCTTAATGGGAAAATAAGCTTCAGGTATGCAGAGGGAGGAAGAAAAAACAAAACTTGTCAAGGTATCACTGACAGTGAACTTGTAAATGAGAGAAAATGAAATGACCTAAAACAATGCTGCCTTAAGACAATCGTAATTCTGCCACTACCACCATCTAATGGAGAAATAGAATAAATCTCTCCCACTTCAAGACAGAAATAATAAGGTGATAATGTTGAATTGAAAAGGCTGTATTGTTAAGATATGGTTTTTATTACTCTAGAAGAAATTAGAATTTATAGTAGAAAAATTATAAAGCTTACAAAAGCTCAAAGAAAAAAAATCCCCCATAATCTTACCTCCCAGAGGTAACAACTATTATTTTGGCATTTGCCCCTCTATTTTCTAAGCATATTTTTACGGAGTTGGTATACTAAATAGGAAATATTAGATCCTGCTTTTTCATTTATTATAACAAATGTTTTCCAACTGATTTTATATTTTAATACCTGGCTTATTTCTTCAAATTATTTCTTTTATTTTAGCTCATATAAAGTGCAATGTAGTCTACCTTGTAATATAATACTTAGTGATACATTTTAAAAAGTAGTTGGAATTCTTAGTAGGATCAACTCACTAGGCTAAACAGAAGATACTAATTAGAGTAGAAATTCTGCATTCGACAGAATCAGAAACACTGAACCCCACCAAATATTTTTGACAGTGGAGGACAGTGACACCACATACGAATGAAGAGTTAGGCAGAGTCTCATGGAACTTGCACCCCATTAATTACGCCCTTTTATAAAAGAAAGCAAGCAAAAGTATCTAAAACAGTTCTTTCTGTGACTGCTCCTCCACTTCTCTATACTCTGCTGGTATCTTTTAATACCTATCTAAATGTCATCTTTTTTCTACAACTTACCCTGATTCCTTCTCTTCTAGGAAGACTTAGTTGTTCCTCATTTATGCTTGACAAGAAAACTCTGTAATTGATCAAATTTATATTATTAATTTACAGTGCTTGCTTGACCATCTCATGAATCTATAATAATCTTTGAAAATAAAAATAATACCTTATATTTATTTTTTCCCTCAATGCCTGGTAGAGAGTAAGGGCCCAGTAAATAACTTTTGAGAAATTGTGATTTAATAACTTCAAACACATTTTCCTGAAAATACAAGAAAGTGATACTGCACAATTTTTTAAATTATCAATAGAGCTAATAAACATATTTGAAGTATAAAATTAGCTTATAAGCTATGTTCCTGTATGGGTTATTTTAGAATCTTCTAACCTATGTTCAAAACCTCATTTCTTATTAAAAAAATCTCATTTCCTGCAAAATTCTGTAAAAAGTACATGATAATTTTGCATTTACAAAGAATGAAATGCATATTATTTTTGTGAGGATATCAACAACTTGGTTTTGTGATGGTTAAATCTACAGCCACAGTCAGCAATGATGGAGGCCACAGGAGAAACAAATACTCTACAGTTTAACAGTAGTTTAAGATTCTCCTTTCAATCAACCGAGCCAAGGAACACTATAAAATTATTTACCCTCTTTGTCAACTGTCAAACATCATGTCAGCAAATTCTCTACCCTGCTGAAGGAGGAAACATAAGAGAACAGAAGAGAGCTCAAGTAGCTGATCCACAATCACAAAACAAATCAGAAAGGAAGTAGTAATCTGTGATTATACATTTTCTCATAAGGATTTGAGGCATCATGAGATCTGTTTATAAAGCTCTTTATTCCTTGGGTAAAAAGCTGTTTTAAGAGGTAATGGAAAAGATTTTGAAGCAGGCTAGTAAAACAGGGAGTCAACAGATGGATGCGAAACCTGGCAAAAAAAAACCCACGTGAACATCAGTACCCCCAAGATGGCTGCTGGAAGACCCTCACGAGAACGCCCATTCAGACCGATATTTCCTCCGAAAGGCAGGAGAAGCCCCAGATATTCTCCAAGGCCCTCCCGGGGGATTGATGGGTGGGGTAATCAATCAAAACAGCCAACAGCTGGAACACCTCCCCTGCCATTAGCAAAGGGGCAGAATAATTAATAGCTTAAAAGGCAAGGGGGAAAGCAAACCGACCCTGTCCCTATGCCTGTTCCTCCCCTGTTCTGGCCTTCTTCGCTCCCACCTGGATCAATATACAAGTAAACCTGGGCATTTATAATCTATAGTGGGTAATTGTAGTCTGTAAATTAGCCCTCTTTATCGCTTTTCCGCCCCTTCCTGTCTACCTAGGACCCATGATATGTTATTTTCTCCCATTTCTCTTCCCTCCCTACCTTAATAAATTACTGGCCTAATCAGCATGACATGCTCTTGGAATTCATTTCTTACAGCTTAGCCAAGAACCTAGACAAAATCTGGCTACATATTCTAATGTCTTTTCTTAATTCTTTTTATCTCTTTACCTTTTGTCTGATTTTGGTATTCTTTTCTATTTATTTTAAATGTGTATAAAACATTGGAGAAATTTTTCATATAAGATGACATATTACACATGCATATTTTATAAATAATATCAGAATGTTGAAAATTTTAAATGAAAAATATACTCAATATCTAGGCAGGAATACGTGGATTTCCTCACAGACACCAATTCAATTTAAACCTCACAAATAAATTCAATTTTAATTTTACTTAGTATTGATCCCCAGTGAGGTTAGTCCAAGCTCTTTAGAGTGGCATTATCTATTATAGCAATCACCACGCAGAAGAACCAGAGAAGCAATTGAATCAGAGAAACTATTTGCAAATGGCCAGTTAATTTTAAATGAAATGGACTCTAACACAGAGAAAAGTATAAGTCCTATTCATTTTCTCTCTGCTAATGACTGGGGTTTCTCTTTTGCCAAACAAAATGAGGTTGATTTTGTTGTTATGGCAAAGCCTTTGAAAGGCATGGAAAATGTCTTTCTGGAAATGCCCAATCATTCACTAGCCCTGATACAGCATAAATATCCCTTTATAGCCTGGTGCTGGGATAATTGTTTCATGCTACCTACTCTCCTCAGGCAGCTTCCTGCTGGGGAGATTATGTACACTCCCAATCTGACCAGAGTAAGGTTTTCAGGGTTCAGAACAGACACATCTGTCCCCCAGTGAGGCCTGATTGCCTTACAGCAATCCCTAAAGTTGGGGGACATTTGGAGAGGGAAGTTGGAAAGCAGAGTTCTGATTGCTGATTAGAGAGCCCTGAGCAGTCATCCATGGCTCCATCTAAATACAGAAGGTGCTCTAGTGTGACATTCCAAACAGAAAAAGCATAAACCAAAAACAATTCCTCCCTTGTTTTGTTATGAATGCAGCCATTTTCATTGTCCAATTTGAGCCAAAGGTAAATAATATAGCAATCTGATATGAAAAATTCGAGGTTGCCTACCATTTTCACCTTTTTTTTTTTAATTTAAAAATATTCTCTTGGCCCTTTTGTAGCTTTGAATGGACATTTACAGTTTTACTATAATAACCAGGAATTTCTAGTAATGCCTCATTCTAGCTGCCTTGGAAATCTATATTCAATGATTGTCCAACTTTGTCAGCCTTAGAAAGAAAGATATCTCAACTCCTGTTTTTACCTATAAAATATTTTATTATGTACATACAAGAGATATAAGTATGTATTAAAATGGTAAGGATTAAAGGTGTATCATATACCCTCCAATCTTATGAACATTGCAAATATCATTAAAGCTTCCTTTCCCAGCCCCAACCCTTTTTCTCCCTGCCACTATGAGGTAACTATCAACCTGGACTTTTTCACTTATCATTCCCTTACTTTTTTTCATTTGTACTACAAAATTGTGGATTTCTAAAAACATATTATTTAAGGAAGCGGCTGTGGTTCAATCAGTAGGACTCCCGTTTACCATATGGGAGGCCCCGGGTTCGGTTCCCGGGGCCTCCTGGTGAAGGCAGGCCCGCCCGCGCGGCGTGGTTAGCTGACCCAGTGAGCACAAGCAGCAAGGGGGGGATAAATGAATAAATAAATAAAATCTTAAAAAATAAAAAAAAACATATTATTTAGTTTTATACTTTACATAATGGAATAACACTGAGTCTATTCATCTGTGATCTTTTTTTTTTTAGCCCAACATTTATGATCAAGAGATTGATCCATAGAACTGTATTTTACTCATTTTAACTATCAGATATTATTCTATTGTATGATTATATCAATATATTTATCCCATCTGGCATGGACAACATTTCCATTATTTTCAGTGTTTTACTATAATAAGTAATATGTATCTCTGTGAACTTGTGTCTGATGGACAGTGGCAGTAATTTCTCAAGGGTGTATACCTAGAAGTAAAACTTCTAAATCATAGAGTATGTGTATATTCAACTTTATTAAATAAAGCCAAATATTTTCCCAAGTCAATCAAATAATTTGTGTTCCCACTAGCAGTGTATACAGAAGTTTCCATTTTTCTACATCCTTATCAACACATGATATTAACAAACTTTTAACTTTTGACAAACTATTGGATTTCATGTGGTTATAATTTGTATCGGAAACAGAATACATTTTTATTTATTTTATTGGTCATAAGTATTTTCATCTTCACTGAAATGCCTGTTCATATTATTTTGCTAATATATTTTATTTCCCTTGTTATAAACTTTATAATAATTGTTATAAATTATTATTTATAAATTCTTTATTATAGATTATTATACTAATTTATATATTCTAGGACAAACTTGTTCTACTTTTATGTGCCACAAATATCTTCTCTTAGTTTTTGATTTTTCCTTCCCACTTTTTATGTTTTCTTTTGATGAAGAGAAGTTCTTAATTTTAAAGTAAATGAATGTATCAATGATTTTATTTATGGTTTGTGCTTTTTTGTGTGTCATTTAAAAACAATGCTTCTGAATCTTGAGATCATAAAGACACTATCCTATATATAATATTTTAGCTTTTCCTTTTTTTAAATAAAAAGTTTAAGTAAATTTTTTTTTCCTTCTGGAATTGATACCTGTGAATGATATTAAGGTAAGGATCCAACTTAATAGTTTTCATGTGAATAATCAATCCTAGCACTATTTATTGAATAATCCATCCTTTACCCACTTATCAGTAAGTTCACCTCCATCATGAATCAAGTTTCCATATATGCAGGGGCCAGTTTCTGGGTTTTTTATTCTGATTTACTGCCCAGTTTGTCTTTGTGTGAATGAGTATAATACTACCTAATTGACTACAGGTTTTTCAATAAATCTTATTTTATGGTAAAGGCCCCATGTTATTCATCATCTACATTAGTGTTTTAGCCAATCTTAGTCCTTTCCTATTCCATAATTATTTTAGACTGAGCTTATCAAGTTCTATGAAAAGCCTTTTGTAATTTTTTTAAAATATTTATTTTATTTATTTATTCCCCTCCCCCACTGTTTGTTGTGTGCTCTCTGTGTCTGTTTGTCTTCTATTTAGGAGTTACCAGGAACCGAACCTAGGACCTCCCATATGGGAGAGAGGTGCTCAATTGCTTGAGCCACCTTGGATCCCTGGTTTGTTGTATCTCTCATTGTCTTTCCTCTTTGTGTCTCTGTTGCGTTATCTTGTTGCATCAGCTTACTGTACCTGCCCATCACACCAGCTCGCTGTCATACTCGTCTTCTCCAGGAGGCACTGGGAACTGAAACTGGGACCTCTTATGTGTTAGGCGGGAGCTCAATCACTTGAGCCACATCTGCTTCCTCCTTTTGTAATTTTGATTCAAGTCAGATTGAATCTATAGATCACTAATAGTCTTACCTACATTTATTTTGATATTTATTAATACATTTGAAGGATTTTTTATATCTTTCAATATAAAGGCTTTGTTTTAGTTCACTAAAAGCTGCAAAAGCAAACACCAGAAATGGGTTGACTTTCATAATGGGGATTTATTTTCTTGCAAGATTACGGTTATGAGGCCATGAAAATGTCCAAATTAAGGCATAATGAGATGATGATTTCTTTCTGAAGACCAGCTGCTGGCAATCCTGGACTTCTCTCTCATATGGCAAGGCACATGGTGACATCTACTGGTTTCTCCCTTCATTTCCAGGTTTCATGACTTTCAGTCTCTGGCTAACTCTGGTTTTCTCTCTGCTTCTGTGGCTTTCTCTCTGTGCTTCTATGGGTTTCTCTCTGTGTCTTTCACCATATTCATCCCATTTATAAAAGACAGTAAGACTTTCCACCAGTCTTTCCAAGATAACTGCATCTTCAATCCTGATTTACAAGTTCCAGTTTTAGTTAAGTCCTCAAATGGGGCACTTTCATTTGGGAGCGTGATTTCCAGAGACTTGGAAGTTCCAGAATCAGTTTCTGTTTTCTTTGTGCCCAAGAGTTCAGTCCTTAGTGTATTTCTCTCATCTAGCATTTTGCAAGGAGAAGTCAAGCTGCATTCTCCAAGTTTACTTTGGAAAGTTCTTCAGCTAAATTCTCAGGTTCGCCATTTTCAAATTCTGCCTTCCATATAACTCCAGGAGTTAATCTTGCTAAGTTCTATGCAACTTTAAAACACGGATTGCCTTTCCTCCAGTTTCCAATAATAGTTTCATCATTAACTTCTAAGGCATCATAAAAAGTCTCTTTAATCTCCATATTGCTATCAACAGTCTCTTCAAATGATCTAGGCCTTTTCTGTCAAGCATTTCACAATTCCTTCAAAAAAATACCCCTTACACATTTATAAAACCATTCCAGCATTTTGGTAATTGTAAAAGCACTTCCCCACTCTCCAGTACCAAATTCTGTATTAGTCAGCCAAAGGGGTGCTGATGCAAGATACCAGAGATTGGTTGGTCTTTATAAAGGGTATTTATTTGGAGTAGAAGTCCACTGTTACCAGGCCATAAAGCATAAGTTTCTTCCCTCACCAAAGTCTGTTGCAGCATTATTCACTATTACCCAAAGTTGGAATCAACCCAGTTGCCCATCAACAGATGAATGGATAAACAAAATGTGGTTCATACATACAATGGAATATTACTTAGCTGTAAGAAGGAATAAAGTGCTAACACACGGGATAACATGGATGAATCTTGAGAACTTATGTTGAATGAAGCCAGCCAGGCATTGAAGGATGAACAGTACATGACCTCACTGATATGAATTAAAGAAATTGAGCAGACTCAGAGAGCTATTGTCTGGAAGATAAGTTTACAAGAAATAGAAAGAGAGGAGAAGGTTGTGAACCATCACCCATATGGACATAATCTATGTTAAGGTGTAAGAGTGTAGTTGCATATTGAAGGGATAGGACAGGAGGTTAGTGATATTATTCAGCTGGGTGGTGCAGGTTGACAGGTGGGTAGATAGGAAAGGGTGGGTTAGGAGGTCCAGGGTACTGGGGAAGGGTTGGGAGAGGGACCAGGTGAACACTGGGGATCTGCAGGTTTGTAGTTGAAAGTACAGAGGTGGGAATGCTCTTATGGCACTATGACATGGAAGGGTTACTGGTTTAGGGTGTTGGATGGAGGGGCATTCGGGACAGGGCGCACCTGGAGCAGGCTTCTAGGGAATGTGTGAGTGATCATTCTGTCACAACGTGTTGTATCAGTGGGTGGAGACCCACATAATGAGTAGGAAGGAGTTGGACTCCCATCCTTGGGAGGACCGATTTGTTCAGAAATAGATAGGCAGGAATCTCTCAAGAGCATCGGTGGTTCCTAAAAGGGGAGTAAAAACCACTGTGTCAAGACCTCAGTCTTGTTGCATGTAAGTATGAATCTTGTCATCAACGACTCAAGCCAGGGGGTCGCCGTGGGCCCCAGGGGGAGGGGGAGGGAGGAATAGAATAGATCGAATGGGGGGTATTTAGTGGTCAGTGGAAATGTTCTGCATGATCTTGCAGTGGGACACAGGACATGGTAAATATCATCAAAATTTATAAAAGTATATGGTCTAAAATGTAAACCATAGTATAAACCATTGACCATGTTGAGTAGCTATGTTTCACTATTTGTATATCAGTCATAAACAAAGATACCATCCACATATAAAAAGGTAGTAATATGGAGGGGGGGGAGAGAGGGGAAGGATATTGGGTATATGTGAGTCTCCAGTATTCTGTGTGTGACTTTGCTATGACCTAAGACTTCTTTGAAAATAAAATGAAAAAGAGTGAGATACTGGGGAATGATTGACGGAGGATGTCACGTTGCAGACAGGACACCAGATATTGTGGTGATGAAAGGCAAAATGTCAAAAAAAATTTTTTTTTTAGTATTTTCCATTTTTTCAATATCCTAATATTTTAATTTTATTTTAGTTTTAGTTTTTAAAAATATGTATGTATTTTATCTCATATTTAAACTTATCATTGCTATTTCATTTTCCTATTGATTGTATTTCGCTATTATAATGGCTTCATCTTTGAAGAGGCTTTGGATCACAGAAGGGTTGCACCTGGGGTGGGGGAGGATCGTTGGTGTGGGGTGTCAGGGATGGGGGGTCCATAGGAGGAAGTTCACCTGAGCACACATATAAGTTATGCAAAAATGTTCAAATGTTCACGGGACATTGTCACAGTGGGTGGAGACTCACACAATAACTGAAAGGATACTGAATTCCCATCCTGGAGGGCTCTGCCACGTTCTCTAAGGGAGCAGCAACACTCCCTCAAGTGCAGGGGCAGTGACTGGTGAAGGAGGGATGATCCACTGATGGGCCCTTGATTTTTTTTTTTTTTAACTTTATTTTGTACATTTAATAATTGAAAGTATAAACAATTAAAAACTAAAAAGTAAACACAGATGAATAAATATCATTTATCAATTAAATGTAATGGATACATATAAAAATTTTTTTTAATTAAACAATATGTTACACAATATATTTGGCTCATAGTAATGCATTCGTACAGTATTTGCCCCTTTGTGTCTGGCTTGCTTAACTTAATATAATGTCCTCCAGGTCCAACCATGTTGCCATATGGTTTACGACTTCATTTCTTCTTACAGCTGCATAATATTGCATCGTGTGACTAGACCACAGTTTGTTTATCCATTCCTCTGTTGATGGACACCTGGGTTGTTTCCAACTTTGGGCAATGGTGAATAATGTTGCTATGAACATCGGTGTGCAGACGTCTGTTTGGGTCACTGCTCTCAGATCTTCTGGGTCTATACCCAGTAGTGGTATTGCAGGGTCACATGGCAAGTGTGGGAAACCATCCTGCATTCCCACCAACAGTGAAGCAGTGTTCCTATCTCTCCACATCCTCTCCAACACTTGTAGTTCTCTGTCTTTTTAATAGTGGCCATTCTGATAGGTGTGAAATGATATCTCATTGTAGTTTTGATTTGCATTTCCCTAATCATGAGTGATGTTGAGCATTTCTTCATGTGTTTTTTTGCCATTTGTATTTCTTCTTTGGAGAAATGTCTATTCAAGTCTTTCTGGGCCCTTGATATTGACAACTAGGCTTGTGAGCCTTTGGTATAGAAATTGTAACTTACCTACTGCTATGGGGTGCCTAAGGGTTGCCTCCTGAGATCCTCCTTGTTGCTGAAATGTGGCCTCTCTCTAAGCCAAACTAGGCATATGAATAGATTACCTCCCTCAACGTGGGACATGACTCCCGGGGATAAGTCTCTCAGGCACTGAGGGATTGCTACCAAGCACCAATTAGCAATGCAACTGGAAAAAGACCTTGAATAAAAGGGGGAAACGATAAAGACAAATGAGTTTATATGGCTAAGAGACTTCAAAGTAAGTCAGGAGGTCATCCCAGAGGTAACGTTTATGGCACATCCCAGCAAGATCTCATAGACTGCCAAAGTGGATACTACCCCAAATAGTGGGGCTCCTGATGGCTCTGGAGACACTCAGATCCTATGCCCAGGGCAGAAAGCTCCAGAGTTTGGTGCCTTGCCAGTGGGATCTACTTAGGAGTTTGTGCTCCTAAGAGTGACAGAGTTGGACTCAATTATGTCTTCCCTGCACATGGCACATCTGTCCCTTCTATTTAAACCTATACTTGGTGCTGGAGTTCGTAAGTGTAAGTCCAGAGACTCGAGTCTTTGAGCTGTCCATGTGCCAGCTGGGCCCAGAACCTTGGCAGAGTTGCAACACCTACCCTGCAGCTCATTGGACTCACCCAGAACAACTGGCAGGGAGATGATGATGGACCAAGGCAGACCCAGGGAATGGAGAGAGTCTGCAGCTGCAGGCAGGATAGCACCATCCATCTTCCCCATGGGATATAAGCCCCCTCTCAATTGGGGGTGGAGTGGGCGTCACCATCCCAGAATCCTCGGGATTGGGGGAAGAGCTATGGACTAGAGTGGACTTACTGGTGTTCTACTATAGACATATTGTGATTCTAGCAATGAAAGAAATTACAACATTGATGTGGAGCCAGTGGCCACTGGAGGCTCTGGGGGCAGGGAGAGGGAAAACAGTTGTAATATGGGGGCTTTTTCAGGACTTGGGAATTGTCCCAAGTGACATTGCAACGACAGATATAGGGCATTTTATATCATCACATAACATGCTATGGTCCACACTTAAAGGCAAAACCCCGGGATGCATTTATCAATTGCAATGAATGTGTCACACTAATGAAGGACATTTATGTGGGAGGGTGTAGGAGGTGTGGGAAGTGGGGCATATGGGAATCCCTATATCTTTTGTGTAACATTTATATAAACTAAGTATCTTTTAAATGATAATAATAAATTCTTAAAAAAGAATGAAATCCTGATATATGTGACAACATGGATGAACATTGAGGACATTATACTGAGCTAAATAAATCAGGCACAAAAGGACAAATATTGTTTGATCTCACTCATATGAACTAATTAGAATAAGCAAACTCATAGAGTTAGAATCTAGAATATAGTTTGTCAGGAGATAGATTGGGCTTAGAGAATGGGGAGTTGATGCTTAATTTGTACAGAATTTCTATTTAGGTTGATTGTGTACTTCTGGACATGGATGGTGGTGATGGTAGCACATCATTGGGAGTATAATTAACAGCACTGATTTACACTTGTAAATGTGGTTAAAAGGCAAAATTTTAGGTCATGTGTGTTACTAGAAGAAAAGTAAAAAATAAAACATAGGACTGTATAACACAGTGAACCCTATTATAGATGATGAACTATAGTTAATAATACAAGTATAAGATGTTCTTTCATGAATTATAACAATCATATGACTCTAATACAAGGTGTCAATAATATGGAGGATACTGCAAACTATGGATTATAGTTTATAGTACTACTTTAATATTTTGAAATCAATTGAACAAAGGTATCACACTAATGCAAAGTATCAACAATAGGGGTCTATATGGGAATGCTGTATTTTTTACTTGAGTTTTCTGTAAACTTACAACTTCTCTAATTAAAATAATAAGATATATTTCAAAAAAGTGTGTATTCAGGGTTAATTAATTGACTTATAGTTGCCCCAGGATAACCAGCAAGTCTGTAGTTGCCAAATTTTCTGGATTGCCGCTCTATTTTCAGCCTCTGGATATTTTCCTTGCTTTCTTGCCAGCCCGATAATGCATTCAAAATTGATCTAATATTTTTCAGTGTTTGAACTCATTTTGAAGTTACAGGTTTGTTGAGGATATCTAGTCCACTGTATTGCCAGAAATTGAAAGCCAAAATTTTCACTCAAATGGTTTATAGCCTCATCATCTAACAATGATGCAATTCATACAGATGGCACAAAAAAGACAAAACTATATGTATACTGGATAGATTAATATTTCACTAATTTTGATCTAGATATCTGAGTTGCCAATTATAGTTGTCTTCAAAAAATAAAGGATCATTTTCTGCACTTAATACATTCAAGATTGATATTTAAAAAGATATGTAAACCAATTAATCAGGAGAGATATCAAATTAACCAAAACAGACAATAGACATACAGCCGTGACTACATGAAGAATCATTTTGAATCAAACAGAGATTTCTGTTGATTAAAATGTTAGCACAGCATTTAATGTTTAACTCACCAAAGAAATGGGAAAAGCCACCCTTCAATATTTTAAGATCATGGACTCTTACCAAGTGAATGGAAGGATTTTCTAGAATGTCACTACATCTGTGGACTTAATGCCCACTGCTAGAAAAGAAATGGAATCAAATATCCTATGGAACTCAGCAACAAGCTGGTCAGTTGAAGATTATAGATTTGTGGCAGGGATGCCTGCCAAAGGGAAGAACTTTGGTAAAAGTAATGCTTCTGAATATCTCACAGATGCAATCCATTGACGATCAAATGGATTCAAATATTTCAAATTAGCACATTTAATTTTTTAAAAATCATTATCCACTTCTTACTATTTCTCATATGGTAGCAATAATACCAACATTGCCTGCAAACTTTTCTTTATCTTCTTTTTTTTTTTTTTTCAAATCCTGCTGGATGGTACATGAGTCCAGAATTCAGAAACTTAACATATTCTATTATACCTAAATGAGCATAAAACGGAAATATTACTCAACATATTTAGCCACATATTTTTACCTTTCTTTTATCAAAAACTTCAACCAATATATTTTATTTATACTTACTACTTAATCTTGTATATTTTTCTCCTTCAGTTGAATAAATTTTCTTCCTCTTGAGTACTATCCATCTTTAACCTGCCTTTAGAATCTTTTTTGTAAATTGTCTTTTTGATGCATTTTTCTTTGGAACGTTCTGCCTCTTGATGGTTTAATTGAGTTAGGATTGTGCAATAAGCAGGTCCCTCTCTCACTTGGGTGTAATCTTTTCTCCAAGAAAATCCTAAAAATGAATAGCTTGTAAGTTCTGCTTTAGAACCCAGGAGGAAAAATTGAAAAGATGTATTTTTCCTTTGGTCTATGTTTTTCTGATTCTGATGACCTTCAGAGTAGTAAGACCACCAGGACCAAGAATTAGGATATGAACATAAGTGAATCAAGTCCAAGAGTTCTGCTTATAGATCAGGCAAGATGGAATACTCTTGATTCACATGTGTAGCAGCTCAATTTACCCAGGCCAGGGAGGTGTTCTAGTTATTGAACTCAAAGCTTTGGAGCAATAATTCTCCCTGGGATGTAGGGAAGTGCAAGGGAGAAGGATACTATACATGTACCCATTCCCCTCCAAATCCAGAAATTCTGACTATGTTGAGAATTTCAGTGGTACACATGCAAAAAAAAGGGGAAAGAAGAAAAGTAAATAATTACAAAGCATTGCCTACTGGAATGAATAGTGATTTTACCCAAAGCGTCATTTCTGCATCCCATGTGAAATGAGAAAGAGGTTAATAACTGCTTGAAGGTTGTGGGTCCAAAGCCCAGGCCATCTATCATTCTCTTTAGTATAAATGGTAACTATAAAAAAATCATAAGTCATGTCAATAAAAGAACAAGATAAAAATATTTTCATGAAATTATTAAACAATAAATTGTTATTCAAATAAGTATTTTAATTCCAACTTTTGTATTCATTTATGCTTAAAGATATTACCTTGGATGATTAGGACATTTAATATCATAATTCTAAAAGTACTAATATCTTGATCTATTATTGCATCAAAACTAGAATGAGACTCATCTTACTGAGCTCTAAGTTTAAAAAAAAAAATCTAACCCCAATTCTTTTAATTAGCAACAAGCTTACTATTTATAAAAAATTAATTTTTGATTCCCATGGAAAAAAATATCACCAAGATCACTTTCAGAGATACATGTATCACAGAATTCTTCACTGTCTCCTTTGTGCTGTAATTCATTTCTACTAACAGGACAGAAGTTTGGGGGGTTGCCACATTCCAACAGGAACCTGGCATGGTTTAATGAAGATTTTTGACAGTAGCCCAAAGTCCAACATAGCATTGAACCTCATCATCATACTGAGAAGCCAATAGTAATTATAACCATGCTGCTGTACTTAAAACTGCAATATAAAGATTCAAGATAGAGCTCAGAATAGTGATAAGTGGATTCAAGTGCCACCTACAGGCTATACCTATATTTAAATCTTTTCTTAGGACAAAATTAACAGCAATATACCAAGGGGTGGTGAGTTATGCTGCTCTCAACAAATAAAGAGTTGATTGTTGTACTTGGGACCTTCTGTAGCTTAACTTTATTCTGGAGGTCCATAATTATTCCATATTGAGCAATAATTAAAAATATACCAAGAACCAAAGATTTTATTTGATTAGCAGAAAAACTGATTAAATTATCTATTCTATTGGATTGTGGTGAGATTACAACCTTCTATATTTGAAGGATGACAAAAATATAGAATTCTAGCATATTGGCATAAATATTAATATGATTTCCTTACTGTGATTTTTAATATGCTTAGATTATTGACCTCTGATGGTTAATATAAAGTATCTCCTGACATATATAGACTATGTCTACATAGTAGTCAATGAGTTGCTTAGATAGTATTACAGATAATTTATTTGTATAATTACCCAAAATCATCAAATATGCAAAAAATACCTACCCTGAAATGGACACTGTGATAATCAAAAATCTAATCTGGAGACTTGCATTATGCAGTTTTCCTGTCTACCTTAATTGAAATTATTTGGCTTATGAAATTTTCCTGCTTTCATTGAAATTAAATGACTAAAATCAAATAATTAAACAAATATTTGTTGACCTTCTGCTATATACTAAACTTGGTAGAAAAGACACAGGAAATGAAAATCCTTGTCCCTGTCATCAAGTTGTTCATAATATAACTGGGGAGATCAGACATACACAGATGAAAATATAAAGGAGATGTCCAAGGAGTGTCAAAGAGATTGAGAAACACAAAAGACCATAGAAACACTAATTTTAATTGAACCTAGAATGGTTAGACTGCACTGGAGAATAATAGGGAAAATGTAATAAAAGATATTTAAGCACAGAAACATGAGGTATATATGCTTAAGAAACATTCATGTCAAAAAACATATCTTTTTAACATGTGTTCTGTGATCTATGATAGATCTTCTATGTACTCCTTTTATTCTCACAATAACTCTTTGAAATGGTTACTATTATTATTACTGTGTTATAGATGAGCATATTGAATCTTAGAGAGTTTGAGTAACTTGACCAAAGTCATCAAACCAGTAGTAGTAAAAATCAGGATTCAAACCCAATACTTTATCACTCCCAAGTGGATGTTCTAAACCACCATGCTTGCAATAAATAAGCCATCTGCTTTTAAAGCATGCAGTAAGGCATGGGATAAATTTGGGAAGTACAACAGCCGGGCAACAGATGGTACATTCAAATTGGGTTACTCAAGTTTAGTTTGATACATTGAACATTTACAAAAGTGTGGGCAAAGTGTAGGGAAATCACAAGTAGTAGGGCTAATAACAACCATTTCTATCTCTCAGCCTGAAAGGGAGGTGGGAATGCTTGGCAATTACCAAGCCCCAGAAGAAGAAAATCTCGTCAAAAGGGATGCCTGACAAGATGCATGACTTTTAGTAGTAAGGAGGAAGCTGGGTTAATAAATTCCCAGACTTCACTCCACTACTTCCTGTTTCCTTTCTATTTCCTTTCATATCTCCCACTTATGTAGTTCATTTGGGTAAACCACCCAGGCCACAGAGTCTTTGAAGAAGAGTGGAGAACGGATTTGGAGGAACAAAGGGAAGATATGTGGCACTAATAGGTTCTATGAGTGCCTTGAGTGTTAAAGCTAAATGGTAGAGTAGTTTGTCAGTAGAGGGCCATTAAATGTTTGGGGGTTTAAGGGAACTGCATATGAAAGAACTGCTTTAGGAAAACTACATTTTCATTAATGTAGATAGATGAAGGAAAAGGCTGACAGTAAGAACAACATTGGAGAAGCCTTTGCAGTAAGTTTTGTACACAGACTTATGAGCTTACAAGCGAGTAGTGATAGTAGAACAGAAAAGATATCTATAACATTGGAAAGGAATGGACTTGATTGCCAGTCACACTAACAACATAGTCCATTGTTGAGAGAATTTAGTTCTCTCCTCTGATTTCTATTTTGTCCATTTGGGAATTTATTGTAATTGATTAACATTCACTCCATCATCAGTCCCTTACATAACTGCTGTCATTCACTAAAAGGCTAACATCTGCAGAAGATTAAAACAATACATCTCAGAAGTAATGACCTCATTGGGGTATTCAGGAGAGAAGGGAAAGAAATAAAAAGACAATATGTAATGAAATCTTGTGATATGCTATTTCTTGTACTCAGTGATTTTACCTTTAAATTTCCCAATTGACCTGGGAGGTAGATAGCACTACCATTTTATAGAAAAGGAAACTTGTTCAAGTTCATATAAATAGTAATAAAAGTTATAATAATTATAAATTTATAATTATAACATAAAATGGCAATAATAATATTAATTAAATAAGTTATATAAAAGACCTTTAAAGATATAAATAGCAATAGAATCTGAGTATATATCATTGTTTTGGAATTTCTGTAGACTAGAAACCCTGATCAATACAATCTTAGTATAAAATCTATTGCCAATTTTAAAATGAAATTAATTTTTCAAAACATACTAATTTTATCTTTAAAATAATCAATTAAATAATATGATCAAAAAACTAGAGGCCCAGGGAAGTAAAGTGGCTTCCTCATAGATGGAGAGTGAAGAGCCAACAAATAGATAAATTTGCATTTTATACGATTCTTCTTTTGCACACATATGCTATATATCAAGTCTCTTGATTTAATAAATTATAACAATATGGAAATTTTATGCAAAATAAAATAAAAAGTAATAGAAGCCTTCAAAGCAAGACTATAGGTGAATGCCTATAAAAGCAGCTTAGTTTTATAGACATTCCTAAATACAATACCAAAAAACATCAGAGCAATTGTGGCAGCTGAAGATGGTAGAAAACTGAAAGTTTCATTTCAGGACTATATACAGCCATTTCTAGTTTCTACATCTGATTGATGCTGCCAAAGTGAAAAGGCTGCTGGAAAAGCAAATAAAAGATTAGGAAAATGGGGCACTCAAATCAAATCTGAATACTGCTATTCATTCTGTTCCACCTCCCTAGAGTGACATTTCTAAGAAATGAATTAAAAGGACTGATCCTTGAAAGATAACCTAAGTGATATTTTAAAATTCAAGTTCAGCAAAATTTATGACAGGGATTTGTTGTTGTTGTTGTTTGTAGAGATAGAAACACCATAATCCAAAGAATTCAAACCATATATAGGAAAATCTAAAAATTGGAAGTTTTAAACTTTTTAATATATATGATAGGTGAGTATGTCCTTTAATTGAGAGCTGTCATCATCAAACAATGGTGCCTTTTCATCATTTTCATAGATTATCTGTGTAGATATTTTTATGAGATGTACATTAGAAACTAGCCTCTCAAAATAAAATAATGCCCCCTTCCAGGCACCTTGCTATGTTCTAGCCACTTAGAGATGTATCACATTATTCTTTCTTTTTCATTCAGGAGTTCAGGGAATTCAGTTATGAGTTCAATATATCCAAAAATGGTTAAATAAAATAGTTATTCCTAGTACTCCAATCATAGCTGCAGGGTGTGGCCCAGAAAGAAAAATCTGAAGCCTATGCAATGAGAAGGAATAACATGGTTCAGTAATAAGTGATCTTAAAGAGCTATTGCCAGGCAAACTATTTAGTATTAATTCATGGCAATTTGAAGGAGATAACTTTGCTTCTGAGAGAAAGAAGCACCAAGAAAAGAGAGGAATATTTCCTAACATCATAAAGGGATTGAAGTTCTCCAGGCTTCACAAATAATTGTGATCTGAGACTTAAGTTCTTGAAATTACCAGGAAATGTCTGTGTAGTGAATCTACAGAGACACAGGACTATATAGTCTATAGTCCACAGGACTATATTCCAAGCCTCATCAAAGTATCTGACATCCAAGAGTAGAATGAAAACATCAGAGCTGCCTAATTTCAAAGGATAAGATGTCACTAGACAATGGACATGTCAGGGATAACCATTACGGACTCAAGATATATGTGTAAGTTACTATGTATATGACATGATCTTAAAATAAAATTTATTTTTAGTCTTGAATTATAACTCAAAATATAAAATAAGTATTACATGTGTTTATACCATTAAAAAATATTCTCCTTAACACTCAATACTTAATGAAATGATGAAGTTTAACATCACCCTGATATCATGTGGACATCATGTACCCAGTGATATGATGTGACAAGAAGGGCAACTCCTCTCTGTGGCAGTATTTTTAAAAACCCATAATCCAAGTCTAATTGTGAGAAAAACATCACAGAATCCCAGACTGTAGACATTCTATAGAACACTTGCCAGTACTACTAAAAACTGTAAAAGTCATGGAACACAAGGAAAGACTGAAAAACTGCCATAGACCAAAGAGACTGGGGAGGCATGGCAACTAAATACAGTGTGGTCACCTGTATTGGATCCTGGAACAGAAAGAAGACATTAATGGAAAAACTGATGATGTTAATGTAAGATGCTAACAATGGGGGAAACTGGATGAGTGCTACCAGGAATTCTCTGTTCTATCTTTGCAACTCTTCCAAAAATCAAAAATCATTCCAAAACAAAAAGTTTATTTAAAACATCAACTTATGACCAAGAACCAAAAGCAACATAAATGCCAAAATAAAAGTGCTTCCATGACATTGGACTTCTTGATATCAACGGGGGTGGTGAGATTCTGGACTGGCAGAAGCTGTGTAGCAGAACTTGACCATCTGGGTCAAGATGGATGTGATTATCATAATGGGTAGCAAGGCCTGAGCAGCAATCAGAATACTTTAATAATCAGGCTTCTGTGGTAATTCCTAATATATCACAGTGTTCTTAGGGGGCAGGAACTATGGAGGTTGCTTAATTTGTATAATGAAAAAAAAAAAAAAATAGAGGTCTGCTGAGTAATAAACTGAACTCAAGCACCACAAAGAGGAACAACCACCCTTCAATCACCCTTCGAATTAATGTCAGTTCATATGTCGGGAACTCTTTGATTGAAGGGGACCCTGCCTTCCTGAGAGGAAAGACCCTGAAAAAATAGAAATATGTACAGTACATATTCATCTAATCATTTTCAAAAAAACTTACAGCCATTTACAAGGGTAACTGTACTGAGAAAAGAGGAAAGCTGAGACATTTTGATGATTGATAAATATGGGATTAAGCACCCAAAATGTCATTATGATACTTTAGTTAGAGTATTGGTTTTATAGAAGACAGGTAATAAATGAAGTTTTTGTCCAATTCTGTCTCACAGTAAGTCCATGGATTCTGTGGACTCACACTATAATCATATCCCAGTTTCTACATGTTTAATTGGAAGTGATATTCTAAGTAGTTGGTGGAATTCTCACATTAGTTCATTAATCTGTAAAGCAGGGGTTCTTAACCTTCTTTGACCACGGTCCCCTTTGCCAGCCAGGTGAAAACCACAGACCCCTTACTAAGTCCACACTATACTGTGTATTATTTGATAAATATATTGCACTCACACCAACAAGTCCCCACAAGAATGTTTTTTTGAATTTCCGTTCAAGCTCAGGGACCCCTTGTTAAGAAGCCCTGCTGTAAAGTAATGTCCACTGTGATAAGTGGGGCTATGTGGAAGCCCTTGAAATGATCCCCTGTCCTGTGGCCAAAATAGTAAGTCAAAAACAAGACCACATCTATAGTATGGGTAGATTACAGTAGACTACTATAAATATAATGAACTAGTAGCCCCAATCACATCTTCAATGCTGGCTGTGGAATTTCTATTAGAACAGTTTTTCTTGAAATAGTTTTAATTAAGATAAAATGCACATAATATAAAAATCATTTTAACCATTTTAAGTGGACAATTCTTTGTCATTAAGTACATTGACAATACTACGTAACTTTCACCAATATCTATTTCCAGGCTATTTTCATCATCTTAAGCCAAAACTCATACTCACTTAGCAATAACTCCCAAATCTACCCTCCAGCCACCTTGGTAACCACTATTCTGCTTTCTGTCTCTATGAACTTTCTTATTCTAAGTATTTCATAAAAAAGAAATCATATAACATTTGTCCTTTTGTGTCTGGCTTATTTCACTCAACATGATATCTTCAAGGTTCATACATGTAAAATATACTAGCTCTTCACACCCATACTGTTCCATTGTATGGATAGAACATATTTTGTTTATCCATTCATCTGTTGAGGGACACTTGGGTTGCTTCCACCTTTTGGCTGTTGTGACTAATGCTGCAATGAACATTGGTGTACAAATATCTGTCCAATTCCCTGCTTTCAATTCTTTCCGGTATATAAGTATGAGTGGAATTGCCAGGTAATACAGTGATTCTATGTTCACTTTTCTGAGAAACCACCAAACTGTTTTCCACAGTGGCTACACCATTTTACATTGCTACCAGCAATGAACAAGGGATCCTATTTCTCTGCATCCTTGGCAACACTTGTTATTTTCGTTTTTTTTAATACTAGCCATCCACTACTAAATGGATTCTCATTGTAGTTTCGATGTGCATTTCTCTAATGGCTAATGATGTTGAACATCTTTTCATATACTTAATGGCCATTTAAATATTCTTGGGAGAAATGTCTATTCAAATACTTGCCCCATTTTTAATTGGGTTGATTGTCTTTTAGTTGTTGAATTGCAAGAGTACTTTATATATTCTGGCTATTAAACCCTGATGACATATATGGTTTCCAAATATTTTCTGCCATTCTGTAGCTGCCTTTTTACTTCCTGATAATGTCCTTTGATGCACAAAAGTTTTTAATTTTGATGAAATCCAGTTTATCTATTTTCTCTCTTGTTGCTTATGTTTTTGGGGTTACAATCTTAAAATTCATTGCCTATTACAAGGGCCTAAAGATATTTCCAAAGTTTTCTTGTAAGAGTTTTATAGTGTCAGTTCTTATATTTAAGTTGTTGATACATTTTGAATTAACTTTTGTATATGATGAAAGGTAAGGGTCCATATGCATTCTTTCACATGTTGATTTCCAGTTGTCCCAGCACCATTTGTTGAAGAGACTAATCTTGCCTTTTGAATGGATTTGACACCCTTGTCAAAAGTCAGTCGACTGTAGATGTGTAGATTTAACTCTGAAATCTCAATTCTATTCCATTTTCCTAAATATCTATCCCTATGCCAGTACTACACTCTTAATTACTGTGGCTTTGTACTAAGTTTTGATATCAGTAAGTGTGAGTCCTTCAACTTTGTTCTTCTTTTTCAAGTTTGTTTTGGCTATTCTATTACTAGAATGGTTTTTATATTGCCTTTTTTTGCCACAAAACTGTATAAACTCTCATGTTCTCTACTTTAGTTTGCTAGGGTTGTTAGGACAAATTCCACATGACGGGTTGGTGTGAATAACAAGTTTTTATTGTCTCACGGTTTGGGAGTCTATGAGTCAAACATCAAGTTATTGCCAGACCAAGCTTTCTCCCAGAGTCTATAATATTATGGTGTTATCTTCTTGCAATCCTTTGTCACATTGAGATCTGTCTCTTCTTCTCTAGTTTGTCTTTACTCACTGCATCTGAATTTCCTCTGCTTATAAGGACTTCAGCCACATTAGAATATGGTCCACCCTGATTTCATTTGGCCTCATCTAAATAGGGTCTTTGAAGTTTCTATTTACAAATGAGTTCAAACCCACAGTTCCGGGGGTTGGGACTTAAACATGTCTTTGTGGGCATGTGATTCAATATACCATATACATATTTTTTATCATAATATAGCCCACAGCAATCTTATTTGCCTTGATCCTCCTCATTTCATCAGGTTGATCCACTATATTAATGGTATCATGCTAATTGGATGTGGTGAACAATTCATGTCATTTAACTTACATGCCCTAGTGCATACATAGTAGAGAGTATGACTTAAATTCTATGAAGTTTCACAGACCTGACACATCAATGCAATGTTTATGGGTCCAAATTACTGGGAAGTGCCAGATCATCCCTAAAAAGGGGGAAAAACTGTTGAATCAATCTTCCTACAAGTATGCAAATTGGCAAAGAATTTGTTAGGCTTGTTTGAATTTTTGAGGTAGAATATACTGCACGTGGGAATATTGCTTTGACCCATTTATTGGATGACCCAAAACTATAATATTTTTACTGGGGTAGAGAACAAGAAAAGGTTTTGCAACAAGTCCAAGTAAAGGAACAAGCTACCTTGCAACCTGGACTACATGATTTTTCAAATCCAGTGGTGCTAGAAATATCTAACATAAATAAGGATGTTTGGTGGCTCTTCTGTCAAAAGCCAATAAGAGAATCCAAGTGCAAACTCAAGGACTTCCATTTCATGGGTGAATGAAGAAATCAAACAGAAAATAAGAATACAACTTAAATAAAAATAAAAAATAAAAGAACATAGTATAGCACTAAATTCTTATATTAGAAAAGCAGAAAGTTTTGAAATCAATGATCTCAACTTCTATCTTAATAAACTAGGACAACAAGACCAAATAAATTTAAAGTAGGCAGAAGAACATACATTTTAAAAAACAGGAACAGTGAAATAGAAAACAGAAAAACAATCAAGAAAAATCAATGAAAACAAAGGCTAGTTTTTTGAGAAGATAAATAAAATTGATAAAACTCTAGTGAGACTGATGAAGAAAAAAGGAGAGAAAAAAATACCAATATCAGAAATGAGAGAGGTGATATTACAGATTATATTGATATTAAAGGAATAACAAGGAAACAGCATGAAACACAGTTTGCCAAGAAATTTGACAATTTAGATAAAATGGACAAATTATTTGAAAGACACAAACCACCAAAGCTTACTCAAAAATAAATAGCCTGAATTGTCCTATATATATATTAAAGAAATGGAATCTGTAGTTAAAGAATCATTATCAAAAGAAAACACTAGGTCTAGACGACTTTAGCAGTGAATTCTACCAGACATTTGTGGATGAATAATATCAATTCTACACAAACTCTTCAATAAAATTGAAAGGAAGGAATGTTTGCCAACTCATCCTATGAGGCCATGATCCTATGATACTAAAACCGGTCAAGAAAATAAAGAGAGGGAAGTGGCTGTGGCTCAATCAGTAGGGCTCCCGTTTACCATATGGGAGGCCCTGGGTTCGATTCCTGGGGCCTCCTGGTGAAGGCAAGCCCGCCCGCACGGCGTGGTTAGCTGACCCAGCGAGCACAAGCAGCAGGGGGGGATAAATGAATAAATAAATAAAATCTTTAAAAAAAAAAAGAGAAAAGAAAACTACAGACCAATATCCCTCATGAACATAGATACAAAACTCTTAACAAAATTATAGTAAGTTTAACCTAACAATACATAAAACGTGGTGTTTATCCTAAGAATGTAGACTTAGTTTATCATTCAATAATCATTCAATGTAATTCACAATATTAAAATACTATTAAAAAGTATATATAATTTCAAAAATACAGGAAAACCATTTTAAAAGTCCAACCTCCAATCTTGATAAAAACTTACAGCAAACTAGGAATATAAGGGACCTGTCACGACCTGATAAAGGGCATCTCTGAAAATCCCACAGCTAATATCATCCTAATGGTGAAGCATTGACTCCTTTCTCCATAATATTAGGAACAAGGCAAGGATATCCTCTCTCTTCCTTTCCATTCAGTATTGTACTAGAGGTTCTAGCCAGTGCAACAAGGGAAGAAAAAGAAAGAAAAGACATTCAGATTGGAGAGTAAGAAATAAACCTATCTATATATGGAGATCATATGATCATCTAAGTATAAAGTTTGATGGAATAAACAAAAAGTTAGTAGAATTAAATAAGGGAATTTTAGCAAGTTTGCTGGATACAATATCAATACACAAAAATGAACTATATTTCTATATTATAGCAGCAAAAAGTCTGAAATTGAAAATTAAAAATCAACATCAGTTACTATGGCACTGAAAATATGAAATACCTAGGGACCAATCTGACAAAAGATGTGCAAGTTCTATACACTGAAAACTATGAAATATGTGAAAGAAATTAAAGAAGATCTAAATATATGGAGACAGATAATTGTGTTCATGGATCAAAACATTCAATATTGTAATATTGTTATTTGTGCAATCAAACCAATTCCAATCTAAAATATCAGCATATTTTTTGTTAAAATGGACAAGCAGATTCTAAAATTCTTATGGAAGTGCAAAAGACCGAAAATAGCCCAAACAACATTGAAAATGGAAAACAAAATTGGATATCTTATATATCTGATTTCTCAACTTATTATGGAGTGTTAGTAATCAATATAGTGTGATATTAGTGTAAAGATGAACAGATCAACAGAACAGAATGAAGTTCAGAAATAGACCAACATACCTATATGCTCAATTGATTTTTGACAAAGGTACAAAGGCAATTCAGTATAAAATGATATTCTTATCAACAAATGTTTCCGGAATAATTGAATAACCATATATAAAATGCATTTGCTAACCAAATATTCTTGAAGATAGTTCAGGACAAAGGCAGCCAGTGCCTCCATTCACTTGATATGCAGAGATGTAAGAGACCTGTGGAGAATTGCCTCTCACCACCCAAGAATGGAGAAAGGAGACATTACGAAGAATTGACAAAATATGCCATGATGGAAAAAAATCCTTATAAAATGAAGCTACCTTACAACTGTGCCTGTCAAATAGGATTTTCCTGCTTTCCTTAAAGCTCCTATTTTTTCCACCACAAGGACTAAATCTCTCAGGGGTCAGTAACAGAAGCTAGAGAAAAATTGGTGGAGGATGTTCATCAACCAGAAGTTAACAGTACCCCAACTATTCTCCAGATTTTCTTAGATTTACCCTACTGAAGCCTTAGCTGGAGGAAAGCAATCTCTAGATAAATATTATATTAATAACTTTTATATGGAATTAGGTATTCTTAATTTAGACTGATCCTTGGGTCTTAATATGTAAATTCATGGAATTTTATAAGTTTCCATCCAAGAGCCAGGAAACACTAGCCCCACTGAGCAAATTAAAGGGCCATAAGAGAAAGCAATAAAGTTGCTTTATGTTTGCATCCCACTAGCAGTACTAATATATCAACATACCACTATATATATATATATATAGAAAAATGCCTGTTAAAAGTAGTTACTGCTAAGAAATTGAAATTTTACCATTTTACCACGTAGATACAAAAAAATTTTTTACAAATAATATAATGTTGCTAAAAAGGAAAAACTCATCATCAATTTAAGGTACTAAAATAAATTGAAAAGAGAGAAAATTTGGAGTCAGACTGAACCCTGACTAATACGTAAGTTAAGCAACATCATTTCATAAATTACTTTCTTTCTTCAAGCACCATACTGTCACAATAAAGGTGCCTTCAATATAGCCAGAGATATACTTGCTAAGCCACACACAGGAAGCTAGACTATATCCAGCACACTTGTCTGTTATATGCCAAAAGATCAGAGTGTGGGACTGTGAGAGTAAAACTCAGCTTGTCCACAATAGCACTTTGGAGAAACATATTAGATTCTGGGCAAAAGGAAACTGAGGACCAGGACTCCATTGTTAGCTGGGAAACAGTGATGCAGAAGGTAGAGAAACTAGAATCACAGCATGGAAAATGGAGAAAACAAAGCAAATGTCATTAGAACAAGACTGCATTCTGGCTACACCAGCCGGAAACAAATTCTCCCTGAGAAAAAGTATGAGTTCACAGATAAATGTCTGTGGGAAACAATTTATCCAGTGTGCTAGCCTAAATATTAAACCAGTCAGTAATACTATAAACATTATTCAATTTTATATGTTGAATTAAACCTGAAAAGTAATGCAGCAGCACATACATTTGATTCACTCAGAGATGTATTTAAAATGCCAGTGAAAAATTCCTCTCTACCAACAAGCTTCAGGAGGATGCAAGAGGACACTAATTTTCTCCCATCTTCAAAGAAATTGATCAGAATTATCTTGTCTAATTGTATTAAATGTCATTACCTCTAGATATTTTGTATACAATGTTTTATTGAGTCTGGCAAAAATGTTTTCCTTCCAAATGAAGCACAATCTAAACCCTAGTGCTTCACAAATGTGAGAACTTCTGAAATCTTGAATCAAATCAATTCCTGCTGCACTTATAATGTCTCACACAATCAGTTTTTTAACTAGAAATACTTTCAGTAAAGGCAATATGTTCACTTCCTTATATAACCATTGTTATCATCAGAAAGGAGACTGATAACACTGACAGGGTTTACAACCTTCTATCTCCATATTTCCCACAGATAGCAAAAAAATGGAGTCCCTACTTTTGAGAACTAGCAAATTAGGACAGTAAGTTGGGTACTTAAGCAAATAAAGGAAGAATGAATAATGAGAAAATTTCAATAACATATACACCAAGAGAAAAAAAATACACCATAATGACCTTTTGTCGAGGATTAGAATATTAAGTATATTTTGTAAGAATGGTGAATTGATAAAAATTACTAGAAAATCTGAAATTAAATCCCTAATAGCTGAGCACATTCTCGCTGTTCATTCAGAGGTGGTCTTACTGTTGGAAGTGGTCCTATTAGAGGCTGCTCTCCTAGAGAGATTTGTTTCCAGGATGTAAAGATGGAAGTACTCTCTGAATGAAGGGAAATTTGTTTGCTGAAATTAAAGGAAGGTGCAGATCAAAAACCATGCCAGAGGGGCATGCTCCAAAATGCCAGAGGAAGGCAAAAGCAGATATAAAACCTCAGACACAGTGATAAGCTTCTGAGGCCAAGTTACAACAAAGTACTTAGGAGCAAAGGATGTAGAACAGAAGTTCTTAACCAGGGGGTCTTAACCTTGGGGGTGTCCATGGAAAGATTTCAGGGGATCTATGAGCTTGAATTGAAAAACATCAACTTTATTAGATGTCCAACATGATATGTGTGTTGCCTTGTCAAATACTACACCACAGTTTAATGTTCTCATTCAAGATAAACAACAACAGTCTGCACATTAACATGTCCTTTAAGAATAAATTTTAAATTTCCTATAATTTTTATGTATTGGATTATTATTTAATGTGTTAAGAAAGAAGCACAAATGTATAGTAGTATATCATTTTTTATTTTAGTAACTATATTTCAATATATGTAACTGATTTCCTTTGTCATTTTATTTTATTTTTTTTTATTTTTTTTTTTATTATGGGTAAAAATCAAAATTCTCACAATACATACAAACATTTGCAAAATGATATATAAATATATATGCATATATGTGTTTTTGCTTACAAAAATGTTATATATATATATATATATATATATACACATATATTTTAAGAGGTGCTTAGATTACCCAAAATATTACACGGAAAACTGTCATTTTATTTTATGCATCTAAAAACATTATTCTTGTAGGGATGTGTTGGTACCGGTGTGATATATTTATTATATAAAACACAGTATAGAGTGGACTTAGTATGATTTTTATTTTGTAGCATGTTCTGAGTGCAGTGGATAACTGCCTGCAAAAAGGTTGGTAAGGATGGAGGAGATGGTTTTATGACGCTGTGGGAAAACTCGAATTTCTAAATGTTTACTGAAAATGACCATTTGAACAGATGTTGACCCATGTTAGGTTATCAGGGATTGAAATTATGGGAAAGTTGTAAAACATAATTTTGAATAATCCTAAATTTAATTTAAAGACATGCCAATGTTGAGTGTCATAAAACTATCTGCCACTACATTCCAAGAAGGGGTTTGTGGTTTTCACTTGACCGGCAAAGAGGTCCATGGAACAAAAAAGGTTGAGAACCCTCGATGTAGAGTGAGTGTATGGAGCAATTGCTAGACTCATTAGCTAGAGTTTGCTTCTGAACATCTACTTCTGTGTGATGAAGTGTGGTACCTTCTTTACAATCATGTTTGGGTATGAGTTGGGGCTTCAAGAGGAATTACACGTATTTACTAAATGTTTAAAGAGGATTCCTCAACCGTTTAGGCAGGAATCAAGGAAAAGGAGGAACTCTGCAGTTACTTTCACTACTCAAGACAAAGCTAAGTGAGAAATAGTACATAACTCAATATTAAAAGAGGTCTCTGCAGAGACATTTCATGTTGGGTATATGGTCTTTTAATTAATAGAGCCATTTAGACCAAATTTTCATTTTCAGCAATCTGAAGACAAATGGGCATTTGCATACTGGTTAAATGCAAATATAAGTGAGTCATGGCCCCTTTACTAAAAAGCACAGTTTCTAGAAACAAAATATGCTAATTATAGTATATATTGGAAAATCACTGTTTTGACAACTATAATTTTGCCACCTGTGAAGCAAGTTGCTGTACCATGCATTGCTCAGGGACAACAGAAACTTTCAACAAATGATTGCTTTATAACTTACACAGCACAAAGGACCCAAAAGAGCAGAAGAGATCTCACCATGGCCAGGACTTCAGTGAGGCCAACTGCTTGGGTTAGGGTCACTGGATGGTGGCTCTGCACGCCCAGGTTCGCATCAGAGATGAGAGACAAATCTGTACTCCTTGAAGGCAGGGTATTTATCCACCCCAGAGGGAGGGGTCCATGCCACTGAGCAGAAAAGCATGTATCAAGCAACCTTTGGGCAGAGTTCCAGCCCTGATATGCAGCTGGGGCTGCTTGTTCTGGCTTTGGTTTAAGGTATGGTCAAGCCATTCCATTAAACCTATGTCTTTTCTGGGCTGCAAAATGGAAACATAATAACACATCTGCCCACAAAGAAAAGGATGAGAGTAGGCAAGGGCTGGGAGATGGCCAATAGGCATGTCCATGACTTCCCCTGCACCACCACCTTTCCAAATCTTAGGCTGAAATATATCCAGTAGCAAATGCAAAATAACTAAAATATACTTTATTGCAACTCTTAAAAATCTCTGAGGCTCTGCTTCAATCAAGATAGTGGAGTGAGAAGCTTCAGGGCTTGATCACCCCCAGAAGCTTTGAACAACCAGTAGGAACTGGCAGAAATATCTTTTTCTAAGCTCCAGAAAATAGTTAAGGGACTGCAGTAACAGGTGTGTTAGTCTGTCAAAGGGGTGCCAATGCAAAGTACTGGAAATCTGTATATAAAGGATATTTATTTGGCGAAAATGCTTACAGTCCCAAGGCCATGGGAAGTCCAACTCAAGGTACCATAAGAGGTACTTTCCACAAAAGTCAGCTGACATGTGTTGAAGCAAGTTGGCGGGTGATCTCTGCCAGGTTTCAGCCTTTCCCTCTGGGCTCCCTCTTCCTCTTGAGGCTCCATGGACCCAGCTTCTTCCCAATCTCAGCTGCAGGCTGGCATAGGGCTGGTCCCTCAGGGCTTCCTATATCAGTCTCACCTCTCTTCCCAAGGTCAACCGTAAGCTATCAGCAAACGGTTGTTCTCTCCCCGGGGCTTTAGCTGTTTGAGCCTTCTCCTTTCTGTCATATGGCAGGATAAAAAATGTCAAAGCTTTCTCCTCTTTGTGTCTTCTTGAGTGATTGTCTGTTTATATCGAATCCAGCAAGGGAGCAGGAACTCAATCTGAGTCAAGCCTTACTGACATAGTTGAAGCAAAAAAGCTCTAATCTTAATAGGTAATCTAATCAAAGCCCCGCTCAGCTGAATTTAATAAAATAAAAGAGTATCACACCCAAAGGAATAGATTAGTTTACAAATGTAATATTTCTCTTTTGGGGAATCATAAAATAATCTCAAACTGCCACACAGCGTAAGTGCCAAATCAAGAAAAGACCACTTAAAAGTGCCTTCATTGTCCCCTCCCCCATCCGCACACTGGCTCAGCACTAGTCCAGTCATACTCCCAGTGTGGATCCCTGGACCTGAACCCAAAGGGAGAAGAGGAACCCTCATGCACAGGCTGGAAGCGTGTATGTCTACCCCAATCTGTATCATGGTGGTCTAAGGGACTCACTTTACTAGAATTTGCCCTGCATGTAGAAGGTGACACACAGAGCTCTTCTACAGAAACTGGGAGAGCAATCAAGTGGTTGATTGCTAGGGAAAGGGATTGCTGGCTACAGAACAGAGGGCAGTTCCTGGGCCTATTAGGAAACTGTTTGCCAGGGAAGAAGAACATTTATATCTGTGATAACAGGGAAATCTAAGGACAAAAGTGCATGAGCAAGACAATATCTATGTGCAGAAAGAACCAGTGAAGGCTCTACTTTGGGGACTGGAACTATTTTCTATACTTATTGTATGGATATATTCTTAAGGAGAGCACTCTAAAAGGCAATCTACAAAGACTGGAAAAGATATTTTCTTTTCTTTTTTTTTTTTTTTTTTTTTTTGTTAGCTCCTGGCATTGGGGGCAATATGTCAAAAAAGTAGCTGGGGAAAGCAGATGTGGTTCAAGCAATTGGGCTCCTGTCTACCATATGGGAGGTCCCAGGTTCATTTCCCGGGGCCTTCTGGTGAAAGCAAGCTAGCCCACACGGATAGCTGGTGAAACAAAAAGAGACAAAGAGGAGAGACAATGAGAGACACAGCAAATCAGAGAGCTGAGGTGGCTCAAGCAATTGAGTGCCTCTCTCCCACATCGGAGGTCCCAGGATTGGTTCCTGGTACCTCCTAAAGAGAAGATGAGAAGAGCAGACAAGCAGACATAAAGAGCACACAGAGAATGGACACAGAGAGCAAGACAGCGAGAGTAAAAACTGTGGGGGGGGAGCGATAAATAAATAAAATAAATCTTTTTTTTAAAAAATCAACAAGAGTACTTTATTATTCTAGGGAAAAAAAAGTGGCTGGATAAAAGATTAAGGAACAGACAACTAAGAGTTTAAATTCTAGTGATAATATCTTAAAATACCAAAATGTCCAGGGTTTCAACAAAGGATTACAAAACAAACAAAGATATGGGAAGTGAAGGCCCAGGCAAAGAAGAACATTAAAATATTAGCAAACAGATTACATCATAAACATAGTGATATAAGACATGCCCTGAAATTGTCTTCCTTCAAAATCAGCTAAAAAAATGACAAATCCTACTTGCTTAGAATGTTGGAGAATGATAAAGACCAGCGAAGGACTCCACAAACACTGAATCAAAGAAAAAGAATGTAGTAAAAGCTCAAGTAGGAAATTCCCATCCTGGACCTGCTGGTCTGTTCCCCTCCCTTACTTAGACCCACTCAGCTTGGGAGTTGTGCAAAGGCAGAATGGCCTGGGCCCCTCTCACCACAAATACAGTCTATGGAGCCACTCACAGTGGCAAATTAGAACCCCATGCATATCCAGGCATAGGGACCCAGGTCTGCAGAGAACCAGAATTAAATACAAGCTACTGCATTGTGCTACATATGAATAAAAAAGGGCCCTGCCCCAGATGAAATAGAGAGAAACTATAGCAGAACTGTTAAGAGCTGCACTTACTAAATCCAGTTGTCTTGGCTGAACCATCTAAACCAGGGGTTTGTGAGCTGCAATTGAAATTTAAAAACAAACATTATTCTTGTGGGGATGTGTTGGTGCGGGTGTGATATATTTATTAAATAATACACAGTATAGTGTGGACTTAGTAAGGAGTCCATGGTTTTCACCTGAAGGGCAAAGGGGTCCATGGAACAAAAAAGGTTAGGAACCCCTTACCTAAACACAAAATGGACTTTCCTGGAGTCACAAACCTTTTCTGGATTGACTCCATCAAACTCCACAGGGCAGTATAATTTCCCAGTTTTCTTCTCTGGAAAGAAAAGCCTCACAGAAAATAAAAGGAAGGGTTAAACTGAACTGCTGTAAAAGAAGAGGATCAAAGAACTGAAACATGTAAAGAAAAAGGGGCACTGAGTGAGGGGGAGAATTTTAAAAAGATAACAGGAGCTGGGAAGAAAATTCTGGACAAAAACAAAACAGATCAAGATCACCTATGGGCTTCATCTTCAAGGAAGGTTTAGATCACAGAAGGGTTACAATGGGGGCTGCAGAGGATCATTGGTGGGGGGTGTCTGGGATGGGGGATTCATGGAAGGAAGTGCATCTGAATATACATGAAAGATATATAAAATTGTCCAAATGACCAAGGGGTGGGGCATGGTCACAGTTGGTGGACAATTACTCAATAAATGAGGGAATACTGAATTTCCAGCCTGGAGGGCTCTGCCACATTCTCCAAGGGAGCAGCAACAGTCCCCCGAGTGCAGGGGCAGTATCTGGCAAAAGAGGATGACCCACTGATGGGTTCTTGTTATTGATGACTAGCCTTACAAGTCTTTGCTCTTATAATTGAAACTTAGCCTACTGTTACGGGGTGCCTAAGGGTTGCCACCTGAGAGCCTCCTTGTTGCTCAAATGTGGCCTCTCTCTAAGCCAAACTCAGCATATGAATGCATTACCTTGCCCCCAGCGTGGGACATGACTCCCGGGGATGAGCCTCCCTGGCAACGAGAGAGTAATACCAAATGCCAACTGGCAATACGATTGGAAAAAGACCGTGAATAAAAGGGGGAAAAGGTAAAGACAAATGAGTTCATGTGGCTAAGAGACTTCAAAGAGAGTCAGGAGGTCATCCCAGAGGTAACGCTTATGCACACCTCAGTAGGATCTCATAGAACACCAAAGTGGATATCATCCCACATAGAGTGGCTCCTGAGGGCTCTGAAGACACCCAGGTCCTATATAAGGGGGGGTAGCTCCAGAGATTGATGCCTTATCAGTGGGCATTCTTTGGAATCTGTGCTCCTGAGAGTGACAGAGTTGGACTCAAATAAGTCCTCCCTGCACATGGTCCATCATTACCTTCTATTCAATCCTATATGTGATGCTGGGGTTTGTAAGTATACTTCTAGAGACTAGAGCCTTTGGCCTGCCCATGTGCCAGCTGTGCCTGGAATCTCGGTGGAGCTGCAACTCCTACTCTATAGCTCAATGGATTCACCCATGTCACCTGGTGAGGAGATGATGATGGACAACGGCCATCCCAGGGAATAGAGAGAGTCTGCAGCTGCAGGCAGGATAATCCCATCCATCATACCCATGAGATATAAGCCCCCTCTCACTTAGAGGTGGAGTGGACATCAGCATCCCAAACTCCTCAGGATTGGGGGAAGAGCTATTGACTAGAGTGGACTCACTGGTATTCTGTTGTAGACATATTGTGATTCAACTAATAGAAGAAATTACAAGAGTGAGTTGGAGCCAGTGGCCACTGGATGCTTTTGGGGCAGGGAAAGGAAAAGCAGTTGTAATACAGGGGTTTCTTCAGGACTTGGGAATTATCCTGAGTGACATTACAACGACAGATATAGGCCATTTTACTTCAGCATATAACATACAGAACTGTGGGAGAGTGTGTGGTCTACAATGTGAACTATGGTCCGTGCTTAATGGCAAAGCCCCAGGATGTGTATATTCATTGCAGGTGATGTGCCACACTAATGAAAGAAGTTTATGTGGGATGTTATGGGAGGTGTGGGAGGTGGGGAACATGGGAATCCTTGTAATTTTTTGTGTAACATTTATGTAATCTAAGCATCTTTTAAAAATATATATTTTTAAAAGTAAATTAGATTAAATTAAATTAAAAAATAAAAAATAAAACCCATTAGGCCAAGGGGAAAAAAAAAAAAAAGATCACCACAGAAGGAACAGCAAAAAAAAAGCTTTCTCCAGGAGGTGAAACAATTGCACAAAAAGGTCAATCTCAAAAACTGTATGACATATCCAGACCCAGAATCAAATGAAGAAAAGCTGAGAATATCTGAAAAGTTACACAAAGCCTAATCTACAAGTAGAATGAGTTAGATCAAGTATCAAAGAAAAGCAACACAAAGACAATTTACAATAAAACCCTAGACAAGAAGGTGAAACTGGCTTTTAAAGTTAGCTCATCAAGATAATCAGATACCCAGACATCAGTGAAAAATTAAAGGTCATTCTAAGAAACAGGACTATATGGCTCAATCAAGGGAACAAATTAAAATTTCAGAGGAGAACAGAATATGGAAGAAATAATCAAAGAAGTTGAAACAAATCTCCCATATCAATTCAAGGAGATGACAGACTATGGATAAAGAACTAAACAATATTAAGAAGACAATGAATGAGCTTAAAGAAAAATTTGAAAGTACACAGAGAAATATAACAGAAATTATGGGAATGAAAGGCATAAAAAATAGACACTAAAATACACTAGAGGTATACAATAAGAGGTTTGAATAGGTAGAAGAAAGAATCAGAGATCTAGAAGACAGGACAATTGAAATCATACACTCAGAAAAGCAGATGGAGAAAAGAATAGAAAAAACTGAGCAGTGTCTCAGGGATTTGAGTATCAGCGTAAAGTATACAAACATACGTGTTATGGGTGTCCCAGAAGGAGAACAGAAAAGAAAGGGGGCAGAAAGAATAGTTGAGGAAATATAAGCCAAAAATTTCCCAACTCTTATGAAAAACATAAATATACATGTCCAAGAAGCAAATAAATCTGCCCCCATCAAATGAATCCTAATAGACTGTTTTAATTTGCTAAGGACTGCCAATGCAAAAATTTCAGAAATGGGTTGCTTTTATAATGGTAATTTATTAGGGTAAAATCTTACAGTTTGGAGGCTGTGAAAATTTCCAAATCAAGGCATCATAAGATATGTCTCACCAAAGGTCGACTGCTGCCATGTGGCAAGGCAAAGTGGTGGCGGGTCTCTACTTTCTTCTCCAGGCTCGCTTTCTCCCTGAGTTGAGATGTGAGGGATGAGGCATATGGCTTGTCACTCCCCAAATATGGCCCTTCAGTTTGGGGCTGCTCCACTGATTCCAGTCTCCAGTCTCTCTCTCCACTTCTCAGGGTTTCTCTGTCTTTCTGTGGTGGTAGATGATCCCAGAGTCCTCTCTCACATGGCAGGGTAAAATGGCAGCTCTCTTTCTCTATGTGTTTCTGCCTATTTCTCCCATTTATAAAGGGCTCCAGCATGAGGGCTAAGACCCACCTGAGACATGCCTTATTGAAGTACTCCAATCAAAGAGCCCCACAATCAAATCAAAGGCCCTTAACTGAAGTAACCTAATCAAAAGTGGTCTAATCAAAAACTTCCTTAACTGAGTCTAACCAAAAGGACCACCATATACAACAGGATTATAGGCACAGGAATGGGTTTGTTTCAAGAACATGATTTTCTGGGGTCCACAAAAGACTCGAACCAGGACATAGACCTACTCAGAGAAAATACTAATCAGAATGTCAAAGATAGAGAATTCTAAAAGCTTCAAGAAAAAAATGATTTGATATATACAAGCGATCCTTAAGACTAAATGCTGATTTTTCGGAAACCACGAAGGTGAGAAGGCTGTGGTATGATATATTTAAGGTACTGAGAGAGAACTGCTAGCCAAAAATTATTTATCTGGCAAACCTGCCTTCAAAAATGAGGGAAAATTTTAAATATTTACAGATGAACAGAAATTGAGAGAGTTTGACAACAAAAGACCTGACCTAGTAGAATTATTAAAGGGTGTTTTGCAAATTGAAAGGAAAGGACAGGAGAAAGGGACCTGGAGTAGTGTGAAGAAATGAAGACCTTAAGTAAGGGTAACTAAATAGGTAAATGCAAAATCCAATAGTACTTTCTCCTCAATTTATAAATCTACCATTCAATTCCTATAAGAGTCAGCATACAACTAAACAAGAAAAAGGTATCTCTCCTGATAATGGACTTGCAAAGTATAAAGAGATAAAGTGGGATAAAACAACATAAAAGGGGAAACAGGAATATTGGAGCAGAGAAGGTGTATGCTATTGAAGCAACTAAGTTGGTATGTATTTAAATTAGGAGGTTCTAGATGTAGGCTGTGTAATATAAACCTCAGGAAAACTACAAAGAAAGGTTTTTCTCATATAATAAACTTTATTTTTAAAGAAGTTTTAGATTACAGAAAAGTTACATTGAAAATATAGGGGATTCCCGTATAGCTCCCCCCCCACACACACACACACACATTTCACTCTATTAATAGCATCTTACATTAGTGTGGTAAATTTGCAATAGTTGATGAATAAATATTGAAGCATTGCTATTAACCAAGGTCTCTAGTTTGCATTATGGTTTCCACTTTGCACTGCACAATTTTATAGCTTTTGACAAAATGTGTAATGACCTATATCCGTCATTGCAAAATCATGCAGAACAAAACAATTCCAATGCCCTAGAAATGCCTTATGCTCCACCTATTCTCCCCTCCCCCTTCCCTAAAAACCTCTGGTAACCACTATCTTTATATAAAGGTTACAAGCTCTTCCTTTACTACAATAATAATATGTCTACTTTTGTCCATGGTTGCATTCTCTCCTTATGTTTCTTCATTCTTTGATCTTGAGGATTTTGAGGTGATGATGCCCACTCTACTTCAGATTGAGAGTGTGCTTAGATCTTATGGGGCAGATGGAAGGAAAGGTTTTGCTTGCAGTTTTAGATAGTCTTTGTTTTTGGGGGATGGGCATTGCCCATAATCATCATTTTGTTAGGTGTCCTGGGTGAGTCCAATGAACCCGGAGAGTAGGTGTTAGCTGCAACTCTGTTGTGATTCAAGGCTTAATAGACATATGAACAGACTTAAGATTTAAGTCTCTGGGACATATATTTAATGGGTATAATGCTATTATAGGTTAAAATTAAAGGGGTAGAAGACTCAAATGTAAGGAAATTATAAATGAGTCTAACTCTGTTACATTGGAGAAATAGGTCACTATATATTCCAAGATAAGGCCTCCCAACAGAGCACTGATTTCATGGGGCTATGTGTCTTGCCTATAATGTCTGGATACCTCTAGGGCCCTCGGAAGCACTTCTGTTTGAGACTTTGTTTACTGTGGCAGATAGTGAGATCTGCCTGAGACATGCATAAGTGTAACTCACTTTGAAATATCTTAGCCATAAAAACTCTTTTGTATTTAATGTTTCTCCCTTTCAGTCAAGGTCTTTTACCAAATGCATTGCTGGTTGGTCCTTGGTAGTAATTCTTCAGTGCCAGGATGGCTTATCCCTGGAAATCATGTCTCACACTGGCAAGAAGGTAGTGAGTTTTATTTGCTGAGTTTATACAGAGGCCACATATGAGTAACAAGGAGGTTTTCAGGAGGTAACTTTTTGGCAGTAGATATTATTAGGTTAAGTTTCAATTTTACAAGAATAAGGTTCATAAGTACAAGCATTAATATCAAGGATTTGGCATACTGGTCTGTTTTGTTTTATTAGGCACTGCCTATGTACTCTAGAGTTTCTTGCCACTCTAAATAAGAACATAGCAGGACTCCTCAGGATAGGAATTTAATATTTTGTTGCTAATTGTGTGGGTCTCCACCCACTGAGATAACACCATATCACAATATGAACACATTCATATCTTATAGAGGCAGGTCCCAAGTGCATCCTACCCCACACATCCCCCCACAACCTTCCTTGCCATAGTTGCCAAAAGAACACTCCTGCAATTGTGTTCTCAACCTCAGTCCTCAACCTCCACAGAATTCACCTTTTCCTTTCTCCAGCCCTCCCCCCAACTCCATGGATAACCCAAACCACCCCCTAAACTCGCTCACAAACTCCAGCACCATGGACCCCACTCACATTGGTGCAGCACCATCTCCCCTCCCACTGTCAAACTTCCCCCATCCAACTTATCGTAGCTTCTGCCCAGATTGAGCAGTGACTCATTATTCTCCCAAAAAATTGAACAGGAGTTTGGTGACACTAGCTAACTCATTCTATGAGGCCAATATCACCCTAATACCAAAGCCAGATAAAGATACTACAAGAACAGAAAATTATAGAAAAAATTTCACTTATGAAAACAGATACAATGCTTGCTTCAGAAGCATATATACTAAAATTGGAATGATACAGAGAAGAGAAGATTAGCTTGGCTCCTGAGCAAGGATGACATGCAAATAAAGCATTCCATATTTTTACACTAGTAATGAGTAATCTGAGGAGGAAGTCAGGAAAAAATTCCACTTACAATAGTAACCGGAAAAAAAAAATCAAATACTTAAGAATAAACTGAAGCAAGGACGTAAAGCACTTGTATTCAGAAAATTACAATGCATTGCTAAAAGAAATCAAGGAAGGCCTAAATATATGGAAGAACATTCTGTGTTCATGGATGGGAAGACTAAATATTGTTCAGATGTCTTTTCTACCCAAATTGATATACAAATTCAATGCAATCCTGATAAAAATTTCAAAAGCCATTTTATTAAAAAAATGGAAAACCCAGTTACCAAATTTATTTGGAAAGGTAATGGGCCCTGAATAGCAAGAAATATCTTAAAAAGGAAGAATGAAGTTGGACAATTCTCACCCCAGACTTTAAATCATATTACCTAGCTACAGTGGTAAAAACAGCATGGTACTAGCATAAAAATAGACATATAGACCAATGGAACCAAATTTGTTGTTCAGAAACAGACCCTCACATTTATGGTTAAGTGATTTTTGGCAAGGTTGTCAAACCCACCAAGCTGGGGCAGAATAGTCTACTTAACACATGGTGCTGGGAGAACTGGCTATCCATAGCCAAAAGAAAGAAAGAGGACCCCTAACTCACATGTGATAAAAAAATTAACTCAAAATAGATCAAAGACCTAAATATAAAAGTGAGAACCAAAAACTCCTAGAAGAAAATGTAGGGAAACATCTTCAAGACCTGGTGGTAGGTGGGGTTTCTTAAACCTTACCCTAAACAGAAGCAATGAAATAAAAAGTAGATAAATGGAACCTTCTCAAACTTAAACACTTTTGTACTTCAAAGGTCTTTGTCAAGAAGGTGAAAAGGCAGACCACTCAACGGGAGAAGGATCTGATAAGAGTTTGATTTCCATGCAATATAAAGAGATCATACAACTCACCAATAAAAGAGCAAGCAATCCAATTTAAAAATGGGCAAAAGACTTACATAGACATTTCTCCCAAGAGGAAATACAAATGGAGAAAAAGCACATGAAAAAAATGTTCAATATCACTAGCTATTAGGGAAATGCAAACTCAAAATTACAATGAAATATCATCTCATACCTCATAGAATGGCCATTATTTAAAAAAACAGAAAACAGCAAGTGCTAGAGAGGATGTGGAGACATACATACAAGCATTTCTTCACTGTTGGTGGGAATGTAGACTGGTGCAGCCTGTCTGGAAGACAGTTTGGCAGTTCATAAGGAAGCTAAATATAAAACTGCCATAAGAACCAGCAATCCTTCTACTAGGAATATATCAAGAAGAACTGAAGACAGTGATGCAAAAAGATATTTTCACACAGATGTTCATAGCAGCATTGTTCACAATTGCCAAAAGATGGCAA
The DNA here is from genome assembly GCA_026826555.1 of Tolypeutes matacus. Lineage (NCBI taxonomy): Eukaryota > Metazoa > Chordata > Mammalia > Cingulata > Chlamyphoridae > Tolypeutes > Tolypeutes matacus. The sequence continues at coordinate 15,380,399 of JAKSZT010046586.1, forward strand.
CAACCCAAGTGTTCATCAACAAATGAATGGATAAAAAATACATTTATGTTATATACATATAATGTAATACTATGCTCCTTTAGGAAGAAATGAAATTGAGATGCATATGATGATATGGATGAACTTTGAGGACATTATACTAGGTGAAATAAGCCAGATACAAAAGGACAAATATTGTATGGTCTAAATACAAAGAATAAACACAGGGAGTTAAAACCTACACTATAGGTTACTAGGAGATAGGATGAGAATGAGAAGGGGTATGGATGCTTAATGTATATAGAATTTTCAACTAGCTTGACTATAAAAATGTGGAAATGAATACAGTGAATGGCAGCACATTATTATGAGTATAACTAACATAGCTTGTTTATAAATGGGATTGTGGCTGAAAGGGGTAATCTATGGATGTAAATGTCAATTGAAAGAAAGCTAGTGGGAAGCAGATGTAGTTCAAGTGGTTGGGCATCCATCTACCATATGGGAGGATGTGGGTTCAATCACCGGGTCCTCCTGGTAAAAAAAAAAAAGGCAAGCAGGTGAGCCACACAGCAAGATGATGATGCAAAAGACTTATACACAGAAAACTACAAACATTGCTTAAAGAAATCAAAGAAGGCCTAAATAAGTGGAAGGACATTCTGTGTTCATGAATTGGAAGACTAAATATCGCTAAGCTGTTAATTCTACCCAAAATAATATACAGATTCAATGCAATCCCATTCAAAATTCCAACAGTCTCCCTTGCAGAAATGGAAAAGCCAATTATTAAATTTATTTGGAAGAGTAAGGGGCACTGAATAGCCCAAAATATCCTGAAAAAGAACAATTAAGTTGGAGGATTCACACTTCCTGGCTTTAAAGCTTATTACAAAGCTACAGTGTTCAAAACAGCATGGTATAGGCACAAGGATAGCTATATCAACCAAAACAATAGAGTTCAGAAATAGACCCTTGCCACTATGGTCAATTGATTTTTGACAAGGTTACTAAGTCCACTCAACTGGGAAAAAAATAGTCTTTTCAATAGATGGCGGGGAGAACTGGATATCCATATGCAAAAGAATGAAAGAGGACCCCTATCTCACACCATATACAAAAATTAATTCAAATGGATCAAAGACCTAAATATAAAACTTAGGACTATAAAACTCCTTGAAGAAAATGTAGGAAAGCAGCTTCAGGATCTTTTCTTAGACAGTGGTTTCTTGGACAGGCAACAAAGAAAAAGTAGATAACTCATCAAAATTAAAAACTTTTGTGCATCAAAGGACTTTATCATGAAAGTGAAAAGACAGTCTACTCAATGGGAGAAAATATTTGGAAATCACAACTCCTATAAGGATTTAATATCCATAATACATAAGGAAATCCTACATCTCAACAATAAAAAGACAAATAACCCAATTAAAAAGGGGGTAAAGCTCTTGAATAGATATTTCTCCAAAAAAGATATAGAAATGGCTAAAAAGCACATGAAAATATGCTCAACATCATTAGCTATTAGGGAAATGCAAATCAAAACCACCTGAGATATTATTTCACACCCACTAGAATGGCCACTATTTAAAAAAAAAAAAAAAAGGAAATTACAAGTTTTGGAGGGAATGTGGAAAAATAGGAAAACCCATCCATTGCTGGTAAGAATGGAAAATGGTTCACTTACTGTAGAAGAAAGTTTGCAAGTTCTTCAGAAATCTAAGTATAGAATTACCATATGACCCAGCAATCTCTCTACTTGGTATATACCAAAAGAATTGAAAGCAGGGATTCAAACAGGTATTTGCCCATTGATGTTTATAGTGGCATTATTTACAATTGCCAATACATAGAAGCAGCTGAAGAAGTCATCAACTGATGAACAGATAAACAAAATGTGGTATATATATACAATGGAATATTATTTAGCCATTAAAAGGAATGAAGTCCTGATACATATGACAACATGGATAAATGTTGAAGACATAATGTTTAGTGAAATAAGCCAGAGAAATATTGTGTGATTTCACTGATATGAAATAATTAGAATAAGCAAACTCATAGAGTTAGAATCTATAATATTAGCTACCAGGGGTTTGGTTGGGGAAAGAGCATCAGGAATTAATGTTTAATTTGTAAAGAATTTCTACTTAGATTGTGTATTAGTCAGGGTTCTCTAGGGGACAGAATCAACAGGAGATATCTGTAAATAGTATGAGGTTTTACAAGAGTCTCTAATGTGACCGCGGAGATGCACAAGTCCAGGTTCCACAGGCAGGCTGCAAACCAGGGGCTCCGTTGAAAGTCCAGTGAAGGTCCTTGATGAGTTTCCAGGAGATGGTGGCTGTCCAAAAATGAGCTGGGAAATTCTCTTTGAATGCTAAAATCACTTTTCCTTTTAAGGCATTCAACTGATTGGATAAAGTGTCACTCATTGCTGACTGCAATGTCCCTGGTTGATGTAGATGTAATCAGTCATCTATGCAGTAAACTCAATGACGACTAAAACCCATAAATGTCCTTGTATTGCAATTAGCCCAGCTCTTGCTTGACCAAACAACTGGGCACAATTACCTGGCCGAGTTGACACATTAGTCTAACCATCATATATTGAGTGTAAATTTTTTAAATGGTTGAGATGGTAGCAAGTTATTGTGATTGTAATTAACAGCACTGAATTATATATGTGAATGTGGCTAAAAAAGGAAATTTTAGATCATATATATGTTACTAGAATAAAAATTAAAAGATAAAACATAGGACTGTATCACACGGTGAACCCTATTGTAAGTGATGGACTATAGTTAAGTACAAGTATAAAAATATTCTTTTGTGAATTATAACAAATGTACCACACTAATACAAGGTGTAATAAAAGGGTGGTATGAGGAAAAATAATCCCAATGTGAATTAAAGACTATAGTTAATGGTACAATTTTATATTCTTGCATCAACTGTAACAAAGGTACCCCACTAATGCAAAGTATCAACAATAGGGGGGAAAGCTGTAATTTTTACATGATTTTTCTGTAAACATACAATTTCTCTAGATAAAAAAATAACATTAGCAGCCATCAAAGAGGAGGATAATATGTGAGACATTCTAGACAAAGGCTTTGTAAAATAGTCCTAAATATGATCAAAGAGCTAAAGGAAAATCTGGATAAAAAGAATATCAACAGAGAGATTAAACTATAAAAAGGAGCCAAAAGATCTGAAGACCACAGTAACAAATTTTAAAATTCTCTAGAGTGTTTCAACAGCAGATTGGAGCTGGCAAAAGAAAGAATCTGGGAACTTGAAGATAAGAAAATAGGAATTATTCAGTTCACTGATTCTTTCTTCTGCCAGCTCCAAACTGCTGTTAAAATCCTCTTAGGAGTTTTTTTATTTCAGTTATTGGGATCTTCAACTCCAGTAGTTCTGCTTGTTCTTTTTCAAAATTTCTTTCTTTATTGAGATCCCCATATTGTTCATTTATTATTTTCCTGATATCCTTTACTTCTTTCTCTGTATTTTCCTACCTCTCCTTGAGCATAGTGAATATCATTCCTTTAAAGTCTTTCTCCAGCATGTCCATAGTCTGGTCTCCTTCCTTGATGTTTTCTGGATTTGTATGCTCTTATTTTGGTTGGGCCATTGCTTCCTGTTTCTTTGTTTCTCTTATAATCTTTTGTTGCAAATTGTACATTTTAATATTTTGAAATACTAATTATGGGATTTATTCTCTAAGATGTTTATTTCTTTAGTTTATAACCAGCTAGTAATACGACAAATTTTCTTGAATGTCTGCCACTAACAAAACCAAGCAGACCTAAGCAAAAAAACATCCTTTGCTATCTTTGAAAATTGGCTTTGCATTGGCTGATGCTCTCCATCAGAGGTCAGCCCTCCTATCAGGAATATCAACCCAAGGTAATGTGAACTGCAGGGCCCTCCCTATTTTTTCTGGGCCTGTGTCTTTTCCTGGGCTTGTGCTTGTATTGACCTTAGGATTTCCTCTGTTTACAGGAGTTTGAAGGTGTCCTCTACTTCCCAGGAAACAGGTCTCCTTCTCCCATGTGCTCTCCTATAGGTGTTAAAGCAGATTAGCCTATGGTCCAGGCCTTCTACCTCAACTGCTTCTTGCACTGCTTTATTTATCTAAAGTTGTTTTTGCCTGGAGGGAAAATTCTGGAGAGGAGAGTCAGTCTTTCCCAGTGGAAACAAGGCCAGTGACTCACAAAGGGAGTGCTGGCCAGCTCCAAACTGGCCTGTGAGTGGGATGAGGGAGGGGTAGAAGGGTGCCAGGAGCCTCTTCCATGTCTCCCCAAAGCTGTGCTTTCTTGACCTGCCCAACAAATGCAGCTCTTCAACTGCCCTCCACAGCTCTGAAGAAGCATACTATCTTTAAGTCTCCTCCATCTCTTTTGACCAGGGTGGGACGGAACAATGGCCATCCTCAGAGCCAGACCTACAGTGATTCAAATCGGCTAATCAAAAGCTGTGATCAGCGATTTGCCCATGCCCCTACACCTTGGATCTTGAGTAGATGGATTTTTATATCCCTCTTAGACACCAGCAAGCTGCACTATGAGCCAGACTGTTGCCTGTCACCGGAATGGGGGATGGGTGATAGTAACCACTGCACAGATAGAGCCTCCTTCTCCTGCTCTTCCCTATATACTGCAACAGTGTCCTACTGGACTCTGGAGTTTCACAATAGTTGATTAAGACATTTCTGCCTGCTTAATAGTTGTTTTTGTGGAGGGACTGTTTTTCCTGGAACCTCCTACTTACCATCTTCCCACATTTCCTAGTCTCCATAACTCCTTTCATTTTAGAATTCTGCCTCACAACTTCAAGTTACTTTAGGCTCCTTGAACTCTACTCTCAGTCTCCTCTACTTAGCAAGGCTTCCAGGCTCTGTGTGCTTATGGTACCAAAATTGCCTCCAGGATGAAAGCCAAGGTGATTGGCTCCTTCTTTGCTTTCCTTCTGGGAATCACAGTTTCTGCACTTCCTGTTCTCATTATTTAAAACAACATTTTATAATTTCCCTAGTTTTATAATTGTTTACATTGGGGATATAGTCTGGTCCTTGTTCCTCTACCATGGCCAGTAGCAAAAGTCTAAATATGTTGTATTTTAGTAATATGCACCATATATTATCTTGTCAACTAAAAATTTTGAGAAAATTGCAGATCTTCTGTTTATTTTATCCTCACATGGTCCTTATAGCAATTAATTTCATATAATAGTTTAGCAGCTACCCAGTTCACTGTACTTTTATTTAATATATATGAAAGAGGCATATCCTGAGAAGTTATGAAGGATTAGATTTCAAAGAAAAAAGTCATTATTAGCCTTTGGTGGGCACATATTCAAAGAGGGAAATCAATCTAAAAATTGAGAAGATACTGTGACAGAACTACCAGAAATTAGTCAAAGGTACTTAAGCTATCCACCTCATACTTCAGCAAATATTTTATCTTCACCTGAGAAAGCATCCACTTTTTCATCCCAATTTTTTCATTCCAATTGAGAAAGCTATAGAGGCCACTATCTAGTGTCTACCTGTGCTCACGAAAATTATCTACTATAAATTATTACATTAGTTAGACCCAAAATATTTAATGTATGAAATAAAAACTAGTGAAAAGAGATCAAATATAATCTATGTATTATAAATATCATAAGTTATCAGATCTAGTTTTACTTTTTAATCTTTAAATTCAGAATTTCTCAGTAAAATGAGAATGAATCAGGATGGGGCCATTAAACAGAATTGTGTCCTTCCAGGTCTGTTTTCCACTGTTCTCAGACTCATTCACTTGCCAAACGGGCCAGATTCTAAGAAAATTTCATCTAGATAAAAAGTAACTTGGCATACACTAAGTGCTTACGGATGCTGTTCTGAGTAGGAATAGGTACAGTTGTTTTTATATAGAGTAAAAGGACAGGAGATGACAGTTCTGTTCAAAGAATTAGCTGAAACATAGTTACAAGGTTGAAATATTTGGTTTCTGTCATTCCTTCCAGATCTAACATTCCCAATTTTCTGATTTCAGCTCTGAAAAAGCAGAAGAAGGAAGAGGAGGAAGAGGAGGAGGAGGAGGAGGAAGGAGAAGAAGCAGCAGAAGAAGGCGCAACTGCAGCAGGAGCAGTAGCAGCACTGGAAGAAAAGAAGGAAGGGAAAAGGGAAGGAGAAAAAAATTGAAAGATACAAAACCACACAGAATCATCTCTGTTTGCATACTAGTATAGTCAATGTGTTTACCTGTAAGTTAATTTGAAAGGATATTGTGCCAATATATAGTGTTGCAGACAATAAATTTTAGTCTTATCAAATTGAAAGGTGTCCTGAATTACCAAATAAATATGTTAGTCTTTCTGAAATATACCTGATTTTCAGGAATCATTTATTAAGTAGCAAGGCTTCACAAGACTCTTCTGATTCCATATCAAAGTCATATATCAAAGAAATATGTTTCAAGTTCACAGACCAGGTTACACAATATTAGCAGAATATTTAATGCTGATTATTATAATATGAAAAAGCAATTTCATAATGGATTGTATACAAAAACAATTAAATTGGAGGTATAAATAAAATTTCAGAAAATTAAATTATAATTAAACCAATATAAGAGGAAAATAATATGGCAAATAATAGTGAAACTAAGCTTTTATAGCTAATAAGTTCATTTAGCATCCCTTCATCTTTCTTTTTAAATGAATAAAATTATTTTTAAAATAATGTAAAAGCAAATAAAATAAAGATATGTTATTTCAAACGAAATAAGCTCAATTGCCATACCACTGTCTATTGAACCACCTGTTAAGGCAAAGTTAACAACAGAGAGTTTGGAAATAAGATTTCCAAAATTATCTCAATGGTGAATAGCATAAGACAGAGAATAAATTTTGATTCAAATTGCAAGATTAAAGCTGCCTTGCCTAGATAAAGAAATAAGCCCTTTCTCGTTCAATATTGATGATAAGCTGTTCATTTAAAAAAAGAGAGAAAGTATGGTAATATTTTAAATCTTATTTTGTTGCTTAGTTTTCTTTAAAGCTGTTAAAAAACTGTTTTTCATCTGCAATATGTGGCTTCAATGAATACTTAAACAAGCAATATTTATATTCAAAAATAGTTTAACAGGTGAATAAATTCCATATTACATTTTTATGCAATAATTGCAGAAAATGCTATGGAGAACATGACATTGAAATACCCCTTTTTAATGGTACTGAAAAATAACAGTTATTCAACAACACTGATTAATGAAAAATAAGTTTGGAAGACTGATGGATATTTTTTATAACTCACATCCTCACATAAAACATAAATATCTCTGAATGTCACATATAAAAACACATACAGGGAAGCAGCTGTGGCTCAATCAGTGGGGCTCCCGTTTACCATATGGGAGGCCCCGGGTTCGGTTCCCGGGGCCTCCTGGTGAAGGCAAGCCCGCCCGCGCGGCGTGGTTAGCTGATTCAGCGAGCACAAGCAGCAAGGGGGGTATAAATGAATAAATAAATAAAATCTTAAAAAAAAAAAAATACATACAAATGTATGATGAACAACGTAATATTTAGGTTTAACGATGTGGTATTATGTTAGCTTAGTCTTATATCAGGTCAATTTCCTTTTCAAACATTTCTAACTAATGGCCATAAACTCTGATAAATATAGAATTATGGAGAAATATTTACGTAAATGAAATTTAGCCAAGATTTGACTGAAACAAAAAAAAAAACACTCGCACCAAAATGCTTATTTCTACAATGGGTTGGAGACTGGCTCCTGATTTGGGTAAAAATGTATTCCTGAACCTCTCAAGGTTGTGAAATAGCCTTCAAATTATTTAAGTCCATCCTAAAGGATTTAAAGCCTAAAGCTGTGATGCAAAAAAGTTGAAACACTCTTGGACAAAATATATTTGCCTCAATGTACAAAATTAAAACAATGTAAAGCACCTAGGGAAAAAGAATTGTGCAAGGAAAGTACTTCCCTTAAGATTTTAAATTGGTTAGCTGAGCAAACTTGAATCCAGGATGGAGAGAAAAGCTCAATTACATTACCATTCCACTCTACTTTTTAATAAAATGTTCATCAGATAACACAGCTTCCTTTGGCATTTTGAAGAATAGGTCTATTATCAGCAACATGTAAATTGTTTCTCCACCCAATGAATATTTTGAAAAGCTTAGTCATTACACTAATGGAAAATACCTTCCAATAATCTGAGGAAAAAAATGGCTTTTGCAGTGACAAATTGCTTAAAGCAAAACCAAAATGTTTGTACAATATTTCTTGAGCCTAACAAATATTAGGGATATTTGAATATGTAAATATGAAGTATATCTTATGATTTTAAATTATATTTAATGGCTAGAAGCAGAAAAATTTAGATGAAATAATGGCATGATAAGGATGAGACTATCAATCTGATGAAAATTACAATTTAGCAAGAGTCTAAGTTTAAGTACAACCTTTCTAAAAATAACAGTTTTGAAAGCATATGTTTATTTATATTACATGAATGAACAACTGTATATTTTTATTGATGCTCCAAATTCATAAAAATATTTTAAATTTATTTTATTTATAATCTATGCATGGATCTTACAAATTGAATTATTATGTAAGTATTGATTCCCAGTGTCTTTGGAAACCACCACAAAAACAGCATTTTAAATTAAGCACCAATTAATTAGGAAAAAAAAATTAGATGTTTTTAAAAGCCATTTCATTAAAGTGAAATATTGGTATTATCTTGTTACCCAAGATAATTTATATTGTTTCAAATGGCTTTCCTTTTCTAAATAATTTTCTCTTTTCTACTTCTCAGAAATCATCCAGTGCATAAGAGGGTAGAGTTGTAGACATACATATTATAATTATATAAAAATTTCCTATGAGGTATTTCCTAATCATTTTACCATATAACTGCAGGAACTGCAAATAATCTGCTGACTACAATATCTTATATGTCTGCTACTAGCTTCTAAAAGCCTACTTATTGAGTGACAACAGAATTGCCAATTTCTAAAATTTTCCTGCTGATAAAAATGCTAGATATGCTGACTTTTACTATTAAACTTAAAGAGCAATATTATTTACATAAATGTACAGGAAAACATGCAACCTTAGTTTCTTGTGCCTTTCCATTTTTGCAGTGCTGGAGAACCTATTATAGATAAGGCATTAGGCCAACTTCTGGGAATGGATTCTGATTTTTAAGATCTTCAAAAGCTACTAAGAACACACAGATGACTAGCATATAAAGCACAATAAGAAAAGTAGCCCATGAGAGATACGGATACATGCAATTGAAGTTTAAAGAAGATAAATGATGGGTACAGGCTACAGAACAAGGAATAGAAAACCAGGAGAGACTTAATAGCAAAAGTCAGTTTGCATATTGCCTAGTAGATGGGAAAAATCTGGACATTAAATTTAAGGATACTCCAATACTTAAAAAAAAAAAAGCAAGAAATTTCATGGGATACATACAAATTATTAAATAGTGTTAATGGCATTTCTTGTTTTTGGGAAACCATGGCATAAAATGCACATTTTTACTTTGCTCCATAAGGACAGAAAACATGTTTTTAAATTCATATATTATCTCATAAAGCTGTACCTTGCTTACAGTAGGTGCTCAATAAATCATTGCCAAATGAATGAACTACCTGACATAAACTTACTTCATGAATTATTTTTTAATGGTATAATCAGTACAAATAGTAAACATATAAGTATTATTTATGTGCATAAGAAACTGCTTATTTCCATTGTAAATATCAGTTCATTATTGCTCCCAGCTTCATTGTTAGGCAAATAAATTGTTTGTCAGATCCTTTGTGATCCCATATTCCCAGGTCACCTTCAACATATAAAAACCCCATGTGTTTATTAAGAAAACTGAATGTTCAATAGTTCAGGCATTGTACATTTTATGTTGCAGAGTGTTTCATAATGAAACTGTCAACTTTTGTTCCAGTTGGGTAAATAGACAACTAACCTCATTTTGAAACACAGACTTCCATGTCTCTGTATGTGCCAGGTATCACAAATAAAGAAGAGTTGTAGGCATGAGAAGCAAAAGAATGTTAACATTAAAACATAAAGAACAAAAGCAATCAGTTCGAGATCTATAAGAGAGATTATAAGAAACTTATTCTCAGTCACATTTATTATTTCCATGAAATAATTTGCCCTCACAACAGACTCTGCAATATTTCTCAAATGGAGTAAATAAACCTTTCATGGTGGATGCTATTTTTATTTTGAAACATTTGCAACTTCCCATTTGTTACCATATTTCAAGAGTAGCAAATAGGATATCCATTATTGACTTTAGTAATAAGAGAACTATAATATTTAATGACAGTAAACTTTGGTATGAAATAGACAATTTTAATGGTATGTCCTTTTTCATTTTTAGTATTTAGAGCACTACTTTTTTCCCCTAAGCCCTAGATGAATTTGCAAGGTTACGTAAAGTATTTTGGAAGATTTCTCCCAGGATCAAATGACTCAAAAGTACTTCCTTTTCAGGTACAAATGAAGACTATCATAAATGGCCCTCCCACTGAAAATAAAATGTAAGATAAAACATTTAAAAATTGTTATTTAAATTGTATTAATAACCTGTTCCAAAAAAAAGAAGTTTGAAGAACCCCCAAAATAAGAAAAAGTCTGAATATGGATAGGAAAAATAAACACTAAACACATTTACAATACCTGGTTAACCTTAGAATTGGTTCTTAGTGACCTACAGTGTTCAGAGGACACAAGAAAAAAATGTATGGCCTTCCCAAAATAGGGATGTCTAACCTGATAAGTCCCATATACTAATACTCTAGAGCTCTGCTCTCCAATACAGTAGCCACTAACCACCTGGGATTTTTTGATTATTTGAAGTGTGTCTAGTGAAAATAAGAAGTTGGGTTATTTTATTTTATTTTATTTTATTTTATTTTATTTTAATTTTTCTTTTAATTTAAAAATTGATGCTCATGTATACACATACAATGGAATATTATATAGCCATAAAAATAATGAAATTTAATTCATGCTGCAATAAGTATGAAACTTGAAAGCATTATACTGAGTGAAATAAGCCAGGCACAAAAGGACAAATATTGTGTGATTCCACTTACATGACATAACTAGAATAAGGAAATACATAGATACATAACATAAATTAGAGGTTACCAGGGGCCAGAGGGTAGAGGGAATGGGGAGTTATTGGTTAATCAATACAGAATTTCTTTTTGGAGTAATTAATGAAAAAGTTTTGGTAATAGATGGTGGTGATGGTAGCATGGCATTGTGAATGTAATAATCCCACTGAATTGTACAGCTAAAATGATTAAAATGGGAAATTTTGTATTATATATATGTTGCCACAATAAAAAAAAACTTAAACTTATAACCATTTCAGTTATTGGAAATCTTTTAACTCTGTTTAGAATATCTTCGGTATCCAAATCTTCTTTATCAACTCTAAATTTTAAGAAATATAAACACAGGTGAAGATTTCCAATTATCTAAGTATATATAAGTAGAGCTACTTATATAATGAGAACTTACACAGAAAATTTACTGTCTGAATTAATATGTTCTCTAAGTGTAAAATATATACCACATTTCAAAGAAAAAGTATGACTAAAACAATGTAAAAAATCATTAATAATTTTAATTGCCTACTGAATATTAAATAAAATTTATCATTAAAATTAAGTATACTTATCTTTTTTACTTTTTAAATGTGACTACTAGAACAATTTAAATTATATCTATAACTGCAAGCAAGACAGTTCTGTTCATCTGTGCCATGGGATCTAAGGCCCCTCTCAATCCAAAACCTAGTGGGCATCACCATCCTAAAATCCTAAAGATTGAGGAATGAACAAACTTTAGGGGGGAATGCAGTTATGGACTAAAGTAGACTTATTATTCTAGCCACGGAAGAAATTTTATCATTGATATAATGACAGTGGTCACCAATGATTCTGAGGAGAAGGAGAGGAAAGAATAGGTGTAACATGGAGCATTTGGGGGACATTGGAATTGTCCTGCATGACATTGCAATGATGGATACAGGCCATTACGTATTTTGTCAAAACCTATAAAATTGTGCAGGGCAAAGTGTAAACTATAATGTAAACTATTGACCATGGTTAATAACAATGCTTCAATATGTTGTGGCAGTTTAATTCCAAAAAGAAACACTGATTATGTTTGTAAACTGGTCTGTTCCTCTGAGCTAGTGATACCCTTAGATTATATTGGATTCAGAGGTTCACTTTTACATGATTAAATAATGATTAAGGCTTTGATTGGACCACACCAGTAGGACATTGAGTCCCCACCTTGGTGGGCAGGGACTCACAGAGAAACCACACTACAGAGAAGGGAGTTTGGAGTTTTAACGCTGGAGCACTGGGAAGTATATACACAGAGAAGCAGATACGTGAGGAAGGAGAGAAGACTCTATTAGACATGGCAGAGGCCCTGGGAGACGAGCCATTTGCCTGATAGTTTACAGCTGGCCTTGTGGAGAGAGCAGAGCAGCTGAGCCCAGAGAGAAACGAACCCCAGGAAGAGAAAAACCCAGAAAACCTGAACCCTTGCAGAAGTCAGTAGCCATCTTCTTCCAACACGTGGCAACAGATTTTGTTGAGGAAAGTAACTTATGCTTTATGGCCTAGTAACTGTAAGCTTTTACCCCAAATAAATACCCTTTATAAAAGCCAACCGACTTCTGGTATTTTGCATCAGACCCCTTTGGCTGACTAATCATATGTGTTCATCAATTGTAATAAATATACCACACTAATGAAAGATGTTGTTAATGGGGGAAAAGTAGGGGAAGGGGAGAAGGTGGGATATATATTTTTGATGTATCATTTATGGAATCTAAAGCTTCTTTAAAAATTAAAAATAAAAATATACATATATAAAAAATAAAGAATATGTATAAATAGGACTCATATTACTTTTCCATTGGAAAGCATTGTTCCAAAGAATTAACTCACATTGTGCAGATAAACTAGAAATGTACTTGCCTAAAACCACTAGCAAGGAAAATTGTCTGCTTTGAACTTCGGTAATGGGAGGGGAAAAAAAAAACAACAAAAACCTCCCACATGCAGGTTTTATGACCTGAACTCATTCTACTTAGGTAGTCTGAAAAACATAATGCCAATAATCTAATTTAAGCTTGGACCAAGTTCCAAGCCTCTAAGAGGCTGTCAGAAGTAAACACAAGTCCTTTCTAGAGGAATCTATCTTTCGTAGATAAAGTTCCAAAGAATATGAGCCGAAATTAAAAAATAACAAAACATACCTGGAAACAAAGCACCATGAACAAGAACCAAAAGAAAAGCAGGCAGAAAAATCAGACGTACAAATACTAAAATAACTGGAAATACCAGAGAATATTTTACCATTAATTTATCCAATAAGAATTATTATGTTTACTCTATTTGGCAGAAACTCCTCTATACTCTGAAAATAGGGCAATGAGTAAAACAAAGAAAGTCCTAAGACTTCAAGGAGTTTGTATACAACATAGACACATTTAATATGCTTATAATATATTAAAGCATATGAAGCATAAAATATTAAAAAATAAGAATGTAAATATTTTAAAATGAAAGGCAGAACTGGCAACATAAGTAAGAAAGAAGTTATAAAATTGACTAAATGACACTGACCAAATGTTGGAATCATGAAAGAAATAATAATTAAAATTAGAAAATATTTAGAAGTGAATTATAATGAAAATATTACATACAAATTTATGGGATACAGCTATGGAAATTCATGAAAATGTATAGCTTCAAATGCTTATAATAGGAAAGAAGAAAGATTGATAATTACACATTAGGTATCCAAGTTAGGAGATTTAGACAGCTAACAAAAGAACAACCCAAAGAAAATTAGGACAAATGAAACAAATATTAGAAGAAAATATTGCAAAATGCAAAAAGAAAATACATAATAGAAAATATCAACAAATGAGCAATTGGGTTTTTTAAAATGTATAATAAATTTGATTAACCCCTGCCAAAACTTATCAAAAAAAATGATAAAAGTTACAAATAAATACAATTAGGAATCAAGAAATCCACATAATTATGAATACAAAAAACATTAAGCAAATAATAAGAGGATATTATGACTACTTTATTTTCATAAACATGAAAACTTAGATTAAATTGACAATGTTCAGCATACAATAAAATTTTAGACATACGAATAAGAATTTGATGTGACTCATAGCCAAAAGAATAAAACAATCAATAGAAACAAGCTCAGAGGTGATGACATAGATGTTGTATTTGACAGACAAGAACTTTAAAACAGCAACTATAAATATGCTCAATGATTAAAACTATTAAAAATACCAAAAGAAATTTTAGACTGCAAAATACTCTTTGAAAATAAATCTAATTAGATCTATATTTCTGATAGGTACACTAAAACCTAGAAGGCCATGAAGTGTAGGTGATATAGTTATGTACCCCACAAAAGACAATTTCAATTTTTAATCCATGTTCTTTATATAAAAAGGACCTTTGAAGATGCTATTATTAGTTAAGGTGTGGCCAAACTGAATGCTGGCTGGCCTTATTCCAATATGACTGAAGTCCTTACAAGCAAAGGAAAGTAGACATAGAAGTAGAAGCCAGAAGAGAGCAAAAACCAGAGTAGCAAATACAAGGAGAGACAGATCTCCATGTAATGAAGGATTACCAGAACATTACAGACTCTGGGAGAAAGCATGGCCTACAGAGACCTTGATTTTGAACCCTTGGCCACCAAAACATAAGATAAATTCCTGTTGTTTAAGCCAATCAGTTTGTGATATTTGTATAGCAGCACTGGCAAACTAAGACATGAGGTCTTCAAATTAATGACAGTAAATTATTTCCAATCTAGAATTCTATACAAAATAAGCTATTAATAAAGCATAAGAGCAGAATAATGGTATTTTAAAACAGAACTCTCAAAGAAGTTACTATCTATGCGCCTTACTCAAAAACCTGTTTGGGGATATGTACTAACAAAATGGGGAAACAAAATCTTGAAGAAAATGATTGAATCAGGAATACAAGATTGAACAAAGGAGTGGTAAAGGAAATGCTCTTAAACATGACCAATAGATGCCTTTTATGCCTAGTCCCATAGAGTAACTGGACCAGATTGGAGCTAAAATGTCAGATAACTCTAAACGAAGAGCTCTAAGATGCAATTGGTGTAGTGCTTCATGTATTTAAATGTATTAAGAGGACACATGCATCAATGATACTGAAATTGAGAATGCATTAAGCAAAAATTTTTAAAGTAACAATTATTATCTCCAGGCAAAAAAAAAAAAAAAAAAAAACTGTGCAAGGAAGAAAATGTAATCATATGATACCCAGCATAGCTAAGAATAGCACTGAGGTGGTAACAATAACATAAATACTGAAATGTGGTCACCAAACCAAAATTTGTGATATAACTATATTAGAAAAACAGAGACAGGAAAATTATATGATGAGAGAAGGTGGGGAGTTGAAAGAAGAATAAGTTATCTTCTTCTATAGAAGAAAGCAAAAAGAAATAACCAAAGGTGAAAAATTTCACAAAAAAGTCTTACAAGCATAAAATTTTTGCCCCAAGATGGAGAAACAATTGCAGGAGAGTGGGAGCAAAAAAAACATTCATTTTTGCAAAATTAAATAGATCTATTTCTTTATGTATAGGAGTATGCATGTGTATTAGTCTGCCAAAGGGGCGCTGATGCAAAATACCAGAAATTGGCTGTTCTTTATAAAGGGTATTAATTTGGGGTAGAAGTCTACAGTTACCAGGCCATAAAGCGTAAGTTTCTTCCCTCACCAAAGACCATTGCCACGTGTTAGAGCAAGACAGCTGCTGACATTTGCCAGGGTTCAGGGTTCTTGGTTCCTCTCTTCCTGGGGCTGTGTTTCTCTACGAGCTTAGTTCCTCTGTTTCCTCCACAAGGTCAGCTGTAGACTATGAGGCTCTCTAGGCTCTGCTTCTTTCCACAAGGTCAGCTGTAGACTATCAGGTGAATGGCTTGTCTCTATCCCGGGGCCTTCTCTCCAAGCTCTCTTACTTCCCGGGACTCCGGCTCAAGACTCCAACATCAAAACTTCTGTCTTTTGCCTTGCCTTTTATATTTGATTCCCCCACCCACCAAGGGGTGGGGCTCAACACCTACTGACGTGGCCCAGTTAATGCCCTAATCATAACTTACTCATGCCCAGATTAGCAGACCAGTTTACAAGCATAATCCAATGTATATTTTTGGAATTCATAATTATATCAAACTGCCAAACAGCTACAGCATGTATATGTGTGTGTGTAATGTGTGGAAAAATGAAAAATTAATTTTTCTAAAAGAAGAAATTATGACAAAATTCACAATGTTTTGTTGCTTCTCCTTGCCCTAGTATAAATTTCAAAACTATTAACATGGCCTAAACTCCCTATTTCTCACAGCACTATCTTACTCTCCAGTCTTATCTCATGTCACTCACCTCCCTCCTCTATCAGACTTGCCAAACCAGGCATCTGTGTATATGTCATGATCTTTATTACTTCAGACCATCATGCACACCATTCCCTCTAATTAAAAATTTTTAAAGAAGAAACAAGAAAACATTGGTGAAGGAGGGCTGTGGTATTAGAAAAATAGCATAGGCATTGGTGTCAGAGAGCCCAGGTCCATCTCAGGTCTGTATTAGTTAGGACTATGTTTGACAACAAGTAACAGAATATCCCTCTGTACAGAGTGGGCTAAAAGTAACACAACACCCAAACCAACAGTGGGATAAGCAAGAAAAACATTTAATATCTCACCTCAGAAAAAATATGGAAAAAGACAATTTTTTATAATGGTATCAAAGACCATGGTTCTTTCTCTCTGCTCTACCATCCTTTCACTAATTTGCTTCTCCCATAAGAGTTATAAGATAGCTGCTGCAGCCCCAGGAATTATGCCATGTTCACACAAGAATAAAGGGGCAGTGGGAAATATCAAATTCATATGTACTTCTTATCAAGAAAGTCTTCTCCAGCACTCTCAGTGAGGGTTCTTCTAATATCTCATTAACATAAATAGTATAACAGGCCCACCCTTAACTGTAAAAGAGACTGAAATCTATACAAGGCTCTCGTGTGGAGGAAGGAAACAGGAGTGATAGTTGGGTAAAAGTCAATGGGTTCTCTGGGGGCGGATGTGGCTCAAATGGTTGGGCATCTGTCTGCCATATGGAGGGACCTGGGTTCGATCCCCGGGACCTCCTGGTAAAATAAAAAATATTCTGTGTGCCTGTGAGCCGCCAGGCCCCAGGCACCATGCAGCAAGATGATGACATAACAGGGGAGAGACAAGACGAGATACTCCGAAAGCTCTGAAAACCAGGAATCGAGGTGGCGCAAGTAGCAGAACACCTCTCTCCTACATCGGAGGTCTCCAGGATTGAATCCTGGTGAAGACTGGAGGAAGAGGAT
This sequence comes from Tolypeutes matacus, assembly GCA_026826555.1. NCBI lineage: Eukaryota > Metazoa > Chordata > Mammalia > Cingulata > Chlamyphoridae > Tolypeutes > Tolypeutes matacus. The sequence goes on from JAKSZT010046586.1 coordinate 15,397,911, forward strand.
GGGAGGAGATGGCAGGAGACAGACACAGAGAATTGCCCAGCAAATGGACACAAACAGCAAAATGGGGAAGGGGGGCGTTTAAAATGGATAAGGTAAATAAATACATCTTTAAAAAAAAATTTTTTTTAAGTCAATGGGTTCTCCACCCAGCAATGTCTATCACAGTTCATAGAATATTTTCATCATTTTTTAACTTTATTTTGTACATTTAATAATTGAAAACATAAGCAATTAAAAACTAAAAAGTAAACACAGATGAATAAATATATACATTTCTCAATTAAATGTAATGGATACATGTAAATTTTGTTGTTGTTGTTTTGTTTTGTTGTTGTTTTTGTGTGAATCAAACAATATATTACACAATATATTTGGTTCATATTAATGCATTTTCATCATTTTTAATTTTAGGAGGTGCCGGAGATTGAACCCAGAACCTCGTACATGGGAAGTGGGTGCTCAACCACTGAGCTACATCCACTTCCCAATGAAAGAGTTGTGTTGTGTTGTTTTTTTTGTTTGGTTGGTTGGTTTTTTGTTGTTTTTTTAAGGGGTACCGGAGATCAAACTCAGGACCTCGTACATGGAAAGCAAGCATTCAACCACTTGAGCTACATCTGTTCCCCAAATACTTTCATCTTAACTTTGAGTAGTTTAACATTCTAAACCTCAATCTTCAAATATGGAAAATACCTTCCTCATGTCTTGTTAAGACACGTAAATAGTAAGATATATGAAAGCATTTGGAATAATGTTTGGTATATTTAGCACTCAAAAGAAATTACTTTTTCCTCTTCTCAAGACTAAAATTCTCCCTTATTACTTATTAGAACAGTAATATAATTGCTTGTTATATATTCCTTTTTTTTTTAACTTAAAATATAAAGAACCTCTTCACATATTGTTACAGTATGAACTCTAAACTAAATGGACCCCAATGGACAATGCAGCAAAGTTTCTTGTGTCTAGAGTGGTAGAGCTACATATATAAGAAGGACTTAAACAGATTTATTATGCATTTTCTCTCTTTCATTACTCCCCTTGACACTCAAATCTCAATACTCCATTAGTAGGATCTACATTAAGCACATATGTATTAGTTGGGACAGCCCAGTCATACAGGACAGGAACCTAGTTTAAATTGGCTTAGCTAATTTAAATTTTAAAAATACGGATTTAATAACTCATGTAACTTAAAATTCCAAAGGAATATCAGCTTCAAATAATGTTGTGGAGTCCTTCTTTCTTTTGACTCTGATTTTCTATTATCTTCATTTCAACGGATAGCAAAATGGCTATAACTGTCTCCGATGTCTGCATCCCAGTAGTAGAGCTGCCTCATGAAAAGAAAGAAAGCTTCCCCTTTCCAATAATTCTAGCACAATTTTCAGAATTAGACTAATTTGGGAATATGCCCTTGGGTTCAGATCACATACTCTACAGAGGAATAGCTGGGTTCATATCATGGGTTAGGGTTAGTAATTGAATCTCCTTGCTCATGTCATTTAACTTCTCTGAGTTTTAATTTTCCCATCTTTAAAACAGGGATAATATTAGTACCTACAGCCTGGATTATGTATAGGATTAAATTAAATAATATATGTAAAGCATTTAGAACAGTGCTTGGACAGAGTAAGTGCTATATAAGTGTTAGTTTCTCATATTATCCCTTAAATAATTTTTCTTACATGAAAATGAGAATGAAATACAGTGAGTGGTGTGCCCATCCTGGGGAAGATGTGGTTTCCCATGGATTCACAGTTCAGGAAGAATGGTGTCCCCACAGAAAAGTTGAGGTACTGTCAATAGGAGAGTGAGAAATGGATTTGCTTTAAGCAAAAACAAAAGCTCTCCACTACAGTCTGAGTAGTTTCTATGTGGTCTTGAAACAAACTCATAGGCTTCCACATTAGCTTAGGTAACTCCTCCTCAGAGAACAGCCTAAATGTTGTACTTCAAAGTGGGCTTTGGCAAGTGCCAAGTCTGTCTGCTTCTATCATATTAGCTTATTTCCTACAGAACACTGGACTCTTTTGAATAATTCTGTGGAATTTTATATCACAGCCCATACCTTATGGCAGAACTACAAAAGGCAATGTTCCTTCCACTCAAACATATTTCATAAATGGCTTTATTACTATTGTGTAAAACAATCAGAATTCACACTTATGATGCTGATCCAAAGACATTAGTTGTGATGAACTTCTGCTGAATATTTTTCTAAACAATCAGCATTTCCTTAACTCTTCATCTGGCTCCCCAGTCACCATCTCCAAAAACACACACATACACACACATACACCATCATGCACAGAGGACAAAAATGTTTTTTTTTAAAAATCATGTGCATGTATGTGTGCACATGGTTTGTGGTAAATACTCAATAACTTTAAGATGTACACTGTTGTTAACTGCAGGGGATCTATGGTGGTTTCAAATAGTATGGACTCCAGAAAATCATATTCTTAAAGCTAATCCATTCCTGTGGGTGTAAACCTGTTGTAAGCAGGACCATTTGACGAGGTTACTTCAGTTAAGGCATGGCCCAGGCTGGGTCTTAATCCTGTTACTTGAGTCCTTTATAAAAGAATGAAATACACAAAGGAGGAGAAGGCCACAGAAGCAAGAAACTGAACACAACAAAACTGAGAAGAGAAGGCAGAGACCAGCAGGTGCCGCCATGTCCCTTGCCATGTGACAGAGAAGTCCAGGATCACTGGCAGCTGGTGTTTGAGAAGAAAGCCTCACCTGAGATGCCTTGATCTGAATGCCTTGCTTAAAAACTGTAAGCTTGTAAGCTAATAAGTTCCCATTATTAAAGCCAATGCATTTTATGGCATCAAGTCCCTGATCTTTGTGATTGGTGAATATGTTAGAGGGAGTTTTATATTACGGTTTCCTTGAGAGCTTATGTTTTGTTGGGGATGTAGTACAGAGAGGAATGTGTGTGGTATGTGATGAAGGTTAGCAATATTTTTCTTAAAGTATAAGCATGCAATAGTATTTTTGTGATAAGTTATCTGAAAAGTGTGCTTGTGATATATAAGTAGTGTATAAATGAAGTAGGTTTATACATGGGGGTAAGAGTTAAAACATTTAATAAATGGTGCAGTCCAGTCACTAACCAATCAGGATGAATCACTGAAAGACTGAAGGAACAGCAGCCATAAACAATCTTTATCACCTTATCAAATAACATCAGCTATGTGTGTGTGTGTGCATGTGGGTCTGTGCACACGTGTGCATGTGTAAACATTTCTTATGGGAGACACACAATAAGAATTCAGCATACACACTGACACTTATTGAAGATTCTCCACATCTTGGGCCCCACTTTAATACTAGACTGTGATAAAACAAGTAGTTGTGTTTGGAAGGACAGACGCATATGGCATATATATTTATCTGTGCTCCAATCTGTTCTCAGCAATCCCTGGCAAAAGGCCAGGTCAACATGTGGTTCCATAGCACAGAGGGAAGCTCCACAGTTAACAAGTTCATACACATGAGATTATTTATTTTTGCTCATTTGTCTTTGCTTATATCTCTATATCTGTTTAACAGAATGCTCTTTCCATTTTATATTCCTCCTTTTCCTTCAGGACCCTATAGCTTATATTTAGAGAAATCTATTTGTACTTGAAAAACAGGCCTTGTAATAAAATTCAGCCCCCTTTAACAATTTGAGTCATGCTTCTGTATCTGGCAAAAGTTTGTCATATACTATACGTTTTGGCTATTATCCAATTTTATTAGGATGGAGATACTTCTCTGTTTTTTGTAATTTATATTTAGTAGATGGGTTTCAGGGAAGAGATTAAGTAACTCTACATACCGTCATACAGGGAAATTTTAAGTATCCGGGACTTACAATATGAGGTTATCACAAGTTGTCCTTTAGCGCATAGTCTTGTTCAAGAGTAAACATTACAGTAGAGTCATATTAGGAATCTAGTATAATAAATATTTGTTATCAGCAAATATCTCATTTCCTTTCTTTCTGGTACAGGGGACTTCAATAGCATTCTTATGTGAATACTTGAATATATCCCAGTAGCCTATCTATAAATCTACATGGTAACCTTCCATCATTTGTTTGTTTGTTTGTTTGTTTTCCCAACAGTATAATAAACAAGATTGTGTTATTTTCACAACCAAAGGTCTGTTTGAACAGTGTGGAATAAACTCTGAATGCTTGAGAAAGTCAAGGGGAGGGGTGAGTTAAATATGACTGAGTGATCAGACAAGGCTTCAAGGAGAGCAAAAGATATGAAGTTGACTCTAAAAGAAGAAAATAATTTATGTATGTGAAGAGTGGGGGAAAGAGACTCCTGTAGGTTAAACAGCACATATAAATGTATAGAGGCAAAGCATTTAATGACATATGAAGAGAATAGCAAAATGTGGCCCAATTTCATGAGCAGCTTTTGGGAGAACTGATGCATAATGACAAACCCATCAAAATGAGAACCCCATTAAGGGACACTGACTAGGAGCCATTTTAGGCTCTGGAGCAGGGAGAATCTTGAGGAAGGTGCTCCCAGTCCAGCAGAGCCTGCAAGGTAGGACACAGGAGCATTGTTAATAGACAAACTAGATAACAATGACCTCAAGCTACCAAAGCATTGACTGATTCAACAAAACCTAAGGCAAAATGCAGATCTCATCGTAGGGCATCAGGAAATCCCTGAGGATGCTGAAGGTAGATGATATTTTGAAAAAATTGACAAAACTTCAGCTCTTTAACTCTTCTTCAAGAAAATCTTTCTTGGCTGCGTTTTCTCTCTTGGTTAAGTAGGTCACTATGTACTCTCTTCACAAGCTGTAAGCCAAATAGAAGTTGACAACAAGTCTTCAACACCCCTCATAGCTTCATAGGATGAAACATTGGAATGGAGATACAGATCTTTAAATATGAGGATTTCAGAGGCCTTGGTCTTGATGGGGTAGAGAGTAGCACTCTAGCTGCTCTCTAAGCTGAGTTCTCAAGTCTACCAAATTTCTTAAACAATGGTAATCAGATTTTTTTGCAACAAAACATAACTAAGTCTTGAACATTTTCCTAATAGACATTGGGTTCCAAGGCAGAAATTCAACTCAGGCTGCCAGAAGTAAAAAGATATGTCTTGGAAAGATAAGTGAAATCTTGTGGAAATCCAATCCAATCCAATCCACAAAGAAATAAAAACCAAAAAGTCCATTTTTTCTCCTAGAGCTGCCCAAACTCCATCTCTGCTCCTGTCTAAGCATCTTTTCTGTTATTCCCTTACTCTGTGAACACTTGTTTTCTAAGTTCCTCTGGGTTTCTCTGCTTATTTCCACTGCTATATGAGATATAACTTTAGTTTTCCATTGAGCTAAGCCTGGTCCTAAAGTTGTAAGAATTTTCTATTTCAGTGCCTCTTAACTGCAATCCCTTTTATTTTTCCCTTATTTAAACTATTTTAAATGATGAATATAAATCATTTTTACTCATTGTAAAAAAAAAATCACCTAGTATAAACATCTATAAGGAAGAAAGTACAAAATCATCTGAAATGTTGAAATAACTTACATTATGCTTGGCTACCACAATTTAAAAATCCCCCCTTTCTCACATGTACAAATACTTTTACACAAATATGGTCATACTTTTGCATGAATTGCAACATATAATGTGCTTTTTTAAATCTAGGACCTTTCTTTTTTTTTTTAACACTCTTATTTTTGGCCTCTTTCCCTGATTCCCTTTGTCTGACCAATACAAATCAGATAACAAGGCTAATGACCCTATGCATTAGCTTTATGACATTGTTTAATTCTAATGTGATCATATTTTATATACCTCTCCACAACCTGAATTTATCGAATAACAGTACATCATGGAAATCTAAGTCAAGTGGTAAAGCCCTTATCTACTCTTTCTAATGAATGCATAACATTCTGTGCAATGGGTATAACACAATTAATTCAATCATTCTACTCCTAATTGGCCTTAATTTCACTTCCAATTTGTGGCCATTGTCAACTATACAGCACAGGACACATATTCTTATATGCTAGGGATGCAATTTATTTGGATAGATTCCTAAGAGTTTTATTGTTAGGTCAAAGTCTATGTGTATATTTAAGTTTTATAGATATTCATGGATTGCTATTTTTAAAGGCCATGGCAATTCATATATTCACTACAATTACACGAGTGTACCTTTTCCCCCAGCATCCATGGGAACAGAAGAAATTATCACTAATTTAACTTTCTGCCAATCTGAAGGAGGTGAAGTGAGAGCTCATTGTTACTTTAACTTTCATTTCCCTAAATACAGTGAGACTGAATATATATTTACCCACCATTGTCTTTTTTGTGAATTACTTCTTTATATCTATTGCTCATTTCTGCAAGGGATTATTTTTTCTTACTAACTAGTAAGAAGAGCTTGTATTTTATTCATATTGTCCATTTATCTCTCATGTTATATAGATGTATTTCCTAATCTATTTAAGTTTTGATGTTGTTTATGATATCTTTGGCATGCAAAAAATTTTGTACAGTGTCTATAGCCACATATACCTATTCTTTTATAACTTCTGAGGGGCCAGTCTTTGTAAAAGTTCTCCCCGAAATATTCAGTTAAAATATATTCTCTTCTCTTGCTCAATTAACCAAACCAATACCAGACTCTAAATATGCATCTCTCACCCCTAAAATCTCAACTTTCTCATTTGGGGCAATATAGCCATTCCCAATACTCATCCCTCTTACAAGATAAACCTGTTTATCACAAAATAAACCTGTACCCCCTAAGCAGGTTTATCAAAGCCCTCACCCAGGGAAACTAGGCATTTACCTAGGAGTGATTCTGCCAATAAAATAAGTTTTTCAGCACATTGTTAGAATTAAATTTAACATACCTGTTTTTAAAAAGTGATGAGCAGTTGAAATACAGGGGCTTCTTTGGGAGTTGGAGGTTATCCTGAGTACTGTTGTGGCAACGGATGTAGGCCATTTTAAATTAGCACACACCACTCAGAACTGAGAAGGAGAGAGTGTGGTCTACAGTGTGAACTGTGGTCTGTGGTTGGTGGCAAGGCTCCAGGATGTGTAAGTTCATTGAGGGTGGTGGGCCACACTGTGGGAGATGTTTGTGTGGGATGTGGTGGGAGGTGTGGGAGGTGGGCAACATGGGAATCCCAGTGGGTTCCGTGTGATATTTTGGGTAATCTAAGCACCTCTTAAAATATATATATATAACATTTTTGTAAGCAAATACACATATATGCATATATATTTATATATCATTTTGCAAATGTTTGTATGTATTGTGAGAATTTTTATTTTTACCCATAATAAAAATAAAAAATAAATTTAAAAAAAAGTGATTAAGTGTTACTATAATTAGAAAAAAGCCCTCAGCAAAAAATCTGGCATAAATTTTGGCCTAAAAAATAAACCACTGTTTATCTTGGCTGTTATTGATAATCAAGTTCAACTGCTTTCTGTAATACTAAAATATTCTAAAACATTTTTTCAAACTGTAATCAAAATGGTGTATTTCCAACTCATGTTTCCCTTAGCAGGACACCAAAAATGTCCATGGCCACACCACCACTGGAAAGGACAGGGAAGTTGCAGTAGAAAGACACAGTGGTCTCAGTCAAATACAGTTCAAATACCTTGCTATTTCAAACTTTTCCAAAACATATGACCATCTGAATACATCACCAGGCCCTCACCAAGAGATGTTGAAGTTTCAACTTCACTGACTTCACGGTCAACCATAGTTTGGTGATCCACCACAAGGTTTCTTTTATATATATACATTCTTTTGGAGGAAATTGCCCCCTGGAGGGACTAATTACCCTAAGGATATATCTCTGGAACAACCTCTTGCTACCAAGATCTCTTCTTCTTGTGGAGTCCAGAGTCTCTTGATCTAGGTGCCTTCCGGCCCTGAAATTTTCCGTAAAGTAAATGTCTCAGGTATTTCTTCTCTTCCAGGTCTTCCTATCTCAGCACAAGTTCTGGAGCTGACCTAATTCATTTAGGATTAAATGAAGCACTATTTTTTTCCTTCTTGTTACAACCTGCATATGTTCAAATCTCCACATGGGGACAGCAACAGCTATTGTGCAAGAAATTAAACAGGTCCTAAAGGGGGCCAAATAAGCCTTGTATATGTACCTGGAGAAGGCTAATATAATACAATTTCCTCAGCAGACTCAGTCCTCATTATCCTTCTCCCTTTGGAAGCTTAATTCCCTTGCATTGGCTCCAAGGTTTCCAGATACCAGAATCTTTCTTTGATGGTGGCTGACCCATCAATATCTTGAACATTTTATTTTCATGGGCTATTTTACTCTCCTGAAATGATTGGTATGAAACTTAAGACTGCCCTGACTCTGAGGTATACATACTCCAATGGTTCTCCAACCTGGCATAGAGTAGACATCAAGTTATATATCAGAAACCAACATCCAGGGTCACCAACCAATTAGGGGTACTGGTTGTGGGTCTCTCCTCCCTTGTCTGGTAAAATATCTGTATCTTTCCCTACCAGAGATCAGAACCTAAAATGGCTACAGGAATATGATGGGTTAATATAAATTACTGACCCTAGTTAGGTGTAAGAAAACAATTACTTATCAGAAAGTTTAAACTAAAGTGATTAGAGGTATGCTAGTAAATCAGCTGGCAAAAAAAAAAAAAAAAAAATAGACCCGAATTCCTGGTTTGTTAATTCGATGGTGTAAATATTCCTGTTTCAAACTACAAATGGTTTAACAACCAGTTCAAAAATTCCTGTATAGGGAAGCGGCTGTGGCTCAATCAGTAGGGCTCCCGTTTACCATATGGAAGGCCCCGGGTTCAGTTCCCGGGGCCTCCTGGTGAAGGCAAGCCCGCCCACACGGCGTGGTTAGCTGACCCAGCGAGCACAAGCAACAAGGGGGGGGATAAATGAATAAATAAATAAAATCTAAAAAAAAAAAAAAAAAAAAATTCCTGTATATTTAAAAATCATATCTCAAGAGGCAGTATGAATTGGTTCCAGTACACCATTGAAAATATGATTTTAGCACATGAAATATTATTTGCACAAATTTATACACCCATAAATACATATATAATCTTAGATTATATTGTCAAATGTAGATTGAAAAACTAATTGTAGGAAAATTTTAAATTATTTATCAATTATTTTGTTAATATAGCCAGATTATGTGAAAACAGCATCTGTAACATTTTTTGCATTAAGACAGTGATATCTAGTCTTATATTTGTGATGTGCAGTACACAATTCATTCTTGAAGACTTTAAATTGCAATATTTTGTTTTAATTTCATGATAGTAAACTACTAGTAAAAAGCATAGATATTTCTAAACAACTTCTAGTCACAGTTGTTTCTTTACCCAAATACTATAAATTAAGAATGACTAACTGAATATTTTGGTTAATCTTCACAGATTTAGATATCAGGGAATTTGGGGGAAATTTACTTTTTAAGTTCTGAAATTTGGGAATGTAGTGCAGGTTTTCACTTTCATTTCTGGTAACTGATTATGGCATGGGAAAGGGGTCCAGCTTGTTTCTTGCCAAATGATTTTCTAAATGAAACAATTTCATTAGGAAAAAATAAAACACTTCATATGCTTTAAATAACTATTTTAACATTATTTCAGAGAAATGTTGAACTTATTAAGATGGGATTTTAATATAAACCTAAATGTTCAACTCTTTCTTTCAATCTTCAATGTAAGTTGGAGCAAAGATATTCCCTACAATGACACAAACTATTTCATTTATCCAACAGTACAAAGACTCTCTTAACACAATATGAATAAATCATGACCTTTATACTAAACACTAATTCATCTGGAAAGGTATTAAAATGTCTATGTTGTGAGCATTGAAATGTGAAACAAAAGAGTTTGTCTATAATTTTCCCAGTTGGTTTCCTTGAGAGAGATTCTAGGATGAAGGACAGGGACAGGGATCTGGGAAAAGTCCAGACCATTCCCTTTGTTGAAGAGACATGCCTGAGAGACTAGGAAGACCAACTCACTAGATTTCAGAGGGCAAAGTATAAGAGAAGAAAGCTGCAGAGAGAAAACTATAGAGAACTACATGAGGATCCCACTGCGTATTAAACAGAATATGATCAGCTGATGCATGTGATGAAACTACCAGAAGGTAAAGAAAGAACCACAAGAAAAGTTAGAAAGAATGGGAACAGGCATTCATACAGGACCAAGAATGATGCCTGTCACAAAAAGTCAGATTGGAAAACTTCATAATTCATGGAGGCATTGGATAGAGGATTCAAAAGGGTCTTGCCTCATATGTGAAGAATAATTATGCCTAGACTAGTCTTGCTTAATAATATTAAAGGAAATATGTGAAAGGACCTAACTTCTTCCAAGTAATTTAACCACATTTCAGAACTATATAACAATACAAAAGTTTCAAGCACCCAATAAGAGGTAAAACACAATGTCTGACATACAATAAAAAGTTACCAGGCATACAAAAAATAATAGACTATACATAATGTGAATAAAAATCAATAAATCAAAACAGATTCAGAGCTGAAACAAATGATGGAATTGGTAGACAAGGACATTAAGAAAGGTATTATAGATGTATTCCATATGTTTAAAAAGCTAGAGGAAAGATTGAACAAGCTATGTAAAACCTAGAAGGTAGGAAGATTGGTGACTGAAGAAGAAAATTTTAGTTTACTTGAAGATATAACAATAGCCATTATCCCAGATGAAACACAGAGAGATAAAACAGACTTAAGAACAAAAGCAACCAGAGCATCAATGAGCTGTAAGATCCCTTCAAGTGGCATATTTTACATGTAATTGGAGTACCAAAGAAAGTGTGAAAGGAGCAAAAAAGATATTTGAAGAAATAATGGCCTAAAAATCTCCAAATTTGACAAAACCCATAAATCCAAACCTTAACAAACCTGAAGCACAAAAATATGCAAAAAACTACATGAACATACATTCTAACCTAAATGTAATCTAAAAACAGTGATAGGGAGAAAAATCTTAAAAGCAGCAGGGGGAAAATGACACATTACATTGAAATGAACAAAGATAAGAATGAAAACATCTCTCTCACCAGAAACAGTGCAAGTAAAAAGACAATGGAATGCAAATATTCTCACTGTTCTGATTTTGTGATAATCAGGGTAGGCTAAACATTCGCTATATTAGAAGCCATGCATGTGTCCCCAAACCTAGTTTTTCTCCCTAGGTCTGGTTTTCAGAATGCTGGTGATAAACTAAGCCTGATTTATTATATGACCATCCTGTATGGGAAAAGACTGTAACTCTGGGTATCTTTAGTCAACCTTAAGAGATATAGCAGGGGGACGGATGTGGCTCGGGTGGCTGGGTGTCTGTCTCCCATATAGAGGGACCTGTGTTCTATCCCTGGGACCTCCCAGTAAAAATTAAAAAAAGAAAAATATAGAAGGCACATGGGTCACCAGCCCTGTGTGCAGGTGAGCCCCCCAGGCCCGGTGCATGGGTGCGCCATCAGGCCCCATGCGCGCGTGCACCGCCAGGTTCCATGAGCCACGCAGCAAGATGATGACGTAACAGGAGAGTGACACAAGGGAGAGCCAAGACGAGAAGTGCCAAAAAAACAGGAACTAAGGTGGCCCAGGCCGTAGGACACCTCTCTCCCACATCGGAGGTTCTGAGGATCGAATCCCAGTGAAGACAGGAGGATGAGAAGAGAGGGCAGGAAATGGACACAGAGAGTTGTCCAGTGAATGGACACAGAAATAGCAAAAACAGTGGGGAGAGGGTTAAAAATGGATAAAAGTAAATAAATAAATATGAATAATTTAAAAAAAGAGAGACAATGGAAAACATCTTTAAAGTAATGTAATGGGAAACAAAACACTGTAAACTTTGAATATTATACCCAGGGAAAGTATCTCTCTAAAAAGGAGATGAAATGAATGAGTTTTTTTTCAGTCATGCAAAAAATGAAATAATTCATCTACAACAGATTTGCACTATAAGAAACGTTAAAAGAAGTCCTTCAAGTAGAGGAATATGGTATCAGGTGGACACATATGTCTACACAAAGGAATGAAGAGTACCAGAAGTGGTAACTGAGGATAAATATATAAATTAATAGGCTATCGATGTAGGTTGTGTAATATAAACCACAGGGTAACCACAAAGAATGTATTTTTAAAATATACAACAACAGAACTGAGAAAGGGGTCTGTCAGATACATCACAAAGCTCAAGTATACAAAAAAGGAGGTTGCAATACAGGAAAAGGCAGAGAAAAAAAAAGATATGACATATAAAAACCAAAGGACAAAAATAATTGGAGTAAGTACTGCAGTTACAGTACTAACACTGAATGTTAATGGATTAAATAGCCAAATAAAAGACACAGATTGGCAGAATGGATAAAAAGCATGATCCAACTATATGTTGTTTACAAGAGACTTACCTTGGACCCAAAGACACAAATAAGTTAAAAGTTAAAGGATGGAAAAAGATACCCCATGTAAGTAGTAACCAAAAAGAGCTGAGGTAGCTATACAAATAGCGACAAAGTAGTATTCAAAAGAGAATTGGTCTGTAATTTTCTTTTCTAGTAGTATCTTTTTCTGGCTTTGGTATTAGGGTGATAACTGGCTCATAGAATGAGTTAGTTAGTTGTCCCCTCCTCTTCAATTTTTTAGAAGCGAGAGCAGGATTGGTATTAATCTTTGAATGATTGGTAGAATTCACCTGCCAAGTCATCTGGTCCTGGGATTTTCTTTGTTGGTAGATTTTTGATGACTGTTTCAATTTCTTTATTTGTAATTAGTCTGTTGAAGTCTTCTATTTCTTCTAGTCAATGTAGGTTGTTTGTGTGTTTCTAGGAAATTATCCACATCATCTAGGTTCTCTAATTTTTTGGCATATAGTTGTTAATCGTATCCTCTTATGATCCTTTTATTTCTGTGGGTTCAGTAGTAATGTTGCCCTCCAATTTCTGGTTTTATTTATTTGCATCTTCTCTCTTTTTTTCTTTGTAAGTATAACTAAGAGTTTGTCTTCAACAAAATACTTGCAAATTGAATCCATCAGCAAGTGGTGACCAAGTGGATTTTATCTCAGGTATACAAGGGTGGCTCAACACAAGAAAATCAATTAATGTAATACATCACATTAATAAAATCAAGGGGAAAAAAAACGATGATCATCTCAACTGATTAATAAAAGGCATTTGACAAAATCCTGCATTGTTCTTGAAAAAAAAAAAAAACACAATACTTGCAATAGAAGGAAATTTCCTCAATATGATAAAGGGCATATATGAAACACCCCCAGCTAACATCATGCTCAATGGTGGAAGACTGAACACTTACCCTCTAAAATCTGGAACAAGGCAGGATGCCCACTGTCACCTTTGTTATTCAACGTTTACTGGAAGTTCTAGCCAGAGCAGTTAGGCAAGAAAAAAATAAAAAGCATCCAAATTGGAAAGGAAGAAGTAAAACTTTCACTATTTGCAGATCACATGATCATATAAATAGAAAGTTCTGAAAAATCTACAAAAATGCCACTAGAGTTTATAAATGAGTTCAGCAAAGTGGAGGGGAACAATATCAGCACACTAAATTCAGTAGTGTTTCTATACACTACTGAACAATCTGAAGAGAAAATCAAGGAAAAACTCCATTTACAATAGCAATTAAAAGTATCAAATACCTCAGAATAAATTTAATCAAGGATGTAAAGGACTTGTACATAGAAAATTACAAAACATTACTAAAAGAAATCAAAGAAGACCTAAATAAATGGAAAGACATTCCATGTTCATGGATTGGAAGACTAAATATTATGATATCAATTCTACTCAAAATTATTTACAGATTCAATGCAATCTCATTCAAAATTCCAAGAGCCTACCTTGCAGAAATAGAAAATTATCCAATTTATTTGGAATGGTAAGGGGACTGAATAACCAAAAACCTCTTGAACAAAGAGAATGAATTTGGAGGATTCACACTTCCTGATTTAAAGCATATTACAGGGAAGTGGATGTGGCTGAAGCAATTGGGTTCCCGCCTACCACTTGGGATGTCTGTGGTTTGGTTCCCGGTGCCTCCTAAAGAGGACAGCGAGCTCACACAATGGTCAGGTGCAGCAAGCTGACATGACAAGATGATGCAACAGGAGACACAAGAGGAAAAACATAACGAGAAACACAACAAAGCAGGGAATAGAGGTGGCTTATGCAATTAGTTGCCTCCCACCCACATTGGAGGTCCCGGGTTCAGTTCCCGGTGCCTCCTAAAGAAACAAAAGAAGAACAGACACAGAAAGTGCAAACAACAAGAGAATGGGGAGAGATAAATAAATTTTAAAAAATCCTTAAAGCATGTTACAATGCTACAGCAGTCAAAGCAGTACGGTACTGGCACAAGGATACATATATTAACCAATGGAATTGGAATGAGGGTTCAGATTACCTCTACAGCCAATGATTTTCAACTTGACTGACAAGTACACTTAACTGGTAAAGAATAGCTTCTTCAACAAATAGTGCTGGGAGAACTGGATATACATATGCAAAAGAATTAAGTAGGACCCCTATCTCACACCATATACAAAAATTAACTCAAACTGGATCAAAGATTTAAATATAAAAAACAGGACTATAAAACTCTTAGAAGAAAATATAGGGAAGCATCTTCAGAATCTTGTGGTAGGCAATGGCTTCTTAGACTTTACACTCAAAGCACAAGCAGCAAAAGAAAAAAATAGACAAATGGAACCTCATCAAAATTAAAATATGTTGTGTATCAATGGACTTTATCACAAAAGTGAAAAGGCAACCTAGGTAATGGAAGAAAATATTTGGAAACCACATACCCGATGAGAGTTTAATATCCAGAATATATAAAGAAATCCTACAACTCAACAATGAAAAGACAAACAAGTCAACTTTAAAAACGGGTATAAGACTTGAATAGACATTTCCACAAAGAAGATAAATAAATTACTAAAAAGCATATGAAAAGATGCTCAACATCACTAGCTATTAGGGCAATGCAAATCAGAACCACAATGAGATATCATTTCATACTCATTAGAATGATTACTATTTAAAAAATAAAACAGGAAATTGCAAGTGTTGGAGAGGATGTGGAGAAATAGGGACACTAATTCATTTCTGGTGAGAATGTAAAATGGTATAGAAGAAAGTCTTGCAGTTACTCAGAAAACTAAATATAGAATTACCATATGACCCCGCAATCCCTCTACTAGGTAAAAACTCAAAAGAATTGAAAGCAGGGACTCGAACAAATATTTGCACATCGATGATCATTGTGGCAGTATTCACAATTGCCAAAAGATGGAAGCAACCCAAGTGTCCATCAACTAGTGAATGGATAAACAAAATGTGGTATATACACACAATGGAATATATTCAATCATAAAAAGGAATTAAATCCTCATACATGTCACAACATGTATGAACCTTGATGACATTATGTTGAGTGAATATAAGCAGACATAAAAGGACAAATATTGCATGATCTCACTGATATGAGATAATTAGAATAAGCAAATTCATTGAGTTGGAATCTAAAATATAGTTTACCAAGTTCTGGGTTGTGGGTAGAGAATGGGACATTAGTGCCTAATTTGCACGGAGTTTCTATTTAGGTTGATTGTAATGTTTTGGAAATGGATGGTGCTGATGGTAGAGCAATATTGTGAACATATGTAACAGCACTGAATTATATATGTGAATGTGGTATAAAGAGGGAAATTTTAGGTCATATACATGTTACTAAAATAAAATTAAAAGATAAAACATAGGAATATATAACTAGTGAATCCTATTGTAAACAATGGACTTTATTTAATAGTACCAGTATAAAAATGTTCTTTCATGACTTATAACTAAATACAAGGTATTAATAATAACACTGTATTTTTTACATGACTTTTCTGTAAACCTACAATTTCTACAACTAAAAAAATTGAACCTAGCAAACAAAGAACAATGTATCATTTCCAAGTAGTGTTTAGCCCAGGAATGCAATGTTGGCTTAATATTCAAAATCTATGTACTTCAGCACAGTGATAGGATAAAAGGATAAAAAAAACAAAAAACAAAAAACATATGTTCATTTTAATAGATGCAGAAAAAGCAGTTGACTAAATGCAAAATGCAGTCATTATAAAATAAAATAAATTCTCGCTTCGGTAGCGGCCTGGGCAACCGCGGCTGAGCTGCCGGAGCGCTTTTAGCCGGTGGCAACGCGCCGCTAGAGAATGGCCTTGGTCGGCGGCCGCACTAGGGGAGCAGGACCAGGGGGCTGAGATCCAACCGAGCCCCACGGAGTTCCCGCCATTGTCGTCCCCTCTGTGGCCCCCGCTGCCCCTGCAGAGGGAGCTACTCTTCAACTGGCAGGCGACCAAGGCGTTGCTGAAGGAGCGCTACGTCTTCCTCTTCAACTCGCAGCTGCTGAGCGATGTGCGCTTTGTGCTGGGGCGGGCAGCGCCGTCTTCCATGCCATGTTCAACGCGGCTTGACCACTATGTCGGCCGAGATCGAGCCCACGGAGGTGGAGCCCGCTGCCTTCCTGGCGTTGCTGAGATTTCTATATTCAGATGAAGTTCAAATTGGTCCAGAAACAGTTATGACCACCCTTTATACTGTTAAGAAATACGCAGTCCCGGCCTTGGAAGCACATTGTGTGGAATTTCTTACCACACATCTTAGGGCAGATCATGCCTTTATGCTTCTTACTCAGCCTCAATTATTTGATGAACCTCAGCTTACTAGTCTTTGTTTAGACACGATAAACAAAAGCACAATGGATGCAATGAGTGCAGCGGGATTTACTAATATTGTTATAGAGACACCTTGTGCAGTTCTGGAAAGAGATACACTTCACACATGAGAAAGTTGAATTTTTGGAGCTATTGTACTCTGGGCAGAAGCAGAATGTGAATGTCAGAGACAACAATTACCTGTGACTTTTGGAAACAAACAGAAAGTCCTAGGAAAAGCACTTTCCTTAATTCTGGTCCCACTGATGACAATTGAGAAGTTTGCAGCAGGTCTGGCTCAGTCTGGAATTTTGTCAGATGGTAAAGTGGTAAATCTCTTTCTTCATTTTACTGTCAATCCTAAATCCCAAGTTGATTACATTGACAGACAAAGATGCTGCCTCAGAGGAAAGGAATGCAGCATCAATAGATTCCAGCAATTAAAGAGCCGTTGGAGTTACAGTGGAACCAGTGGTGGAATCAGGCAAATATAAATTACCAAAACTGACTGAAAAAGAAAGCCTGAATAGACCAATAACCACAGAAGAAATTGAAAGTTATTAAAGAACTATCCCTTCACAAGGTGGTTTTTACAGGTTCACAGTTACTAGAAGAATTTGTCATCGGATTTGCCTTATATGGATCTATTCATGGTCCCAGGGATTATCAAGTGAATATACAGATCACTGAATATGAAAAAAAACAAGCTAACTTTGGGACAAAATGATACCAGATTTAGTTGTGATGGGGCCTCTAACACATTCAGTGTCATGTTCAAAGAACCTATAGAAATCTTGCCCAATGTGTGCTTACACAGCCTGTGCAACCCTTAAAGGTCCAGAGTCCCACTATGGCAGAGAAGGATTGAAGACAGTAGTGCATGATACACCTACTACTGGCAAGACTGTTTTTTCCTTCTTTAGTTCCCCTGGCAATAATAATGGTACATCAATAGAAGACGGAAAATACCAGAAATAATATTGTATACATAATTGAGCATTATAATACATCTTGGCTAAACAGAAGCATACATTCTAATCTCAAAGATATAAATAACTGGCCACAAAAAATAGTTTGAGTGTTATGAGTATTTATCATTTTAAGAAACATTTGAGTTTCTTAAAGTAGATGGAAAAATTTTGGCTTACTCTGCATGGCTTAAAGGCAGATCTTCCATTTTCTTATCACCAGAGGTGATAAGAGAACTGGGTTTCATTTTTAAAAACAAAAAGCAGCTATTTCAACTTTCCCTTGTATAATTTCATAGATCAGCTGATTCATGGTCTTTTGATAGTTTTATAATTGAAAGATTCACATTCTATATAGCTGGTTTGTTTTGGTTTTAAGTATTTTGAAGTTTAGATGAAGTGAGATGGGTCAGTAGTCATACAGAATTCCTATGAACTCAAGTAACCCATTTCAGAGAATTAAGAAAACTTTTTATATTTGGAGTTTGGAAATACTGAAACAACTGAAGAAATACCTGGTTGTTAGTGTTTGAAAAGGTCTAACAAATACCCAAGAAAATTTTCAATGCATTTACAGAAAAGGATATTTTCTAATACTACGGTAATGTGTAACAGTACAGTTTTAAACTACCAACAGAGTTTGTATAAATTCACAATAATGTCATACAAAGGATCCAAAGATGTAGTACAAGACTGGATTCTTTATCGCTAAACTGCACCACTGTGCCTGCTGACCTGGATGGGGAACGCACTGGTAACTCCCGAGATGGAGATGATGGTAATGATGGTGGTGGTGGTGACTGGCAAAGAGACATCATTTCAGCCTTGTGGGGATAATCTTACACAGAAAGAAACTGAATAAAATACTAACATATGTCTAACAAATTCTTTGACATTTTAAAGATACCCAACAGAATCACTCCTGCTGAAAAGGATGCTTTCTGTCAATGCCCAGTTCTGTCCAAGAATTACAAATGTTTAATGTTCATGACATCATTAATATCAGTGGGGCAGCTGCATGAGGAGATAAGAAGCAAATCTGGCACAATGACGGTTGTATACTTTTTATAAGCAAATTATTTTATATAAATGAAATAACATTCACTTTCTTCCCTGTGAAATTATTATCTTATGAAAACCTTAAGTATAATTAAGTTTAAGTGTATCTAATAGTTGTGGGAGATGGTTAAAACTCAAAATCCTTTTAAGTATTTACTTAAATAATAGTAATTAGTAATATTTTATTTTACCTTATTTTCAAGAAGGCAATGAGATGTGTTGGTGGCAGGGGTCTTCTGAAATTGCTGAAGAAAGGTAATAATTTTCTCTCTCTGGTACCAGTGACCTATGGATTTAAATCTGAGTAAACTGGAATATCTATGGAATGTGTGGTTCTGATTAACTAAGGATTAACCAGCAAACACTCTGTATCAACCATTATGGAAAATACTTCTGCTAATAAATATGATGTACCAGAGATAAGTTAATTTTTTTGACATTTGAGACATTTCAAATGCCTCAAATATGTTGTATGAGTAACAATGATTGTAACTGATTGTAGCCATTGAAGGGACAAGAAACACATCTATCTACTGACTCTGGGACAGCCCCTGGAATTTTTTTTTAAATAAATATCTATTATTTTTTAAAAAAAACTCTCAACAAATTAGGAAAAGTAGGGAATATCTTCAAACTGGTAGATAGAATCTAAAAAAAAAAAACTACAGCTAGCATCATGTTTAACGATGAAAATCTGGTGATTTTCACCTAAGATTTGGAACAAAGTAAAGATGTCCACTGCATTAGTCTGCCAAAGGGGTGCCAATGCAAAGTACCAGAAATCTTTTGGCTTTTGTAAAGGGTATTTATTTGGGGTAGAAGCTTACAGTCCCAAGGCCATGAAAAGTCTAACTCAAGGTAGCATAAGAGGTACTTTCTTACCAAGGTCAGCTGACATATGTTGAAGTAAGATGGCGGGTGATCTCTGCCAGGTTTCAGCCTTCCCCTCTGGGCTTCTTTATATCAGTCTTAGCTCTCTTCCCAAGGACAGCTATAAGTTATCAGACAAATAGTCCATCTTTCTCCAGGTCTTTAACTGTTTGATCTTCTCCTTTCTGTCACAGGGCAGGATCAAAATGACAAAGTTCTCTCCTCTGTGTGTCTTCTTGAGTGAGTGTCCATTTGTATTTGCCCACCAAGGGGGCAGGGTCTCAACCTGAGTCACACCGTATGGATGAAGTTAAATCAAAGCCCTAATCTTAACAGGTAATTTAATTAAGGGCCCCTCAACTGAATCCAATATAGTCAAAGGATTTCATACCCAGAAGAATAGATTAGTTTACAAACATAATCTTTCTCTTCTAGGGATTCAAAAAAATAATCTCAAACTGTCATATTCACTATCACTGCTTTTATTCAATACTGTCTGGAGGTCAGAACTAGTGCAATAAAGCAACTTAAACAAACAAACAAACGGCATATAGGTCAGGATGTTAAAAAATAAAACTTACTCTACTTGGGATGATGTGATTATTCATATTGAAAATCCCAGGGAATCTATATAACAACTATTGGAAGTAATAAGGGAATTTAGCAAGGTGACAGGAAATGAGAGTAACATAAAAAGAATCAATTTTGTCCTTATATTTTAGCACTAAAAAATTAGTAAATGAAATTAAAAAATCAATTCCATATGCAGTAGCATTAAAAACCAGGGTACGTAGGATAAATCTAACAGAAGATGTCCCAGATTTCTACATTGAATACTAAAAATATTGTTCAGTGAAATTAAAGATGACCTAAGTAAATGGCAATATATTTCATGCTCATGTATTAGAAGACTCAATACTGTTAAAATCTCAATCTTCACCAAATTGATCTGCAGATTCAACACAATTGGAATAAAAATTGTATCAGCAGCAGCATTTTTTGTAGAAAATTACTAGTTGGTTCTAAACGGTCCAAATAAATGTGAGGAATTAGAATACCAAAGATATTTTAAGAAAGAAGAAAAAAGTTTCAGGACTTACTCTATCTGATTTCGTGACCAGCTATAGTCATCAAGACATTTGGGACTGGCAAAGAGAAACACATATAGATTACTGGAACAGAATAGTTAGTCCAGAAATAGTCTCACAAGTGTATGTCAGTTGATGTTTAAAAATGTATCAAGGTAATCCAAGTGGGAAAGAAAAGTATTTTCAACAAATGGTACTAGATCAACTGTATATCCAATGAGTTACCACATTGAACACATCAGAAAAGCTAAAATTAGAAAGACTGACTATAACAAGTATTGGTGAAGATGAGGAACAACTAGAATACTCATACAATACTGTTATGAATTTAAAATTACACAGCTTCTCTGGAAAACCATCTGGCTATTTCTTAAAAACATTTGTCCAGCCATACTACACCTCAGTACTTACTAAAGAGAAATGAAAGCACAAGTTCACACAAAGTCTTACATGTAAATGTTCATAGCGACTTTCTTGTTGGTGGCCACAAACCAAATGTCCATCAGCAGATAAATAAATGGGTATTTACTATAGAAAATATCCATACAAAATAATACTACTTAACCAAAGAAAGGAATAAACTATTGATTCCATATGGATAAATCTCAAAATAAATATGCTCAGTAAAAGAAAGCCAGACAAAATGAGTACATGCTGTATTATTCTCTATATATAAAATTTTAGAAAATGCAAACTAATGTATAGTGGCAGAAAGAAAATCAGCAGGTGAGTGAGGACATGCATGGAGGAAAGAATGGATTACAGATAGACAAAAGGAAACTTTTGAGGTGGTGGATACGTTCATTATCTTGATATTCATGATGATTTTACAGATTATACTTACATCAAAATTCATCAAACTAAGCTCTTTAAATATGTGCAGTTTATTGAACATTGATTATACTTCAATAAAGTTGTTAAAAAAAGGAAAAGGAAAAAAAATTGAAGGAAAATTATTTTCAGCCTAGATTTCTATATCAGTCCAAATATTCAGGTAAGTTAAAGGTATAAAATAAGTATTTTCAAACATGCAAAGACAGAACACACCCTCACCATAATACCTCTATTATAACTCTTCTTTTTTTTAAATATAGGAGAATAAGAAAGAGCAAAATGAGAGAGAAAGCCAAGAAAGAAGAAGAAAAAGTATGTAGGAAAATGGAGGTGCCCAGCATAGAAGAGCAGAAATATCCCACACAATAGCTTTTCTGCAAGCTTTGTGTGCAAATAGTTCATATTAGAGAAGTTTTCCAAGGGAAAAATGGTATTGAGTCATTATCTAGATATGCACCAGCATTTACTATTAATGCTGTTGACAGGCATCTAATGTCTGATAGGGTTTTCAGAAAATATTGAAGATAGGTATATAGCAAACTATGCAATTAAAATAAATCAGAATATTAAATAATTTTAGAATAAAAAATGAAAAGATTCACAAGAAGCTATCATAGTACACTGCTTCATTCTATTGTGAATCATATTTATATCATCATAATGTTGTGCATGCATTGAGAGTAGGGAAGGAAGGAAACTGTGTGGGTCTTTTAAGCTAAACTTTTTCTTCCCCCCTTTATTAGAGAAGTTGCAGGCTTACAGAAAAATCATGCAGGTACAGGTATATGGGAATCCTGTATTTTAAAATTAAAAATGTTTAACTACCATAACAGGAAGTCAGTATTTCTAAGAGTGATAACTCAATACATAGGTGTTAAGTTTATTACTATAATTATGGAAGCAAATTGCAGGAGAGACAGCTAAAAGAATTAAAAATAATTGTCTGTGGGGTGGGAATTATTATAAGCCTTTCTATAATGTAGGTTTTTGAAATATGTACAAATTACGTAGATAAAAATAAAAAATATATATTTAACAGAGAAACTTAGACACATAAAGCTAAGCCCATTGCTCCTTGGCTAAACCACAATTAGAAGAAATCTTCAGGTATCGAGTTTTCATTTCAGGTGTCCAAAAGAGGAGACCTGAATAAGCTTACCTTAGCTAACTTCCTTCTATTTTTGTTACTAGGATCCAAAACCAGTTGCCTTGGTTACTAAAGAGACCTGTTTTCTCAAAAGATAAAGAGCTAGCATATTCAAGTGCACTCATGCCATAGGTGAACAGATTCAGGGGAAATAAAAGAACCTCCAGGACTAAGAGACTTCTACCCAAAATTCTGAATTTAACGCTCAAGCCCCATGTCTATGATTTGGGTTCAGATATACATAGACAGGCTGGAAAATATGGGTGTGGAGGAGAAGAATGACAGAAGTCATTTTATAAAGTAGGCTGGTGGAGCTTCAAAGAGAGGAAGAAAAGGTTGCAACTGAAATGCCAAACTCAGAAACAGAATCTGAGCTTTGGAGCCAAGGAGTGGTTCTGCTACCTGTGAGTATAGCCTATACAGTGGCAGTGCACGTGGCCACCTGGGAGCACAACCCCATGGTGAGAAACCCGGCAGTCAGCTGCCCAACCAGACACCCACCCCAAGGAAAACAACTGGAAACAGCCTGAACTGAGCACAAGGTCTGTGGCCTAGAGCAGGTGGGAGCACTGCTGGGAGCACTAGTGGGAAAGGGGCCCAGGATGCAGAGCAACAGAACGTGAGCAGCAACCTAATTTACCCCAGAGACTGGGGTGGGGAGGGACATGTTCTAAGTGTTAATGTGGGTCCATTTTTCCCATAAGTAGATGAAACCTGGAGACATGAATGCAGCAGATACACGTAACTAGCTGCATAAATATAATAGTGGCAACTTTAGGAAGATGCAATATTTTTGAGGGTACACATTGACTAAAATGAAGGAATATCATTTATTTGATCCTGACAAAACTATAAGCATGTAGAAAGTTCACAAGGGAGTTTAAGAAATTATGAATTAATCGTCCATACATGTGCTTTATACTTACTTCCTAACTTAATCCTCTTAACAAACCTATGGGTAGTAACTAATATTATCCCCATTTTACAGAGAATGTAATGGAATCACAGACATGTTAAGTATCTTTTCCAAAATCAAATAGAAAATAAATGATAAAGCTAGAATGCAAACTTAAGTAATCTGATTTTAGAACAATATTCTTAATTATTGTACTAAATGATTCCCTATTATTTTTAGACCCATACATCTAAAAAAGAATATGCATTAAAGATTGATTGTGCACAAATAAGAAAAGCCTTAGCTGAACTTAATTATTCCTAATTGCTCTGCATGCTCTGAGGATACTCACCCTAACCAAGAATATTTTCAATGGTTGCTACTTCTACCTCTGGTTAGAGAATCAATTTCTCTTAGAAATTTCTCCCCAGTATTACCAGTGAGAATACATATTCAGACTCTGAACCCATTTTTCTCTGAAGCCATGCAGTTTATTCTAGCATCAGGGTGAAAGAGACATTTCCCTACCTGTACCCCAATGAATTATTCCCTGAGACACGAGTTATTCTGCATTGACTTTAATTATTTCTTTGCCCATTTGGAAGCACTGATGACTTCAGGGTCTTAGAATCATATCCAATTATTGAAGCCATGACTAGGTTTCTTCATGTTACATGAAGCACAACAGTGATATCTTTAGTAGTCACAAGTCATCAGCAGCCTAAAGTTTTCTGTTCTGTGTACAAAGCAATGTCATTCAAAGTCAAATGCCAACTGACATTTCTTATTTCAAAACTTGCAGCCCATTTTAGGGGACTACATTTCTAAGGCTCAAAAATATTTATTATTGGATAACAGACTTGTTCCAAGTTCACTAAAGATTAAGTCACTCTTGGCTCAGGCCCAAACAGAATAGCTTCTCAAGTCTTTTGATTACTCAAAATTTAGATACCCTTCTCATCTTCTCATCAGAGAAGTAGTCATTCTTTTGTTTAGTATTTATTATTGAGAGCCTAATATGTGTTAGGCCCAATGCAAGATGCTAGAATTCTAGAGTAAACAACATAAACAAGAAGCCTGCCTTCGTGGAGCTTACATTCTCCTGGAGAGGCAGACAGAAGTTAAATAATGACACCAATAAATGCAAAATTTTATCTGGGATAAGTATAGCAAAGAGAAAGTACATGGCTCAATGAATGCCTAATATAAGGGAATTTACACCTGGTCAGGGTGGTGACAATGATAAAAAATGGGATATCTGATACCTGAAAAAGAAGAGAAGAAGCTTATAAGAAGAAGAAAACTGACATGTGAAAAGGCTGAGGGAGGAAAGGAGCATGAAGAGTGAGAGGGTCAAAAAGATCTTCCAGGATTCATCATATGTTTGTATTTATCAGGAAAAAAATAGAGAGAGAGATGGAAATTCATTTTACCTGAATTACTATTGACAGACATAATCCCTATCAGGTAAAGAGAAACATTAGTTATATACCTGTATCCCAAAATGTGAGCTCATCTTCAGATAGTGCATGTGGGGTCTGAACCCATAAACCACTGCTTAATTGCATATCTCCATGTGCCTCTACTGCTCCTATTATTGGGAATCTCCTCACTTAACCCACCATGTATTGCTACACAGATGATCATTTACCTTCCCCTGCTCCAAACACAACAGATTGACCCATTTTTGCATATTTCTTGTTGTTTTGTTTGTTGGGGAGAGATGCCTAGAGTTTCCCTTTTTTAAATTTATTAACTGCTTCATTTTTCAAATGAAGTATTATAATGAATGAATTAATACAGAAGACCTCAATGTGCTTTTATTATAAAATTTTATTTTATTATTAACATACTTTTATTATTACAATTCTTGTTTATTCTTATATAGGCTATTTGCCTCTTTAAGTTCCCCAATATTATCCAGCAACTTTCAATGGTCATAAATGAATTTTTAAAATCTCCTTTTCCATTTCCCAGTAACATTACTATGTACTTTTTAAAAATTGGGGACATGTCAGAAATTTATCCTTATCAGCTTTGAACTATGTTGCAGTTTGGTATTATTTATGAATTCTAAAAATAAATATTGGATTATGTTTGTAAACTGATCTGTTCCTCTGGGTGTATTATATTGTATTAACTTCAGAGGTTTCACTTTTACTTGATTAAATAATGATTAAGGCTTTGATTGGGCCACATCAGTAGGAAGTTGAGTCCCTACCCCCTTGGTGGGCAGGGACTCACAGAGAAAACAACACTGCAGAGAAGTTAGTAAGAGTTTTGAGCTGGAGCCCCAGGAAGTAAACACGCAAGAGAAGAACACAGAGGAATAGAGATGGCTACATAGACATAGCAGAGGCCCCGGGAAGAGAGAGGGCCTGATAGTCTACAGCTGACCTTGTGGAGAGACCAGACCATCTGAGCCCAGAGAGAAATGAGCCCCGAGAGAGAGGAGACTTATGTCCCAGCCTATAGCTGATATTGGAAGAAGCTGGGACCACGGAGCCTTAAGAGGAAGAGAAATGCTGGACCCTTGCAGATATCGGAAGCCATCTTGCTTCAACACGTGGCAACAGATTTTGGTGAAGAAGTAGCTTTGAGTTGGACCCTTTAGGACCTTGTAACTATAAGCTTCTACCCCAAATAAATACCCTTTATAAAAACCAACCGATTTCTGGTACTTTGCATAAGTACCCCTTTGCATCAGTACCCAGTATCAGTTTGACTAATACAAACTGTAAAGAACATTAATTTATTCTTTCCCAGAGAAAAGGAAATAAATATGTGCTGAGTGGACAGTTGTTACCAACCAAATACATTGCTATAGAGTATCATATTACTACACTGATTCACAGTAATTTTTTGTGAAACTAAATGACTGCAGTTATTAGTTCTAAAATCAGCATAGACCTAAGCTATTATTTCCACTATGCCTAACAGCATTTCCAAAGGCTGCAATCAAAAAGCACATTTAATGAACTTGCCAAAGAGATACTTTTATGATGCATATTAAATGCAATGAAATGTGAGAGTCAGAAGCTTAAAAGAATGAACACAAGGAACATTGCAAGTTAAGGGTCCCCACACCATTGCTGATTTCCACATTACACATTTGTCAGATTAAAGGGATAAAATGAGTATCCCTTAGCTATGCAGCAATTAAGGAACTTGATTTGAACTCATAAATCTGTGAAGGGCACAAAACGAAATTGAAAAAAAAAACATTATTGAACATTATTGTGAGATGAGTTATAATTAGAAACATTAAGAGGACATTTATTACAAAACCTGATGGATGTGTGCAAAATTTCCAGACTTTTCTCAAAAGCTGTCAACAAATCTGAAATTGCTTGGAGGCATCTAGAAAGCCCAACAAAGGCATTAGACAGGCAATAGACTCAACAGAAGAGAAGAGGCTTTAGTGTCACAAAGCACTGGAGATTCTTCCCCAGCTCTACCATTTACTTGTTATATGACCTTTGTCAAATTATCTGCCTCTCTGAGCCTCAGTTCTCTAATCCTTAAAAAATAGGAAATAACAGCACTTACCCCATAGGGCTATAATAAAAATTCAATGAGAAGTAGTTAGCATAATGCCTGCCACAAAAAAAGTTCAAAAAATGGTACCTGCCACTATTAAGGTTATATTGTTGATTTATTTTTAATATAAGAAACATATTGTTGAGCCAAGTCCTAAAGCTGAGTGGACTTTCAGATCCATTTTATATTCTGTAATGTTTAAGACACAAATGATGAAAATCAACAACTATTTTCATCATTTAAACTCACTGAGGAAAAATATGTCATGCTTTTTGTGTGTTCCAATAACACGAAACTTTACACAAATTAAGGGATTAGTTAATTTTTGGTGGGTTTTATTTCAAACTAATCTAATTCACTGATGTTCTATAAAGAAATAGTCTGTATTAGTCAACCAAAGGGGTGCTGATGCAAAATACCAGAAATCTGTTGGTCTTTATAAAGGGTATTTATTTGGGGTAGAAGCTTACAGTTACCAGACCATAAAGCCTAAGTTTCTTCCTTCACCAAAGTCTGTTGCCACATGTTGGAGCATGACAGCTGCCGAAGTTTGCCAGGTTTCAGGCTTTTTGGGTTCCTCTCTTCCCGGGGCTTGCCTCTCTCTGGGCTCAGGCTTGCTTGTGCCACAAAGCCAGCTGTAGACTATCAGGCAAATGGTTTGCTTCTCTTCCCAGGGCCTTCTCTCTTTCCTCACGACCAAGCTCCTCTGTACGCTACTTACCGGGGCTCCAGCTCAAGAGTCTGCATCACAACTCCAACTCAAAACTGCTCCAACACTGTCCTTTGCCATGTCTTTTATCTTCGAGACCACACCCACCAAGGGGTGGGGCTCAACGCCCTACTGATATGGCCCAGTCAACGCTCTAATCATAACTTAATCATGCCCAGATTAACAGACCAGTTAACAAAAATAATCCAATATCTACTTTTGGAATTCATAACTATATCAAACTGCCAAACTGCTATACAGTCCTTCATAATTTTTTAAATTTTGCATGAGGAAAATATGCAAAGGCTATGTTAAGAACACATTTTACAGTTACTTATCTTAGGCGCTTATTGGAAATTCAGATATGCAAAGACAATGTTGGGAATTCTACAACTCTATCTGACTTAGCATAAATACAAAGTTTAAATATTATAAAACATTATTGATGATTTCTTCATTTTCTTTACCCCTACAGCCAATCAATTACTAGCTCCTAAACATCTCAGACTTCAACCACTGCTTTCCAACCCCAATATCACTTCCCCATTCAGGTAGCCATAATTTCTTATCTAGAGTTCTGTATTAGCCTCCCAGCTAGTCCTCCCTTTCTCCCTTCTCTCTCTCATATCAATTTTTTATACATAGAAACCAGGATCTTTCTAAAATGCATGTCACTTCTCTCCTTAAAACCCTTGAGGAATAGCCATTTCCCTCAGATAAAATTCCAATGTTACTAGCAGGGTTCACAAAGTCTTCATAGTGACTGCACTGTACTCATATCTTCAGCCATAATCATTGTCACTACCGTCTCCAACTCCCTGCTCCACATACCAATTATACTCCAGTCAGAATAAACTGCTTTAATTCCTCAGACACACCATTCTTTCTAGCATTGGCCCCCATCTGGAGTACTTTTTAATGTCTTCCTCAGCTGGTTAATACCTATTCATCTTTTATACCTCAGCATGAAAGTCAATTCTTTGAAGAAACCTTTCCAGAGCTCCTAAGCTTAGATTACATCCCCCTTATTATATTCTACTGTGGCAATCTAAGTTTTATTTATTCAATCATTTATTCACTGAAAAACTATTTATTGAGTGCTTACTATGTACCAGACACTGTTCTAGGCACTGGGATACATTAATATTGATACAGCTCGTGCTATCCTATAACTTACATCAAAATGGAGTGGGCACAAAATAGAAAATAAACAATTAACATATGTCAGATGGCAATGAGTGCCTTGAAGAAAAAATAAGCCAAAATAAGGGGAATAGGAAAGGTCATATTGAGAGTGTGTTATCTTATAGGATGTCAAGGAGAGTCTCAGAGAAAAGATAACATTTGAATAGAGACCCGAAAAAAAAAATGAGGAAATGAGTAAGGCAAATTTTGAGGACACTGAATTCCAGGCAAAAGAAAGAGCATGCTGAATGGCCCTGGTGAAACTTTGGCTGCTTGACTTATTTGAGGAATAGCAAGGAAGCTGGTGAGGCTGGAACAACATAAACAAGGGAGACGAAATGATACTGGAGAGATCAGTGGAGAGAGAGTGTATTATTTGGGGCCTTGGAAGCATTGTAAGACCTTTAGATTCCCCACTGCATGAGATACCCCAAAGAAGGGTATGAAGAAAGCACATAAGAGGAACAGAGAACCTGACTTACGAGCTAACAACAGAGCATTGTGGCAGCAGCAGAAGCACAGTGATTGAAATAAGCATGATGAGAGATGGTGGCAGCTTGGATCTGACTCCACGTAGTAATGAGTGGTCCGATTCTGGATATATTTTGAAGGTAGGATCAACAGAACATACATATAGTTGGGATGTGACGTGTGAGAGAGAAATCAAGGATGTTTCCGAGTTTGTTTTTTTATCTGCTGCAAGGATGGACATCCTATTTACTAAAATGGAGAAGATTGCAAATGGGGGAAGCATGAAGAAGACATAGAAGATAAATTAAAGCATCTAATAGTCATACACCATGATGAACATAAATTAAGCAGTTGTAATAACAAAGCTGCAGTTGGTGGGGGATTCAGGATAGACAGTCATTAGTGAGTCAATGCCAATCCTAGATGACCACACCGGGGAAGGAATAGAAATAGAAAAAAGATGAGACTCAGGACCGACCTCTCATTTGGGGACATAAGTAGGAACCAGCAAAGGAGACTAAAAAGATATGTCTAGGGAAATGAATAAAACGAGAGAGTGATATCCTGAAAGCTAAATGAAGAAAGTGTTCTAAGTAGAAGAAAGTGATCTTTGTGTCAAATGAAGGTGACAAGTCGAGTAAGATGGAGACTAAGAACAGCCATTTAAGTAGGCAACCTGGAGGCCATTGGTGATACATAGAACAGCTATTTTGGTGGAGATGTGGGGCAAAACATGATTACAGAGGGTGTAGGAAAAGAACAGGAAGAGAGGAAGAGGAGAGAGTGGGTATCGACCAATTCTTCTGAGAAATTATGCTATAAGGAGGCATAGAGAAAGGAGCATGACTGGAAGAAAATGTGGGCTCAAAGGAGGGTTTCTTTTAAAATAAGGGGATTAGTAAAAATGTTTGAATGCTAATGGAAAGAAATGAATACTCTGCAGCAACAGGACCATTTACAACATTTGCTGAAGAGCTTAATATTATCCAATATTTGTGGTGTGCCAAAAATATAAGAATATTCTGCTATTCAACTTTCAAGTACAAAGTTTTATTTGCAATGAAATAATGAGAAAATAACAAAAAAGTGATCACACACTTACAAGTGGCTTCAAACATTTATATTTGTCTTTTTAAGACAAGGATTAAACCATTTATTTTTGAACATTAAGAAAATATACTCATAAACTTCCTTTCTGCTACCATTCTGTTTAAAACTGAACGTACAATAGAATTCTTGTACTCCTTTTTGTCTTCCATAGTGAATTTTTGGTTGTCTCTACCAATGACTTGGGAAAAGAAAGAGATGAAGGGTCAGAGAAATAGAGACATGAATAATCACCTATCTTTAGTTCATAATGCTTTATATTTTTCCCAGAGATTTCATGATTAACTTAAAATGTTTATATGAAGATCATTAGAAATGTCCAAGACCGTGCCTGCTTGGCTTTTCTAGGAATAAGGGTAGGAAGTGATAAGGGACAATTAGGGTGAGGAATTGCCCAGCTAATAACAACAGTAGAATGGCAACAAAAACCATGATAAGCCCAACAACATTTACTGGTCACTAAATACTTGATATCTAGTTCATTCTGTACTTGGTACTTCCCAAGCATTTTCTGTAATTTTCACACAAACCCCTGACTACATATTGTTGTCCTCATATAAAAATGTAAAAACTGATATGGAGACTGATGCCTGGAGAGAATAAATAATTTGACCAACATCTCAAATTTAGTAAGATTTAGAGCTGAGGTCCAAACCCAGGAGGACCTAGTCCCAGAACACATCTCTTTTCAGCATACTTGCTTCCTCCCTCCTATTTATTTTCTACAATTTGAGTAGATTAAATGTACATATAATTTTAAAAGAGCTTTCTCTCTCCATTTTTTCCTACTATCCATGTTCCCTTCCAAAGCTTATTCTATCATTACTGCAGATAAATATTAAACAAATATACCAGCAACTAGTAATAAGCATCTATTCTTCTAGATTTCCATTGCCTTGAGGAATATAGATTGAAAGCAACTCTGACTTACTCTTGACCCAAACAACTGTGGTGCCTCTAAAAGGAATATAAATTCGATTTCTTATTGGTATACTACACACCCTTTGTTTAACTATCCCTAATTTTTCTTTCGTACATAATTGCAATCCGAGAAAATGCAAATGCTAAACATTAACAAGCATTACATTGTTGTAACAAGGAAACGCATTTTTGGTATCTGTAGTGGAAATGAGAGACGTGAAATGGGAAAAGGAAGGTCTGAGTGGAGTCTTTTATAGGAGTATAAAAGTTAAGTGACAGAGCCCTTTATAATCATGCCAAAATGTAAATTCTTGAGTATAGTGAAAACTAAAAGCTTTGTCTCTATGAAACTGACAAAATACATCAGACTTTAATTGGCAGTAGAGTGATAATGGAAAGGCAATGTGGCTTAATTGGAGTTCTCTCTCTAAAAAGACAGAACTTAGTAGTGTCATTTTAATTATTTCTAGTCATTAATCCTGCAATCATCTATTACTTTCTCCATATATTACAACAGAAAGCACTCCCTATTGTAAATGCTATGATATTTAAAAAACATGCCCAATGAAAACAAAAAGACCCAGTCAAGATTGATTGCCTCTGCAACTGCTCTGGAGAACGATAAATTGTCTTTTAAATCATGATGGTCAAGATAGAGAATATGGTGAATTTAATTATTAACTATAAGCATTCTTCTTCAGACTTCCATGCAGTCATTACTCATATCTGCTGCATTAATTAATCAAGTAGTTAATATGATACTTAAGGAGCTTCCCATTAATACGAGTCTTTGATTAATCCTATATGGCTTTTAAACAGCAAGAGGAACACTTAGCACTAAACACATACTACAATAATAGCCGTCTGTGGCAATTGTTGTAACTGACAATCTTCCCAAACATATGAATTATTATTAGAGGAAGACGTGGTTTGAAGCTTTCCATGAATCATTTTATGTACAAGTCACAGTAGTTACTTTTTTCCCTTTTCTGTTTCAAGAACCTGTAAACTCATTCATGTCATAGATACTTTTTTATTTTAATTTTCACTGCATATAACTACATAAGCTATATAAGATTCGAGTGCTCATTAATCTAAGTTATCCATCCACAGTGAAGTCCTTGCATTTACCCAACTTTAGGATTCCCATTTTACCCACCCATTTTTCAGAGGCTTAATTTTCTAGCACTTAACATTTATATTTAGTCATTTTTAAGAATAAATTTACCAAATTACCATTTAACCTCTAATCATAATTTTAAGTATTATACTGTAAACTTAAAATCAATAGTGAAGCCTAGTTATTACAATTAGAAACCTAAATATGCCAAAAAATGTATTTAAATGGGATTTGAATGTAGCCTCAAAATTGTAATTATCTTAATTTCCTAAGTTCCCTCTCATTCATATTCAAGTACCTCCATAGTCTAGTAGATTACCCAATATAAAATTACTATAGTCTAGTAGATTAGCAAATATAAAATGGTGATGGTCCTTGGAGATCCCGTTACAATTGAAAACACACAAGAGTAATTTCAAAGCATATCTGACAGAACCTAAATAGGGCCATCCTCAAATATTAATTTTTCTCAAAACTATACTTTTAGGAGTAAGAGGCCAAGGAAAAAGGAAAAAGTATTAGGAACTTATTTTAAAAGCCAATTTCCAAGATAGCTGCTGGCATGAGAACAAATTCAACTTAATATCCTATCTGTGTGGTCTTCTAGAATAAGAACAGATGTCTGGACTTTGGACAAGGCAAAATCTTCGATGGAAGCAAAATTTAGTTACACTCAAAGAATTAAGGCATGAAAGTGAATTCATCTTACAGAAATTTTCAACCACCAGGAAGGATGACAAGGAAGATATTTCTGGCCAAGCAATAATTACCAAGGCATAGAATAGTAACTAAGTGTGTGCTCTGGGACCAGGAGGGCAGCAAAGGCTGCTCTACTTGTTGTTCCTCCACAGAATCTTTGAACAACTAGGGACACTTGCAGAGCCATCTCCCTCAAATTCAGGAAGACAGTTACAGGGTTGCAGCAGCTAGGCGGGTATCAAATCAAGGAAATCAGCTGTAAAAACAGCAGGCGAAGCGCTTGGCACCCTTGCAGGTACATCCCTCGATCCCTCCCCAATGCAATGTGAGCCAGCTTGTGTCTCCACTGTGGGCACCTGGTCCTGTGGCTGAGGAAGCAAAGTAACCTCTATAGCATTCCTGGGTGCCTGTGTATTCTCACCAATCAACCCACTGGCAGCCTGAAATACTAAACCAGGAAATCCATCTCTGGCTCACCCTCCCAGAATTTGCCCTGCAGGCAAAGGGAGCTTGAGGACAGCTAAAGCAGTAAAAAAGCAAATAAGTCAAAGTGGTAGTTTGAACTAGGAGAGGAAGAAGGGAATGACCAGATAGTGACACTGAGATAGTATGTGAAATCACTCCCCCTGCAGATGTTATACTGCCTGATGACTGAAGTTCCATTATTAGAGAGCCATTCTTTGCTGAAGAATTTTCTTCTCCCTGATGTTTTCTTTAAAACTTCAAATATTCACAAAAGGTGTGAGTTTGTTAAATCACTTTCCTCTTCATCGACAAATTGAAATGCAAGGACAATAAATTAATTTAGATGCAATATTTAGCATAATGCCAGGGATGTCACAAATGCTAACTATTGTCTCCAACCCTGAGGTTATATAACTGAATGTGGTTAAAAGGGGAAATTTTAAGTTGTGTATATGGTATTGGAATACATTTTTAAAAAAACAGCCATAAGACTGTTCAACACAGTGAACCCTAATGTAAACTATGGATTATAGTTCATAGTATAATTATAGTGATAGTGTTTTATCAATTGTAACAAAGGTACCACATTAATGCAAAGTGTTAATGATACGTAAAACTGTGCGTGTGAGTTGGGGTATATAGGAACTCTGTATTTTCTGCTTGATTTTTCTGTAAACTTACAACTTCTCTAATTAAAAAAAAAAAAAAAGATATATTGATAAACAGAAAAAAAGAGTATGTTCCAGAGTCTGACCATCTGAAATTCAAAGTCTGACCCACCACTTTCTAGAAATGTAAACTTGAGTAAAATAATAAATCTCTCTCTGAAGCAGTTTCCTTAAATATCCTTGAAAGAGGATCACAATTTGGTCTAATAAATTGGTGTTTTAAGTATTTAAAAAAAAAAAAAAAAAAAAAAAAAAAACCATTCTGAATGAAGTGGGTCACACCTTAACTGAATAGCCTCATCAAAAGATCCTACTTACAACGGGTTTATACCCACAGGAATGGATTAGATTTAAGAACAGGTTTTACTGGGGTACATACAGCTTCAAACCACCACATTCCATTCTTTGGACCCCAAAAAGACATGTTCTTTCTACATGCAAAATACATTCATTCCATCGCAATATCCCAAAAGCATTAAGGTATTTCAGAAACACTGCTAAGTGCAAAATCTCATTAAAATTCGTTGTAAGTATGGTCTGTCCTGGGACACATTTCCTTACCATCTTTGGACCTGTGAAACCTAGAGAACAAGTTATCTGCTTCTGATAGACAATGGAGGGACAGACATAGGATAAATATTCCCATTCCCATAGGGAGAAATCGGAAGTAAAGCAAGAGTCCTGGGCCCCAAACAATTCTGAAACACAGGAGGACATACTCAGTTAGATTTCAATGTGTGAGAGTCATCTGGGAAAGATGTTTTGTTCTCTAGGCCTGATGGAGCAGCAGCCCTAGCCTTTCCAAGTGCTTGTGCATCAGCCATACTCTCTCTGAACACTGGAGTGAAGGCTCCACCCTCTCCAAGTATTGGGGTGATGGCCAGACTCTTTGCAATCTTCCAAGATAGAAGAATCTTCCAAGAATAAGTTCTACCCTCTGAGAAAACTGGGGTGGTAGCCAGACTCTCTGCAAATTCTTGGGGCATGGACTCCAACCTCAGAATACTGAGGTAGTAGCAGTCTTCCTGAACAATGGAGTGGAAAGCCCACCCTGTCCAAGCACCAGAGCAGACTCACACTTACCCTTTCCACACACATGGAAGAGCTGGAAGAGGTGGTTCTATTCACACAGACCTAAAAAAAAACTTGTTGGTTCCACATGTAGTACGCAGGCCTCCAAACCCTAAGACAGTAGAACTTTTCACAGATCCATCCTGGATAACTGCATGTCCAATTCTGAAATGGCTAACTGGATCCATGTTCAGTTAACTCCCCCATGGAGCATTATTTTCTGGGGACTCACTTTCCAGAAATGCAGAATTTTCTGAACTATCAATTTCTGGTTTCTTTGTGCCCATGAGTTTAGTTCTTAGCTTATGCCTTTTCTCTTGCATTTTATTATAAGCTGCAAGGAGAAACCAGGTTGCATTTTCCATATTTAGCTTGGAAATCTCTTCAACTAAATATCCAAGCTTATTGCTTTCAAATATTGCCTTCCATCTGATATCAGATCTCAATTTCACCAAGCTCTTTGTCACTTTAAAACAAGGGCCACCTTTCCTCTAGTTTCAAAATGAAACATGCATCATTTCTGTCTAAAGCCTCATTGGAAGTAGCTTTAACATCCATATTTCTACTAATATTTTCTTCAAATCAATCTAGGCCTTTTCTATAAAACACCTCACAATTCTTTCAGGCTCTGCTCATTATCCAATTCCAAAGCCGTTTCCACATTTCTGGTATTTGCAATAGCAGCACCCCACTCCCAATAGCAAAATCTGTTTTAGTTTGGTAGGCTGCTCTAAGCAAATATCATGAAAAAGTTCAGCTTCAACAATGGAAATTTATTAACTTACAGTCAGAGCATGGGAAATTGTCTAAATCAAGGCATCATCAAGATGGTGCTTTCTTCCCAAAGACCAGTTGCCAGTGATCCTTGGTTCTGCTACCACATAGCCAGGCACATGGTGGCATCAGCTGGTCTCTCTCTCCTCTTCTGGGTTTCGTTGCTTTCAGCTTCTTGCTTCAATGGATGGCTTTCTCTCCCTTTGTCTGAATTTAGTTCCATTTATAAAATACTCCAATAATAGGACTAAGACCCATCCTGATTGAGGTAGGTTACAACAGATCTGAATAGCCTCATCAAAAGGTTCTATGTACAGTGAGTTTACACCCACATGAATAGATTTGATTTAAGAACATGTCCTACTGGGGTACATACAGCTTCCAAACACCACTCTATTCAACAGTTACTATCTTTCAGACCATTAGTATTATATAATAAATGTAGGCACTGCTTCATTTAATGAAACAATAATTTCTTATTGATAGAATCATGTCCAAAATATTTCATAATAGTTCTTTTTCTACTCAAAAGCAACCCAGATAAAAAATCATTCTTATTGACTATGCAGGATAATCTGAATAAAACAAGGAACACATTAGAATAACATCTCCTATTCTAACCTTCTTCACATCTTGCACTAACCCTCAGGCACTGGCTGCTTCTCCCATTCCCTTTGCACAGATTCATTCACAAATACTGTTTGCCATTGTCTGTGTAATTGCTGTGGCCTGAAAAGCAGTTCCTTCCTTCTCCACTTGTTCTTATCGCACTTGTAATCTTTAAAGTTCAGGTCAAAATGCCATCTCCTCCATGAGGCCTTCCCAAATTCCTTTCTTTGCCTTCTGGCCCCTAGTAGGAAAGCTTGCTACATTCTCTAGGAAAGCACAGCAATTTGCTAATGCTGGTCTTCAGGTGTGCCAAGGATTTCTTTGCAAAAAGATTTCCAATGAAGTGTTTTTTATCTTTTTATGAATGGAGGGAATCAAGACTGTTCATGAAATAGTCATTGGTTTACCTGCTCTGAGTTAAACAAAATTTGAGCCAAGGAGGGTTATGGATTGGATAGTTAGTGCAGAGGAAGAAAAAAAGAGCAAACATTTCTTGAGCATGACCTTTGTTCCAGGGTATGAACTAGCCATTTTATATCTATTAATAATGGTACATCTAAAAGTAACCCTATGTGTTGGATATCATTATAAACACTTTACAGAACAGAAAACTGAAACTTAGAGAGTCAATTGCTTTGAGTAGCCTAGTGGTGAATCTCAGTTTGCTGATAAAATGAATTAAAGTTTAAATTACCTAAGGAAGGACAATATGCAGCATGGCATAATTATTTAAATGAATACGTGATTTTGAAAACAAAGAAACTTATATTTGAATCTTAATTCTGCCACTTTAAGCCAAGAAACCTTAGGCAAGCTCATCAGTCTCGTTCATTCTCAGCTGCTCAAACTGTACCAATCTCTCAGGGATTAGGTAGGGAGTGAAATATTTGTGGTATGATTGCAAATGATTTTGCATATCACAAGTATCCTAATGTCAAGCTCATTCCGTTTATATTATACCAAGTTTCCTTTTTGTAAAGTTCCAAATGAGAAGCTTCTGTCCTAAAGAGTGGTTCATTGTTTAGGTTAAGTACAAGGGTAGTTTAAGGATTTGTGTTTGTAAAATTATACAAGATAGACCTTTCTTACCTATTCCTGTCCCATAACATCCTTCTCACTTCTTAAACCAATGTAGAGACTTTGCGCAGGATTAGAATGACAATTGGCGAGAGGAGAATGAAAATTAAGGTACATGCATCCCCAAGAAACATAGAGAGGGAAGAATTTATTTAAACTGATTTGGCAATGGTTTCTTAAGCTTTCGTTTCATGTAGAATTCAGTCCTTTGCTAATAAGTAGGGGGATTCCTCACTAATCCAGAGGTTGAGAATTTCAGACCTGTATTTCTTATAGGTAAATTGAAACAGAAAGTTGCCCAGAAAAGAGCAGCTGAGCTCCAAATACAGTTCCCTCACAAATGTCTCCAACTGCTAGGATATAAATAAGAAGACATGTCAGAAGCTGTCAATGCACAGGATTAATACACAATTTAAAAAGTAAGGAACTTTACTCCCAGTGATTAAAATGTGCTCACACCACCACTGCAATACCATTAACACTCACTGTGTAGCTCAACTGTTACTGAGAACTCCTTCAACACATCACTCTGTTCCTATCTGACTTCAAGAAAATCATGTAACCGCTCTTTGCCCCAGTTTCTCTACCACTTTCCCATTTCACTAGGATATTGTGTGTAATAATGAGATTGTCCAGGTTGTATCTTGAGTTTCTCTTTAAAGGCCCTAAAATAACATTACTATTTTAAATGTGTATATTTTCTCATTCTAGGTAAGTTGAAACAGAAAGTTGCCCAGAAAAGAAACTCAAAGTAATTTTAACAAAATAAAAAATTATAGGTGCCATGGCAAATTAAAGATGCAGGAGAAAATGTGCCATACTTTAAGAAACTATGTATTAAAGAATAGCTGAACTGAAAATGTCTTGGATCTTTCTTTAAAATAGCACAAGAAATATTTTTATGAAGAAGATAGCTGGCCGGATTTATTCAGTTTTTTACCTATTTATTCATGGTTAGAGTCTCTCTTTTACTCTCCACTGTTAAGTATTTGTTCCTCCAGACCCCACTGAAACATAAACCATGACTGTACCCATACCTTTCCCCTACAATTATCTGCTATACCCAAGTTTAAGTTATTTGGCCACTAACATATTAATTATGTCTATCTGTTAAATTATGCCCACAAGTCCTATAGACATTCTTTGAAATGGGACATTCATATTCTATTTATACATATTTCATCATGTTGCTGAACATTTTATTAAGAAAAGCAATCATAAGGATTAGCTTTTATGAAAAATAGCCTAATATTCATAGTCCTTCCTTTATGCTTCCTTAGTCATGTTCATTTTCATAATGTTATGTTTTGAAGAATAGGAAAGCTGTGCTTATCTAAATTACCAATCGTTTACTGCCTTTACCACATTTTACTGTTGTTTTCTATGTGAATTCACACATGAGGCTATAAAGAGGTTGATAGATATTACTGTTTAAAAATACTATTACTGAATTATTTACAGCATAGAATTAAATTACAAAGAAATCTAAAATTACAACTGATTGTATCTTTTGGACACATATGATGCTTCCTGTATATTATTTCTTCAATTACAGAAATGGCAAAAACTTTATATATGTACATATTATTCATGCACATTATATATAATTCTATATATGGCATATAGTATTTGTGGGAATCTAAATATATATATATTTGCATATATACACATATGCTCTTAGATGCATAAATCAAGCTTACTTAAAGGAAATACAAAGATAATAGAACATTCATTTTAAACAGTTTTACTGAACTCTTACTATTTGCCAACCATTGTTCCAAGTTCCAAGAGAGGGACAACAAATTTGAGGAAGACACAGTACAATGACACAAATACACATAGGGTATTTTGGGAAACAGCCTGAGAATTAATTTAGCCAAGGGCATAAAAGAAGTTTTTCATGGCCCTTAAGCTGAGACTTAAGTTTAAATAGACGCTGCACAAAGAAGTCTGGGAAAGAAAATTAAGGCAAGGAACTATATGTACCCTTTGTTATTAGCCTTGAAGTTGTCAGTGGTAATTTGGCAAAGTCAAAGTTCAGTGGGATGTTAGGGGCAGATGGGGACAAACGATGGAAAAGTGAGAAGAGTGGAAAAGAGGAAAATAAAGACTCCTAGTGTAAGAAGCATGGATATAAAGGATAGATAAATGAATATAAAAGAATGAGAAGTTGTGTGTGTTTGCCAAAGATGTGTACTATTTGAGGATCTTTCTCTACTGAAAGAGCCAGTAGAAAAGCAAAGGTTAAAGAAAGTCTTTAATTGATGAGAATCTAAAGATAAAGAATAGGACGGGATTGAATGATTTGCTTTGAAGGGAAAGGAATAGTCTTCCTTTGCTTTTGGAGGAATGAAATAAGCTACATGTAAATAAATGATCTTATTTAAGGAGCTCAGGTTATTTTGTTTCATTTTAAAAAGAGGTAAAGTTGTCTGCTGAGATAGAAGGGAGTTTAGATGTTTAAGGAGAATTGTGTAAGGAAACCAATAAGAGACCTAATAAATGAAAAGATTGCCAAGTAGCAGGGGGCCTATGTTAGCTTCCTGGGGCTGCCATAACAAATTACCACAAACTGAGTGGCTTTAAACAATAGATATTTATTCTCTCACAGTTCTGGATTCCAGAAATCTGAAATCAGGGTGTCAGCAGAATTGGTTCCTTCTGGAGGACTGAGGGAGAATCTGTCCAATGACTCTCTCCTAGCTTTTGGTGGCTGCTGGCAATCTTTGGCATTCCTTGGCTTATAGCTGCATAATTCCATTGTCT
The DNA here is from genome assembly GCA_026826555.1 of Tolypeutes matacus. NCBI lineage: Eukaryota > Metazoa > Chordata > Mammalia > Cingulata > Chlamyphoridae > Tolypeutes > Tolypeutes matacus. Next base: position 15,438,752 of record JAKSZT010046586.1, read on the forward strand.
GTCTCCATCTGCTCATGGCCTTGACCCATGTGGTTTCTCTTCTGTCTATGTCTTTTCTTATAAAGACACCTCTCATTGACTTTTGGGCCAACCTAGATCCTCCAGGGTGATCTTATATCAAGATCCTTATCTTAACTACATCTGTAAATACCCTTTTCCTAAATAAGGTTACATTCACAGGTTGCAGGTGGGCATAACTTTTTTGGAGGTGGGAGTGGAGGCACCATTCAACCCCCTACAGGACCCAAGTGAACTGAGATTGTGGAACACAAATTTACAGAGCACTAACCTTGATATTTGTGTGATTTCTTCAAACTATGCTCATAGGGTAGATGCTCTGAAAAGACTTTATGGCTCAATATTAAGGCGGTTGGCAATCAATGGTTGAAGTCATCATGGAGACTTTGGCAGATGGGAAATAAACAAATCCAAGAAGTGATGGGTCTGGACAACTGGAAGATCAACAATGATGATCATGATAAGGTTCAATGAAAGCTGAAGAGACAGAACTTGAGTCAGAGGTTGGTGACTAGACTATTTCAGAGGTGATAGAACATGAATAGAAACTCCTCCAGCAGTGAGGAAGAAGTCACTCTTATCTCCTGCCACTAAAGCAAAATGAGAGACTATCACAAAGTAGAGCTAACAAAACAAGACGGTACCAGCCACGTATTCTAACCATTGATTGAATATAGTAAAAACCTGTTTTATGTTAAATATATGCTAATTAAAGGAGTTACTATGACTCTGTATTATATGCTATTTTTTGCTTTTTTACACAACTGTCTTAGTTATAAGGAAATAAGCTCCTTGAGAGCAAGGGCTCGGTTTTACTGTAGTAGTATTTCTGGTATCCTCACAGTAACAGGCACATAGAAACATTTTGTAAAAATTAGCCAAGTTAAACCAAAAGATATATTCCTTGGTATATAAAAGACCAAATATTTTAATTTAATAGATTTTTCCTAGAAATAATACATGCTAAAGTATTTATATTTATAAACTGCATTTTATCTAATTTACCTAAATAAGTTACCTAAGTATATTGTAAATACACAATTTTATATTACATATTACAATGAAAGAAATTTTTAAAAATGAGTTGGCTAACCTAGACATTAAGGGTATATGTATGTTTCTTTCACTCTTTTTAATGGTAAAGTGAGGGAGATGGACAGAATGTTAAAGTGGCGTCTTCCTTGTTGGTATGTTCCTAGGCACTTTGTATAATATGCTAAGGGAACAAGAGGTCAGATGCTGTTGAAGACAAGCAGCATTGAAACACAGTAGAATTGTTCATTAACTAGAGTGCTTGGAGACCATGTAGCTTTCTGAAGGGTCATATATAATAACTTTGATCTCAAAATTTATGGCCAAAAAGTCCTAATCATATTAATGTCATTGTTTTTGTCTGTTTTTCACAGTAATCATGATGGATTTTCTTAAGATGTACACCTTTCATGTTTAGGTACAAATAGCCTAAGATATGATTAATGGTTGGCACTAAATTGGATTTTTTTTCCACCCATGGGAAAATAATCATAAGGCAGACAAGCAGCCACATTAACATTCACGAGAGAGTTCCTTTCTCAAGGAATCAGCATAAAGTAAAATACTGAAAATCTGGTGCAGTGTCAACTTTATATAGAAAGTAGCTGCCTCAGCCTATGTCTCAGAGCTTTAAAATTGGACTGCCGCTCTTTCACATGCAGTCTGAAAGTGGGAGGTGTAGAGAGATAGGTCATGTGGTTAGCTTTCAGGGACAAAGTGGACCCCTGAGTCAAGCAATGAACACTCAAAGTTTAATCCCTGTATTTACAATAAAGGTGCTTGATAAATGATCCACTTCCTAGTAATTCTATAAGACCAATGAACTAATCAAAAATAACAATAAAAACATTTTAGCTGTTTTTCCTCCTAAATTTGATATGCACTTAAATATAGAAAAATAAATAAGGTTATTTTGGTGATGGAAGCTGCGGAAATTTTCATATGCTCATGGGATTTCTGCATTAGAAGACATGTCAAAAGGCATTTAGACACCGCCCCTCATCTGAAGGTCAAACCCTCTGGAATCAGTAGTTCGCAAATTTAAATATGTATCAGAATCACCTGAAGGACTTGTTAAAAACATTGTGCAGAGGAGCAGATTTGGCTCAAGCGGTTGAGCGCCTGCTTCCCACATGGGAGGTCCGGGGTTTCGTTCCAGTGCCTCCTAAAAACAAAAACAAACAATAAGCAAAAAACAGTAAAGCTAGGGGAGGAAGTCAATGTGACTCAGTGGTTGAGTGCCAGCTTCCCACATAGGAGGTCTGGAGCCCAAGACCATTTAAAAAAAAAAAAAATTGCTGCAGAGCACACGTAGCTGAGTGGTTGAATGCCTGCTTTGCACGTAGGAGACCCCAGGTTCAATCCCCAGTACATCCTTTAAAAAAAAAAAAAGGATAAGAAAAACATTGCTGAGTCTCACCTCCAGAGTTTCTGACTCAGCAGGTATGGTATGAAACCCCAAGAATTTGCATTTCTAACAGGTTCCCAGCTGCTGCTGCTGGTCTGGGAATCACACTTCGAGAATCACTATTATAGATAATGATTTTCGTTTTCTATTGGTCACCTTCAGTGATCTCTGATAAACATTGTACTAGAGACAAAAATAAAAGGAAAGCCAGCTGATCAGGAAGCTTTTAGTTCAGTGGGAGAAACAGATGGATATCTGAGGATTTCAATAATATATATTAAATACGATAAACGCAGATATGCAGTGCTATGAAAGCATAAACGATGATCATCTTCCCAAACTAGGGTTCAGTGTTGCCTTCTTGGAAGAGATGTAACTTGAACCTAACCTTGAAAAGGAAAAGCTGTGAAGGTCACTCCAGAAAGAGGAAACAGCAGGAGGAAAGGCCCAGAGGCATGAAATACCAAGTATATGATGCACAGGCAACAAAGGTTGCAAACACACAATTTGATGTTAAAATTACAACAAAAGAAATGTTTAAAATGAGCTGGCTATAATAACCATAAAGGGTCTGTGTGAATTTTCTTCTCTGCTTTTAAGGGTAATTAAAATATCAAATATAAGAGAAGCTTCCATATATCTCTATGTCTCTATATATCATCACATATATGTCTATTTCTCATTAGGAATATTATTTGATATGAAAATAAAGTAGCCATGCATATAGTGCACCTACTGTATTAATATCACCAATGGCCTGGAAGATTCCTTTCTACATAGAGGGACCAGAGAATTGTTTTTATGTTCCTTTCTCAAAGTGGGGTAAAAGAATCTCACCTTTTTTCTAAACTAAAACAAAAGGAATGAAAGTAAAGGCAACAAAGCATTACCTTTGCAGAAGCACCTTTGAAAAGACATCATTGTGGATGGGTCAGGCCCCAGAGTACAATTAGAAATCAGGTAATGAAGGGTCAGGAAATGAGTGCCTTTTGTGAAGGCTTTTCTTAGGTCTATGCACTGGGACATAGGTCACAGAACCCTGCTCAGCACCTTCCATCAGACTGTGTCCCGCGCTGCTGGAACCTCAGGAGAAGACAAAAGAACCTCTTTGTCTATGAATTTTAGTTCCATGACCCCCATGTTGGAGAAAGAATTTGAAACCTCTGGCACCTATAACTACAGCAAACATTAAATACAGGCCAAATCCTAGTATTAGAGGAGTGTTTACCTCAGTTCCTATTATACTATCCAACATAACCAGCTTTCAAAAACAAATTATAGGGAAGCGGCTGTGGCTCAATCAGTAGGGCTCCCGTTTACCATATGGGAGGCCCCGGGTTCGGTTCCCGGGGCCTCCTGGTGAAGGCAAAGCCCGCCCGCACGGCGTGGTTAGCTGACCCAGTGAGCACAAGCAGCAAGGGGGGGATAAATGAATAAATAAATAAATAAATCTTTAAAAAAAAAAAAAAAAAAAATTATAAGGAATGCCAAAAGGTAAGAAAAAACACAGTCTACAGAGACAAAGCAATAATTAAAACCAGACTCAGGTGTGACAAAGATGTTGACATTATTAGAAAGGAAGTTTAAATTACTCTGATGAATATGTTAAAGATTTTAATTTTTAAAAAGTAGACAACATGTGAGGATAAGTAATGAAAGCAATGAGATGAAAACTCTTAGAATGACTCAAGTGAGCTATTTCAGTTTCCAGCCTAAACCACATTGTCCATGTGGCTCAAAGTCACCATCTTAAGTCACATTGTCACTATCTGGCTAGCCCAGCGCCTCCAAGCAAACAAAGATGCTCCTATCAGGTTTAACATTCCAAAAGTGCAGAGATCACTTTCCAGAAGCTGAAGGCATGGTCAGTTCACTTTTGGAGCAAGATTAAATTATTTACTACACAGGCCAACCCCTGGTCTTCAATTTGGTTCACTTATAGAAAAAGATCATATGCCTAATATTTGAAGGATCCAGTATAGAGATAGATTTAAAGAAACAACTAATCCATCCTACAAAGCCATTAGATATATTTCATATTTTTGTACCTTAATCCACCATTATCTCCATCTTATAATAAAGAAATTATTTAATACTTAGCTAAATCCAGTATAGAAATTAGTTAATACTTAGCTAAATCCAGTTGCTCCTCGGGCCAGTCATTTTCCAGCAGTATTAGATCCTGTGGTGACTTTACCCAATTTCCTAGTATATTTTACCATCAATATGAGTATTATAATATTGCCAACAATGTCAGTGTTATTCCATGTTGCTATGTGGTAACTGAGGTAAGCAGAAAAATAAGTCAAAGATACTAGCACATGGCTGGAGTCTCACTCAGCCATTAACAACTGATCCAGTTTGTCATCATATCATATGACAAAAATGTCTCCCAGAGTGATACCACTCAGATTTGCAAACTTCCATTGACCTCTTCAGGTTCCAAAAACAAGAGTGGTCTTAGCAACATATGGCTTCACCCTTTCAGGCTTCTGGTACAATTAAACTAAGACAAAATATCGTCTCTTGCTCAGAGCCTCCCTTGAGATGCCAATGTAATATTGAATTTCCCTTGTTGAATGGTCCATTTGCTCATTCCTTTCCTCTTAGCTACTATTCTTCCTTCACTTTATTTATCATTGTACCAAAACTTTTCCACCTTTGGAAGGGACATTAGATCTGGTTGGTCCAAATCTGCACTGGTCCAAATTGCCATCAACAAAACTAGACTAGCAATGCGTCCACCTCAGACCACACCCATTCACATAGGGTAGTGTTACATAGGTGCAGAATTAGTGGTCTATCTCTACCAATAGACAGTATTTTTGCATTCACTGTCAACTCCAATTTTGTCAGGTGAGGTGAAAGCACAATCTACCCCATCTGAACTTTAGTTTAAAGATATGCTTACAGTTACTTGATTAAGGATCATCTCAGCTTCTGGCACCTGCTAGATCAGGAATAAAAAAAGCTGAAATGATGTGGAGAGATTTGCATTTTCATACCAGCCTCCTCTCTGGATGCAAAAACAAATACAATACAATGGGCTGGTTTAAACAATGGGAATTTATTGACTCATGCTTTTGAAGCTAGAAGTAGAAAATCAAGGTCCACCAAGGTGATTCTTTCTCCCAGAAAACTGTGGCATCCTGGAGCTGGCTGCCAACAATCCTTAGTCCTTGGCTTTTCTGTCACATGACAATGCACAGGGCAGCCTCTCCTGGCTTCTCTGGGTTCCAATGACTTCTGCCTTCTTCCTGTGGCTTTCTCTCTGTGTGTCTCAATTTCATTCTACTTATAAAGGACTCCAGTAATAGGATTAAGACCCCTCCTGAATCACTTGGGCCACACCTTAACTTAACACACTTCCCACTCCGTCTTGCCCAAATCCCTCACAAAAGTGACATTAATTTTTCTAGTGTAGATCCTCCCTTGGACCTTGGCTCAGTTTAGCAGGTTTCTGTGTCAAATACCACAAACTGGTTTGCTTACAAAACAAGTAGTTTATTTGGCTCGTGGTTTTGAGGTTAAGAGAAGACCAAAATTGAGGCATCGGCAAGGTTATACTTTCTGCCCAAAGTCTGTAGCATTCTGGTGCTTACTACCAGCAATCCTTGGGTTCTTTGGCATGTATTCTTGCCTCATGTCACATGGTAATGTCCTCTCCTTTCTCTTCCAGGTTCCACTGGCTTCTGGTTTCTAGATCCTCCCCATAGCTTTCTCTAGGTATGTATGAATTTCTTCTGCTTTATAAAGGACTCCAGTAATCCAGATAATGACCCAGACTCTTTCAGTTGGGCCACACCTTAACGAAACATAACATCTTCAAGAGATCCTATTACAATGTATTCACACCCATAGGAATGTGGATTAAAATTAAGAGCATGTCTAAATTTGGGTACATCATTCAATCTACCATGGATCCCCTCATGTTAAGTGTGAGTACACACTCATAAAGGTGTGTAAGAAAACCCTTCATGTCTTTTTCTCCCCTCATTTTAGACAACAAATGTCTCAACTGCTTGTTCTAATTCTCTATCAAATCATTACTCTGATTATGGAAATGTGTTCCTTAATATGAAGAATGTGCCTCAGCAGACCAAATTGGTACAGTTTCAGTCCTTTCATAATATTTTGAGCATTTGCATCTACAGCCAGATATGCAAAGCCAAGTCCAAAGTAAGTGTCTATTCCTGTCAGGACCCATTTATATCTTCCCAGAGCTACTGGCATCAATCCAACCTGCTAACTATGTGGGGGGCCTTTCCCCTGGGGAATCTGGCCTGCAGCCATCTGCAGTCTCTGTTTATCATGTTGCAGACAGAACAGTTCTTGTAGGCATTTTGTGCCTTAGAGTGGTCAAGAGAATATGAGATTCAGCTATTATGGAGTGTGTTGCTATATGGTGCACTGTGAGAACATGGGCTCAGGCACTACAGAGACTTTCAGCAAGTGACCACTTTATTACTTACATAGCTCAAACGATCAAAGACCAGGGGAAGATATCTCATAGTGGCCAGTTCCCTGTAGAGGCCAATTGTTTGGGTCAGGTTTAGCAACTCTGCATACCCTTCTTTGGGAATTGCTACCCAATTCCTGTGGTTTTACATACCTCTGAAATAGAGGGCCCTGCCAATGAGCAAAAAACATTCATCAAACAACCTTTGTGGTGCAGCTGGTTAAGATTTAACATATTCTCCAGGCTGCTTGCAGTCTCCTATGAAATGGAAACATACCAATCACCTTCATACAAACAAGTGAAAGGGAAAACAGAAGCAGGTAGTTGAAGTCTGGGAGATGGCTGCTGCGTGTGCCTGTGACCTCCACAGCAGCCATCTCTGCATTGCTACAGGACCAAATTCCACTTCTTTCATGGATCCAGGTTGCCATCTCAAGCAAGCACCCAAGGTATCTACTTGCTGCTTCCAACCAAGGGACTTCCAATCTTGGAAAAGGGGTCTTCTGATGCATCCATATGTCCTACATTAACGCACATCTTAAATATCCAAAGTGATTTCCACAGAGTAATGCCCTACATGGACATTTCTTCAATAGGCCATTGCCCATATGCCTGGCCATATAGCAAAGACATTGGCCACTGCCCCTGAGTCAGTAAAAATCCAAAATTAGGGACAAACAGCATGCATTTTAGCCCACTGAGCTGATTTGCTTTTCTCTTGTTAAGTCAGAGTGGTGGCCTTTCAAACAGGATGCTATCTGTTCACCTTGGAACTGCCACCCATAAACCAATCAGTTCTTTGCTGGTCAATAGAGAACTCTTCATAGGGCACTGCGTATGTAATCACGGCATCTGGCAGTTCCTCAACTGATTTCAAATTCACCTGTAGGGTAAAAGAAGCTACTTGCTTGTGAATACCATGACATCCTCTTTGTATTCCTCCAGTAGCATGTCCATGCACAAACCATTTCCATTTTATTATAGAACTCTTTTAGCACTGCCTTTGCTTTCACGGTGTTTCTCTGCTATCACCCAAGACATCTTGAATATTTCAGGTCTCAAGATTATTTTTTATTCTTTGGTAATAGAGTCAGTTTCAATCAAAGTCCAGTAGAAAGCTAGTTATCTCTTAAATTGAAGTTTTTCTGATCCAGAATCCCAGCTGTCACCACTACACAGTGGTTTTCACCATAAGCCCCAGTCTGTGCTCCAGACAGGGCTATTTTACAGAGAAGTTTTCTACACTAGCACTCCATCTTCCAACAAGGCATTAAATAAAGTTGAAATCTCTTTTTGACTGCCATGAATTCTATACTGTTTCAAATTAACCACCTTTGTGGGCTCAAGCCAGTTTGTGGTATTTGTTATAGCAGCCCTGGCAAATTAAGATGTATTTAGCCAAAAGAAATAAAAACATATTCCCATACATGACTTGCACACCAGTGTTTATAACAGCTTTAATTCACAACAGCCCCAACTGGAAACAACCTAAATATTTATCAATAGGTAAATCAATAAACAAGTTATGTTATATCCATACAAAGAAATATTTACCAGGTGCAAAAACAATGAACACTCCATACACAAACAACCATGGATGAATTGCATGGCCATGCTAAGCAAAGAGGCCAAACCTATAAGAACACCTACTATATGATTCCATTTGTATGAGATTCTAATAAGACAAATCCAATCCATACCTGGAGTGAAGATTGGGGGTAATTGGAAAGAGGCACAAGAGAACTTTTGAGGTGATTGCAATGTTTAATGTCTTGATGTTGGCTGATTTAAATGAATATATAAATTTTCAAAACTCATAAAAACTTTTACTTTAAAATATGTACATTTAATTGCACATATTTTTTTTTTTTTTTTTTTATCGGGAGGTACCGGGGATCGAACCCCGGTCTCTCCATATGGTAGATGGACGCCGAACCTCTTGAGCCACATCCGTTTTCCTTAATTGCACATAAATTACACCTAAATAAAGTTGATTTTAAGAAGAGAAATTATATGAATTTGAAAAATAAAATGAGCATTTTCCTTTGTCTCTGAATCTCAATTTCTTCTTGTGTTAGGTTGAAATATCAAAGGAGATGATATACGAGAATATTCCCAGCACAATGAATTTTGCATTTTGCATTTAGGTAGTAATTAATAGTTATCACTTAAAATGTAACAATATTAAAACTAAAATTCCTATAGCAATAATAACTTAATCCCCAAACAAAGTGTGATATTCTATGGCTAATTGTTTACAACAGGCTTTACAAATAAAATGTTTGACTTCAAAGATAACTTTTTTACATATCTAGTTCCAACTCATCCTTTAAGACTATGTTTAGGAGTTATCTCCTGTAGGAAACCTCTCCTCACCACCCACTCTCCACTTGGTCCTGCCTGGCTGGTGTAGGTACTTCTCCTCTCTGCTTCCATGATGATATCTTTCTGTAAGAATAATGCATGTCGCCATTTGGTTATGTTAGGTTACCTACTGTAGAACCTAAGGCAGGGATTATAGTGTAAATTATTTAGCATAAGAGTGCTCTCAGAAGAAGGGAATTACTGAAGGAAAGTATGATAGCACAGGCGGCCAGACAGTCAGGCAAGGATGTGGCCTTAAGAGTCAGGTAGAGCCTAGTTTCAGCCTTATACCCTGGCGAACTCTAGAGAACTGATTGCAACGTAGGATTGAACACATCTTAAAGCAACGGGCCAGCCTCCACCCAATCCACATCTACTCAACAGTCAAATTATTTGACCCTGAGTTGCTCCTGATGGGGTACATAAACTCATTGGTGAGGTGGAAATTCTTAGAAGAGGTCGCTGTGAGCCATTAGCATTCAATACTCACAGCAAACAGGGGAAGGGAGGGAATGTGTAGCAGACAAATAAAAGGGATCTGGGTGTGACACCAACTGCACCCACTACACTACATAATACTTTCCACACTGTATTATAGTTAAAATAGTATATGAGAGCATGAGCTCTTACAGATTGCCTGTAGATTTGAATCCTTTCCATGCAACTTTAGATAAATCACTTAACATCTCTATACCTCAATTCCTTCATCTATAAATAGGTAATATCAATACCTGTCTCACATGGTTGTCATGAGAATTAAATGAAATAATACGTGAAGGTGCTCTGAACAGTGTCTGGAACATTGGAATTTAATACATGTTATTATTGTTCTTACTAATATTTTAACTGTCAGATTAAGAAACTATCTTCCTCAGTAGGCAATGAATCAAATAAGAAAAATAAAAACAGCCCCTGACACATAGGAACTAGCCTAATATTACCAGGTAGGTATTAGTGTTTTTAGGAGCCGGCCTGGCACTCACAGTTAAGCCATGGTGTTCTGTTGAAAATAACCTCTAAAAGCATCGACCTAAACAACCTCAGAAAGAATGGACATCAGACAAGTATCTCTAAGACTATGATAAAGTGAGACAACAAAGAAGACCATTCCATAATCTTGTGGGAGGAGAGATAAAAATAAGATTACCGTGCAAACAACAAAAGTTACCAAACATCTTCCTCTCCCAGCTAGCATGAATGACAGCTTCTTCTTTGCCTATTATAGGCTTAGCCTCAAGTTGTTCTTCCCACCTTTTGGATAAAATTCATTAAGATACCCAATCATATAATCATCCTGCTTCCTGACAGTGCTAGGGCAGAGCCAACTTCTTGAATCCTCCTCAAATAACGCCTGACACAAGCTCCAGTCCTATAGTAAGTCATTCTTAACACCCTCTTGCTATGAAGCCCCGTGTTTTTCCATGGCGTGTGATCTCTAACTGCAATAAGCCAATGAGCCCAATTGTGTTTAACTACAGGTATATCCCTGAAAATTGGCTAGAGAGCCTTGACACAGAGATTATTCATACCTTGTATTCCCTAAGATATAGTCAAAATTTCTAAAGAGTTTTTAGAATGAATCTATGAACCCTAGATTCAAATTAGTCCCAAAGACTCTTATTGTGTTTAATGGATGATACCAGTGCTTTTTCACATTTAAGGTTTGTACAATAATTGAGAGCATTAAGATACAGACAGAGCATAGAATTGCAAATCAAAGAACCATCATTATCGTATGTGCATTGTGTAGAAATGGCTGTCTAAATTGGCATTCCCAGGTTGTCACAGTACTTTTGGAAATCAAGGCATCTTGGGGCATTGCCATTTTTAGCTTCTAAAATTGTACCTAGGGAAGAGCAAATTGACATAGAAAAGTCTATGCTTTTTGTTCAGTAATAACAGCCAATATGAGAAAAAAGACATGTCTTCAGGCAACTAGTGGAAAACAATTAAATGCATACATAGGTACATTAGACAGATGATGGATGGATGGATGGATGGATGGATGGATGGATAGATAGATAGATAGATAGATAGATAGATAGATAGATAGATAGATAGATAAACAATGAAAATCAGCTACAGAATACACTTTTCTTTTACCAAGTGGAAGAACTTCTCCTATGCAAATTACATAACGAGTCTTAGTTCCATTCCTGGAAGGAGTAACATAGCTCCTCTTTGTACCTCTGCACCAATCCTTGAAGTCCCATTGTGATTTTTTCCCCTTCAAGCACTGATAAAAGATAAAATGTGATATACAGTAAAGATTCACCTTTTCTAAGTCTTATTCTGAATATGAGATGGTTTCATAGATGATTTAATGTTAAATGGTATGATTACTATTGTAAGGTAGAAATGATGACTATTTTTTCATTTTAATTTAATTATATCATGATGTCAACATTCTAGTACTTATATTTAGGAATAATATTTCCTTGCAAAGGTATACTAATATGGATTATAATAAAAGTATAATTCTTGATAAATTATATAATGCCTAAAAAAACTTTAAATTGTCGTTTTTTATATTATGAGTTATATCTTGTATTTTGGGACAATTGTAATTTTCAAAAATAATTTTACACTAGAAATACATATTTTGTTGAAAAATTAGTAAACACATATAAGCACAAAGAAGAAAATTAAAACCACTCTTAAATCCAAAATCCAAATATATCCACAGTTAGCAGTTTGGTGTTATAGGCTTCCAGATTTTCCTTTGCAAGTATCCACTATTTTTTCCAAAGTAGGATCATGCTATAAATAACACCTTATAATCTAAATCTTTACTTAATCATATCACATAAATATCTTTTAAGTATTTCCATACCATTATTTCCACACATACATACCCTTCAATAATAAATGATTTATTACTTCCAATTTTTAATTTAAAAGAAACTGTTGGTTAAACAAATTTCATAAATCATCACCTCACCTTCTCCTTGTAGAAATCATCCAAAAGCAACAAGGAGAATTTTAAATGCAAACTCCATTTATAAAGAAGACAGGATAATATATACTTTGTAAAATACTTGTAAGGGCTGTCAAATGCAGCTAAGGTTGAGGGAATAGATGGGGAAAAGCCTTGGAGTGAAAATTCAGGGTGAAATTTCCCAAAAGTAGTACACATCTGAAAGTGAAATCAAAAAATATTTTATAAAATTGAGAGGTTCAAACTGATGTTCAAAGGTGCAACTGTTCATATATAGGGAATGCAAAAACTGGATTAAGATGGTAAAGCAACTGAAGTCGTCCAAAACGGAATTTGGTTCAGTGAGTTACAGCAAGCAGGTTATGAAAAAATCAAACGAAAAAGCCACAGTTACATGAAGCGGGGAGCTCTTTTACAGCAAAAAGGAAGGGAACTTTTTAATTGTGAACACCATTTAAACTGGAACACTACCTTGAACTCTACCTGGCCCTCTCAGGGAATCTCTTGAAAAGAGCTGATGTGCTCCTTCTCTTCGTCCGCCATCGTTGTGTGTGCCTTTGACTTCCAAGTTTGCATTGTCTTCTCAAAAGACATTTATAATCAAGCATTTCCTGGCTAAGAAACAGAAACAGAATTGTCCCATTCCGCAATGGATTTGAACGGAAACCAGCAATAAAATCAGGTACAACTCCATGAGGAGACTGGAGAGGAACCAAGCTAGGTCTGTAAGGAATGGCACATATGATGGCACACATGTTTATGATGTACCAAGTTCTCTGGCATCTTGCCAAATCAAGTTCAAAAAGGCACCTTTTTGAACAGGAGGACTTATTTTATTGCAGGAAAATTGTGGGGTTTTTTTTTCCTTTGTTTTTATGCTTCTGCATAAATAAGTTGGTTTAGTAATAAATATGTGAGACCTTTTGTTTGAAAAACCAAGAAAAGAAAAGAACTCAGGTAAGGAAACCCAATTTATTCAATGATGAGACACAATAAAGAAATATAACAGCATAAAAAACATATGGTAAACTAAAGAAAGAAAAACAAACAAACAAACAAACAAAAAAACATATGGTAGGTAGGATATAATGAATGCTATATGCAAATATAAAAAGAGGTTATAATGTCATACTATGTGTTAAAGGCTTTGAGTCCTATTTAAAGTCCTAGATGGTTCACCAAATAATATTAAAAGAGAATAAAAAAATGAACTATATAGGAAAATTCTATGATAAAATTAATCTTAGAAGAAATTATACACTGATTAATTTTGGGTTTCACTCTATGATGCAGGGATCACCGCTTGCACATTACATTTTTGGTATGATAATATGAATGCTTTTAAATTTAATTTTATATATGTCAAAATATATTGAAAAATATAACTAGTACATCAAACAAATGATTAACAAATATAATTGCTTAAGAAAAGGCTAAGTTTTCATTAACTAAGTATTTTTTTAAATGATGGCTGAAATAAAAGTGAATGAACTTTTGAAAACCCTGGTGTAGTTTATTTCCACAAAAGTTTAAGTCCCTTCTGGTTAACAGTTGTTTTGCTAGACTCAGGATAGAAAGAAACATAATACAAGGTCTCTGTCTTCAAGTTGCTTATAGTCTGGTGAGAGAGAAAGAAAACAAATAAACAAATAATCAGCCACTAAATATTTACAGAGTATCTACTATACACAAGAAAATTGTCAGGCACTGTCTAGACATGGAATACATGCATGAAAAAGGGTTAGAACTTCAAGGAGTTTATATTCTAGTGGAGGTACCAGAAAAAAATACATTAACACACTAATAAAAAAGATAAATGCAGGTATTGGTCAGTGCTATAAAGCAGATAAGATAGTGCAATATAATGGATAGTGCAATATAATATAATTAATAGTGTGGGCTACTTTGGGTACAGTGGTCCAGGAATGTTCTCTCTGAGGACATGACATTTGTAATAAGGCCTACATTATAAAATAAAGACTAAGGAGAGAGCTTCCAAAACGAAATAAATTACTTTGGCACTATTCTGAGTAGAATAAATGGTCACTGTGGCCAGACATAGTGAATAAGAGGGAGGGTGGAGAATGATGAGATCAGAAAGATAGGCAGAAGGCTAAAAAGTACAGATCAGGGTAAGACATTTGTTTGGATTTTATTCAGATTGCAATGGGGAGCCACTGGAGGATTTTCAGAAAAGAAATGTCATAATCTAATTTATGCATTAGATATCAATTGGGCAGTTGTATACTTTAAAATCTTTGCAATGAGGCAAAGATTAAAGCAGAAAGATTAATTAGTATTGAAATATTATGACTGAGAAATTATGGAGATTTGCATTAGGGTATTGTAATGAAGGTAGTAAGAAGAGTTCAGTTTCAAGATAACCTTTTCAAATTTAGGCCCAGCAAGAATATGGGTGGACTGGATTTGAGATCTGAGTAAAGACAATAAATCAAAGATGATTCATAAAATTCTATGGCCTGGGCAACTGGGTAGACAATAGAGCCGTTCCAAGATTGAGAAAGCATCAAGGGAAGTACATAGGGTGGGGATAAATCAACAGTCCTAAGTTGGTGGTTTTGGGTTTGAGTTGTTAATAAAACATGTAAGGGGAGATGTCAATAAGAAGGCTGGATGTAAAAGCCTAGAGTTCAGAGGAAAGATCAGGATTGGCAATATAAATTTTATGGACCTCAACATATAGATAATATTTAAAGCCATGCATATAGATGTGGTGATTCAGGGACAGCACTGGATAGTGAGAAAAGGAAGACATGAATAGAGTTCAGTGTTCTTCAATATTCAGAGGTCTGATAGGGAAGAGTCAGAAAAGAGGGCTGAAAGAGGCAGCTGGTGAGACAGGAAGAAAAGTAAGTGAATATGATGTTACAGAAGCTTAGAGAAGCAAGTGTTTTAAGAGGGAGGGAGAGGTTTCTGTCAAGTGATGATAAGAAGTCAAGTAAGGTGACAGCCTATCATAGTAAGAGGTCCCTCAAACAAATAGTAAATGCAGCAAAACTTTCTTTCTTTAGTCACCAGATTATCTGCTAATGTAACTGAAGCCTCAAGACCTTGGATAATAAAGCTAGTGGGTAAAATTCCATAATAATAAAGCTTTTTGAAATTAGGAGCCACTGCTACATTTGAAATGTAGGTATTTTATTGCCCTTTAGTCATATGCTTAAAAAGGTTTGGTGGGTTAATTTTGCCAGAAGAGTCTACAGCCCCTACTGCTCTGGGCCTTCTGATAAAAGTGAAGAATCAGCAGGTCTTACAAGAGGGAGGTCTATATGAATGATCCTTCTAGCTTTAGGCTAGAACGCATGTATTTGATCCCTCTTGCTATCATTGTACCTGTTGAGATTCTCTGCTGGATGTGTCTATAAGTTTTTAAAATTATCACTCAGTCCCTCTTTGGTCAGCATTGCCCAAATTTTACTTGGATATATAGTAAACTGTAATCTTGAACTCTTGTTCTTGGCTTCAAATCATTTCCTTTCCTACTGCTAGGACTTAAAAGGATGAACAGCAATAATAAAACTTGTCCAGACTTCACAAACTGGGAATCTAAGGTACTGGGGTAAAGGTTCACTCATTTAAAGAAATAAATCTGTTTCTGTCTCCAATTATGCAACTAGAAAATTATCCTTGAACAGAATACCATGAATTACAAGGAATCAAGGCTAGTGAAGGAGTAAAGTCAATGCACTGAAGGTTGGAGAAGTTTATAGGAATACTGGAATAATGAAGCAAAAAATATAGGAAGTAGCAATAAGAGAGTGGAATGTTTGAAATCAAGATTATGGTGGCAGGAGTCATTAGTGATGCTTGTGGGTGTAGGTGGCTGAAGAAGATGGAAGGAAAACTATTAGAGATAAGGAGGTCAAGGAAATGAGAGTCCTGTGCTGGCTAGATCATCTCAGTGGATACTGAAGTTATCTACAGTGATGACAGGAGTCATCATGGGGTTAATGAGGTTGTAGGAGAGGTGGTGGCTGAGTAGCATGTGAAGGAGAAGCTGGAAAAAATGGGATTGTGCAACCTGAAGACATGTAATTGTCTGGATTATGAGGCCTGAAACTATAGAATGGGGGTGGCAGTGGAGTAAAGGTTAGAGGCCCATCTGGAGGGTTATCCCCCGGGACAAGCAATAGGAGTTTGCAACTAATTGAATACTGGAAATAAGAAGTAGGAAAAGTCCAGGATGATTATGAGAATTTCTATTTTGGGAAATTAGGCTGATGCTGATGCCATTAGTCAAGACAGATAAGTTAGAGCATGAACCAGAGATGCTCCTACCACTGCCCACTGCCCCCTCATACAGGCACAAGGTGCACATACACATAGCATAGAGTAGAAACATACCTAGATCTCTGGAAAGTGATCAGGGCTAGATATGGATATTTGGAATTCATCTGGGCATAAATTCAAATAGTTCCTCCTACAGTTTAGAAAAAGAAGCCTGAGCATAATCAGGTATTCTAGACTTTAAATAAGCATTTTCAAGCATTTCCTTTGAAAAATAGGTAGTAGTCAAAGAGAGTGAGTCAATCAGAAAGGAGGGAAGGAGGGAGGGAGGGAGGGAGGGAAAGAGGGAGAGAGACTGTCATGGAGGAAAATTCTGAAAACACAATCACACAGTCCAAGGAAGAAAATGAAACAGAGATTCATTGCAATGGCACAGAAAAGAAGATTAGACCAGTGTTTGAAGCAGATGGTAACAGATGGCAGAGAGAATAAGAAAATCCTAGTTTTCTTTTGTTCTATCAAAGAATCCTAAAAACTGAAAATGGAAGAATAAACATGACAATGAGGTGATTGAGCCCAGAATGTATGTGTGGTGTATGAGTCATTAGTGAACAAAAAGGAAAGTTATGCAATATAGTGAGGAGGTTAATAGGTCAAATCATAGGTATATATCATGGATTAGAAAAGAGGCTTTGAACATATGTTTGGATATATTTGGTGCATTGTGTAAATAAAAATAAAAAGCACTAAGAATAACATGAATGAATCAACAAGTATACCTCAATTATACCTGACTACTTCTTGACTATTTGGAGACTACAGCTTTGACATTCTTATGTCCACAAGAAAGGAGGATGACTAGGGAGTAGGGCACTGCAGAGGGCAGTGAAAGAGATCAGAGATGAGATAAGTGAATGCATGATATGTTGATAAAAAGAAGTTGCTTTGAGCTTGAGAACTTCTTGGGCGTGGTACCGGCCTGTCTTTTCTCTGTGCGTGCACCCACAACTAATATAAATGGACTAAGGGTGTATCAGTCCATAATGCCTTTCCTATCCTATTGTCAATGCTTGCTTTCCTGGGAGTTATCATAATTGACTTGTGTTGCTAACATTGTGGCAACTTTGCCTTGTTTTCTCTCCTTTTAGCTCATTACTACTGCAATGGGAGAGCATAGGTCTTCCTATGACATTTAAAACTTTATACAAATATGAGCTATTTCCACCATTTAAAAAGCCCATGGCTCAGGTCTCTATCCCAAATCAATTAAACCCACAAAATATTGTAAGAACTTAAAGACACTGTCCCAGAATTGTGACAAATAGATAACATTTGAGGGATAATTTAGCATACAATTACTATTAGAGATATGTTTCTGAAACAACACTTGTTTAGACCACCACTGACCACCTATCCTCTAAATCAGAGTGTTTATTTTCAGTCCTCGACAAACTGACCATTCTGTTTCTTTAAACTTCTTCCTTTCTTGGCTTCCTGGCTTCCTCATACTCATTCTCCTACATCTCTGCTTCCTTACCCTAAGACTTCTTTGCAAATGCTTTCTCCTCTGTTCACCCTATTGAGTGTTGGGTATCTCCTAAGTTTATATTATTGGTTCTCCTTTTGCTTGACCAGTACCAACTCTGCTTCTGAGTAGCTCTGGTGCTCAGCTGATGAGTCCCAAATTTTCTTCTGCTTTCTGGAGCCTCTCCTCTTCAGCAACACATCTTTTTTAAGTGCTGATTTCCCAGAACCTAGAACATGCCTATCATGAACGAGGCTTTCAATAAGTATTGGATAAACAAATGATTAGATGGAGCCCCCACAATCTGCTTACCACTACTCCGACAGGCCCAAACATCTTCATGAGTCATTGTTTTAGTTGCACCATTCCTCTGCAGGAGGCAAGAGAGCTAAATGTTTCAGAGCCCAGGACTTAGCTCCATCCAGTGACTGGCATATGGTAACTTTAAAAAATGATAGCCATTGGTATTATTTACTATTACTGAATTATTCCCATGATCATTTTTGCCATATCAACTCCCCCAAGCAGTATTTAATCCTATATTTTAGCTAGAGTACTTTTGATAAAATATTATAATTTATATGTTTACACATTAATCCAACACATTACATAAGCTGAGTTTTATTCATGTTTGTGTCCCCATCATCTAATAGAATGCATAGCACTTAGAAGTTGTCCAAGAGATGACGTTGCTGTGTTAACATAAACTGAAAACTAGAAAACACAGCTGAAATTAAAGAAGACTTAAATAAATGCCAAGACATCCCATGTCCATAGATTTGGAAACTAAATATTGTTAAGATGTCAATGTTACCTAAAACAATCTATAAATTCAATGCAATTCTTATCAAAATTCTAGCAACTGTTTTTGCAGAAGTGGAAAAGCCAATCTTCAAATTCATATGGAATTTCAAGGGGCCTTGAATAGCTAAGACAATTCTAAAAATGAAGAACAAAGTTACTGAATTCACACATCCAGATTTTAAATATTGTACTATAAAGCTACATTAATCAAAACAGTGTGGTACTGGCATAAAGATAGTTATATAGACAAATGGAACAGACTTAAAAGTCCAATAAATCTATGGCCACATGATTTCAACAAGGGCGCTATGTACATACAATGGGGAAATAATTGTCTTTTTTAAAATGGTGTGGGGATAAAATGGATATCCACATGCAGAAGAATGAGGTTAGACCCCAACTTCACACCAGATACAACTCAAAATAGATCAAATACATAGATATAAGAGCTAAAACTATAAAACTCAGAGAAGATACAAATTTTCATGACCTGGGACTCAGTAGTGGTTTCTTAGACATGACACCAAAAGCATTAGCGGTAAAATAAATGATAGATAAATTCAACCTCATGAAAATTAAAACATTTATGCATAAAGGATATTATCAAGAAATTGAAAAGACAACTTGCAGAATAGGAGAAAATAGTTACAAACCATGTATTGGATAAGGGCTTAATATCCAGAATACGCAAGAACTTTTATAACACAACAACCAAAAGATAAAACAATTCAATTTAAAAATGGGCAAAGGCTTGAATATACATTTTGTAACTCTAGTGCATTCTTGGTGGGAATGCACAGTAGTGCAGCTGCTGTGGAAAGCAATATGGCAGTTCCTCACAGAGTTAAAAAAAGAATATCCATATGACCCAGCAATTCCACTATTAGGTTTATACCCAAAGAAAGTGAAACCAGGGACCCCAACAGACACTTGTACACAAATGTTTCTATCAGCATTACTCATAGTAGCCAAAAGTTGGAAACAACACAAGTGTCTGTCAACAAATAAATTGATAAACAAAATGTGGTACATACACACAATGGAATACTGTTAAGTCATAAGAAAGAATGAAATTCTGAGACATGCTGCAACATGGAAGAATCTTGAATCATTATGGTCAGTGAAATAAGCAATACACATAAGGTCAAATACTATATGATGGGACTTATAAGAGATACCTAGAAATAGCAAATCTGCAGAGACAGAATATAGACTAGTGGTTACCAGGGGATGGTAGAAAGCAGGAAGGGAGAGTGCATGTTTGGTAGTATGGTGTGTTTTTGTTTTTGTTTTTGTTTTTAAATAATAATATAGAAGAACCCAAGGAAGTAGAAAGTTTATAAGGGGAGGTGTTAACATTACCCAATTCTACAAATGTGTTACGAGGAATGAGGAATAAAAGGGGCTACTGAATTTGGCAATTTAAACATTATTTAATACTTGAGGTTCAATGTGACAGATTGAACATTCTGTCTGGTTTATAGATGTTTTTTAACAACCTGCACTGAAATAAAAGTAAAGGAAAAAACTAGAGGTAAAGATTGATAAAAGGCATGAGGATTTGGCACAGGAGATGACACCATCAAAATTGGAAATCTGGAAAGAAGACAGATGAATAGTAACTACCAGCAGAACAGAGAAAGCCAAACTAAGCCAGCAATGAGAGAAGCCAAGGAGCAAGATGATTCATGACACAGAATCCAAGGAAATCTCACGAATCAGAGGCACAAGTTTTTCCAAAAAAAGTTGTGATGCAGTTGGGGCTGAAAAATTTAGGATTAGTTGAATGTCAACATAAAAAGTATTTAGATTTCCAGATTCCTACCCCCTCATTCTGCATTGAAAGACAGCTGTCCTTACTCTACTTTCACGGAGGCCTAAAGATTTATTCACTGGAGATGTTGAACCAGAGGGAATGTGGGACTCCAGTACAAAATGGCAGCACCATAATGAAAAGACGAGGATGAGGTGAAAGTCTATATAAGGAATAGTGAAAACCTTGTCCCTTTTCCCTTGCTTAGATCAAAGAAACTTTGATTGCAACCATGCTTTTATCTTTCCAGACTGGATCTTAGAGGGTTATTCTAGGGTAAAACTGACCCACAGAAAAGTACTAAAAACTCCGATATCTAGGACTTCTCCAATAAAAAATAAAAAAAATAAAAAATAATAAAATAAAAAACCCACAACCAATTCACTTTACATGACCATAATGTAAACACCAAAAATTATTATATAATTAAAGTGGAAGGACAGAAAGGGAGACTGTGTGCATGTACGAGGGTATGGGAGTGTAAGAAAAGTAAGAGTTCATGTTCTAGAGTAGGAATTCAATTAATAATATCCAAAGCCAAAATAGGAAAAAGAAAAAGAAGATGTAGTGCAGCATAAGCATGATATTTAGAAATATGAAGGCAAATGCCTGGAGATTCATTTAAAAGAATAGAAAATGTTTGCCTCTGGGAAGTGAGAATTGTGGAAGGGAGTGGAGGAGGAAGAAATGACTTTCTCTCTCTCTCTCTCTCTCTCTCTCTCTCTCTCTCTCTCTCTCTCTCTCTTTTGCATTATAAGCTTGAAAAAAAAACTATTGGACTATTTTCACTAGATGCATATTTGTTTATGATAAAAAAAATTTTAAATAAAATTATATTACTGTTGACCTATGCCTGAGTAAATTCAATAAAGTGATTGTAGCAGAAGCCAGATAATAGTATATAAACAGGATTTAAGGCAGATAATGTAAAATCACTTTTAAAAAAATTAATTTGATGTAAAGGGAAGAATAAAGGGCAATAGCCTGAGGAGGATATGAAATATAAGGCCAACATTTTTCAGGAAAAGGAAACTTAGGAAAAAGAGAAGTTATCAGTGGAAGGAATACAAAATAAGATGTATATGCTAGAATACATTAAATAAATTAAAGTAATGATAAGTAATATTACAATAAATAAGATATTCTTTCTATATTTATATAAATAAATTTGATAAATAAAGGAGGAAGTCAGTGTACTGATACAAAGGCTAATAATAATTATAATAGCTATCATTTTCTGAGCAGTCACTGTGCTAAAAATTTGCATGCAACACCTAGAATCCTTAAAGCAGCCCAGGAAGTAGGTTTTAATATCCTCATATTAAAGTTGAGGAAAATGAAGGCAACTAAGAAAGCTTTTTCTTTGAAAGAGAAATTACTAGGCATGCCATTTTATAGGACGCACCACCAAGAGGATAATACACATTCTTTTCAAGTACATATGGAACATTCACCAAGATAGATAGACTGCTAAGCAAAAGCAAAGTTTAATAAATTTTAAAACATTTAAACTATACAGCATATGTACATTCTCCAATCTCAACAGAATTAAATGTGATATCCATAATAGAAAGGTATTGAAAAAAATCTACAAATATTTTGAAAGTAAACTATGCAACCCTAAATAAAAAAACATGAATCATTGTAAAACTGCATACTTATAAATAACTCATAATTCAGGAAAAAAAATCAGAAGGGATTTTAGAAAATACGTTTTATAAAAATATGAAAATATGAAAACAAAAATACATTTTTAAAAGTTTAGGTGGGGCTAAAGAAGTACTTCAAGATTATTTTATAAATTTAAATACTTATATTCAAAAGAAGAAAGAACTAAAATGAATTATCTAAGATTTCACCCTAAAGAGCTAAAAAAAAAATTAAATGTGAAATAGAAGGTGGAAACAATGACGATAATAGCATAAATCAATGAAATACAAAAGCAAAAACTAAGAACTTTTTTAAAAACTTCAATAGAATTTATAAACCTCTGACTAGATTGCTCAATTAAATGTGAAAAAGAGAAGCTACAAATTGCCATTACAAGACACGAAAGAGGGAACATTGTTGCAAATACCACAGACATTGAAAGGAAAATAGAAAAATAAAATTTATGTCAATAAATCCAACAATTTAGATATCATAAACAAATACCTTGAAAGGCACAAACTAAAAACTAATAATAATTCAAATAAATGGAATATTTGAATAACCTTTAATATATTAAGGAAACAAAATTCATAATTTGAAAATTTTCTACTGTGAATTGAATTGTGTCCCAAAAAATATATTTTGAAATACTAATTCCCACTATCTGTGAATGTTACCTTATTTGGAAATATATTCCAGATATAATCAAGTTAAAATGACGTTATACTGGACTAGGCTGGGCCTTACATCCAATGACTCGTGTCTTTATAAGAGGAAGGAGAGGGGATTTAGGAGACAGAGACACAGAGGGACACAGAGGGAGGAATGCCAGACGAAGATGGAGGCAGGGACTGAAGTGATGCATCTTCACCCAGGAACACCAGGGACTGCCAATAACCCCCCAAAAGCTAGACGAGGCAAGGAAGGATTCTGCCTCAAGCCTTCAGAAAGAGCATGGCCCTGATGGCAATTTGATTTTGGACTTTTAACCTCCAGGACTGTAAGAGAAAAAAATTCTGTTGTTTCATACCATCCAGTTTGTGGTAATTTGTTATGGTAGCCCTCAAAAATTAAGCCACTTTCCTTCAACTAAAACTCCAGGTCCAAATGCAATTACTGGTGAAACTTGCCAAATCTTAAGAAGTAATACCATTCTTATACAAAATTATTCTGAAAATAAGTGAGGAGTGATACTTGATACTTCCCAAATTATATTATGAAGTCAGTATTTACAATGATACCAAAAACAAATAAAAATATTACCAAAAAAAAGGCCAATATTTCAAATAAACATTGACATAAAATTTCTTAACCAAATATTAGCAAGTTGATTCCAATAGTAAACAAAAATGATAATACATCATGATCAGATGGTTTTTTTACTTAGAAAAGCAAGATTGGCTTAACACTCAGAAATTAATGTAAATTATCATACTAATAGGCTAAGTGTGGAAAACCATATATAGAAAAAATTAATAAATGCAGGAAAAGAATTCAACAAAATTCAATACTAATTCATGGTAAACAGTGTCAGTAAACTTGGAACCATTTTCAACCTGATATGAGGCCTCTATGAAAAGCCTACAGCTGACACATTTCTTGGGGAATAACTAAATTATTTCCCTCCTATAAACAGGAATAAGACAAAATTATCTGTTCTCAACATTTTTATTAATAGCACACTGAAGTTTATAGCTGGTGTAATTAGGCAAAAGACAGAGAGTAAGACAGATAGAAGATATACAGATCAGAAAAGAAGAAACATGTACATAAAAATCCTCAGTATTCTACCCAAAAAACCTATAAGAATTAATAAGTGAGTTTCAAAAGTTTTCAGGAAACAGGGCAATATATAAAATTAATTTTTATTCTATTATTTATCAGTAACAATTGGAAGTTGATAATAAATACAATGTGATAAGCAAGAGCATCAAAAAGTCATAAATTTAACAAAATATATGACAGAAACTACAAAACATTGCTGAAATAAATTAAAGACCTAAAAAAATGGGCCTCATCCAGGGACTGCTGGGCTTAGTTCTGTTAAGATTTCAATTCTCCCCAAATTAATCTATCGATTCAACAACCTTACCCTAAAATGTATACTAAAGAACAAAGGACCTAAATATAGCCCAACATTTCAGACATGAAGTACAAAGTTGGAATACTTCCAGTATTCAATGAATTACTATAAAGTTAGAGTAATCAAGGTAGTGCTGTATTGGCATAAGTATAGACCAACAGATAAATTAAATAGAAAAGAAAATCTGGAAATAAATTCACACATCGCTGGCCCATTGAGTTTTTTTACAAAGATGTCAAGATAATTCAATCAGGAAAAGGCAGTACTTTTAAACACTGGAGATAGAACAACTAGATATCCATATGAGGAAAATTGAAGCTCAAACCTTACTTCATGCCATCCACAACAACTAACAAGAAATGGATCATATACCTAAATATAAAAGCTAAAATTATAAAACCTCTAGAGGAAGGTTAGTATAGTCAAAGATTTCTTAGGAAACAAAAGCAGTAATCATAAAAGAAAAAACTTAATAAATTGAACAATTATCAAAACTCAAAACTTTTGTTCCTTGAAAGATATGGAAAATAAAAAGGCAAGCTATAAGCTGGGAGAAAATATCTGGTAGTTAGATAGAGAGAAAGATAGAAAGATAGACACTATATGATAAAGAATTTGTATCCAGAGTATATTAACAACTTTTATGTGCAATAAGACAACCAATTAAAATGGCATATTAGTACCTGAAAAAATATGTGCACTCA
Organism: Tolypeutes matacus; assembly: GCA_026826555.1. NCBI lineage: Eukaryota > Metazoa > Chordata > Mammalia > Cingulata > Chlamyphoridae > Tolypeutes > Tolypeutes matacus. Next base: position 15,463,798 of record JAKSZT010046586.1, read on the forward strand.
TTAGTCATCAGAAAAATAAAAATTAAAAGCAAAATAAAATACCATTACAGACCTATTATATTAGCTAAAATTTAAAAGACTGACACCAAATATTGGCAAATAATGGAACTGTCACACATTTCTGGTGGGAATATAAAATTTCCCAACTAATGCTTTGGAAAACTGTTTGGAATTTTTTTATAAACTTGAATATATGCCTCTTCTATGACCCATACACTTCAGCTCTAGGATTTAACTTGTAAGATGAAAACATAAGTCTTATAAAGACTTGTATGGAAATATTTATAGTAACTTTGTTTATCATAGCCAAAACCCATAAATATTCCAAATATCCATCAACTTGTGAATGTATAATGCTATCTCCTCCATACAGTAAGGCTCTACTCAGGTGTAAAAAGATCATACTACTGATTCTCCCAGCAACATGGGTAAAGCTCACAGACCATATGCTGAGCAGAAAAAGAGCAGACACAAAAAAATACACACTGTATAATTCCATTTTTATAGAACTCTAGATTTTCTATATGAAATTCTAATCTATAATGACAGAAAGTAGATCATTGATTGCTTGGACTCATTTTAGGGCAATAGAACTTTTCTATGCATTAATTGTGGAGGTAATTACAAGAAAGTGTACATTTGTCAAAACTCATCAAACTGTTTGCTTAAAATGGATATTTCTTATCTAATTATTATCTATATAATTAGTTTCAGGAAAACTAATTTTAAAAAGAGAGAATAGAGAGGTCAATTGTCCTGAAAACGAGAGGATGGCCCTGTCTGTCCATTTAGGGTCTTATCTAGAGCTTTATGCACCCCTATTATCAAAAACTGAAGGTGCTCTAAGGTGTCCAGGCACTTTTTTACAAAAGATAGGTAGAAGTGACAGAATGATAGAGACAAGCAGGCATTATATGTTTCCTGATGAAAGTATACAAATAAGTATCCTTGCCCCCCTGCAAAAAAGAAAAATTTAAATTGAATGTGATCAAGTTTCTAGATCTACCAATTGACAGGAAATGTAAGGGACAGTGGAATGAACTTAACAGACACCACAGGAAGATAATCTGCAACACTCAGACTGTGGGACTTTCCAGAACAATTGATACAGTTATTACACTAGAAGAAGAATGTCTAGATTAATCTCTTGATTAAGAGAGGATTCAAAGACATATCAGTCAATTACAATTATAAACTTTATTTGGATCCCAATTTGAACAATACACTGAAAAGAAAAATTCCCTATAAAACAAATGGTGAAATGTGAATATTATTTCATGATGCTAATTTTTGCTGTGAAAATAGTATTTATGGTGAAAGTTAAAAATATTCTTTATGTTAAAGAGATATTAACTTAAATTTTTTATACATAAAATAAAATAATGCATGGAATTTGATTCAATATGATCTAGGTGGGGAGCAGAGAGTAAGGAGAGAGATGAATAAGATTGATCATATATTTATGGGTAAGTTGGGTTATTATATTCAAGCTTTTTATATACTTAATATTCGTCCATACCATGGTTACTCAAAAAGTTAAACATAGAATTATCATGTGGCCTAGCAATTCCATTCTTGGGTATATACTCCAAAAAATTGAAACCAGAGACTCAACAGACACTTGTATGCCAATGTTCATAGAAGCATGATTCACAACCCAAGTATACATCAACACTTGAATGGATAAACAAAATACATGTAATGGAATATTATACAGCCATAAAAAGGAACGAAGTTCTTATACACCAGTATTCACAGCAGCATTATTTATAATAGCCAAAAGGTGGGAAAAAAAACAAATGTCCATCAGCAGATGAATGGAAAAACAAAATGTGTTATATGCACATAATGGAATAGTAGCTTTTAAAAGGAATGAGGGGAGGAGGTGTAGCTCAGTTGGTTGAGGTTGTACAAAAGATAAGATAAAAAGGAATGAGGTTCTGATACATGCCACTACATGTATGAATGTAGTGATTATTACACAAGTCTATGAAATTACCAAAGTGATTAAATTGTACGCTTATAGTGGTGAATTTAATGGTATATAAATTATGCTTCAATAAAACTGTTTTAAAAAATCAAGATGAAAAGGAGAAGATCAAGGGAAGACATAACGCACAATTACGTGATTATACCAAATACCATTGATTGTATACTTTGGATAAATTGTATGCTTTATTAATATGTATCAATAAAATTGATTTGTTTTAAAAATAAAATAGGGTGGGTTGGGGGAAAAATACACCAAATGTAAGATATGGACTATAGTTAGCAGTAATATTTTGACAATGCTCTTGCATAGTTTGTAACAAATGTATCACAACAATGCAAGGTGCTGGTGGAGGGATGATGTATGAGATCCCTGTATGATGTTATGCATGTTTATGTTGTAAGTTCACAACTTTTACTATACACTTATTATTGATGTATGTTCATGTATGAATGACGTACTTCAATAAAAATATTTTTTAAAAAGAAAAAATTAAATTTATTTTGTGCTGTCCCACACTGAAGAAGTAGAACTAAAAAAAAAAAAAAGGATGTGAAAAAGGTAAATTTTGTTTGATGTAAGAAGAAATTTGCTTTTCAAAAGGAACAGGCTGGGGGGCGGATGTAACTCAAATGGTTGGGCGTCCGTCTGCCATATGGAGGGACATGGGTTCGATCCCCAGGACCTCCTGGTAAAATTTTAAAAAATAATAATTATATATATATAGAGAGAGAGAGAGAGAAGGTGCATGGGCTGCCAGGCTCTGTGTGCCGGTGAGCCGCCAGGCTCCCCAGGAGCCATGCAGCAAGATGATGACCTAACAGGAGAGAGACACAGGGGAGAGACAAGATGAGATGCTCCGAAAGCTCTGAAAACCAGGAACCGAGGTGGCGCGGGTGGCAGAAACACCTTTCTCCTACATTGGAGGTCTCCAGGATCAAATCCTGGTGAAGACTGGAGGAGGAGGATGAGAAGAGATGGCAGGAAACAGACACAGAGAATTGCCCAGCAAATGGACACAAAACAGCAAATGAGGAAGGAGGGGTTTAAAATGGATAAAGTAAAGAAACAAATCTTTAAAAAAAAAGAAAAGGAACAGGCTGCTTTATAAGACTTTTCCTCAGCCCTAGAATAGAATATTAGTTCTAGCTGTTAAAGTTAAAACCATATTATGAAGAAAATTGAAGTAATTATCACTGACACCTCCCAAAGTTATGATTTTATGCAGTTCAACTTTAATAAATCATGCACATATAATTCCCGAATTTGGTATCCTAAAACTGCTATATATTTAAATGAAACTGATTTTAGAGGAAACTCCTTTTGCAATGGATTATAGCAAATCTGACTGCTCCTCTGCTTAATCCAACCTGACATCACGCTAAACTGTTGACAGTTTAGAACAAGTTTGGTCAGTCAGGTTTCAGTTTCAGTTTATCGTGAAATCATGGGCAATGGTGATGATAGCCCATAGATCTTAAAAAGGAAAACCGTTTAAATAATTGATCTATAAATACCTTTTCCTTGACTGTCAAGGGAGAGTTAATTAGTACTAATAAAATAAATTTCTTGAGCACCTAATATTAGAAGGTATTGTATTGAGTGTTGCAGGGACCTCTTGATGATCTAACAATCGAGTGGAAAAAATAGAACTAATATACAGCTATAACAATACTGTGATTTTTTAAAATGAGAATAAAAGTCACAAAGTTTTAGGAGGTTAGCAATTTTTCGATGAAAAAAAAATAGAAGCTACAAGCAGCTCCAAACCGAAAGAAATATTTTCAAATGTTTGTTCAATGAATGTGGATAAAACTCAAACTTAACCAGATAAAAATAAAAGTCCTCTAATCTCACAGAACATTTATAAATAGAAGTTACACCATGAAATATTTAGTCATTTCAAGTTCAAGTTAGAAGAAATGTTTTTCAATTGAGTTTCTGGAACATAAACCACTCTACTTTCTTGTAGGAAATATAAATGACTATGTAAGTTGAATATAAAATTCATGAACATCTGGAAGCCTACTAATTGTAGACAGAATGTCACATAAAACAAGAAATCAAAGAACTTCTTTCTGCCTCATATGTCTTCAGGAGGAAGAAATCACTTTCCTTGGCACAAGTACATTGGCATAATTGACAAAATGTTGAGATGGCACATTTCACCATATGTGCCTTCCTTGGATCTAATCAAGTCCCATGAACACTGGAGTCATAAACTCTGCATTTAGTTTAGGGCAGCCTATGATAAATTCTTAAATCAATGGTAACAAAAAAGGTAGAGCTGAAGTTTAAATACAGCAAACTGAACTGCTTTAGCCAATTGGGATAAAGTAAACTACTAATAAAGAAATTCAGATCAAGTTAATTGGGGGTTGGTCCCCAACATACTGAAAGAAAGTTTAATTCCCTTAGAACGGTGCACATGTGTCAAGAAAGAGAGATTCCCATCCCCCCACCCCCCAAATTTGTCAACAGTTAAAAATTGGGAAATTTCCGTATTCCTGCCTTCTCTTAAAAATAAAATCTGATCATTCCTCCATGGCTTCTAGTGCCACATAACAACTTTTACTTTTGAGGGGCATGTCCTCTCCAGATTACACAACCACCCCCAAGCATCACCACTATTCACTCAATGAACACATATCAAACCATCTATTACTCTTTCATTTTACCTAACTGACCTGAGGATTTGAGATCATAACGTTTGCATAAGAAAAGTGCCCATAAGTCACAAGTCAGCACTGATATTCTACTTTCCTTGACCTGAATCTTCGTTTGTCTCTGCATGCCTGAAGCCCACTGAAGGGCTCTCTGCACTCACTAAACTATTATCGCACATACTATTTCTCTCATATCGGGTAGTATTTCTCTATATATGTTGAAGTTTTAGGGATGATAATCACACTTTTATTCCTACAGCATCCCTGAAACATAGACTACAGGTCGGAGAGATGAATATAAAAATTCTACTTTGTTATTGCTAACATTAAACAGAAGAACATGGTATGGATTGGTGGTCAAATGGGTCTCCTAATGCATTCATCTTTATATGAACTTAGCCCCCTCCAAAACTGCAAACCCCTCTGCTGCAGGGACAAAGCCTGCCCTGCTAAACTTCCCTCTAGAGTAGGCTGCACTCAGGTTGGCTCTAAAAGCAGAAAATCCAGAAGTAGCAAAGCTGATCATGCTCAGTGGCTTTTCCAAAATTCATCAATTCCAAAGTCACCACTTGAACATTTGTTTAGGAATAGGTGACATGTGGGGAGAGGTTGGAAGGGTTTTGCCCATATTTTCCCTCCTGGGGATTGGAATATATATTATTTCCCCTTTATGGAAATATGAGGAGCAGGGAATGTGTCTCACATATGTACAAATTCCCCTCTTTTCTGTTCTCTTAATCCATTTGGTTTAACAATCAAGCAAAACATCAATGAAAAGTTTTCCTGATTCCTCAGGGAAGGAGACCAACTTACAGTCAATCTACCCCCTTGTTCATGAGTCTATTACCAAATACCAACCATTGCTCCACTGTGGCCAATTTAATTTTTTCCATGTAGGATAGCACATTAAATGAATGTATTCCCAAGTACAATAGTACTCAAAGGCTAAAACTTTACTCCCATTCTAATTTGTTTCCCATTGTATTTTGTGTTCAGCCATATTGTCCATCATAGAATACAGGGTCAATAACATAAAAAAGGAAATAAATTTAAATATAAATACTCTATTATGAAGTTCTCAGGAATAAATTATAGCCCTAACATTAAGTCATCATGGCTTTTAAATTAAAGTCCAAAGAAAATAAAGATTACAATCTATTTTCCATGTACTTTGATTGCAGTCTGGCTTGTCTTTTACCAGACAGGATATTGTCCCTTTGAGACATCAGAAG
>JAKSZT010046586.1:15519685-15692440 GCA_026826555.1 Tolypeutes matacus
AAAAAAAAAAAAAAATCCTCAACAAAATACTTGTAAACTGAATCTGAAAGCATAATAAAAGAATTAAACACCACAAGCATGTCGGTTTTATCCCAAGTATGCAAGGATGGTTCAACACAAGAAAATCAATTAGTGTAATAAACCACAATAATAAATTGAAGAACATAAATCACATGATCTTCTGAATTAATGCAGAAAAGGCATTTGACAAAATATAGCATCCTTTCTTGATAAAAACCACTCCAAAAGATAGGAATAGAAGAAAAGCTTTCTCAATATGGTAAAGGGCATATATGAAAAACTTACAGCTATATATGAAACTTACCATGAAAGACTGAAAGCTTTTCTGCTGAGATCAGGAACAAGACAAGGATGCCCATTGCCAACATTGTTATTCAATATTGTGCTAGACAATCTACCTGGAGCAATTGGCTAGATAAAGAAATAAAAGGGACCCAAATAGGAAAGGAAGAATTAAAACTTTCACTATTTGCTGATGACATGATCCTATATCTAGAAAATCCTGATAAATCCACAACTAGAACTAATAGACAGGTTCAGCAAAGTGGCAAGATACAAGATTAATATGCAAAAATCAATAGTGTTTCTATACACTACTGATGTGCAATCTGAGGAGGAAATCAGAAAAAAAATTCCATTTATAATATCAACTAAAACAATAAAATACTTAGGAATAAACTTAAGCAAGGACATAAGTGACCTGTATTCAGAAAACTACAAAACATTGCTGAAAGAAACCAAAGAAGACTTAAATAAAAGGAAGGACATTCCGTGTTCATGGACTGGAAGACTAGATTTTGTAAGATGTTAATTCTACCCAAACTGATTTACAGATTCAATGAAATCCCAATAAAAAAATCACAACAGCTTTTTGGAGAAGTGGAAAAACAATTATCAAATTTATTTGTAAGGGTAAGAGGCCTAGAATAGCTAAAAAGTTCTTTTAAAAAGAACAATGAAGTTGAAGGACTCCCACTTCCTGTACAGTGGCAAAAACAGCATGGTACTGGCATAAAGATAGACACATTGACCAATGGAACTGAAACGAGAACTCAGAAATAGACTCTCACATCTGTGGTCAAGTGATTTTTGAGAAGGCAGTCAAGCCCTCCCAGAAGGGGCAGAACAGTCTGTTCAACAAATGGTGCTGGGAGAACTGGATAGCTATGTGCAAAAGAAAGAAGACCGCTATATCACACCTTATACAAAAATTAACTCAAAGGGATCAAGGACCTAAATATAAAAGCAACAACCATAAAACTCCTAGAAGAAAATATAGGAAAATATCTTTAAGATATTTTAAGGCGGTAGCTTCTTAAACCTTACACCCAAAGTATGCACAACAAAAGAAAAAATAAATGGGACTTCCTCTAAATTAAACACTTTTGAACCTCAAAGGACATTGTCAAAGGGTGAAAAGGCAGCCAACTCACTGGGAGAAAATATTTGGCAATCACATATCCCATAATGGTTTACTATCCAGGATATATAAAGCCATCATACAACTCAACAATAAAAAGACAAACTATCTGATTTTAAAATGGACAAAGGACTTGAAAAGGCAATTGTCCAAAGAAGAAATACAAATGGTGAACAAACACATGAAAAAATGCTCAACATCACTAGTAATTAGAAAAATACACATCAAAACTACAATGAGATAACATTTCACACCTGTTAGACTAGTCGCTATTAAAAAGTTGGAAAACTGTAAATGTTGGATAGAATAGAGAGAGATAGGCATGCTTATTCACTGTTGGTGGGAATGTGAATGGTACAGCCACTGTGGAGGACTATTTGGCAGTTCCTAAAGAAGTTGAATATAGACTTGCCATTTGACCTGGCAATAGCATTACAAGGTATATATCCAGAAGCACTGAGAGCACAGACACAAACAGACATCTGCACACTGATATTCATGGCAGCATTATTCACGACTGCTGGAAGCTGGAAACAACCTAGGTATCCATCAACTGATGAATGGATAAACAAATTGTGGTGTATATACACAATGGAATATTATGCAGCAGTAAGAAGAAATGAAGTCATGAAGCATATGACATGGATAAACCTGGAGGACATAATGTTGAGTGAAGCAAGCCAGACACAAAAGGACAAATACTGTATGATTGCACTACTACGAACTAAATATATTGTGTGAAATAAAAATATATTATGTGAAATATGAATCTGGGTAAAATTGCATATCTAAGACTGTTTTTCTCTCAAGCTGAACAAATGTAGGTTCATGCTGCAAAATATTAATATATCAGACCAAAAAAAAAAAATTATACTTAGTGAAGTAGACTAGACACAAAGTACTAAATATTGTATGATTCCATTTATATGAAATATAAATATAAATCAATTTATAAAGATGAAATTAGATTAGTGGTTATGTAGGGCTGGGGAAGGAATGCTAAGGGGTGTCTAGTCTTTCTTTTTGGAGTAATGTAATTGTTCTAAAATTTTTGAGATGATGTATGTACAGCATTATGATTATACTAAAAGCCATTGATTATACACTTAGGGTAGATCATATGGTATGTGAATATATCTCAATAAAGCTGCTTAATACACAAATAAATAACTGTGCAAGAATAGCCAGAAATAGCAGCTTTGTACAGCAGGGGAAACAGATTGAGAGGTGAGGAATTTTCCTGTTTGTTTGTTTGTCTGTTTTTAGTTTATTATTATTATTATTATTATAGAAATAATGAAAATGCGCTAATAATGATTGAGGTGATGAACACACAACTCTGTGATTGTACCAAATACTATTGATTGTACAATTTGGATGAATTGTATGTTTTATTAATATGCATCAATAAAATTGATTTGTTATTTTAAAAAATGCATACAGATTCTGGAATATATTATCATTGTTTAATTTGTTTTAATTATAATTTAGAAAAGATCTTTCCATAGCTTTCAAGGATTTTATCTTTATTAAAATTTGGTAAATTGGATTATTAATTACTCTTATTTTAAGGCTACTAAAAGGTTTAAATTGGGGAATTAAGGATAAACTATGATTCTTAATTACCTGGCCTAGTACACAGAGTTTTAAGCTAAGCTTTTATTTCCCTATCTTGTCACACCTAGCCCTTTCCCCATAGTTCCTACAAAGAGAAGGTCCTGGGGGCTGGATAGGTCAAAAAGTATAGGAAATTTTTTTTCTTCTCTCAATGGTGTCTATATTCAGATTTCTATGACCTTTCCATCCTGTTTAGCCTCTCTCATTTGGCTATATAAGCATTTACATATACATATATGTGCTTATTTAATTTTTAACAATTTGAATAGAGCTCTTTTAATAATTTTCATTTGTTAATTTGATATTACTATCCTGAAGTATGAAAATATGCTTAGCAAATAGGTAGATACAAATAGTTAGACACAGAAACATACAACTTACTAATGTTACTTATAATTTTCATTCTCTTACAAAATAACTTTAAATGTAAAATAACATTCAAAAGATCTCTTTGAAAGCTATTTCTGATTCAGCTCTGAAGTGGGACATTTCATCCAGAGAGAAACTCAGCACCTAGACAACGTGATTAGGAGAGGAATCTTTATTAGGAGAGGAATCTTTATTAGGAGAGGAATCTTTATTTCCGGCCGGCCAGGGCCTCGTCCAGCAGTATGGAGAGATGCGACCCCGGCTTCCCGTGGTGGGTTTTTATAGGGAATTTTAGCAGGGTCAGCATGATAAAGCAACTTTTCTTTGTACTCAGATATCAGATTAGTTGATTAAAACAAAGCATTAATTCTCTTGCGCCAGAAAGGGTGAGGGGCAGCTTCAATTGTCCATATCCAGCAGAGCAAGCAAGCAATTTTATTACAGAAGCTAATTTTTGCGATTAGCATCGGCGTTAAGGGGGTCTGGGTTAATCTTTACTAGGGGTGGGTTTTGCCGTCTCCATGGTGGCGTGATTGGTCAGGCACGGATGCATATCCGGGGTATTGTTTTAAGCAGGTATTGTGGGCCTTAGGAACTTCCATCAGTGTTACTATGTTTAAAAATCTCCATTACATTCCCCACTCCTGTTTTGCCATGGAATCAAATCGTTGATTCAGTGTCATTATTTAAAGGGGAATATGCCGTGCGCAGTGATGCAGCACGCAGTGCCATTAATTTTACTGCCTGAAGTCTTTTTTTGATATAGGACATAAGACAATTGACTAGGCAGGCCCTATTAGAAGTTCCAGTATTACCAACACCAGGGGCCCTATGGCTGCTGAGAGCATAGTTGTTACCTAGGGGGACCAGGAAAACAGCTTTTCATATCAATTTGTATCTCTAGATCGTAGCTCCTCTCGTTCTTTTAGCCTGTTTCGTAAAAGTGACAGACTTTCTTTAATTATTCCTGAATGATTAACATAAAAACAGCAGGTTTCTCCTAAGGCTACACAGAGGCCACCTTGTTTTAAAAACAGTAGATCTAGTCCCCGCCTGTTTTGTAGCGCTACCTCCGCTAGGGAGGATAGAGATTGTTCCAGGTGGTTAACAGATTTTTCCAACTCTTTTAAGTCAGAGTCAACTTGTGAGGCGAGAACTTTAAAATTTTCTTCCCCTGTAATTAGAGCGGCAGTGCCTACAGCAACTGACCCTCCCATTCCAAGGCCAACCAGAATGGGAACAAGGATGGGGACTACCCGTTTGTAGCGGCCTAGGGCACTAAGATGCTCACGTCCGCATTCTCCTGAATACCAGTACACTTGTGGGATGATATGGACTAAAATGCAGAACACAGGGTTTTCCCCAGACCTGTTTGATGTTAAAGTCTGGGGGAAAGACACGGAGTAGTGCCTTGTGTACAGGCAAACCAAGTGCTATTAGGGGCTTTCCAGTAGTATGAACTGTCACTTTGGCCGTACTGAGGAACAGTGAGGGCTAAGGAAGGAGCCATTTAATTTTACTGAATAGGAAGCAAAACAAGTTCCATTACCTTGCAAGTCTCCTAAGGTAAGGATAGGTTCATGTCCCCACTGGCATTGTGTGCGGCTTTCCTGTTCTGAAAGTTTTTGAATATATAAGAAGGCTCCCAGGGTGATGTTCCCGTTAGCCCCTAAGCCCACATGCTTCAAGAGAGAGTTTTTTGTTTTTTTGTTTTTGTTTTTTAAGATTTTATTTATTTATTCATTTATCCCCCCCCCTTGCTGCTTGTGCTCGCTGGGTCAGCTAACCACGCCTCACGGGCGGGCTTGCCTTCACCAGGAGGCCCCGGGAACCGAACTCGGGGCCTCCCATATGGTAAACGGGAGCCCTACTGATTGAGCCACAGCCGCTTCCCCAAGAGAGAGTTTTTGATCAGTTTTAGGAGAACATCCCTGTTGGGCCCCACTGGGTTAGGGGGCAGAAGTTTAAGAATTCCCCTCTGGATAGTGAAAGCAGTTCCAGGGTCTTTACCAGTTACATATAATCAGAGACCCCAAGTTTTACCTCCTTCCCATTTACTATTAAACCCATCCAGGATGTGAACGAGCATGGGGTTCCCTGATCCTATGGTGGGGTCTCCTGGTTGGGTCCCTCTCTGCAGAGATATGTCTGTGTCCTTAGATACCCAGGGGGCTATGGTTTCATAGCCCCAACGCCCACAGTGATATTCTCTTAGGACATCACATTCTGGGGAACCCCCAGCCAGACAGGCGTAGAAGGGAGTTTCAGCTAATGCCTTTTTTAATACTCGAGTGCCACACCCATAGTAAGGCTTTTTACCTCTACTGGTGGGTCGGCGGGGAATTAACTTTTTGTTTTTCCCAAGTAGGGCACACACGTAAATCAAAGGATATGACAGGGCTTTTACTAATGGACTGGGTAGTATTTAGGACTTCCCCATCTCCAGCACGAATTACATTTCACACATATGTAGTCAACCGGAATGGGGTGGCCTGAGCCCACAAAATTAACAATAGCATTACTCCCAACTTTAAACTCACATCTATTTTTAGTCCGACTTAATCCGACAATCTTGACCTTCAAAGGCTCTTTGGTTCGGATGACAGTCCACTTATCAACGTCCGGTTTTTCGGCGTCCTTTTTGGCAAGTTTTAAATGAGATGCATGTATCAGGTGTTTCCTTCCCGCAACCTTCACAGCTGTAGAGGTTGTGAGGATCACCACATACTGCCCCGTCCAATGAGGTTTAAGGGTCTCAGCTTGGAGTTTTTGTATCCAGAATAGATTTCCCAGTTGGACCTGCAAAGGAGTGAAGTTAGTACCGGAAAGAGGAGAGTGTGCAGACTGTATAGTTTTATTTACTGTCTTTCTAATCTGGTTGAGAAACTTTAGGGAGGAAAAGAGATACTGGTTGCCAAATTCAGTCATGGTTTCTAATCCTATCTTAGGCAATAGGGGTGGAGGTCTGCCGAACGTAATTTTGTAAGGCGTTGTGCCTTGCACATACGGGGTGCACCTGGCTTTTAGAAGGGGAAAGGGAGGGAGACTCACCCAGTTTTCGCCAGACTCCAAAGCCAACTTGGTTAATGCATCCTTCAAGGTGCGGTTCATCCTCTCTACCTGTCCTGAGCTTTGGGGTCAAAATGCACAATGTAATTTCCAATTTATTCCCAGAGCCTTAGCCAATTGCTGAGTCACCACTGCTGCAAAGGCTGGGCTGTTGTCTGACCCCACTCTTAGGGGTAGCCCAAACCTTGGTATAACCTCAGATATTAATTTCTTAACCACTACAGCTGCCGTTTCACCTTTGGTTGGAAATGCTTCTGTCCAACCTGAGAAAGTGTTCACCAGTACTAGGAGATATTTGTAACCATATTTGCCCGGTTTTAAGTTTGTAAAGTTTATTTCCCAGTGTCCTCTGGGTTCTAATCCTCGTAGCCTATTCCCGTCTGGAATTCTTATTCCTCCTTTTTGATTTATTTTGGAGCAGACCTCACATCAGTTTGAGAGATCTTTGCTGATTTTAGTCAAGTTTTGGAAGTAAAAGTCTTTTAGCAGTAGCTCAGTTAACTTGGTGCTTTCCATATGTGTAGTAGTGTGTAATCGTTTTGGTTAACTGCCTTCTTGCTGTTTCCGGCAAGTAAATTCTGCCATCCGACAAGCCACCATTCCTGCGTTGTTTGGGGCCCCCAGAATTTCTCTTTTATCTACCTCTTCCGGAGAATACCAGAACACTGGCACCTCTTGAGTGGGGACAGCCGGGAACAGTTGGAGTGGGGCGACTGTCAGGAGGGCTGCTGCTTGTGCTGCTTCATCTGCCAGCCGATTTCCTTTTGCTTGAGGAGAGTCTCCTTTTTGCCCGGAGGTCTTGTACTGGTCGGTAGTCAGTACTGCTGGGCTTTTGGACAGGGAACAAGGGGGTATTCCGGGAGGACTGACAATGCACGAGGATGCCTGCCTCCAGCAATCGATGTATGTGCCCCTCTATTCCCAGCCTGGCCTTATGGCTAATCGGGTGTTGCCAGACCTGAGCTGGGGTGGCTGTGCTCAGTAGTTGCATGACTACTGGTGTTTGATGTCTGGCCAGCCCGGGGGAGTTTGTTTCTGCCCACAGCCCTGGAACTAGACATTGAAATTTTTGCAGCAACCAATTGTTGGCAGACTGCCCCTCAGTGTTCACTAGGAGATATTCTTCTGAGATGAGGCAAGTGACTAGAAGAGTCTGTGGCTGCGTACCAAACATCAGCTTAGCGTCACCGTCCTGGAAGGAGATGGTGGCTTGTAACAAGTCTTGGCCCAGCAAGGGGTATGGGCAGTCAGGCAAAACTAGAAAAGAGTGTGTAACAGTACCTTTTCCTATGTCCACGGTCCGGGAGGTGGTCCAGGTGCAGGATTCCATGTTTCCAGTAGCTCCTTGGATTAGGGTGCGTTTAGAGGTATATGGTCCTGGGTCAGCTTGTAATGAGGAGAATGTAGCTCCTGTATCGACCAAGAATTCAACTGGACTGCCTCCAACTTTTAATTTTACCATGGGCTCTCGGGGGCTTGACAAGCCCCGGCCCCGTCAATCTGTTAAGGGTAGATTTGAGCTGATTCTGGCCTGGTTTTTGGCCTGGCGTTGAGGACATTTATTTTTCCAGTGCCCTTTTTCTTTACAATAGGCACACTGATTTTTATCTAATCCAGGTCTACTTTGTCCTGTTTTTCTTAGGCTCCCTGCTGCTCCCGGAGGCGGAAAGGCTCATGGGTTTTCACTCGACATGGTACTTAATAGAACTTTGGTTACTTTCCTAGTTTTCACGGTGTCCATGTCTTCTCTGTTGTTGAACACCTTCTGGGCCACCTCCATTAATTCAGAAAGTAATTTCCCTTCAAACCCTTCCAACCTCTGCAACTTTTTTTGGATATCAGGAGCTGACTGAGTGACAAACGCTATATTAACTGCCCTATGGTTTTCAGGAGCTTCAGGGTTTATTGGAGTATAATTCCAGTAGGCTTCCATTAATCTTTCTAAAAAGGCTGAGGGTGACTCATTAGGCTCTTGGGTAGTTTTGCTTACCTTTGAAAGATTAGTAGGCTTCCGGGCGGGTGGCTCGAAGGCCCCGCAAAAGAGTTTGGCGGAACCGCTCGAGAGCCTCTTTACCTTGGTCTAAGTTGTAGTTCCTCTCGGGGCAGGTAGAGGGAAAAACCTTTTCAATACATGCAGGATCTGTAGTAGGCCGGCCGTCATGGCCTAAAACTGTCTTTATTGCCTCCCTTCGGATCCTGTCTCTTTCTTCAGAGGTGACAGATCAGTGGAGGAGAAAGGGGCATATCGACCCCTTTCGAGTATGGGGAGGGCTAACCAAGGGAGTTTTTTCCAAGGTGGGGAACGGGGGATAGAGGGGTTCAGGAGGGGCTGTCGAAGGTGCATGGGGGGATAGAGGATTCCGGAGTCGGGGACGATACGGGGGAGGTTCCTCGACTAGCTCTTCCGGTTCCCCTTGGAGTACGGTGGTTTCCGGGCCCTTAATGTGGGGTTTTGCAGGGAGGTGAATCGCAGGTTGGACCTCACAAACTGCAAGACAAGATTTTAACCCTTTCAGGGTATCAGTTAACAGCTCAATCTACACATCAATGTATGGTATTTGGTCCGGGTGGCAGGATTCCCCATAGACTATTCTCCGGACTCTGTAGGCGGTTGGTAGATCAGTGGTCTCTTCAGAGGGCCACCTGACTTCAAAGTTTGGCCATTCCAACTCACAGAGAGTCCGAAGAGTCCCGGAGTTGACCTTGACCCCATTTCCGGCCGCTGCCTTTCTGACCTCCTGAAAATTCTTAAGAAAGAAGTTAACAGGTGTCGTAGGACAAGATGAAGCAGACTGACCCATAGTGATGAGTACGATGGAACACAAGACCGAGACTTAACAAGCAGGACACCAGAAGACAACTCACCACACACTTAACACTTAACACACCTATGTAATCTATCCCCTGTAGACTACACTGTGGCCGCAGGTGACGTCTCACCGTCTGGCCTGGCTGAGGGATGTGAGCCGCAACCCTGCAGCCCCCACTGGATCCAGACTCACCAGGACAGACCAGGCGGTTCCTCAAACCGAATTGCCAAATTTCTCTCAGAGTGTCTTAGCCAGACTGAGGTGTTTCTGGGGCTGAGGAATGTTTCTCAGAGGCCTTTCCCTGAAATCCTCAGTGCAGCCAGCTCCGCTCAATCCCGCTGGGGTCTCCAAATGAAGTGGGACACTTCATCCAGAGAGAAACTCAGCACCCAGACAACGTGATTAGGAGAGGAATCTTTATTTCCGGCCGGCCGGGGCCTCCTCCAGCAGTATGGAGAGAAGCGACCCCGGCTTCCCGCGGTGGGTTTTTATAGGGAATTTTAGCAGGGTCAGCATGATAAAGCAACCTTTCTTTGTGCTCAGATATCAGATTAGTTGACTAAAACAAAGCATTAATTCTCTTGCGCCAGAAAGGGTGAGGGGCAGCTTCAATTGTCCATATCCAGCAGAGCAAGCAAGCAATATTACAAAAGCTAATTTTTGCGATTAGCGTTGGCTTTAAGGGGGTCTGGGTTAATCTTTACTAGGGGTGGTTTTTTGCCATCTCCATGGTGGCGTGATTGGTCAGACACGGATGCATATCTGGGGTATTGTTTTAAGCAGGTATTGTGGGCCTTAGGAATTTCTATCAGTGTTACTATGTTTAAAAATCTCCATTACAGCTGCACTGTGACCATGCCGTTTTGCACAAGAATTCCATTCTTTAGTTATTGGCTTATAACCAAATTGTTCCAAATGCTTTAAAATACAATCTACAACATTTTCCTTTACTTCAGAGCTCTGCTTATTTCCCATTTTGACTTTGACAGACCTTGAATGAGCAATACCAATCCCAGTATATACTCACTGAGGTCACTGTCTCAGGGAAAACTGGTTTCTTCTTATAACCTGCTGCTTTCAGAATTCTTGAGCTCAAGGTGGGAGATCTCCCATTTCCCAGTACTTGGAAATAACAGGACTCCAGCAGTTGCTGGACTAGAAGAGTGGATGTCCAAGGATTCCCACCACACAGCGATTTCCTCAAAGGTTGTGGAGTCTCTCTGGGCTCTTGCCCAGAGTCGTTAAATTGGAGTCCACACCTAGATAATAACGAGACAAATCAGGGCTATTTACACCACTGGAATAATTTGGCTTCCCTAGAGCCCTGAGGATTACAGAATGTAGCCATGGTTACAAACAGAGGAAAACAGTAGTTACCATCACAATGGTAAGCAAGCACACCCAAGTGTGAGGCCAGGCCTGAAATAACCATAGCAAAGGCAAACTGGGCTTAGCCTCACTATCACAATTGGCAAGCATACAGGAGGATGAGGCTTGACTTGAAGTAACCATAAAAAGGAAAACTTAATTTAGAATTATTATCATAATAGTTGGTCTAGGGGAGAAGCTAGTCTTAAAATAATCATACTCGAAGGTAAATTCAGCTTTTAATTACCATTACTATAGCAAGCATTAACAAGGGTGAGGCTAGACCTGAAGTAACCATAAACAAGGGTAAATTAGTCTCAGATCACTATCACAATCCTAGATCTAAGCTAATCCACCCAGTTAGAACAATTTCATCTTTTTTGCTGTGTTATAATATAAAGGCATCTATATAATGATCTTAAATCTTGGTTACAGTTTCTAATAACTTTCCACTTTAAAAACAAATTGGCCATAACTCCGTAGCTCGCCCGTCCCATCCTCTTTCGGCCATCTTTCTGTGCCGCCACAATGGTACACATGAACGTCCTGGCTGATGCTCTCAAGAGGATCGAAATGCGGAGAAGAGAGGCAAACGCCAGGTTCTTACCAGGCCGTGCTCCAAAGTCATCCTCAGGTGTCTAACTGTGATGATGAAGCATAGTCACATCGGTAAATTTGAAATCACTGATGATCACAAAGCTGGGAAAATTGTTGTGAACCTCACAGGGAGGTTAAACAAGTGTGAAGTGATTAGTCCCAGATTTGATGTACAACTCAAACATCTAAAAAAATGGCAGAATAATCTGCTCCCATCCCGTCAGTTTGGTTTCATTATATTGACGACCTCAGCTGGCATCATGGGCCACAAGGAAGCAAGGCGAAAACATACAGAAGGGAAAATCCTGGGATTCTTTTTTTAGGGATGTAAAGCACACATGCAAATAAAATGCCTACATAGGAAAAAAGATATGGACACTTTTGTTTATTAACTAAGCAACTAAAACCCTTTTATTAGTAACAATGTTGCTAAGTTTTTCTGCTTTTCCAGCAGTTGAACTAATTCCACTTGTGATTTCTTTTATACATCAAATCCAGTTGCAAGATAGTATTACATTTAAAGACTCATTTTAGGTTAACTTTCACCATTATCCAATTTGTAACAGACAAACCCCAAATCTGATTTATGAGTTCCTAGACCCAAGCAGACCAACAAAGTTAAAGTACGCACAGATTAGAACAGAAGAGAATTTTACACATACAGCATAAGTGTAAACCTGACTTTAATCTTAATTAATGGCTTATGAGGAGGTTTCTTATTCAACAGGGGAGAGGCTTTGTAAAGTCCTAGATCTTGATTTCCCATTTATTCCCCTTATTAGGCACAACTGAGGCTAGAGAGGTCTGGAGTGGCAGGTTAGGACCAAGTAAGTGCTCCCATGTTAATTAAGAAATTAATGATCTTACCTGCCACTTCAAGGGTCACCAGAGACTCCTCCAGGTTGATGGTTCACCCGAGGCTTCAGGCCCCTTCAGGCCTCCCAGGGGGCAAGGCCCCGCCTGTCCTGGTGGTGAGGCAGCTTAGAACTGGTGAGGCAGCTTGAGGCCAGGTTCCTGCTGACATGGAGCCTGGACTCAGGTGGCCCCTGAGGTGATGGTGCCTTTAATGGTGGCAGTTAAAAGGTGAGTCTATTCTGGACCCCGTGCCTGCTGCTCCTTATCTTCTCCATCTTAGTGGCATGGTCTCAATTGTTGAAAACTGAGAAAGCTCTTTCTAAAAAGGAGTTAATGGAGTTTTGGGGGCCCGGGGAAAGTTTTTGCAACTTCCTACAGATATCCACAGCAGACTGGCTAATAAATTGAGTTCCTCAGAGGATCTGTCCTTCTCTAGAGTCAGGAACTACCAGAGGGTATTTTTATTGCCTCTACCAGCTTTCCTTGAAATAAGCCCGGGTTTTTAGGTTCTGCCTCTGAGTAATTTCCCTGAACTTATTAAAATTGACTGGTTTTGTAGTGCATTTCCTCATCCTTTAAGTAGATATGACCACATGGTCTCTGGCCCTCAGATATGTCTGTCCCCTCCTTCCCCCTTCCACAGGTTTAACTGGAATTCAGGGTCCCATACAGAGGCCACTCCTGGCCATTGTGTGGCCACATGGTGTGGCAGGAAAAGATTAGCCTCTTCCTTTTCAGAACTTCAGTAGGCAAGTTGTCCCAATTCCTGAGAAGACATTCCAGTGGGAAGTCTGCTGGAACGCTAGAGAAGCCACCCATTATGCTAGGGGAGGATAAGCACATGTGTCAGTCTCAGTGGTATCCCCACAGATTGCTCACTGAGCCAGCATCCTGGAGGTTGGGGGACCTGCTCACTGTTCCCATGTTCTGGGAGTCAGGACTCTTATGTCTCTGGGTATTCCCAGAGCCTTAAAGGTCTTGGGGAGACATCTGGGCCTGGTTCCCAGACCGAAGCTACCAAGTTGGGTTTTCCTCCGAGGAAAGGGACTGGCTAGGGACCTTTCTTTTGGCCTATTCTTGCAGAGGTCTTAGGCAGTGGCAGTGAGAGAGAGCTCATTTTATGGCCACTGCAAGGGACCGAGTTTTGCAGTTAAACCAGACATTAAGAGAAACATTAAAAAGCAGAGAATGATTCTGTAGATTATAGGCAAACAGCCTCGGGGGCCCTGGAGGCAATGGATTAACAGGAATCTCAGGGCCTCCTGGGACTACCAAGGGTAGGAGTCTGGGGGCCTCGCTAATAATACAAAAGAGAGCACAGACAAGTTCCAGTTAAAAAACCTAGACTCACCCATCTTCATTGGGGTTTGGGGAGCGTTACTTGCTTCCTTGTCTCCTGGCTTGGCTCGCCAAATATGTAGCAGAACACTCTGGCTTCTGGGCTTCTCGTTTCTTGGCTATGTTGCATAATGGAATTTAAGGACATGCCATAGGGTAGGCAAGGGAGTAAAGAGTTTATTAAAAAACAAGAAAATGAAAAAACAGTATACAAGCCCAGACATGGGTGCAGATGTGCTACAGGTTGAAACATGAACCAGTGATGACTTCTAACACTTTAATTACCTTCCAACACCAAAATACTTATTTTTAAAGGCCAACCAGAAAAGTGGGGGGTCACAGAAACCAAGGGAAAAGAGTACGTAAGGAAGGGTGGAAAGATAATGCACATTGAAAGCTAGTGAATGTTTAAGAAGAATATTGACAAATTTCCCCTGGGAAAGGTCATTATTAAATATGTGAAAGCTTTATTGATACATTAATATGGGTAGAAGCCAGACTGGAGTAAATTAAAGAGTGAATAGGAGGTGAAGAAATTGAAACTCTTGAAAAGTCTGCTGTCAATGGCTTTCTATGTCAATCTTAGGCTTGTTCCTAAATTTAGAAAGCTCCAGTTCTCCACACAACAGACTTAGAAATCATTCTAGGCTACTGATTCAGCCTTTCCACTGCAGAAATTTGGCCTTGGTTGATGTGCTGCTAGAATTAGACATCAGCACTAACCTTATTCATAATCTGATGTGAACATGTCCAATCATAATGTTATCATGGACATGTACCTCCTGATTGTCATTTATTTATTTTATTTGAGAAACTGATAGTGGGAAACTCTGACCCACTATCAGTGGTAACCAGACCAGGAAACTCTGACCCACTACCTGCAATAATGAGTTCAGGAAGGGGCCACTATCTACAGTAAATATCCCAGGACGTCAAACCAGAGAAAGCCAAATGGTTTCCTTGGCCACGTAGGTAAAAGGGGGTTAAAGCAGGTTAAAGGATTGGTCCTGGGCCAAGCTGGTGATGATTGAAGACAGAGAGAAGGAAGAGGAGGATTGCTCAGGAAGTGGAAGCAAGGAAGGCCTGAGCTCTGACTTCCACAGCCTCTACCACAAGCCCTCGCCCAACACCAAGACACCATAGCCCTTAGCAGTAACAAGCAGCACCAGACATGGTTTCAGACTTGCAGTAAAACTGTATAAACAAGAATCTTCAATAGTTATACCACACAGAAAACGTGGGACCGTTAGTGTCTGCACTTGTAGTTAGCCTGCCTCCAGCCTCCCCGTGCCAACAGCTTCCAATCAGGATATTTGACATCTTCCCTTTTTCCACTGTAAATCTTTCCCACTCCTCTGCCTGTCTTTGAATCTTTATCAAACACAAGTGATGGTGGTTGACTCCCTTGCTATAGCAAGCTTTGAATAAATAGCTTTGTTTATTCTCATTTGGGTGTTCTTCATTCATTTCCATACATTTCTTTAAATTGGTCCAATTTTATACATAATTTATCATTAGAGGAAAATCCATCCAACACCACAAATGGAAAACTGCCATTTAACATGAATCAAAGATATTGCAAAAATAAAACAGTGAAAATAAAATGTCATTATTTGAGCTAGTTACTTTAGATTGTTTAAGATGCTGAGCCTGACACCTGTTTTAAAAAAACAAAAGGTGAGATGTGCTGGCTAGCAAGTGTTGGGAAAAGGTTAAAACCCCACTCACCTCAAAACACAGTTGAATGTTTTCATTGGGTGTTGAACATATTCCTTGCACAAATTCAAAAAATGTGGTCTTTTCTGTCCACAAATTCAGAGATATGGAAAAAACAAATGTGATTTCTTGCTAGCTTGCTTTGAGTTCATTCTATCTAACTATCATGAGAGTTACCTAAAATCTCTTCCCTCTAAGGTTATTCATAATATTTGTCACAAGCTGCTGTTAAGTTATCCTGAGGTGCTGAATCTAAAGAACTCAGCACAGAAATAGAAAGTGTCAATTGACTTGAGAAATACTTAGCGAACACCTTCTCCATGACCAGTACTATGCTAGGTGCCAGGGTTCAGGCATGATAAGACAAAGCCCCGTAATAAAGGATTTTAACACAAACAAGGGACATGGGCTTGTAAACAAATTACAATTCAAAGTCAAAAGTACAACAATAAAATTTTTAAAAGGGTGAAATTAGCTATTTAAATATCTGAACTGAGGAGAGCAGGTTGTCAGGAAAGAATTCCTAGAAAAGATTTGCATGCACTATCCAAATTATCTTTGCCTATTGGGAACTAGGAATTTTTAACAGTGTATGTACCTAGAGCTACTGGAATGTTTCCCACATAAATTCCTTCTTTCTTGTTATTATATGAGATTTGTTCCATTTTAAAATATCTTTCTCATTTATTAGCTTTATTTTTCTCCTGGAGGAGGTAGGGTTTTCAGTTATCAAGTAAGCATGACAAAGCTCAGAAAGTAGTACATCAGGAGTCAGGAAACCCAAGTGCTCTGCTTGGAACTGCTAATTATCCATGTGACCTTGGAAAAATCCCAACATTTCTGAATTTTAGCATCTTCTTTCAGAAAATAAGGATAATAAAAGCTGAAATGTTTTGATTTAAACTAGGCTAGAATTTTTATTTTTGTGTGAAAGTCATTGTAAATGAGAAAAATGCTTTTGAAGAATAATTGAATTAAAAGTAAATAAACTCTAAATTATTAAATGATATGAAACATATCTCCAAAATAGCTATCTTGGGGGAAAGAATCCAATCCAAATTTAATTCAGATAATTGTTGGAAAGGAATTTATTTAATTATGACTAGAGGTTAAAAACATATTATTTGGTAGGAGGAAAGATGGCATTGGATTAGACAGGCAAGGCTCAGCTCTTTCATGAAAACAATGGAGAAAGAGACAAAAGTTGCCCAAGGGACCTGTTTTGGAGGTCAGCAGACCAGGACAGAGCTTCATAACTCCCAGGAGGGTAAGGGACATAGAGAGGAAGAACCCAAAACAACAAATGGTGAATTACCAAAAGTCCCAGTGGCTGGGAAGGGCTCCCTTCCTCCACACCCAACATATTAGCTGTGATAAAACCCCTGGCTCACTGCAGCTGACTGAGAGGAGAACAGACGTCTTCCTCCCTGTTAGCTATTACAAGGGAAAAGGGGAGTCAGGAGCTTTTCTTCAGTGAATTCAGCCAGTGGAGTCCACTTTAAATTTCAGTTCTGACCAGACCAAAACAAAGGGAAACAAGGAGAAATACACTCCCATTGAAAGGTGTGCTGACGAGCCCCATTTGCTGGCCAGTCTGGAAATTGCATGGACAAAAACTGCTTTTGGGTCTCTCTGTTCTATAACTTCTGAGAGAAAATCTGTGCTCCCATAGTGAGTCCCTGGCATGATTTTTTTTTATTGGCACAATTTTGATAACTTAAGCTGGGCAATAATAAAGACTTGGGATAAGTTGAAACAAATATCAAAGAAGAACTGTGAAAACAAATGACAATAGGCAAGAGAGAGAAATAGATTGTCAGACTAAGTTGATCAACATATTCAGATGCCTAGTGTATTAGTCAGACAAAGGTGTACTGAGGAAAAATACCAGAAATCTGTTGGCTTTCATAAAGTATATCTATTTGGGGTAGAAGCTTACAGTTATTAGGCCATAAAGCATAAGTTACTGCCCTCACCAAAGTCTGTTGCCATGTGTTGGAGCAAGATGGCTGCTGATATCTGCCAAGAGTTCAGGCTTCCTGGATTCCGCTCTTTCCCGGGCTTGCTTCTCTCCGGACTCAGCTGCCCCGCTCTCTCCACAAGGCAACTGGCTTTGTCTCTCTCTCCAGGGCTTGATTCTCTCTAGGCTCAGCTGCTCTGCTCCTCTGTGTGCTTATATCCCAGGCTCCAGCTCAAAACTCTCACTCTCTTCTCTGTCATGTGGTTTTCTCTGTGATTCCCTGCCCACCAAGGGGGCGAGGACTCAACATACTACTGACATGGCCCAATCAAAGCCTTACTTAATAAAGTAAAAGTGAAACTTCTGAATCCAATATGATCTAATATGCCCAGAAGAAAAGACCAATTCACAAACATAATCCAATATCTATTTTTGGAATTCACAAATAATACCAAACTGCTACACCTAGACAACAGCAAAAACTTACAAGCCATACTAGGAAAAAGGAAGATATGGTCCAGCCAAAGGAACAAAGCAAGTATCCTGAAAAGATACAGGATTTAAGACACTTAATCAAAGATAATCACACAATTATCCTAAATCAATTTAAAGAATTAAAAGAAAATATGACTAAAGAGATAAAGGATATTAAAAAGACATTGGGTGAGCATAAAGAACAATTTGAAAGCCTGTAAAGAAAAGTAACTGACCTTATAGGAATGAAAGACAAGATGGATGAGATTAAACATATAATAGAGGCACATCAGGGTATATTTGAATTGCTCAAGGACAGAATTACTGATTTCAAAGACAGAACATCTGAACTGGAAAAAGACAGAACAACAACAACAAAAAAGAGAATGGAAAAATTGGAACAAGGTCTCAGGGAATTAAATGACAACATGAAATGCAATAACACATGCATTATGGGTGACTCAGTGGGAAAAAATAATCAAAAAGGGACAGAAAGAATATTTGAGGAAATAATGACTGAAAACCTCCCAATCCTTATGAAAGACATACAGACCAATATCCAAGAGGGACAACACACCCAAACAGAATAAATATGAGTAGAACTACACAGAGACAACTATTATTTAGAATGGAAATATCAGAGATAAAAAAAAAGACTCTGAAAGCAGCAAGAGAAAAGCAAAGTATCACATATAAGGGAACCTCAATAAGGTTAAATGCCAACATCTCATCAGAAACCATGGAAGAGAGAAGAAAGTAGTATGGTGTATTTAAGGTACTGAAATAGAAAAACTGCCAGTCAAGAATTCTATATCCAGCAAAGCTGTCCTTCAGAATTGAGGTGAGTTCAAAGTCTACACAGACAAACAAAAACTGATAGAATATGTTACCAAAAGACCAGAATTACAAGAGATACTAAAGGGAGTGCTGCAGCCTGAAAGTAAAAAACAAGAGCAAGAGACTTGAAGAAGAGTGTAGAAATGAAGATTATGAGAAAGGGTAAATTAAAGGGTAAAAAGTCAGGCAATAATACGATGACAACAGAAAGCCAAAGGTAAAATGGATGAAGTTAAGTAATGCCTTTACAGTAATAACATTGAATGTTAATGTCTTGAACTTCCCAATCAAAAGACATAGACTGATAGAATGGATTAAAAAAACTATGAGCTACCTATATGTTGTCTGCAAGAGACACCTCAATTGTAAGGACACAAGCAGGTTAAAAATAAAAGGCTGGAAAAATATATTCTATGCAAATAGTAACCAAAAAAGAGCTGGAGTAGCAATACTAATATCGGACAAAATAGATTTCAAATGCAAAACTGTTACAAGGGATGAAGAAGGTCATTATATATTAATAAAAGGAGCAATTCAGCAAGAAGAAATAACTATACTAAATATGCACCTAACCACAGTGCTCCAAGATACATGAGACGTACCCAGGCAAAACTGAAGGGATAAATAAATATCCCCACAATAATCATTGGGCACATTAATACACCACTCTCAGTATTGCATACAACATCTGGACAACGGATAAATGAAGAAACAAAGAACTTGAATAATATGATAAATGATCTAGCCCTAATAGACATCTATAGAGCACTGCACCCCAAAAGAGCCAGTTATACATTCTTTCCAAGTGCTAATGGATCCTTCAAGATAGACCATATGTTGGGTTACAAGACAAATCTCAATAAATTTAAAAAGATTGAAATTACACAAAACACTTTCTCTGACCATAACTGAATGAAACTGGGAATCAGTAATGGACAGAAAAAGGGAAAGCTCATAAATATATGGAGATTAAACAATATACTCTTAAATAACCAGTGGGTCAAAGAAGAAATTACTAGAGAACTCAGCAATATTTTGAGAAAAATGAAAATGAGAACACAACATATCAAAACCGATGGTACACCACAAAGGCAGTGCTGATAGGGAAATTTATAGGCCCCAATGTTTATATTAAAAAAAGAAGAAAGAGCTAAAATTGAAGACCTAACTGCACACCTGGAGGAACTAGAAAAAGAACAGTAAACTAATCTGAAACTAAGCCAAAGAAAAGAAATGGTAAAGATCAGAGAGGAAATAAATGAAAACAAGAACAAAAGAAAACAATAAAGAGAATCAACAAAAACAAAAGTAGGCTCTTTGAGAAGATCAACAAAATCTACAAATCCTAAGTTAGACCATCAAAGAAAAAAAGAGAGGAGATGCAATAAATAAAATCAGAAATAAAGGGGGGTACATTACCTCTGACCTGGCAGAAATAAAGAGAGATCATAAAAGGATGCAATGAGTAACTGATGCAAAAAAGCTAGAAAATGTAGAAGAGATGGACAAATTCCTATAAACACATGAACTACCTTCACTGACCCTAGAAGAAATAGAATACCTCAACAAACCAATCACAAGGGAAGATATTGAAACAGTCATCAAAAACAACCCAAAGTTGAAAAGCCCAGGACCAGATGGCTTCACAGGTATATTTTACCAATCATTCAAAGACAATCTAGTACCAATCTTACTCAAGCTCTTCCAAAAAATTG
The DNA here is from genome assembly GCA_026826555.1 of Tolypeutes matacus. Taxonomy (NCBI): domain Eukaryota; kingdom Metazoa; phylum Chordata; class Mammalia; order Cingulata; family Chlamyphoridae; genus Tolypeutes; species Tolypeutes matacus. Next base: position 15,539,852 of record JAKSZT010046586.1, read on the forward strand.
AACAGGAAAGAATGTTACCAAATTCATTCTATGATGCCAACACAACTCTAATACCAAAAACAAATAAAGATACTACCAAAAAAATTACAGACCAATATCTCTAATGAATATAGATACAAAAATCCTCAACAAAATAATTGTAAACAGAATCCAAAAGCACATTAAAAGAATTACATACCACAATCTAGTGGGTTTTATCCCAGGTATGCAAGGGTTGTTCAACACAGGAAATCAATTGGTGTAATAAACCACATTGATAAATCGAAGAAGAAAAATCACATGATCCTCTTGATTGATGCAGAAAAGGCATTTGACAAAATACAGCACCCTTTCTTGAAAAAAACACTCAAAAAGATAGGAATTGAAGAAAGCTTTCTAAATATGGTAAAACACATATATGAAAAATCTACAGCTAGCATGGTACTCAATGATAAAAGACTGAAAGCTTTCCCACTGAGATCAGTAACAAGACAAGGATGCCCACTGTCACCATTGTTACTCAATATTGTGCTAGAGATTCTAGCTAGAGCAATTAGGCTAGATAAAGAAATTAAAGGCACTCAAATAGAAAAGGAAGAAGTAAAACTTTCACTATTTGCTGATGACATGATCCTATATCTAGAAAATCCTGAAAAATCCACAACAAAGCTACTAGAGCTAATACATGAGTTCAGCAAAGTGACAGGACACAAGATTAATACATAAAAATCAAGAGCATTTCTATACACTACTGATTTGCAATCTGAAGAGGAAATCAGAAAAAAAAAATCCATTTATAATAGTGACTAAAGCAATAAAATATTTAGGAATAAACTTAACCAAGAGCATAAATACCTGTATTTAGAAGACTACAAAACATTGCCAAAAAGAAACCGAAGAAGACTTAAATAAATGGAAGGATTGGAAGACTAAATATAGTTAAGATGATGATTCTACACAAACTTATTTACAGGTTCAACACAATCCCCATAAAAATTCCAACAGTCTTCTTTGAAGAAATTGAAAACCCAACAATCAAATTTATTTGGAAGTGTATGGGGTCCCAAATAGCCAAAAAGATCTTAATTAAAAAGAACAAGGTTGGAGGATGCACACTTCCTGCCTTTAAATCATATTACTTAACTACAGTAGTAAAAACAACATGGTACCGGCATAAGGACAGACAGATTGGCCAATGGAACTGAATTGAGGACTCAGAAATAGACCCTCACTCAAGTGATTTTTTATGAGACTATTAAGCCCACCCAGATGGGTCAGAACAGTCTGTTCAACAAATGGTAATGGGAGAACTGCATAGCCATATCCAAAAGAAAGAAAGAAGACCCCTATCTCACACCTTATACAAAAATTAACTCGAATGGATCAAGGACCTAAACATAAAACAATGATGTATTATTTAGTCAAAGGGGTGCTGATGCAAAGTACCAGAACTCTGTTGGCTCTTATAAAGTGTATTTATCTGGGGTAAAAGCTTACAGTTATAAAGCCCTCAAGAGTCCAACTCAAGGTCACTTCCTTACCAAACTTTGCTATGTGTTGAAGCAAGATGGCTGGTGGAATCAGAGAGTGTTCAGCCTTCCTCTTACCTCTTAAGGCTCCATGGGTCCAGCTTCTTCCGATCTCAGGTGTAGGCTGGCATAGGGCTTTTCTCTCTTTCCAGGGCCTCTACGGGTCTATGGAGCTATCTCTCTTCCTCTGTGCATCTTCTCTGTGTATCTACTTCTGTCTCCTTGATTGAGTGTCCATTTACACAGCCCACAAAGCAGGTAAGGACTCAAACTGAGTCACCCTAATGACATGGTCAAATCAAAGCCCTAATCTTAATAAAATTTAATCAAAGTCATCTCAGCTGAATGTAATACAATCAAAGGGTATCACACCCAGAGGAACAGACCAGTTTACAAACATAATCTATATCTCTTTTTGGAATTCCTAAAAATATCAAACTGCCACAAATGACCATAAAACTCCTAGAAGAAAAAAGTAGGAAAACATCTTCAAGTTCTTGTGGCAGGCAGTAGTTTCTTAAACCTTATATCCAACACACGAGCAGCAAAAGGAAAAATAGATAAATGAGACCTCTTCAAAATTAAACACTTTTGCACCTCATAGGACTTTGTCAAAAGGGTGAAAAGGCAGCCAACTCAATGGGAGAAAATATTTGACAATCACATATCTGGTAAGGGTTTAATATCCATGATATATAAAGAGATCATATAACTCAACAATAAAATGACAAACTACCCAATTAAAATGGGCAAAACTTGAAAAAACAATTGTCCAAAGAAGAAATAAAAATAGTGAAGAAACACATGAAAAAATGTTCAACATCACTAGCGATTAGGGAAATGCAAATCAAAACTACAATGAGATATCGTTTCATACCTATTATACTGTCCACTATTAAAAAGCCGGAAAACTGTAAATGTTGGAGAGGATGTGGAGAGAGAGGAATGCTTACTCACTGTTGGTGGAAATGTAGAATGGTACAGCCACTGTGGAGGACTGTTTGGCAGTTCCTAAGGAAGTTGAATATAGACTTGCCATGGGAACCAGCAATACCATTGCTAAGTATGTAACCAGAAGAACTGAGAGCAGTGACACAAATAGACATCTGCACACCAATGTTCATAGACAAAAGTTGGAAACAACCCAGGTATCCATCAACTGATGAATGAATGAAAAAATTGTGGTGTATACACATGATGGAATATTATGCAGCAGTAAGAAATAATAAAGTCGTGAAACATATGACAACATGGACGAACTTGGAAGACATTATGTTAAGTGAAGCAAGACAGACAAAATGACAAATATGTGTAAGATTGCACTATTATGAACTAAATATATTATGTGAAATACAAATATATTATTTGAAATATGAATATGAGTAAAATTGCATATATAAAACCGTTTTCCTTTGAAGCTGAACAATTATAGGTTAATGCTACAAAATGTTAATATCAGACAAAAAAAACCATTATACTAAGTAAGGGAGGCCAGACATAAAGTACTACATATTTTATGATTCCATTCATATGAAATGTAAATATAAATCAATTTATAAAGATGAAATTAGATTAGTGGTCATATACTGCTAGGGGAGGAATGTTAATGGGTGTGGTTCTTTCTTTTTGGAACAATGATATTGTCCTAAAGTTTTTGAGATGATGAATATACAACATTGTGTTAACACTAAAAGCTATTGATTATACACTTTGGCTAAATCATATGGTATATGAACATATCTCATTAAAATTGCTTAATAAACAAATAATTGTGCAAGAATAGTGTATTCGTCAGCCAAAGGGGTGCTGATGCAAAATACCAGAAATTGGTTGGTTTTTATAAAGAGTATTTGTTTGGAGTAGAAGCTTACATTTACCAGGCCATAAAGCATAAGTTTCTTCCTTCACCAAAGTTTGTTGCCACGTGTAGGAGCAAGAGTGCTGACGTTTGCCAGGGTTCAGGCTTCTTGGGTTCCTTTATTTCCGGGGCTCCATTTCTCTCCAGGTGCAGTTTCTCTGTTTCCTCCACAAGGTCAGCTGTAGACTATGAGGCTCTCTAGCCTTTGCCCCTCTCCACAAGGCCAGCTGTGAACTGTTAGGCGAACGGCTCAGCTCGTCTCTTTGCCCAGGGCCTTCTCTCCTTTCTCACGACCAAGCTCCTCTGTATGCTTACTCCCCGGGGCTCCAGTTCAAGACTCCGCATCAGAACTCCAACTCAAAACTCCAACTAACTCCTCTGCTCAACCATGTAGTTTTATCTCTGAGTCCCCACCCACAAAGGGGACACAACATCCTACTGACGTGGCCCAATCAAAGCCCTAATCATAACTTAATCACGCCCAGAGGAACAGAACAGTTTACAAGCATAATCCAATATCTATTTTTGGAGTTTATCACTATATCAAACTGCCACAAATAGCCAGAAATAGCAGTTATGTACATCAGAGGAAACAGAGAGAGATTGAGCAGTGAGGAATTTTCTTGTTTGTCTGCTTTTTATTATCATTATAATTAAAATAATGAAAATGCTTTAATGTTTGAAGTGATGAACGCACAACTATGTGATTATACCAATTACCATTGATTGTACACTTTGGATGAATTGTATGCTTTTTTAATATGTATCAATAAATTTAATTTGTTTAAAAAAAAACAATAAATTCTGAACCTACTTTACATGAGTGTATCAAATAAAATAAAGTGTTTATAAAATGTAAAAAAAATTATTTATTAGTCACTCTCGAAAGCAAGCAACATAAATAATACATAGAGTAAAATCTCATTTATTATAAAATGAAACAAACCTTCATAATTTCATTTGATCCAAAACACATTGAAAAAAGTATACTAATATGCATATCAAACTATTAACAATGGTTATATACAAGAAAATAGGTGGGAGGGAAGGGAGTGGCATATGGGAAGGGGTCACTAATGATAAGCTTGGGGGAAGTGTGTGAGTGATAAAGACAGATTTTAACGTACATTATTGTGTGTTGCTTGAGTTTTTACAGTAAGAATTATTCTTTTATCATTTAGATATATAAGAAAAAATTTAAATAAATAGGTTTCTGGATTCAAGGAGACAGACTTACATCCACATTCCCCTCCCTTCCCACCAAAGACTTTGGTGAAATAACATCATAAAAGCGGAAAATGAATAGAACAATAACAATGCAAAGATTGGGAGGCAGTCATCATCACACAAAGGATTTCAACAAAGTTCTAGGAGACAGAATGTCAATTCAAGTGGGTTGGTGGATAAAACTGGGGGAAGTCCTGGCTATAATGAAGATGAGATGTCATCTTAATGGCTGAACCTCAAATACTCCAGATCAGGTGTCAGCAGGTTCCGAGGATAAGAGTGAGAATGGACAAGTGCAAGGGGATTAACTTGAGGATAGCTCTGTTGGTTGGTGTCTCCAACCCCACAGCCATCTTCTGAGTGTCTGTTTTCAACAAAGTTCTTGCTCAAGTTCAGTCCAGAGCTCTTCTCTAAGGAAAACCAATGAACTGGCTAGACAGATAAGCTTCTAGGATAGCAGTTGGTACTCCCAAAATAAAGCATGTATTCAAGCACTTAAGGAGCCATTGTTGGCTCCTGCCCACATTATCTAAAGAGGAAACTGCCAGCCAACAAACCCTGTCCTCACACACAGGTCCCATTTAGGTGAAAACATATGTGGAAACAGACATGCTTATACAACAGGAGAATAAAGTGTGACTATTAACTAATCAGCTTTGTCTTTTGTTGAATAGACAATCAAGTTTCAGAAAAATAAAGAATTAGAAATCATCAACAAAATAGAAGAAATTTTGATAGTATTGAAGAGAAATGACTTTTCAGTTTGGGAGAGTCAAGAATGCTGAGCAAATAATGAGAAGCAGCGCACACCTAACCACATCCTTGTGAAATTTCATCATGTCCACCGAGAAGATTCTAAAAGTTTTTCGTATTATAAAAAATAACCTCTACAAAGAAGCAATCAGCATATTGGTATCAGACTTCATCAGACACACTGAAAATTAATTTAAACTTAGAAAACCCAGCCAAACTATCAATCAAGTGTGGAAGGGTAAAACATATTTTCATACATGAAAGAAATCTGAAAGTTTTTATTCCCTCATTCTTTCTAAGTGCTTAAATATATATTCAAATAAACAAAAAGTAAATAAATAGGAAGGTGTGGAAGTTGGTAACAATGAATCTAGCCCAGAAGTACAGTAAAGAGAAGTTCCTGAATGCAAGTATGTTGAAGGCCTGAGGGAGATCAGTAGATCCAGATTGGAACAAGAGGTAGACAGTTCCAGGAGGGATGCCTTCCAGAGAAGGCAGAGTCACATACCACAAAGAATATAACTGAGAGTAACTAAATTTGACGTTATTCAGAAGATAGTTACTTTTTTTTGTAAAGAAAAAAAAAAGAGCGACCAAAAAATACTATGAAAATAAAAAACTATACCAAAGGGTTTTGTTCAGAAAATATAACAAACTAAAATGTATGTGATTTTGAGAAAGTGCTGAAGTGTAAGAAAAGCTATTCCATTTGGCCTTGTTGCTGCTTTCTCCCTCAAGTGGCAGTGAATAATGATATTAGTCTCTAATGACATTAGTGAAGAAAATGGAAGTTATATTTATGTAACCATAGTGATGTCAAGGCTTTTTATTGGCTTTCAGGCTTAATAATTAATAGTTAGAAATGCACAGGATTAACTATAGCTACAGAAATAATTGTAAATGTTTTCAACTTGAAATATGTGGTAGCAGAGGTATAGCTATCAGAAGTTGAGAGACAGAAAGATCAAAATCAGCTCTAAAACATCCATTGTACAGAGCAGGGATTCAAAGAATATTGTTGAAAGTGGAATAAAAAATTGGTATTTAAAGATATTATTAGAAGTTACGAGAGTAACCAGTAGATGATAATTTTTAAATATTTTAACATAAAAGAAATGGAAAGATGGGAAAGGGGCAAAGAGGTGGGAGCAGTGCAAGGGAAATAAGGCCTCAACTATCAGAATGGAATGTCAGTAGCTGTTGTCTAAGGATTAATTCAAAAGAGAAAGAGAAAAGCATTTATTTACAGTTACAGAAGTAATGACTAAAAGAACTAAAAACAGAAATAATTAACGTTAGTCTTGTGGAGCAGGTGTAGCTCAGTGCGCTCCACATGTGTGAGGTCCCGGGTTCCATCCCCAGTACCTTCTAAAAACACAAGTATGTTGCTTGCCTCTGGTGAGTAGGACTGGGGATGAGATGAGGGCAAAAAAACCTGTTGTTTCTTATAAACTATTCTTTTTGCTTTTTTATCATATACATATATTTCTTTGATGAAAATAATGATTTATAAAAAGGAAATTTTTACAATAAATTGTAAAAACCTTTAATATTGTAAGAGTCTTTAAAGAGAAACACAGTAGACGGTGCTTTTAAATGGCCTCATTCATCTAAGCTGGCAGCACAGGACCTTCCCAGAAAAGGTGATGCCTCTGGGTTGTAGGTCTTTTTACTAGAACTTCAAATATCCAAAGAAGATAAAAATAAACTTAGCCTGTCCCTTAGCACAATGTGTTCACTACGGAGAAAAAAGAAACTGTCTATGAAGTAGTGATAGATGGCCCACAGTGAAAACACTTCTCAACAAAGGACACTAAGAGGGAAGGATTAACACCAGATTTTTCTCAACAGGATGATAAAAACTAAAAAGGTTACAAAGAAACCTGGAGGAATACAGCATAAGATTGTGGATTGTGCCACAACTGAAATAACTACTCAGGCATCAAGAATGGAAGCATATTCATCATGCTTTAAGTTCTTAAAACCTGAAGAATGTTACCAATTTGTAATTATCACTAGGAGACTAGTTCTAATGCCAAACATTCAGTGGACATTCAGGTTTGCCAATAGGAAAGAAATGAGAAAAAAGGATTTAGAGTTCAAGAATCCAGATTCAGGTCAATGCTTTGCCACTTACTAAGCATGGGACATTGATCAAATCATGTAACTTTTCTAAAACAGCTTCATTGTCCATCTCTATCTCTATTTCTAGCTTATATAGAGTCAATAACTGACAATAATAGTAGCCACAATAAAAATAGCAACCATCCCAACTTATTTGCTGGGTTTATTATGAAGAAAATATGGGATATGCACTTTAAGCAATGTTAAAAGTTATGCAAATATTTGTCATCATTATCATCCCAAAGCATGTTCCTTCTTCCTAATTCGTTGTTGACCACTGAACTTCTATCCCTACTGGGAGTTTAATCAAATTGAGTTATGCAAAATAAGGAGTAGAGGAGATTGTAACAACAACAGCCAACCTGAAATACTACCAGATTAACCAAATAACATCTATTAGTAAATTCTGACCTACTGAATATAAATCTTTCTTATAGTTAGCTAGCTCGTACGTGCAGGGTACTGTGAGAAGTACAAATATAAATAATATTAGAATTATATTATGATAGCATAGAAACTTTATGGCTGATAAAATATTTTCTTGCATATCCTTGAAGCGTTTATAGTTTTAGTAACAGGTTGAAATCCTGATTTAAAAAGAAATCTAAATGGCTGCAGTAATGTGTGCATAGTTTTCATCTATGTCTGGTAGCAGTGTCAGTCTATTTTTCATTCAGATCTTGCTATCCACGCAAACACCATGCAGCCAGAGAGTAACTTGGGATCATAGTACTGGTCTAGTATTGTCTCTTTGGACACTCCACTGACCAGCCTCCAAACTCCCATACACAGAGAAGAAGGAAAAGAAAAAAAAAAAAAAAAGGAAATCTATAATTGAGAACTAGATGAGATTGTGAAATAAGTATTTAACCTGTTTGGCAAGAGATTTTGTAAAAGAAAATTTATAACTCAGTAACTTTTTGATTTATGTTTTTTAGTAGAAATAAAATGTGTTGTCCATTAATTCTAGAAACTGTGCCATTCAATGGAACACTGAGAATAAAAACAGATAAAAAGAAACAGGCTACATTCAGAGGATTTTTATTCCTGTGACCTAAAGAACTAGGTCAGTCAAGAAAACAATTGGGAGTTTAGTAATTAGGGCAGAAGTTTGAGTGTAATGGCTAGGACAGGCAAGGTTATACTGCAGCAAGGGATAATTTCCCACATTTTGGTGTCAAACTATATTAAAGGTATTATTTCTCACTTAAAGTCTGAGTCCAGGTGAATTCCAAGGCACTGTCTTCCCTGTGGTGGTTCAGCAACCCAGGTTGCTTTGATCTTGTGTCTTCATGATAGACATGACAGGGAAAAAGAGAGCTGAAGACTCTCGCTTAGACAAGTCAATGCCTTAGTGCAGAAGAGACTCACAAACCACTGGCCAGAATTACTCATATGGCTCTGCCTAAACTAAAAGAAGCAGAGAAGGGCACTTTTCAAGGAGTTTCAAAGGACAGAAGAACTAGATATTAATGGTCACTAGTTAGGCTTAAATGAATAAGCACCATTCCCTACCATTCTGCTTAGAGACTACTCTCTTCTATTAATGATTTTAATATGCAAATGAAGTAAATAAAAACAGGTGGCAAAACACATGGTCTAACTAGCTAACCTTTGGGGGAAGGTCTAGGTAGGAGTCTGAATTGGAGAACCCACAGATACATGATGCAAAGACAAGAGTTATCAATAAAGGGATTTTAATAAGTCTGTAAGATTAAAGCAATCTTGAATAATGAAGATATATTCCTCGTTCACTGATATGACTCTGATCAATGTAAATAAATCAAATCTTTGTGAATCCATGTTGTTTTACCTTTTTATCATTACCTTGAAAGAGTTTATTCTGCCATAAATTACTGACAACCAAGGGAGATGATTGCTTTGAGTGCTCATTCAACTTCTTGCTTCCACCAATGAGGACCTATTCCACCCAAAGGAATGAGAAGCCATTGCTTTAGAATCATTTTTTTTAGAATGGCAACAAGTATAAAATGGGAAATTGAACTGGGAGATGTTACTTCTGACAAGAAAATTTGAAGGTGAAAGAATTGAACTAGGCAAAGGCACAAAATTCTTTTGACTTTAGTAGAAGTGCACTTTTTTGGTAATGGGATTATATTCCTCATGTCCAGAAATTCCATTCCTTGGCCCCCAAGGGACAATCTTGCTTCCTGGAATGGAAGGATTAACAAAATTTGGCCTGAGGAAGAGCAGCCTAGTGAAATCTGAACAATCCTCAGACTCACAGTCCTGCTGAGTCCAGCTCCTTCCTTTTTCATATTCAAGAGGAAAGTAGAGAGGTTACAAATTGGTTCCCATCAAGTTCTGCAGTCAACCTGCTTTATGATTAAGGAAGTTACTTGGGGGAAGCGGCTGTGGCTCAATCAGTAGGGCTCCCGTTTACCATATGGGAGGCCCTGGGTTCGGTTCCCGGGGCCTCCTGGTGAAGGCAAGCCCGCCCGCACGGCGTGGTTAGCTGACCCAGCGAGCACAAGCAGCAAGGGGGGGATAAATGAATAAATAAATAAAATCTAAAAAAAAAAAAAAAGAAAGTTACTTGGCCTTCTCTAGGTCTCAATTTCTTTATCAATGAATTAAGAACATTTGATAAGATGATCTTTTTGGATGCTTCCTGCAGTGAAAGCCTCTAATTCCATAGCATGTGACTGTCTAAAAAAAGAAGAGTGTTAACCAATTGCCAACAGCCTTTTTTCCTGCAGGTCAGCATAAACCGTCACTTCAAAACGAGATCCCTGGATTCCTGGTGTGATACTGGTACCGTTGTGGAACCACATGCCACATGATGCTCTGGGGAAGTCCAACGGCTCACATGGTCTAGCAAATGGCATCCAGGTTTGTCAAAAGAAGTAAAGAGAATATTAGGAAAGTCTAGCACCTGGACTGAAAAGGGGCAAGGCCGTTGGATCTTTAGAGCATAAGGCACTTCAAGGAGCCCTCAATCCTCTCCATCCCTCCAAAGGCAGCACTCAGACCAGAGCTAACCTCAGACAGAGCCAAAAGCTGAGGTTCCTATTACTTCTACTCTTCTTGGCTTTCATTTACTCATTCTTCTTTCTTTTTCTTCTCTTTTACTATGATCACACGTGTGATTTTCAAAGAGCATCCCTGCCCATATATCCTTCAAATTAGATCATCTCAGTGAATGCCTATGGGGCCTGCCTGGGATTCAACAAATTATTCAACATATTTTAGGTCTTTCAGGTCTGCCTCTGTTCATACTTAAACCCACTCTGGAATCCCAAGCAGGTTATGACTCTCAATTAAAGAACCACTGTTATTAACATCCAAACCTCCTACTATATTCAGCAAGAACCCATTAACAAATAAATTCAAAGCCTGAGAGATTATTGCCTTTATACGAATGACCTTATTAGCCAGTATAGCTACTAATATATTTATTTGGTAGGCATTTTCTTAAGGAAGACTTCTATATAACCTGATGATCTAAATTAAAAGATTTCTACTGAATTGCTTACATGTTATTACTGTTAAATCTCGTTAATGAGTCAATGAACATATTAAATTATCAAAATGAATAACCTGAATCAAACATAATAATTATTTGTTGCAGGCATGCATGCTTTATTACAACTCAGTATTTTCAGTTGAGAAATATTTTTGATCCCATCCCTTGCCAATCTGTAGCAAATTGCTTCTTTTATTCTTTACATGGGTTTTGCTCATCAAATTTCACAGAATTCCTTCCAGATAACATTATTTTTTATTGTTTATAAGATACATCAGTATTACCTTTGGCATTTACTTACTTAATTCATTCAGCCAACATTTGTCAAGTATTTCTATGTGCTTAGCACTAGGTATCTCTTTCCTAAACAACTGTAATCACCTCTTAACTTGTCCACCCATATTAATTTTGTATTCTCCCAACTGTTTTCCACACTGGAGCCTGAATCTAAGGCTCCCCAAGGCTCTTACGGCAAAGACCATTCTTTTTTAAAAGTGCATGCTTGAATATCTGACTCCATGGAGTCTACAAATGCATTGATTTTTTTTGAACACCAACATGGTCAAATTAAGTACAAAATTAAATTCACTAATCAATTTGTAACAATTTTTATGCACAAAGAGCTATTCAGCACTAGACAATTTTGTTTTATATGTATGTGTTTGTATGTAAATGCATATTAATTCATATTAGAGTGAAAAATAAATGGCTCTAAAATGAAAAAAAAAAAAAAAAGGCTTTTCATGGCCTGACTTCTACCTATCTTTCCAGCATCATTCAGGACAGTTTCTCTTATTCTCTAAACTTTAATCACAATATTCTTTCTAATCCTTGTATTTGCCAAATGCACTCACGCCTTAGAAAAGATCTCCTCTGCTTCCTTTTTAACCAAATCAACTCCTAATCATCTTTCAAATCTCAGATCAAATGCCACTTCATTGACAAACTCTGATCTGACCTTTCTGAGTGGGGCAATTGTGCCTAGTATATGCTTATAATGTACCACTTCTCTCTTTTGAGGCAATTATACATTTGCAGTGCTAAGTTTATTTATGGGATAATTTAGTTAATGTCTATCTCCCTTACTAGACTGAAAACTAGGATGTCAGGATCATCATTGTAGCTCATCAATCAACTAATACAAACCACAGTGCTCTATATATAATGGACTCTCAACAGATATATGTTGAATGACTGAATGAATAAGTGAATGAATGAATAAAAAAGTAAATAAATAAATATGAGTGGTGATCCAAACATAAAATTTAAAGAGTCCTCAAGAAACTTAACATCTTGTGAATAGACAGACATATCAAATATTAAATGCCATAAAATATATGCATTTTATCATGAAGAATGTTTTTCTACTTGGGTGGAGACATAAGAAAAATTTCATATGGATTAGGCAATCAATTGGAGGTTAATCTCAAAAGTAATGTGTTCACAAAGTGAGAAAGATAGAAAAACTTTTTAAGCAGAGGGGGCATCAGAAAAAAGCTATAGGAATGTGATGATAAAGAACTACCTGTAGTTCAATTTGGCTGAGTGGAAGAAGAGAAGCAGAAAGGAAGCACTTTGATAGCAACATCCAAATAATCTAAAGCTGTGAGGAACATATAGAAATTTGGACTTCACCCTTTTGACAGGAGAGACACTCACTGAAAAATCTTCATCATCTGAAAGGCATGATATACTTTGCATTTTAGAAATATCATTTATTGTGGATAATGGATTAGAGAGGGACAAGGTAAGGCAAAGAGGCCAATCAAAGAGACTAACAAAGAATAGGCTAGAAATAATGAGTATCTGAACTTTATCAGAAACAGGGAGCCTAGAAAAGAGGGACAGTGAAGAGAAGTAACCAGGGTCTCTCTGCTCAAGATGGTAAGCTGAATCAATGCATTTGCCTCTCTACACACCAAAAAAGAAGAGCAAAAATAAGAATACAGCTGTAAAACCGGGAAAGATGCTACCGGGATTTACCAGAAAATAGAAGGCAAATGAACTCAGGGTGACAGGGAAAATAACCAGAGCTAAGGAATCATCAACCCACCATAAAGAAGAGGGCTTCCAGAGTAGATCTTTCTCTGTTGGAATTTCAGAAAAATCCCAGGCTCAAGGTCAATAGTGGTTGAGTAGGAGTTGAGCATGGAGGTGTCAGCAGAGTAAACAATCACCTGTGGGAACTGGACCAAAACCTTATTCAGTGCACACTAAGCACAGTGTCTGCCTTTAGCTCACACCTTGCAGAAACAAATATCTTAGTGTAGGTTGTACTAAGGGTGGCTCATAAAGACCAGTAGTATGCTAGTAAATGTTCACTAACCAGCTGGCTTTCCAGGGGAGAAAAGAAAACTGATTTTAGTGTGCATCAATTTCCATGGGAGTATAAATACTCCCACCAAAGTCAATTTTGTGCTTCTAACAAGATGTCCTCCAGTTCCCACAATTTCTGAAAATTTGACAATTGGATAGTGCAAGCCATCACAAGCTGTCTCCAGGAGACCACTGCTCCTATCCTAGATGTCCAGGATATGGAGCAAAATGCCCCCAAATAACCTCTAGGCACCACAAGACCAAGGGAGAAAAAAAAATTTTTTTAAGGGAAAATATGTTGCCAAAATATGGAAATTCCCTAAAGGACTCAAATTCAAGGCAATGCTTTTTATAATTCTTTAAGATACAAAAAGAGTGTTCTATGCTCTGGCTGACTGGTTTCTAAAATGAAACTTCATGTGCCCTCCCCTCAACCCAGGGCAGCTTGCATGAAATCAGAACACAAAGGTTGGTAGTTGTGGAATTCAATGGTGACCTGCCAGGTGATATTGAACAGTGATCTTCATAATTATTAAGGTTCAAAATTAGCATAAACCATATTCCAAAAATTAAAAAGAACCAAAAAGAACGAAAAATAGAGAAAGAAAATACATATACTGGAGAAAGAAAACACATATATTAACTAACTCAGTAGAGAATTTATAAGTAAACTCTAAAAGAGAAGGTTTTGTTTCAAGAACTCAAAGAAGATATAAGAGGATATGCAGTAATATAACTTACTATATTACTATAATAAAGGAGAAATAATGGATTATCTTTACTGGTAGAAACATTGATTACATTTAACTCTCCTGATTTTTTTTAAATTAGTAAACTAGAAACAAGCAAAGTTCCTTAGCTTGATTATAATAGAAACACACAGACACACACATAAACACATATCTTTACATACATCTATCATAACCCATACAACAAATATCTCATGAATATGTAAAGACAACTTCCTTAAGGTCAGAATCAAGACTAAGATATGTACTATCAAAATATTCTTGGGAGCGGATATAGCTCAAGTGGTTGAATACTTGCTTCCCACATACAGGTCCTGGTTCGAGCCCCAGTACCTCTTAAAACAAAACAAAAAAAATAAACAAAAAAAACACAGTTCTCATTGGGGAGCAGATGTAGCTCAGTGGTTGAGTGCATGCTTCCCATATATAAGATCCTGGGTTCAATCCCCAGTACCTCCTAAATATATATATATATTATTCAGAAGTATTGTTCTAAAGCTCCTTAAAAATGTGGTAAGAGAAGAAAAAATAAGACCAGAATTAAACACATCAATATTAGAAATAAATAATTCAAGTTAGCATTTCTTATATATGTTATAACCAACTACAATCCACTAAACAAAGATTAAAACTGGTACAAGTTTAGTGGGGTGTTCATATATAAGATAAACATGCAAAATTAACCTTTATTCCAGGAATAATTAGAATATATAATGAAAAAATTGCCAAACCCCAAAACAATAATAACCACAAATATGTAGAAAATATAAGAACAAATATGCAATGCTTTTATTTTTAAAAATTTTACTGAAAGACATTAAGAATACTTGAATAAAAATAAGAGGTATTATTCCAGGCTAATATATCTGACTTTATAAGATCAATTACCCCCAAATTTAATGTATACATTCAATACAATTCAAATGCAATTGAATTTTATTTAGCACTTAAAGTTTAGATTATTAAATGCACTAAAAAAATTTTCAAAGAGAAAACTATAATGGACTAACTGTCCTACTGATCATGTAAATATACAGTAAAGCTATTGAAATTAAAAGCTAAAGAAGGTTCTCTCTGCCTAGAGGGGCCCGCACCAAATCTTCGTGTGTATTTCCGTCTTTCTCTCCCATTTCTTGGCAAATTCTGTTGTTTTCCCCATTTCCCAAATAAACTCTTTTTACTGGCCTAAATTAAAAAAAAAAAAAAAAACTAAAGAAAATAAAGAATAGACCTTTCAATCAACATAATAGACTAGAATTTCCAGAAATGACTTTCAGTGTATACACGGGAAATTAATGTATGATAAAGGTGTTTATTAAATTATTTGTTAAAAGATGATTTACTCAAATTGTTGGCTATCCATTAAGAAAAACAAATATAAGGTGCATTCTTATCTTACATTATATATTAAAATTAAATTCCAAATTGAATCAAGATTTAAAAGGGAAAAAAACAAATTAAACCTGCTATGAGAATATATGGGTGATTACTTTTATCATCTTAATACTTGCAGTTTTAAAACATGATCTAAAACCAAGAAAAAAATAGTGGTAAGTCTGATAGATTTCATCATATGAAAGGTTTGAAATTTCTGTTTAATTAAGGAAAACAAAACAAAGCTTTACCCTAAATGGCAAATCGGATGTTGTGTAAATTTGTCATTTGTGGCTGCCCAAAGATCTTGGACATTCTCTATTCTAATAGTTCTCCATATTGTTATCCCACTTTTCCCAGATTGAATCCAAAAATTCTGTTTCCCAGCATCCCTTTCTTCTAGGATATAAGCCTGTGATTAACTTTCACCAGATACAACAATGTGAGATTTGGAAGACAGATTTGAAGATCAGGAGGCTGCCGAGCTTTCCTAGCAAGAACAATTATAGAGGCATTTGACTTTCTACAGCATCTGTAGTAGATGTTCTGAAGCTGAGCCCCAGTTTTCTTGGTATTGAGCAACAGTCAGAGGCAGCAGTAGGGTTTCCACAAGATTCTTCTCAGAGGTACTTGGGCAGTTTTCTTGGATGCATCACTTCTGACTATATGGCCTTCATAGAAGCTTGGTTTGCTGGCACTCCCAGCAATATATAAGTAACTAATTTCCTTTCTGCTTCAGCTAATTAAAATGGATTCTTCTGTCTGCCCAGAAATCCTAGGGGTACAGAGAAATGGGTGTTTTCATTAATTATTGGTGGGGAGGGTATAAATTGGAAAGATATTTTGAAGACCAATTTGACAGGATATATGAAATTTTAAAGTGTACATATATATATTCTTTGATCCATCAATTCCATTTTTTGGAGAATATACACAAATACACATACAACAATTATTTCTATAGTCATATATGGAGATATTCTCTTTAAGGTCAGAACAAGACAAAGATATCCACTATCATAAATATTAACCAACTTTATTCTGAACTTCCTAGGTGTAGCAGTTTGATATTGTTTATGAATTCCAATATTGGATTATGTTTGTTAACTGCTCTGTTCCTCTGGGTGTATTAGATTGCATTAACTTCAGAGGTTTCACTTCTCCTTGATTAAATTATGTTTAGAGCTTTGATTGGGCCACCTCAATAGGATATTGAGTCCCTGCCCCCTTGGTGGACAGGAACTCACAGAGAAAACCACAAGGCAGAGGGGAGAATTGGAGTTTTGATGCTGGAGCCCCAGGAAGTAAATACACAGAGAAGCAGATACATTAGGAAAGAGAGAAATCTCCATTAGACATGGCAGAGGCCCCAGGAAGAGAGACAAGCCATTCACCTGAAAGTTTATAGCTGACCTTGTGGAGAGAGCAAAGCAGCTGAGCCTGGAAAGAAACAAGCCCCAGGGAGAGAGACAAGCCTTATGCTAACCTACAGCTGAGAAAGGAAGAAGCTGGGACCATGGAGCCTTAGGAGGAAGAGGAAGGCTGAACCCTCGCAAAGACCAGTAGCCATCTTGCTCCAACACATGGCAACAGACTTTGGTGAGGGAAGTAACTTAGGCTTTACAGCCTTGTGACTGTAAGCTTCTACCCCCAAATAAATACCCTTTATAAATGTCAACAGATTTCTGGTACTTTACATCAGCACCCCTTTGGCTGACTAATACACTAGGCAATGTGATACGTCTTAAAATAAAGAATAAGAAGTATCAGTATTGGAAGTCAATAACTCCAACATCAAATGTATTATTTGCATTCGATCATTTTCTACCTAGAAAATTCAGGACAAATCAAGTATTCTAATTAGTAAGAGTTTAATGAGGTAGTCACATATTAGATAAATATGCAAAAAAAAAATCAACCTTTTCTATACTTCAGAAATAATTTAAAAATACAATGAAAACAACACTATATCCAAATCATTAAGAAATCACTAATACAGAGAGGAGATAATAAAAAGTATGCAAGATCTATATGAAAAAATAAACTTTTAAACATACTGATAGACATTAAGAAGAAAACCTGAATAAGTAACACAAAGGCAAAGAGATATGTTTAAGGATGTTTATTTTATCAGTATTTCAAGTGCCAGCAAAGCAAGCTTCAATGAAGTCCACGTAATCAGAAGTGATGCATCCAAGAGAACTGCCCAAGCGCCTCTGAGACTAGTCTTGTAGAAACTCCACTGCTGCCTCTGCCTGTTGCTCAATACAAACAAACAAAATCAAAATTGGAAACACTGTTGCACTGTACTGTGATTACATCAACAAGGGAGTCCCAGAAAAACTATTCAAAAGAATGAGGTAGTTCTAGAAGTATTGACATGAAAAGTTGTCTTATGCACACCTTCATTGGCCTCAGCCCCACCTCTTCCCACAGTCACTGCTGTGGAGGCCAGTTCTGCACAGGCTTTGACGGTACTTACCCAGGCACAAAGTGATAGCACCTCACCTCCGCTTATACACCTGAGCTTCCAGTCCTAAGAACAGGCACTTCTGAGACACATTTCTAAAGGCTCCTCAGAAGCAAAGAATTCAATCTCATAGGGATTAAAGGGGCAAGTAAGAAACCTCCACTTTTTGCTTTACACATGCCATATGGTTTAAATTTATGTTTTAAAAGCATTCACTTTTGTAATTCAAAAGAAGTGTAAAGTGCAGAGAATCAAATAGGACTTGCTAAATTATGAATTCAGTGTGGGGATGTGTGAAAAGGAAGGAATCCAGCCAGATGGACGACTTGGATAATGGAAAGATTGTGGTGCTATTTACAAAAACTGGAAACACAGGAGTAGAAGGACTGGTAGGGGTGGTTGAGTTCAATGTTAGACATATTGACCTTGAAGCACCTATATCCAGGGAGTAATGTAACTGTCTTAAAGAGATTTTCACCCTACCCTTAAAAAAGAAGAACCTAGGGCGGTAATAACCAAGTCAGCTTTATTCAATTTAGTTGGTTATACACAAAGAAGCTGCCCATTCTTTCTTACAACCTGCTAAACAAAGATTTAATAAAAGTATAAGTTTGTAAACACTAGGCAAAAAAACAATCATATTAGAAAAATTTGAGTAAAGTTTATGTAACTAAAAAATACTGGGTTTTTTAATGTTCTCGTTTTACAATTCTGATCTTATGGAAATAGGTTCATCATTTAATTCTTAAGTATGATTGTCACTTGATATAGTATCTGAAACCATTTTAAATTGTGTGGTTTAAATATAGCAAGGTTTTTCTACTTGGTTATTGAAGCAGAGTTTCCACAGCTGAACCAAAATGGATTTTAGGAGCTGAGATACTTATCCCTTCAGTCCGACCTGAATCACCTATTCTCTTTACTACAATCACCCCAAATTTTATTATTTTCTATGTGTGTTACCACATGAAAAGTTTGGGACTCACTGGATTAAAATACTCATTAAAACCCAGAAATTATTTATTATTTTCTTTCTGAACTCACCCAAATCCTCTGAGTAGTATGAGGAAAAAAATATTTATCCATTAAGTTTGTTTGAATAGCATAAAAGAAACGCTATTTGCAAAGCAAACAAAATATGAGGTGTATAGCCCCCCTCACACCTAGTACAATTTTATCTATTAGTTTGCAGGAGAAAATATAAATAAATATTTTTCCAAAAGAGCACTTCACAGAATCCTGGGACAGCAGTATGCAAAAGCTCCCCCTTGCTGGCCTTTCCTTCACCACACTTTTTTGCAGGAATTAAATTTTCCTTTCCCATCTACATAACATTGCCATACTGCTTTGGAGTGTCACAGTAACATTTGTCAGCATTAAAATTCATGTTGACGTGGCTTAGACTTTGGCATGCATGAAAGTAGTGAGGGTAAGCACTGTCCTGTGCAAAACTGTGAAAAGGGTCAAGCATGTCTTCAGTCTTTCCTGTCTACAAACACAGCCATCACCACCACCCCCTTTCTAGATACCCAGTGACCTCAAACCTTTCTACCTAGGCCCCATCAAAATAGACTTTCAGGTCATTTTCTGATAAACTCATTCAAAACAAGGTATGTATTTGTGATAACCCTATTAAATTATCTACCCAAAGTGTATTTGCACTTTTACAAGAGAAAAACTTTAGAAAAAAATTTCAGATTAGTAGCCTTAGGTTACTTGTGTATTCTAGGCAGAAAGAGACACTTTTTAAATCCTTGAGTTTACACAAGTTGAGTGGCTATCTGACTCACCCACTATTTCTACAACCGTCTGTATGTACTTTAAGATTTGAGGAATAAATAAAAATATAAGAATGAAACTATTATTTTCTTGAAAGGGAAAAATGACATTGTACCTCATTAGCAGTTCATCTTGGACTGGCCAGGTCCCTATCTTTCTTGGTCTGGCTGCTTTCACCCCTGTTCGCAAGGGTCAATCCTGAGGTCATCAGCCTCACCCAGAACTGGACATTGAGCATTTTTTAAACCTAGAATAAAATAGTAACCAGGAGCATTAGTTGCCTATCTGCGTTGGACCTAAAAAACTAATTGCTTCATAGCTTGACCACCACTGCTTCCCAAATTGAGGACTATAAATATTGTGCTTTTTACATTACATAGCCATGAAAACTGAGATACATATTTAGCGCCATTTTCTCTTTGAAATATACCACTCACCAAATATACTCAGTACATAAAGAGTGAGACATAAATAAACTTGCTATCTCTTGCACTGAGATCAAGAACCACAGATGTACTTTAAGCATCATGACTGTTGAAGGAAAACAGTTAATGGTGACTGAAAATCCCATTTCGCAAATGAAGAGCAATAGGAAAAGATTGGAGAACAGCTCAACTAATTAAGGTGAATCCCAACCCTATTTTTAGTCAACCAAAATGTGATTGAATATTTTTCAAGGAGAAAGGTGATATGTTATACAAAGCCTACAAGTCCCAAAAGTTTAGAATTGTGACTTCTGTTCCCCTACAAGTGGTCTGCCTTCAATAATCTTCACATTGAGAGATACACTAGTCCTCCTACCACTCACGCTTTCACTAGGTTGTTGGGTCTTTCACTCCATCCCCCAGAGGAAACAGAGCCAGAGAAAACAGTTTTTACTCCATCTCCTCACTTACTCCTCTACAAGGAATAGACCCAGCTTTCCACACAATAAGGTCACAAGAGCTAGTCTTGAAGTAAGGGAAAAAGTAGTGGGATTCACATTTTGTCTGTGGATCCAAGTTGCAGGACCCATTCCAACTTCAACACTAATAAATCTGATGTTGTACTTTCACTCTTACTTGGCTGAAAAGTGAATAATTATGTTCTCCCACATACTTCTAAACTAGTTAAAGAAGGATAATTCAAGTTTTCAATGCTGTACTTTGGATTCATTTATTATAACATTATTCTGGAAAGGCACTCTTCAAAAGGTCAGGTGTTTTCAGCTATAATAATATTCCAGTTCTCCCTTAGCTAACCAAACCTATTCAAGATATAAGAATATCTGCTAAGCTAGGCAACTGCCCTACTCCAGGCTCAGCAATGACACAAAAACATATCTGCAAGTAACTAAAGTCATTTTCAAATTGAACTGCCTGATGCCTGTAAAAAGTAATGTCTGTAAGATGTCATAAAGCTATAAAAAGATGGAGCAGAAGAGAAAACAATTTATTCCAAACAAATCTTTTCATTTTGTCCACAGCAGAAGTTTCTGTGAGATAAGATCCTGAATTAAATAGCACACAGGCCAAGGTTACTGTCCATGTAATAAAATGTCACACTTAAAAAAAGAGAGTAATCAGGGAGCTTCATTTGAACTTTGATTCCATAAATCAGTCCCTGAACTCAATAGCCTCATTGCATCTTAGCAGAAGCCAAAAGTAGATAATCTCTGAAAACCTAAAATAAGAAATGAGGGCAAAAAGAATGTCAGTTCTTAAAGCCCCCAACCGCCTCCCCATCACTCCCGCCCCCCTCTTCACTACCCTCATCACCAGCACACTGAAGTCCTTTATTCTCCTCTTTAGCCTCAGGCACCAATAAAGCACATAGAAGGAATTCATAGAATTTACTCCCTCTGCTTTCTTTTCCTTTCAGATCATTTAGTAGATCTAAAATTCACAGTTAGTGAGACCATTTGAAAAGCTCCTAATAGGGTAAAATACTACTTATATGATTGTGGCTAGCAATTAAACATTTTAAACATCAAGCTGATTTAACACACTAAATGGTCTGCATATTAAAGAATAATGAGGAGCAATCTCTTTAAATTAAAATAGCCGAGAGTTTCTCCTCTATGGTCCTTCTAATAAAGGAAGAGTATAAATTAATATGAAATTTGTCTGGAGTTTTCTCATTTCTTCTCTGAAATGCACTATTAAAGAAGTACCATAATTTAACAATGCAAGAAAGGAAAATTAAATCAGATCATATGAAACATCTTCCCTACATTCCCCCACTTAAAAATATATAAAACCTTAATTTTAACCCTCAACAGTTGATTCTACCCTTAGCCACACTCTATTAACATACCAGTGCTTGGAATGATTCAAGGACAAACCTGTCTAGTGGTATGTGGTTGTGGCCAATTTGGGGCCTAAAAGAAGGGAAAATAACCTATATGAGTAACTGAATTAATCATTTTGGCTTCATTACCTTATTTGAATAATTAATATGACTATAAATATTAATTATATATTAATTTCTCAATAACTATTTATTGATAGACATGCTCTTTTAAGGTGTGCCATTTGAGGGATGTTATTTAAGAGGTGTTTTGTTTTGTGTTAATCGAACAATCATTCCTATAATGGTCCTCCACTAATTTTGTATGACTACCCTTAATGGAGGTCATAAACTAGTAGCCCATTAACTAATTCAAGTCCATAGAAGTGTTTTGTTTACCTCCCACTGTGTTTTAAAAGCATTTGAACTTTAGTGCCTTTATGTTTATGACTCCTGCTTTAGAATATCATCATTCTCCTTATTCTCAAGTTAGTAGCTAATACTGCATATGTCCGCTTTGTATCATGCACTCAGTACTTCTCATGCATTAACTTAGTTAACCCTCACAACAACCCCTGGAGTAGGAGAACCTGGGGTTCTCCTTTGGTGTGTTTCTGACTTCTTGAAGTACTACCATAGGCTCAGATTGTGAACCTTTAGAATATTCATTGCAGCCCCCAAAGTGAGCAAGGAAGTATGAAGTCAGAAAAGCCTGTAAATAACTGTCCCATGCTATGATGTCATGCTACCCAGGCATAAAATTCTTTCTCAGTTATTGGTACCTCATGCTGGTTTAGATCAAAAGAATGATCACCTATCCAGTGTGGTTTAAGAGCAAAAGATAAATCTACATTGTATCATAATACTTCTCCCTGATGGTCCCTTCACCAAAATACTCAGAGGGATACTTCACTTCCAAGGTGAGGAGGAGAATTTAGACCCACTGGTCACTGGGGACTTGAGTGTTAGCATCCACACAGGGGCAGAGTGAAGAGAAGAGGACATGAAGAGGAATGCTGCAACTGGTAACACGGCCATAAGCCAGGACACACCAAGGACTATCACCCCTATTCAAAGAGGGACCAGAAAAGTTCCAACAAAGCAGACCAAGATGATAATAAGCTTTTCTCTGGGAAAGAAGAAGCAAGTCTCTGGTGGGAGATTAAAAGCTCAGGCATGCACCTCGCATGGGATAAGAGACCAAACACACGGTTTTTCAGAAGTGCAGAAAACTCTACATTGAGAAATTACTGTAAATTTGATGTATCCCTGGAGTGCATGGCAGAAGCAAATGTAAGTCCATTCTAGAGAAAACTTCCAAAATTCAACCATGAGAGGTTTTCACAGAAAAACCACACTAAAGTTAATCTCACATTTAAAAATTACAAAGCTCATGAGGAAATCATTCCCCAAGACAAATGAATCCTCAGACTGAAGAAACACGAACAGGACAAACAAAAACAAATCTATGCCTGGATACATTTTAGAAACACTGCAGAATGCCTAAGACAAAGAAAAAACCTTAAAATTTAAAATTTTCCAACAGTTTTTAATGTAAAGTAAACATGCTTACCATTAGTTGCACAATTTTCACTTTTAAGCTAACACAAATCTTCAGATACAATATCACCTAGCATAAAAATGTTTTGAAATATGATTTTGTGCCTTATAAAAAACAACAGGAGTACTCCTCCCTTTATTAAAGTTTCCATTCCTTGAACTGATTCCAGGTGAACTTGAAGCTTCTTGATTGTTATTTAGAAATGTCTGACTCAAATCAAAGCAGGATGATCAATTTAGCAAAAGCAAAATTAGGTCAGCAAATATGAAAGGGAAAATCATAAATGTTAGAACAAGGAAAAGCCCCTTTCTTTTTTTCTCTGAGAAAGTTGGCAGAGAAAATAAAAAGACATGTCTACAATATAATTCTTTTGTTAGTCTTCTCAGATTAGGCTCTAAAAATTGCCATTCTTACAAATACTTATATAAAGTCCCTTCCAAGTTTACCTTTTTGCATATTTCCTATTTGTTTATCTATACTAGATACTGTAGACCTAGAGAGCCGTTGGAAAAATCTTAGCCAAAGAGGAATCATATTTCAAAGAGGAAAATGAGCGCACAGTATTGAGAGTTCCAAGAAAACATGGAATACAGTGTCAGAGTAATGGGGGACCAGGCCATTGAATTTGATGACTGGAAAATCACTGGAGACATTCACTAAACAACAAAAATTAAGATATTTACAAACAAAAAAGGGTGAGTTGTAAGGAAATGGAGGCAATTTTAGAGACCATTCATTCAAGAAATTTAGAGGTAAATAGAGGAGAGCAAAAGGGTCACAGGAAGGTGGCTTGGAAATAAGAACACTATTTTTGAAAGGATGGAGGCAAAATTAGATCTGTGAAGACTGATGATACAGATGTAGAAGGAGGTATCTAAGAAAACTTTCTTCAGATATTAAAATGCTCTTGAGGTGATCTTGGTAACCCCCAATATAGTTGGAATAAGATGTGGGGTTCTCTAGAATGACCCTACCTCACTGAAAGATGGTGAAAGCATGTTGGCTCACTGGAAACATGAGGAAAAGCAAAATAATGACAAATGTGAAATATATATTTCCTTGATTATTTTTAATAATCAAGCAAAAATAAATAAATAAATAAATAAATAAATAAATAAATAAATAAAATGCTCTTGATCAAAGATGAGGTAGAAGGTTAGCACTAATGAAAAGACACAATTCTTCATCTAAAACTGAAAAAGTTCGAGGTAAAACACAGAAAGTCCTGTGAGAGGGGCTCAATAATCACAGTTCATGCTCCCCAACCGGAGGGATCTGGGGGGATGTGGAGGGACCCATTGAGAGTGCAGTTCAGAGTTCACTGGGAAGTCAATAAAGCTCCATTGAAGAGAGACAACCTGTGTGGTAGACCACAGCTGTATACCTCCAGTGGCCTCTGGCTGCTCTTAAAATATTTAAAATTAAATTAAATTAAAAATAAAACAGCAGGTCCATAAATTGGTTAGTAGAGTGTCATTCTAAATTGACTTTAGCAATTGAAAATAAGGCACTCTCATTTACAAGGGTGTTAAGAATGTGGTGATACATGGGGAAAATATAACTAATACAATTTATGGACTATAGTTGACAACATTGTAATGTTTTCGTAGCAAAAGCAAAATTGGTACTATATTAAATCTAAAGGTAAAAAAAGAATGTGGGGTTTGGTTTTGTGAGCTATGAATATGATTAAGCACTTTTTCTCATCTTCATTTTTTTCGTTAATAAGGAGACCTTGACTATGTCATTTAACTAATCTGTGTTCATCTGTGTATTTTCTTTTTGTGAATTTGAAATAAAGTTTTTAATTTAAAAAAGGGTAAGAAAGAACAGAGAAAGGTTAGCTGGAGCTACTTCCACCCCCTGCCCCCAAAAACATATTTTACCCAAGGAAAAAAAATTCTAAAAGGCAGCTATATGACATTTCATTAAATGTAATGTTTATTTTTATATATAAATTCAAAAGTGATATCATAAGCAGCTTCCCCTTTTCTACTGAATACAAAAAAAAAAAAAAAAAAAAAAAAACAACTCTGAGTTAAAAACATTTCTATAGAGATCAGTTGCAAATATAAGGTTAGAGAGAGGGAGCAAGAGACTATGGTTGTGTAAAAAAACAAAATCCGTAAGGGATGACATAAAGCACCATGAAAGGAGCACTTCAGACTTGCCTCGAGACTGCATTACATCCACCTGGGCCTAAATGAGAGCAAAGATTAATAGTCTGAAGAGAGAGATTTGGTTGAAAGAGTGAGCAGAATATATAAAGAAAAGTCAAAGAATAAAACGATGATTTTTTGTAGAGCAAATGTGAAGAAGTATGTTTTGGAAACATGATTGTAGTATAGATTTATAAAACTTAAGCTTAACTCTTGCTAAACTTTCCTACACCCTGGGTCATTTCTGAGGCACTGATTGTGATTGTAAAGAGTCTTTTACCATCTTGTAAGAACTCTGTCTATGACTGATATCTAGAAAACAATATTTTGGTGCCAGAAGCCACAGATTGTATGTTTAAGTTTAGTTATTTGATCTATTTTGTTTTTTAGTGGTCATCTTGAAAGGCAAATACAGCCTTTTCACGAAATAATAAACTGATAACAAACCAATGCTTCCTAAAAACAACAATACCCTGGTTTCCTCACTGAGGGTAGTGACATTTCTTTTGCCCTCATTTTGCAAGCTTGAAGATGAATATTTTATATCAACATGTACAGGTGAAAAATGAAAATACAGCAAGAGTTCATCCATTGATACTAAGAAACAAAATGCAATTTGATAAGTCCCCAATATACCCAATCACCTGCTTTCAGCTCCACTTGGTATTGTATTTGAAAAGTCTGATTTGCTTGTTAGCAAAGCACAACACAGATTCAGCAATGTTCCAGATTGTCTTTATATATTTTGCTCTCTACTTATTTATTCATTGGATTTCCATACCTATTCCCATTCCTAAAGCTTCAGGCATTTAAAAAAAAATACAAACTATTATTGGCAAAATATTTAAAATAGCAAATAACTACAATGATGTCAAAAAGAATCAACAGGATAAAAAAAATCATTTCTTGTATTATCTTTCCATTGGGGTAAGCTGTATAGAAAATGTAGGATTTCAGGCTCAATTGAATTCTGTGGACTTGAATTTAGGATTTTATTATTGCATAGAATAGAGGTCATCTCTAAAAAGATATAAAATCAAGGGTTCCCTCTTCTGGGAAATCTTTCCTGACCAGACCCTAACAATAACCATTATAAAAGTAGGGACCTACCAATTGTCACCTCCTTTGGGGAGTCTTCCTGTGGTTTTAAGATCTTTGACATTAAACTTCTGTTTGTCCTTGAGATACTAATTTTTGTCTTGGGTCTACTGTTTTTATTTCTATAGACATTCTAGGAAGAATAAAAAGGTAAGTTTTCCTATTCTTTCCCTGCATAGGGGGGTCCCCAACACCACCACCCATACACCCACCGCACTTCAGTGGTTTTCTGAGAAGGTTC
Source organism: Tolypeutes matacus (assembly GCA_026826555.1). NCBI lineage: Eukaryota > Metazoa > Chordata > Mammalia > Cingulata > Chlamyphoridae > Tolypeutes > Tolypeutes matacus. Next base: position 15,566,824 of record JAKSZT010046586.1, read on the forward strand.
ACAGGACTCAGAATTTATTGTGTCCATACCTAATATTTATTACACCAAAAGAATACAAACCAAAATCAGTAAAGGAAAAAAGGTGCCTAGGGCAAAGTCCAGAGGAAACCAGGCACAAGCTTCCGAGAATCCTCTTCCAGAGGAGTCACAAAGGTTGCTTTTAATTCCTCCAGCACTAAATTGTGAAAACACATATGGAGTGTTGTCTATTAGGAAAGCTCAGTAGAAACTCAGGGCTCAAGATGTTTATTGGGGAGTGAACAGGTAGGCACTTCTGCCTAGCCTGTACCAAAATTCCAGACTCTCAAAAGGAAAGCAAGTGTTCAGCATAACCCACATAGTTTGCACAAACAGATTAAACACAGTGAGCCACATGTATCAGTTAGGGAGTGATAGGAGCACTCCCAAAATCCAAGTGCCAACCACTAGCCAAGGGCCAACCTTGCAAGTAGGCCTTTCTAAGGATGGAAGTCACAGGTCTTCTATGTTAACTATTTTCTGCACATGCATTCACATATAGCATGACCAAACTTGTATCCAAATCTGGAACACCGAAGAAAACCTCAAACTTTTGGAGAGCATAGCTCCATGGAGAGTAATTCATCTAGATTTTCTTTGAAGAGGAAGGGATGATGATCTTGAGTTAAAGAGGAACAATGATCTGGTCCCTGGAGTGCCTTCTCAGAGAGAGAGAAAGAAAGTGAAAATGGCCTTTTAGCAAGTAGTGGGACCAATACTTTCCTCCAACACTGCATGGTTAGGTATGGTAGGACCTCTGTTAAGGGTGGTGGTACATGTGGTTGCCATAGGATTTAAACAATAAGGGTCAGGTGGCAGTTTGAAGCTTTTTGTGGATTCCAGAAAAGATCGTGTCAGAGTTAATCCATTCCGGTGCATGGAAACCTACTGAAGATGGGAACTTTTGACTAAATTACTTCTCCTAAGGGCTTCTGATTAGATTGCATGAATCAGGATGGGTCTTAATTCTTTTACTGGAGCCTTTATAAACAGAAGACTAAAAGCAGTAGGCATACAGAAAAAGCTGCAGAAACAGAGAAATCCCAAGATGCTGAGCAGCCCTGGAGGCTAGAGACTGGAATCAGCAGAGAACAGAGGCACAGAAAGAAGCCCCTGAAAGGCTGAAAGAGATAAAGCTGGAGGAGAGGGGAGAGACAAGCCATATGCCTTATCTCCCACAGTTGGGTTTAGGGAGAAAGTAAGCCTGGAGGAGAAGGCAGAAACTCAGACCGGCCAAGCCACCATTGTATCTTGCCATGTAGCAGGATTCCAGGATCACCAGTAGCCAGCCTTTGGTGAAATTGCATCCCTGATGATGCCTTGCTTGGGACATTTTCATACCCTCAGAACTATAAGCTTTTAACCATTATAAATGCCAACCCATTTCTGCTATATTGCTCCCAGCAGCTTTTAGCAAACTAAAACAGGTCATAACTTTGAAAACCAAGGCAAAAGAACCTTGAGCATATTGTTGGAAAAGAAAGGAGTAGAAATATCTCATTCTATTGTGCACTTGAAAGCTGAAAATCCCAGTGGGAGCCTTTAAACTGAAGATACATTTCTAAGTTTTCAGAACTGCATTAATCCTCTGTGATTCTTATATAATTCATGGGGAAAAGAATACTCAAGCAGTTGAGCATCCATCTCCCATACGGGAGGTGCCAGGTTCAGTTCCCAGTGCTTCCTGAAGAAGACAAACAATGAGCAGACAAGAACAGACATCAAGCAAAAACAACAAGCAGACAACAAGGAAAAAAAAAAAAAAGAGCAGACAATGAGCAAAAACAATGAACAAGACAATGAGAAAACAATGAGCAAACAATAAGCAAAAACAAATGAGCAGGGAGTGGATGTGGCTCAGGCAGTTGAGCACCCACCTCCCACATGGGAGTTCCCAGGCTTGGTTCCTGGTGCCTCCTAAATTAAAAATGAGCAGACATGCAGCAGACAATGAGCAAAAATAACAAGCAGGCAATGAGCAAAAACAACAAGCAGGCAATGAGCAAAAACAACAAGCAGACAACAAGCAAAAACAACAATCAGGCAACTAGCAAAAACAATGAACAAAAATAAAGTGCAAACAGGTAAGAGAGCCATCTCGGGGCAAGGAGGGGATTGAAATTGGGCACCTAGCCAGATTTTACTTTTTATTAAGTAAAATATTAAGCAATATTGTGATTTTCTTTGATTATCACTGTTGTGGAGCAAACTCATTCCAGGTAAATATTTAATTTCATGGAAACCTGATGAGTGGGAACGATGACAGTTTGAAGTTCTTTTGTGAATCCCAGAAAAGATTATGTTTTTTAACTAATCCATTCCTGTGGATATGATATCTTTTGATTAGATTAGATCTAGTTAAGGGACTTTGATTAAATCGCTTGATTAGATCACTTTTCATTGGACAACATCAGTGAGACATGACTCAGATTGGGTCTCCACCTTCTGCCTGGGTCTTATATAAACTGAGAACACATAGAGAAACTCAGAGAAAAACTGACATTTTGACCCTGCCATGTGAGAGAAAGGAGAAAGTATAGAGATAGTAGATTCCTGGTTTGTCTACAGCTACAGAAAGGCAGAAAAGCCCGGAGAGGCTCAAGCAGACAAGACACAGAGATGTCTGACTGCCCACAGCTGAGCCCAAGGAGACATACATGACAGGACACCAGGATCACCAGTAGCTGACTTTGGTGAAAAAGCACCTCTGATAGTGCTTTAATTTGGACATTTTCCTGGCTTCTCTTGGTTTTGCTGACTTCCAGCTTCTGGCTGCTTCCTCTGTGGCTTTCTATGTGTCTGAACTGCATTCTGCTTATAAAGAACACTAGTAATAGGGTCTCACCTTATCTGAAGTAACTTCATCAAAAAGTCCTTCTTACAAGAATTCAGAACCACAGGAATGGATTAAGGTTAGGAAAATATCTTTCTGGGATAGCTCCAAGCCACCACATTAATAATGAAATTGAGGATTAAAAAGATTACACAACTTTGCTTGAGGTCGCAAAGCTAGGTGTTAGTAGATATAGAGCTCACCCTCATTTTTGTCTGCTATTAGAAATTACACATGTAGTAACTATACTATATTGTAGCTTTTTAAAAATATAAACCCTAAAAGAATTAAGAAAAACTATATATACCCTTACACTTTCTACATGTTTTTAAAAAATTCTTCTGATTGATTATCAATACAGTTGTTCATTATTCATACATCCATTGATAAATACTACTTATTACTAGACTTAGGATTGAACTTCAGCATTACCCCTAGTTTTCATTTTTACAAATAAAAACACTAAGGAAATGAGTCCATACTCTAGATGGCACAGAAATGCATTTTACAATGACCGTGTCCTGCAATTATTTGAACTCCTGAATGATCTGCCAAAAATTAGGTGGTGATCTTTAATCACAAATTATTTTTAATCATTTCTCATTGAACAACTCCTTTAGGTCTTGCTCCAGTTATGTTGAAAGCAAAGAACCAGAAACCACCTGACTTGTTGAAGGATTTGATATTAAGGCATTACCATCTGTAGCAGTTTGGCATTGTTTATGAATTCCAAAAATAGTTATTGGTGGCCTAAGAGGTTTTTGCACCCAGGCAAATGCAACCTTGAAAGACTGTAGTGAGTGAGAGGTTTTCCTTTTCTCTCAAGAGTAGAAGAAAGAACTATGGAGAAAGCTGTAAAGGAAAAGATAGCACACCTCCCTCTTAAACCTCCCTTACACATGCACCTTGACCTCAGTCTTACCACTCTCATGCAGATCAGTTGAAGGGAAAAGTACAAATGGGAGCTGAGAAACTAGGAACCAATTACCTTTAAAAATTTTGAGAGCCCAAATGCTATTTGGAAAATGTTTACAAACTTCTAGGAGCACATGTAGCCTTGTTTGAAGAAACATCCTACCAATATTTTGCCTCTATTCTAGCTCTCCACATATTTCATTGTGATTATTAGTCTAATTGTATTTCCTCCTTCTTGACTGTAAAATCTTTCTAGCAAGAGCTGTGTCTTCTTTAACTATGTCTTATAGTACCTACCATGGTGTTTGATATATACTGCAACCTGGTTAAATATTTGTTTGATGAATGAATGACTGTTGGTACAAAGTAATCATTCAGAATTCAGTTGAATGTGATACATTAGTGAGTTAAAGTAGATTACAACACAGCAGTTTTTAGTATGATCCCACTCTGGTCAAAAGAAGCATATTCATATATGCTTCTTGAATAAAATGTAATACTTCCAAATGTTATCAGTAGATATTTGTAGGTTGATGAATTTTGTCCACTTTCTTTTGAGAAAAGAAATATTTCCCAATATCTATTTTTTTAGTTTTCTACATTCTCCTTATGTAAGTTTTATAATAATTTTAAAGCATACAAACAAACAAAGCAATATGTACAAAAGACAGAAAACTTGTTTAGGGAGTAATATCCTGCAAACAGCTGCGAACTGGCCTCAATCCAAAGAGAAACTGTTGATAAAAAGGGAATATTATATTATTTAGTTTGCTAGGTTGCTGAAATGGGATACCATAAAATGGGTTGGATTTTACAATGGAAATTTATTAGTTTACAAGCTTACAGTTCTAAAGCGGTGAAAATGTCCAAATCAAGGCCCATCAGCACAATGCTTTCTTCCCGAAGACTGGCTGCCAGCAATCCCAGACTCCCCTGTCACATGGCAAGGCACATGGCAATGTCTGCTGATCTCTTGCTTCTCTTCCGAGTTTCATTGTTTTCAACTTCTGGCTTCCAGCTTTTTCTCTCTACTTGTGTGGCTTTTCTCTCTCTCTTTTCATCTGAATTTCATTCTCTTATAAAGATCTCCAGTAAGAGGATTAAGACCCACCCAGGGCCATGCCTTACTGAAGTAACTTAATCAAAAGGCCCTTACCTGAAGTAATCTAACCAAATGTTCCCACCTAAAATAGGTTTACACCCACAGGAATGGATTAGCTTTAAGAACGTGATTTTATGGGGTCCATCCAGCTTCAACTGTCACAATGTCCTTTATCCCTTTTTGGATAAATCACCATGGTCATTTGTCCAGAGTCTGGACAAACAATTCAATGAAACTCCATATACAAGCACATACACATAGAAACTGTAGCAGACATTTTATTCATGTTCAAGGAATAACTTATTTAAAGAACAGGTGTCTTATTGGTTTAAAACTCTGAGGAAACTATATATTTCTCAGGTAACAAATCCAGGATACTGAGGTATAAATTTTCTCACAACCACTAGCTATAACAAGGAAAATACTGTTACAATGTAAAGTGCCCCCATCATATTGTTCAGGAGGAAAAATGGATAAATCCCTAGATGTACCATAGCCAAGAAGTCTCAACTTCGTATTATTTTATTCTTTTTGTTAAAGTAAATTTTCTAAATCTATAACTAAACATCTTAGTGTTGTTGACTTTGTAAGAGTTTTCATAGAAATAAATCCACAAATCAAAAAATATTTTAATTGAACCAAAGATATTCATATATATGAGCAAATATGACTCAGTAATAGTATTTCTCTCATTCTAAACTATTGCTAAATTTATATTATTTTAGACATTTGATAAGTTAACAGCTAAAAATAGTCTAACATAGCTCAAAACTGATTGAGTTTTTGTTACTGCTGCTATTGTTTTATATTTTCTCGCTTAAGCAGGTAGACTCATTTCAAGAAGTGTGTAAAAGTAAATAACTTAAAAATCATGGTAATCACATATCTCTGACCATGTATTTTTCTTCTAAGTTCCTAAAATAAACTAGGTCATGTGGGTCCATTAACTGTAAGAGCACCAATAAAATATTTTAAAACTTTTTCTTACAATAAAAAAAATGTATTAGATATGTTTAGGTATCTAAAATACTAGATGTCAGGCTACAATAAAGCAATGTCTACAGCATGCTAAAAAGAAATATTGTGATCCAATAATTCCATATTCATGTGTCAATTTTCACTCATTAAGTGTCATGCTTTTCATGCATGTTTAAGGAAAATAGTCACTTTCCCTTCATGGCAAGTAACTCAAAAACTTTCTATACCAAAGTAAAAGTTAATTCAAAATAAAAAATTCAAGAATGGAGATACCACAGTATAAGAGAAGTAATTATTGTTATGAAAATCTAGCAATCATTTTGGAAAATTGTGTTGAAATATTCTTGATCTAATATTCAAGCCCACTCTTTACCCTGGCCATTTCTCAGAGTTGTGCTTGCAGAGAGCATCCTTGAGAGATAAGAGACAAAGACCAGTCTTGCTTGCTGCTCTCTATAAAAGTGGTGAATTCCTCAATGTCTTAGTTTGTCAGGCCTGCTATAAAAAAAATATCACAAACAACAGGAATATATTGGCTCACAGTTTGAAAACTAGAAGTCCAAAGTCAAGATATCCAGAAGAACATGCTTTTCTGAAGTCTGTAGCTTTCTGGTGGTGGCTTGCTGGCAATCTCTTTCTGTCTCCTCCCATGGCTTGTACTTTCATATGCAAATTTTTTTGGTGGTTAGCATTGTTATAACTGTTATGCAGATAGCAAAATATAGCAACTAAACATTGTCAATGATTTACAGTATAGTTTACAATTTAGATGATACAGTTTAATAATTTTGATGATATTTATCATGTCCTGTGTCCATTACTGTAAGGTAATGAAAAACCTTCCCCATGACCACCAAACAACCCATTAGATTTTGACTGTTCCCTTCTCCCCAGACCTTGAATAAAAGGGGGAAATGGTAAAGACAAATGAGTTCAAGTGGCTAAGAGACTTCAAAGAGAGTCGGGAGGTCATTCCAGAGGTAACTCTTATGCACAGCTCAGTAGGAGCTCATAGAACATTTAAGTGCCTATCACCCCACTCAGTGGGGTTCCTGAGAGCTCCGGAGACACCCTGGTCCTATATAAGGGGGGATAGCCCCAGAGACTGATGCCTTATCAGTGGGTTCTATTTTGGAATCTGTGCTCCTGAGAGTGACAGAATTAGACTCAAATAAGTCCTCCCTGCACATGGTTCACCAGTCCCTTCTATTCAAACCTATATGTGATGCTGGAGTTTTTAGGTATACTTCCAGAGACTGGAGCCTCCCGCCTACCTATGTGCCAGGTGTGCATGAAATCTAGGTGGAACTGCAACTCCTACCCTACAGCTCAATGGACTCATCCAAGTCACCTGGTGAAGAGACAACGATGGGAAATGGCCATCCCAGGGAATGGAGAGGGCCTGCATCTGCAGGCAGGATCATCCCACCCACCATATCCATGGGATATAAGCCCTCTCTCACTTGGAGTTGGAGTGGACATCACCATCCCAGTCCCCACAGGATTGGGGGAAGAACTATGGACTAGAGTGGACTTGATGGTATTCTGTTGTTCACATATGGTGATTCTTGCAATGCAAGAAATTATACCAATGAGGTGGAGCCAGTGGCCACTTGACACTTTTGGGGTAGGGAGGGGACGAGCAGTTGAAATACAGTGACTTCTTTGGGAGTTGGAGGTTGTCCTGAGTACTGTTGTGGCAACGGATGTAGGCCATTTTAAATCAGCACACACCACTCAGAACTGAGTGGGAGAGAGTGTGGTCTACAGTGTGAACTGTGGTCTATGGTTGGTGGCAAGGCTCCAGGATGTGTAAGTTCATTGAGGGTGGTGGGCCACACTGTGGGAGATGTTTGTGTGGGATGTGGTGGGAGGTGTGGGAGGTGGGCAACATGGGAATCCCAGTGGGTTCCGTGTAATATTTTAGGTAATCTAAGCACCTCTTAAAATATATGTATATATATATATATATATAAACAACATTTTTGTAAGCAAATACACATATATGCATATATATTTATATATCATTTTGCAAATGTTTGTATGTATTTTGAGAATTTTGATTTTTACCCATAATAAAAAAAATAAATAAATAAAATAAATAAATAAATAATAAAAAATAAAAAAATAAAAAAAATAAAAAAAGACCAGTGGGGGGAGGACAGAAAAATCAAGAAACAAAAATCAGAAAGGATCAAAATAAATTAGAGCAAAATATCAGTTTGAACTCATGAAAATATTTACAAAGTATTATTTTTTAAAGATACTTATATTCCAATTGCACCAAAAAGCATAATGCTATTGACCAGAGCTACAGTTCAAACAAAATTTTTCACAAAGGTTAAACATAATAAAAGTTAAAACTTTCTGGAGAACAATTTTTCAATTAGAATCAAGAGCTTCAAAAATACAATATCTTTTGACCCAAGCAGGAATATACCTTAATAAAATGATCAGAGGTATATATAGAGATTTATGTTTGCAGACATTTATTGCTATATTATTTTTAATAGTAAAAAATCTGAAAAATGTAAATCTCCTGAAAAGGGAAGAAAAATAAAATAAATCATAATATAGTCAAATAATAGTATCATTTAAAACAAAGTTTTTAAAATTATATTTCATGGCATTTGAAAATGTCACCATATATTATTAAATGAAACAATATTTTAAAACTATATATAAAACATTATTTCTAATTTTAATGGAGTTTCATACATAGAAAATAAGGGAAATGAATCAAAATGTTAGCAGGGCTTATATCTGGATATTGAGTTTAGGGTATTTTTGTTTCTTCCACTCATTCAGTATTTTCTAAATTTTCCATGATGAACTTACAACTTTTATAATCTGTTTTTTTAACTCACAACAACCTCTGTCTCTGTGTAGCATACTTTAAAATTCTCCCATATAGCAGCTTTCAAAATACTATTAAAATCTTCTTTTTTCCAATAACTAAAGGTGAGATTACATATAATGTATATTTGTAAATATTTTATGCTTTTAATATATAATCTGGAAGCACTAAGAGTAAAATGGGGTCTGAGCTGCATGATTCATCTTAAAGGGCAAAGAAAAAGATCCTCTAAGTTTAGTTGCACAGAATGGTATGTAAGGGACAAGGATTACATCATGCTATGAATCTAGTAACTACAGTTTGGGATAAATTACAGAATTTTCTTTCTTTACAAAGCATTTTTCCAAACCTAGCTTTTACTGATGTTCACACTGTTCTTATTTTCTCTTCAATTAATGGCAAATTACCAGTTTATCTGAAATCAATAATAAATTTCTCTTTTGCTTCCTCTTAAGACAAATTATTTTTTTGAAAATTACAGTTGGGAAAATAAATGAGGAAAGAGTGCCCCTCTGTCTCTCTAAAGCAGTTTATATGTTATTGCTTCTCCTCATCTCATTTCCCCAGTCAAAACAGAATCCCATCTGTCCCCTAACCATCATCATTCAAACAGCATCTTTTTTATCTCCATGAAAGCACTGGGCACCAGTTACAGTGAACATAGAGCAAACAACAGAAACATTATACCTTCAACTAATTAAGACAGAAAAAGGCACTTTATGTCAAAAATGATAAATTTAAAATTAGAAGGCAGTCCTCTTTACCCCTACAGCCCCTTAAATGCCTTGGATCATGCTTGCTTGAACTTCAAAATCAGCATCACAACCGGAATGGGCCTGATTTCAATGCATGGCATGCCAAACCCTCTCAGAGAGACTGGAGATACAAGAGGTCTGTGAACACCCCTATCAAACCACTATTTTACAAAGCTACTGAATAGAGAGAGCAAAAATTTCTTTGGAAGAGGCCAGTGAATGCCCCGGCAGGACCTCAGCAGGAAGTCATCTGTCCCAGTGTCAAATTCTCAACACTGCAGGATCAGAATCTCGAAAGGTCAACTGGAGGAATTTGCTCAGGAGGATTCACTCATATTGACCAGTATATTAAGCAGACAACTCACTTATCAATCTGCAGTTAGAAATCTAGCTGCCTAGTTGTCATGTCTGCTGATCAGTTCCTTCCCTCTCCAACAAGAATTTCTACTTAGGTAAACAAATTACTGCAGCAAGAACGTTTTGGGTAAGGACACCATGAGCCCAAGGCTCTCATTAGTCTATGCTGCCATCTCTTCATTAGAGAAGCACCTGCCCAGTCAGTTAGTGAATGGTCCCTTACTCCTGGATCTGAACTAAAGGAAAGTTTAGGTACTTCTTGCCCATTGGACTCACCTATCCAGACAGCACAGTTCTGTGTCCTTTTAAAAAAAAACGAGGTATAATTTACAAACAGTAAGTGGCATTTTTTTAAGTATACAGCTCCATGAGTTCTGGAAATTTTATAAGCCCATGTAATTCCCACTTCAATCAATGGACAGAACAATTCCATCCTCCAAAAAGTTTCCTCATGCCCTTTTCTAATCTACTGCACAGAGGCAACCACAGATTTCTGATCTATACCACTATAGATAATTGTGGGTATTTTCTCCAAGTCTTTTGCTTACTTTTACTTTACAAACATTTTTTATGGGAATAAATTTTTAATTTTGATGATGCCAGGTTTGTCACTTTTTCCTTTATGGTTTGTGCTTTTTCTATCCTGTGTGTGTACCTATATTTTTAACAACCTTCCATCATGAGCATATTCCCAGGTAATTAAAATTTGGTAATATAATAGCACAGTATTTTACTGTGTAAATATACTGACTTACTGAATTATTTGATTTTTTGTGAATATATAGATTTCAAAATTTTTACCAATTTAAAATCACTACTGTGAACATTCTTTCACAGATTTCTCTGCATGGATCTCTGATCATTCCTATTGGATTAACTGTTATGATTGGGATTACTGAATCAAAACATATGTATTTTGCCACCTCTTGCTTAATTGGTTTTACCAGTTCATACTCCTACCAGTAGGGTAGCAGAGTGTTTACTCTCAATTTTAATATTTTCAGATTTATTTGCTTTTTATGTTTCTTTTTGCATAAATTGACTTTGCCTGTCTTTTGAACATTTTTCTTGGGGTATTCATATTTTTCCTAGTTATATATAAGTACTCTACACACTAAAGATATTAATCCTTTGGTTCCAATTATTTTGGCTTTGTCATTGATACTAACTTGCAGAAGTTTAAGTTTTTGTGTACACAGGGTTATCAGGATTTCCCTTTATGTCTTCTGCATTAGAATATGTTTTTAAAAAACATTCCCTAAAACAAAATCAGGTGTGGTTATGGATATGTGTGCGAGGATCTTCTACTACCAATAGTCATGGTGTTATTGAAATAATATAAATATTAGATATAGATACAGGCCATATGCATAAATAGATATAGATGATATATAGATGATATAGATATAGATGCATATACAGACGTAGATATAAATAAATACATAAGCACACACAAAATGGGAAACAACTTGTGTCTACTGAAACTCTTTCTATTCACTCCACTGAGCAGCTCTAATTAAGTCCTTGGCTTCCCAAATCCAAGAATACTGTATTAGGTTCTCCAAGGAGCTATGTCCCTTTACTTTGCTTTGATCCCTTGGCTGCTTCAGAGCCTTGTGGACGTCTGTAGCTCTACCTCTCCTCCTGGAAGACACCCCTCTCTCTGAGTGGTTTGCTCAAGTTCTCCTTTCTCTTGGTTTGAGATGTGCAGAAGCACAGAACTCCAGTAACCCTCTAAAATAAAATCTTCTCTCTGATAGGGGTCCTTACTTATATATTCAAGGTGGGTGACAAACTGTCACTAGACTTGTTTTCAGTATCAATCATAAGGAAGTCTTCATAGGCAATCTACAACCTCTCTTTAGAATATGTAAGGCCTGAACACTCTTTGTTCTCAGTATTGGAACCTGAATTACAATTATAAAACTCATGAAAAATAGCAGTTGGCAAACTGTTACAACTTGATTGTCTTCTTATACTAATCAAAATGCACTCCTTGTGTCAAGGAGAGCCAGTGTCTCCTCAACCCTTGGCCACACAGACCTCAACAAATTGAGAAGAAGTAAAGGTATGAAATCAGGTAGGCAACAAAGAGTATCTACCATGGTGAAGGTGTTTACAGAGTTTTAAAAGAACAGTTGTACCTAGTCAAACTTAGGAATAATGAGCTCCCCAAGTCCAATTCTCAGTCATAATTAATATCAATTTTTGTGCAGAGATATAAAAAGAAGTATCCTATTCTATACATCTCTTCTGCCTTCTGCTTTTTTCTTTCAAATTCTTTTAACACACCACAGCTTAAGGATGTAGGAAGGAAAACAAAAGGAATATGAAAGAGAAAGATGCTTTTAACATATCCTTAATGCCTTTTAAAATATCCATTTTTCACTACTACAGTTCAGAAAATGCAAGAAGATGACAGCATCTAAGTACTACAGGCAAGACTAAAGTAACATGTCATTATCAGAAGTCAGGAGTCAAAAGGAGACCAGGAAGTCAGGATGTCAAGTGTGGCGGGTATCCTCCTTTTGCCCTTCCAGACCTACTCTTCACCCTTCTGCACCCTGCTATTTTTTTCAGTAAGCTGAAGACCTCTACTAACTCTGCCACCTGACTCCCTTGCCTTTGGGCATCCAGGTTGGTTTGCCAATGGTTGGCACTGGCAGAGTTGGAGAGTGGGATAAGGAAGAGGTCAGGGGATGTGCTCTTTAGCACCCTTCCTTCCTGAGAAAAAACCTGCAGTGACTATGTTCTTCTTCTCAAGGTGACAACTGTCACATAGCTCCTTCCTATGACTACAACTCTTTCCACCTTCTCTTAACTACCACTTCCCTCGGCCCCTTCCCAGTTCCAGGATTGGCAATGGCTACCTGCTTCCTTATTTACTGACAGCATTTCAGATAGCCCCTTTAGTAAACTTTGTTTATTACTCCTTTGGTTTGGTCAGCGGAGTATGCTTTGAATCTCAACTTCGGCCAAATGAAAACAAAGGAAACTTGATACACCTCCATGGAAAGGTGTGTCAATGAGCGCCATCTGCTGGCTGATCTGGAAATTGCATGGATGAAAACTGCAATTGGGTTTCTCTATTCTCTAACTTTTGGGAAAAAAATTGTGCCCTATTAGTGAATCCCTGGCAAGATTTTGATACTTAAACTGGGCAATTTTTAAAAATTAGAATAAGTTGAACCAAATATCACAGAAGAGCTGTGAAAAAATAATAAAAATAGGCAAGAGAGAGAAATTGGCCAACAGAGTAAATTCACCAATATATTTAGATGCCTAGACATCAGCAAAAAATTACAAGCCACACTAAGAAACAAGAAGAGATGACCCAGCCAAAGGGACAAATTAAATATCTGAAGAGATACAGGATTTAAGACAATTAATCAATGATAATCACACAAATCTCCTAAATCATTTTAAAGAATTTAAAGAAAATATGAATAAAGAGATAAAAAGAAGATACTGGCTGAACATAAAAAACAATTTGAAAGTCTGCAAAAAATAGTAACAGACCTTACGGGAATGAAAGACACAACAGATGAGATTAAAAATACTGGAGCCTCCCGCCTACCTATGTGCCAGGTGTGCATGAAATCTAGATGGAGCTGCAACTCCTACCCTACAGCTCAATGGACTCATCCAAGTCACCTGGTGAGGGGACAACGATGGGCAATGGCCATCCCAGGGAATGGAGAGGGCCTGCATCTGCAGGCAGGATCATCCCACCCACCATATCCATGGGATATAAGCCCTCTCTCACTTGGAGTTGGAGTGGACATCACCATCCCAGTCGCCTCTGGATTGGGGGAAGAACTATGGACTAGAGTGGACTTGATGGTATTCTCTTGCTCACATATGGTGATTCTTGCAATGCAAGAAATTATAACAATGAGGTGGAGCCAGTGGCCACTTGACAGTTTTTGGGTAGGGAGCGGATGAGCAGTTGAAATACAGGGGCTTCTTTGGGAGTTGGAGGTTGTCCTGGGTACTGTTGTGGCAATGGATGTAGGCCATTTTAAATCAGCACACACCACTCAGAACTGAGTGGGAGAGAGTGTGGTCTACAGTGTGAACTGTGGTCTATGGTTGGTGGCAAGGCTCCAGGATGTGTAAGTTCATTGAGGTTGGTGGGCCACACTGTGGGAGATGTTTGTGTTGGATGTGGTGGGAGGTGTGGGAGGTGGGCAACATGGGAATCCCAGTGGGTTCCATGTAATATTTTAGGTAATCTAAGCACCTCTTAAAATATATGTATATATATATATATATATATAAATAACATTTTTGTAAGCAAATACACATATATGCATATCTATTTATATATCATTTTGCAAATGTTTGTATGTATTGTGAGAATTTTGATTTTTACCCATAATTAAAAAAAAAAAAAAAAAATCCCGGTAAAGACAGGAGGAGAAGGATGAGAAGAGAGGGCAGGAAACAGACACAGATAGTTGCCCAGCAAATGGACACAAAAACAGCAAAATCAGGGGTGGGGGGTGGTGTAAAAATGGATAAAAATAGATAAATAAAATAATAATAATAATAATAGGGTAGGTTGGGGGAAAAAGATGTAAGATATGGACTATCATTAGTACTATAGTAATATTTTGACGATATTCTTTCACAATTTCTAACAAATGTTTCACAATAATGCAAGGTATTGGTGGTGAGGTGATGTATAGGAGCCCTGAATGATGTTATGCATGTTTGTTTTGTAAGTTCACAAATTTCACTATCCACTTATTGTTTATGTATGTTCATGTATGAATGATATACTTCAATAAAATTTTTTTAAAAAGAAAAAAAAAATACATTAGAGGCACAATACTGTAGATTTTAATTTCTCGAAGACAGAGTCGTGATTTTGAAGACAGAACATCAGAACTAGAAAAGACATGAGAACAGAAAGAGAAGAGAATGGAAAAAATACAACAGAGTCTCAGGGAATTGAATGACAATGCAAAACAAACAAACAAAAAAATATACATTATCAGTGTCCCAGAGGAGAAGACAATGGAAAAGGGGCAGAAAGAATATTTGAGGAAATAATGACTGAAAACTTCCCTACCCTTATGAAAGACATAAGTGTCAATATCGAATAAGGACAATGCACCCCAAGCAGAATATATCTGAATAGACCTACTTGAAGATACCTACTATTACAACAACAAATATCATTGATAAAGAGAAGACTCTGAAAGCTGCAAGAGAAAAGCAAAGCATTACATACAAGGAAACCTTGATAAGATTAAGTGCTGACCTCTCAACAGAAACCATGGAGGAGAGAAGAAAGTATGATGTATTTAAGGTGCTGAAAGAGTAAAACTGCCAGCCAAGAACTCTGTATCTGGCAAAACTGTCCTTAAAAATGAAGGGGAGTTTAAAGTCTTCACAGACAAACAAAAACTGATAGAATATGTTACCAAAAGACCAGAATTACAGGAGATACTAGAGGAATGCTACAGCCTGAAAGGAAAAAATAAGGGTGAGAGACTTGGAGAAGAGTATAGAAATGAAGATTATGAGAAAGGGTAAATTAAAAGGTAAAAAGATAGACAATAGTATGATATGACAAAAGAAAGCCAAAGTCAAAATGGATGAATTAAATACTGCCTTTACATTAATAGCATTGAATGTTAATGACTTAAAATCCCCAATCAAAAGACATAGATCGATAGCATGGCTAAAAAAATATGAGCGATCTATATATTGTGTACTAGAAACTAGCCTCAGACATAAGCACACAACCAGGTTAAAAGTGAAAGGTTGGGAAAAAAATATTCTGCGCAAATAGTAACCAAAAAAGAGCTAGAGTAGTGATACTGATATCAGACAAAATAGATTTTAAATGCAAAATTGTTTTAAGGGATGAAGAAGGTCATTATATATTAATAAAAGCAGCAATTTAGCAATAAGAAATAACTATACTGATAAGGGGAGGGAGGCAAGATGGAGTTGGTTTAGGAAGGCTTCACTGAGAGCTCCCAGAGCATGGCAGATAGTGGACAGGGTCCTGCCCGGGGGTCTGTGCTGTGAGCATGTGGAGTGAGAAGCTTGGGACATCTATCTGCGCAGATCGACGGCATGGACTGAATGGTGGAGATTTGTGAGTTTTTAGCCTGCCTTTGGTGGTTAACACAGACAACTGAGCGCCATCCTTAGGGAAAAAAAAAAAAAAGCCAGCTGCGGGCCGGGAGTCACGGCTGCAACCGGCCCTGTGGGAGGTAGCATTCTCTGAGAGTGGGGGGGCTCTGGGAAAGGGGCAAGAGAGCTTTATTTTCTGGGGATTTGGCCGCCTGGAGCCCCTTGCAGCTTGGGCAAACAAAACAGCTGGAGTGAATCGGTACCCGGTGGAGGGGAGGGGTGAATCTGTTGAGGGAGTTGATTTGCCTAGCTTCCCAGGCATAAGCCAGGCCCCGCGGAGCTGGGGAGAGGGGGCACTCTCCGAGAGAGGGAGGGTTCTGGCAGAGGACAGGGAGGGGATTTTTTTGCCATCAATTTGGCTGCCTGGACCCCCTCATAGCTTTGGGGAGCAGATAAGCTGGCTTGAAGTAGCGCCAGGCTGAGGGGAGAGGCGAATCTGCTGAGGAAACCTGATTTACCCAGCAGCCCGGTGACGCTGGGGCTCAGCTCCAGAAGGGGCAGAGTCGGCCGTCTTTAACATTCTGCACTGACTAACATCAGAGCTTCAGCTCCCCTGGGGAGTCCAGGAAGTAGGACATGCTTGATTAGTTTCCATGAGCCCAGTTAGTGTCCCCTCCGTGAGGGGGATGGTCTAGAGGAGGACTTATTTTGGGTCCTGTATTTCGCCAAAAAAAAAAAAGAGAGAGACAGTCGATTTAATAAATGAAAAGTAAATTCTTTTTAATTTAGTTTAATAGCTTAAAGCTGTTTCAGGACCTGCATATAGAACCCTGCGGGGAAACTGATTGATAAACACCAGCAGGCAGAGAGGATCCACAGGGACCCTTGATCCTCCTTAGCTTTGTTTGACTGCTTGCCTGCGTGGTTGTTTGGTTTTTCTCTGTTTATTTGTTGTCTCTTGCTTTTCTTTCCTCTTTCTACCCCCCTTTCTTTTTTCTTTCGTTTTTTTTTTTTTTTTTTTTTTACCTAGATGCTGCTAGCTTGTCACTTCTTTGTTGTGCTTCTTCTTCAGTAATTTCCCATTCTCTGTCCATATTGATTTTGTATTACAAACTATTTCTTATCCTTCTGTCATCTTTCTGCCTTCTGCTTTCTGTTGTGGCTCTTATATATCACATATTTTCATAAGCCCACCACTTAAGGGTGCCAATTTCTATTCTATCTATTTTGTTTTCTTCTTTTTTTATTAATATTAACTTTTTCCTTTCAGCCCTTTCTTTACTCTATCTCTCCCTCCTCATAATTCTAGCCTTCTAAATCATTATATATATATATTCCTCTATTTGGTTCCCCAGTCCATTGTAGGTACTCCACTTTTTTTTCCTATTACTCTAAACTACCTACTTGAGTTAAATATACATTTTGTTAAGTCTCATTTGGCCCTCTTCTAACTTTTATCAATATCACTATTATCCTTCTTCCTTCCTCACATCTTTCGATTCCTCTGGCCCTGATCTTTTGCCTTAAAAGGAACATAGAAAGAAGTAAGGAAATAAAATAAGAAGAAAAAGTGTCAAAGAGAAAACTTAACACACACACAGAACCACCAGGTAAATAAAACTCTAGAGCAGAGAGAGAAGCTAATTAACTGAATAAACCCATCAAGATAAAATGATGACTAGAGGGCAACAAAAAATTACAAACCACACTGAGAAACAGGAAAACATGGACCACTCCAACGAACAAACTGAAAACCAGGAAGTGATGCAGAACACTGAACAACTAATCAAAGCTATCCAAACAAATTTCATGGATCAACTTAATGAAGTGAAGGAAGAGATTAAGGATATAAAGAAGACACTGGGAGCATACTGAAAAAATTGTAAACTTATCCAAAAAGATAACAGATATGAGTGATCAATGGCACAATCCAAGAAATCAAAAGACGCTGGATTCACATAGCAGCAGATTTGAACAGGCAGAAGAAAGAATTAGTGATGTGGAAGACAATACATCTGAAATCAAACAGGTAGTATAACAGATAGATAAAAAGATAGAAAAAATCCAGCAGGCATAGGGAAATAACTGACAACACAAAACACACAAACATACACATTATGGGCATCCCAGAAGGAGAAGAGAAGGGAAAGGGAACAGAAGGAGTGTTGAAGGAAATAGTGGCTGAAAAATTCCCAACCCTATTGAGAGAGATGGGTGTGCAGATCCAGGAAGCACAGCGCACCCCAAATAATATAAATCTCAACAGGCCAACTCCAAGACATATACTTGTCAAAATGTCCAATGCTGAAGACAAAGAGAAAATACTCAAGGCAGCAAGAGAAAAGAGAACCATCACATACAAGAGAAGCACAATAAGATTAAGTGCTGATTTCTCAGCTGAAACCATGGAGGCAAGAAGACAGTGGTATGACATAGTCAAATTACTAAAAGAAAAAAAACTTCCAGCCACAAATTTTCTATCCAGCAAAACTGGCATTCAAAAATGATGGAGAGTTCAAAATATTCACTGATAAACAGAAATTAAGAGAGTATGTCAATAAGAAACCAACACTTCAAGAAATACTAAAGGAAGTTCTACAAGTTGAAAGGAAAAAACAAGGGAGAGAGAGTTGGAGGAGAGTTTAAAAACAACTAAAAAGACAAAAACAGAAACAAAACAACATATGACATACATTAACCCAAAGAAAAACTGGCTGAAGTAAGAAATTCGTTATGAGTAATAACACTGAATGTTAATGGATTAAATTCACCAGTCAATAGACGCAGATTGGCAGAATGGGTAAGGAAATATGATCTATCTATATGCTGTCTACAAGGAACCCACCTTCAACCCAGGGATTCAAGGAGTCTGAAAGTGAATGGCTGGAAAACCATTTTACAAGCTAACAGTAGCCAAAAAAAGGGCAGGAGTAGCTATTCTATATCAGACAAAATAGACTTTAAATGCAAAACTATTGTAAGAGACAAAGATGGACACTATATATTAGTAAAAGGGGTAATCTCTCAAGAAGAGAGAACAATCATAAACATTTATGCACCTAATTGGGGTGCCTCAAAATACATGAAGCAAACTCTGGAAAAACTAAGTGGAGAAATAAATGCCTCTACAGTTATAGTGGGGGACTTTAATACACAATTATCACCATTAGACAGAACATCTAGACAGAGAATCAATAAAGAAACAAAGGCTCTCAACAATACATTAGAGGACCTGGACTTAATAGACATATACAGAACACTACACCCAAATACGGCAGGATTTAAATTCTTCTCGAATGCACATGGATCATACTCCAAAATAGACCACATGCTAGGCCACAAAACAACACTCAATGAATTCAGAAAGATTGAGATTATACAAAGTAATTTCTCTGACCACAATGGAATGAAGTTGGAAATCAATAAGGGCCAGAGAAACAGGTTAGGCACAAGGATATGGAAGTTAAACAACACACTCTTAGACAAACAGTGGGTCAAGGAGGAAATCTCAAAAGAAATCAGTAACTACCCTGAAACTAATGAAAACGACAACACAACATATCAAAACCTATGGGATGCAGCGAAAGCAGTCCTGAGAGGGAAGTTCATAGCCATAAATACATATATTAAAAAAGAAGAAAGAGCTAAAATTGAAGACCTAACTGCACACTTGGAGGAATTGGAAAAACAACAACAAACTAAACCAAAGGAAGTAGAAAGAAGGAAATAACAAAGATTAGAGCAGAACTAAATGAAATAGAGAATAAGAAAACACTAGAAAAAATAAACAAAACCAAAAGCTGGTTTTTTGAGAATATCAATAAATTGACAAACCCTTAGCCAGGCTAACAAAGAAAAAGAGAGAACAGATGCAAATACACAAAATAAGGAATGAGCAAGGGGATATCACTACTGACCCCACAGAAATAAAGAGTATCATAAGAGGATACTTTGAAAAATTATATGCCAACAAGAACGATAATTTAGAGGAAATGGAAAAGTTTCTAGAAACTCACAAACAGCCTACATTGATGAAAGAAGAAACTGATGAACTCAACAGTCCAATTACAAGTAAAGAGATAGACTCAGTCATCAAAAATCTCCCAACTAAGAAGCCCAGGACCAGATGGCTTCACAGCTGAATTCTACCAAACATTCCGGAAAGAGCTAACACCAATTCTGCTTAAGCTCTTCCAAAAAATAGAAGTAGAAGGAATATTGCCTAACTCATTCTATGATGCCAACATTACCCTAATACCAAAACCAAACAAAGATACCACAAGAAAGGAAAATTACAGACCAATTTCTCTAATGAACCTAGATGCTAAAATCCTCAACAAAATACTTGCTAATCGCATTCAACAACATATCAAAAGGATTATACACCATGACCAAGTGGGTTTCATCCCAGGTATGCAAGGATGGTTCAATATAAGAAAATCAATCAATGTAATACACCACATAAACAGATTGAAAGAAAAAAATCACATGATCATCTTATAGATGCAGAAAAAGCATTCGACAAAATACAGCACTCTTTCCTCATAAAAATACTACAAAAGATAGGAATAGAAGGAAACTTTCTGAATATGATAAAGGGTATATATGAAAAACCCAAAGCTAACATCATCTTCAATGGTGAAATCTTAAAAGCCTTCCTTCTGAGATCGAGAACAAGACAAGGATGCCCACAATCACCACTCCTATTTAACATTGTCTTAGAAGTACTTGCGTGAGCACTGAGGCAACAAAAGGACATAAAAGGCATCCAGATTGGAAAAGAAGAAGTAAAAATTTCATTATTTGCAGATGACATGATCTTATACATAGAAAACCCTGAGAAATCTACAACAAAGCTTCTAGAACTTATAAAGGAGTTCAGTAATGTTGCAGGCTATAAGATCAATGCTCAAAAATCAGTAGCATTTCTATACACCAATAATGAGCAATCTGAGGAGGAAATCAGGAAAAAAATACCATTTACAATAGTAAATAAAGGAATTAAATACCTAGGAATAAATTTAACTAAAGATGTAAAGGACTTATATACAGAAAACTACACAACACTGTTAAAGGAAATCAAAGAAGACTTAAATAAATGGAAAAATATTCTCTGTTCATGGATAGAAGACTAAACATCATCAAGATGTCTATCCTACCCAAACTAATCTACAGATTTAATGCAATCCCAATAAAAATCAACACTGTATTTTTTAAGGAACTGGAAAAACTACCCACAAAATATATTTGGAGAGGTAAGAGGCCCCGAATTGCCAAAGACATATTGAAAAAGAAAAATGAAGTTGGAGGTATCACATTACTTGGCTTTAAAACATACTACAAAGCTACAGTGACCAAAACTGCGTGGTATTGGCACAAGGATAGACCTACTGACCAATGGAACCGAATTGAGAGTTCTGATATAGATCCTCACATATACAGTCATCTGATATTTGACAAGACCATGAAGCCCACTCAGTTGGGAGAGAATGGCCTCTTTAACAAGTGGTGCGTGGAGAACTGGATATCCATACCCAAAAAAAATGAGAGAAGAATACCATCTCACACCTTATACAAAAATCAACTCAAGATGGATCAAAGATCTAAATATAAGAGCCAAAACCATAAAGACCTTGGAAGATAATGTAGGGAAGCATCTACAGGACCTTGTAATAGGAAATGGTTTCATGAACTTCACAGCCAAAGCACGAGCAGCAAGAGAAAAAATAGACAAATGGGATCTCTTCAAAATTAAAAACTTCTGCACCTCAAAGGATGTTATTAAGAAAATAAAAAGGCAGCCTACCTAATGGGAGAAAATATTTGGCAACCATATATCTGATAGGAGCCTAATATCCTGCATATATAAAGAAATCCTACACCTCAAAAATAAAAAGACAAACAACCCATTTAAAAAATGGGCAAGTGATCTGAAAAGACAGTTCTCCAAGGAAGAAATACAAATGGCTAAAAAGCACATGAAAAAATGCTTGACATCGCTAGCTATTAGGGAAATGCAAATCAAAACCACAATGAGATACCATCTTACACCCATCAGAATGGCAGCTTTTAAAAAAACAGCAGAATATAAGTGTTGGAGAGGATGTGGAGGAATAGGAACTCTCATCCAGTGCTGGTGGGATTGTGGAATGGTCCAGCCACTGTGGAGGACAGTTTGGCAGTTCCTCAGAAAACTAACAATAGATCTTCCATATTATCCAGCAATTCCACTACTGGGTATATACTCAGAAGAATTGAAAGCAAAGACACGAATAGATGTATGTACACCAATGTTCATAGTGGCATTGTTTACATTGCCAAAAGTTGGAATCAACCCCAGTGCCCATCAACAGATGAATGGATAAGCAAAATGTGGTACATACATACAATGGAATATTACTCAGCTGTTAGAAGGAACAAAGTGCTAACACATGGAATAACATGGATGAATCTTGAAGACCTTATGTTGAGTGAAGCAAGCCAGGCATTGAAGGATGAACAGTTTATGATCTCACTGATTTGAATTAAGGAAAGTTAACTGTCTCTGAGGACCACTGTCTGAAAGATAGGTTAACAAGGGAGAGAGAGAGAAGGGTAGGTTGCGAGCCATTACCCATATGGACATAATCTATGGTAAAGTGATAGAATATAGCTACATATTGAAGGATAGGAAAAGTGGGTAGTGATATTACTGGGTTTGGTAGTGCAGGGTTAACAAGTGGGAAGATTACGAAGGGCAGGTTAGAATACCCAGGGCATGTAACTATGAATCTTGTCATCCCATGAGCCAAGACAGGAGAGTGTCATATGCCCCAGGGGGATGGGGAGGAAGGATCAGAAAAAATCAAATGGGGCATTTAGTGGTCATGGGAAATGCTCTTCATTACCTTACAGTAATGGACACAGAACATGGTAAATATCATCAAAAAATATTAAACTGTACTGTCTAAAATGTAAACTATACTGTAAACCATTGACAAGGTTTAGTAGCTATGTTTCACTATCTGTATAACAGTTATAACAATGCTACCATCCACAAAAAAAAAAAAAAAAAAAGGATGTAAGATGGGGTGGAGAAGGGGGAGGGACATTGGGTACATTGGGTATATGGGAATCTCTAGTATTTCATGTGTGACTTTGCTGTGACCTAAAACTTCTTTGAAAACTAAATAAAAATTTGGGAGACACTGGGGAATGAGAGGGAGAAGGTGTCATGGTACACACTGGACATCCATCCAATAATGCAGTGATAAAAGGAGAAAAGATAAAAATAAAAATAATAGTAATAATAATTTAAAATAAATAAAAAATAAAAATAATTTTTTTCTTTTGTTTTTTCCCATTTTCTTTTTTTGAATATCCCAATCTGTTAATTATATTTTATTTTTAGTTCTTTTTTTCTGA
This sequence comes from Tolypeutes matacus, assembly GCA_026826555.1. Classification (NCBI taxonomy): domain Eukaryota; kingdom Metazoa; phylum Chordata; class Mammalia; order Cingulata; family Chlamyphoridae; genus Tolypeutes; species Tolypeutes matacus. The sequence goes on from JAKSZT010046586.1 coordinate 15,590,136, forward strand.
GTTTCCTTGTATTTTATCCCTTGCATTTAAGCTTATCATTATTATTTCACTTTCCTATTAATTATATTTGGTTACTATATGGGCTCCATCTTCAAGGAAGGTTTGAGTCACAGAAGGGTTATAATGGGGGTGCAGAGGATCATTGAGTGGGGATGTCTGGGATGGGGGATTCATGGGAATAAGTTCATCTGAATATATATGAAAGATATATAAAATTGTTCAAATGATCGAGGGATGGGGCATGGTCACGGTGGGTAGACAATCACTCAGTAAATGAGGGAATAGTGAATTCCCAGCCTGGAGAGCTCTGCCACATTCTCCAAGGGAGGAACAACAGCCCCCCGAGTGCAGGGGCAGTGTCTGGCAAAAGAGGATGGCCCACTGTTGGGTTCTTGTTATTGATGACTAGCCTTATGAGTCTATGCTCTTGATATTGAAACTTGGCCTACTGTTATGGGGTGCCTAAGAGTTGCCATCTGAGAGCCTCCTTGTTGCTCAAATGTGGCTTCTCTAAGCCAAACTCAGCATATGAATGCATTACCTTCCCCCCAACATGGGACATGACTCCCGGGGATGAGCCTCCCTGGCAATGAGGGACTAATACCAAGTGCCAACTGGAAATACGACTGGTAAAAAAACTTGAATAAAAGGGGGAAAAGGTAAAGACAAATGAGTTCATGTGGCTAAGAGACTTCAAAGAGAGTCGGGAGGTCATCCCAGAGGTAATGCTTACGCACACCTCAGTAGGATCTCATAGAACACCAAAGTGGATATCACCCCACACAGGGGGACTCCTGAGGGCTCTGGAGACACCCAGGTCCTATATAAGGGGGGATAGCCCCAGAGATTGACACCTTATCAGTGGGCTCTACTTTGGAATCTGTGCTCCTGAAAGTGACAGAGTTGGACTCAAATAAGTCCTACCTGCACATGGTCCATCAGTCCCTTCTATTCAAACTTATATGTGAGGCTGGGGTTTGTAGATGTACTTCCAGAGACTGGAGCCTCTGGCCTGCCTATGTGCCAGCCGTGCCTGGAATCTTGGTGGAGCTGCAACTCCTACTCTACAGCTCAATGGACACACCCAAGTCACCTGGTGAGGAGACGACGATGATGGACAACGGCCATCCCAGGGAATGGAGAGAGCCTGCAGCTGAAGGCAGGATAATCCCATCCACTGTATCCATGGGATATAAACCCATGCTCACTTGGAGATGGAGTGGACATCACCATTCCAGTCCCCTAAGGATTGGGGGAAGAGCTATGGACTAGAGTGGACTTAATGGTATTCTGTTGTAGACATATTGGGATTCAAGCAATGGAAGAAATTATAACAGTGAGGTGAAGCCAGTGGCCGCTAGACACTTTTGGGGTGGGGAGGGATAGGGCAGTTCTAATACAAGGGATTTTATAGGACTTGGGGATTGTCCTGAGTGACGTGGCGATGGATATAGGTCATTTTACATCTGCGTATACCATGCAGAACTGTGTGGGAGAGAGTGTGGTCTATGCTTCATGGCAAAGCCCCACGATATGTATATCCATTGCAGGTGATGTGCCACACTAATGAATGAAAGATGTTTATGTGAGATGTTATGGGAGATATGGGAGGAGGAGATCATGGGAATCCCTTTAAATTTTGTGTAACATTTATGTAATCTAAGCATCTTTTAAAAATATATATGAAAAAAAGTAACATTTATGTAAGCAAATGCACATATATGCATATATATCTATATATCATTTTACAAATATTGGTTTGTATTGTGAAAATTTTGATTTTTACTCACAATAAAAAAAGAAAAGAAAAGAAAGAACTATACTAAATATTTATGCACCTACCTCAGTGCCCCAAGATACATGAGGCACTCACTAGCAAAACTAAAGGGAGAACTAGATGTCTCTATGATAAGAGTTGGAGACTTCAATACACCACTCTCAGTATTGGATAGAACATCTGTACAGAGGATAAATAGAGAGTTTGAATAATATGATAAATGAACTACACCTAAAAGCCATATATAGAGCATTGCACCCAAAAAACAGGACATATATTCTTTTGAAGTGTCCATGGGTCCTTTTTTTTTTTTTTTTTTTTTTTATAAGATTTTTTTTTTTTATTCATTTATCCCCCCCTTGCTGCTTGTGCTCGCTGGGTCAGCTAACCACACCGTGTGGGCGGGCTTGCCTTCACCAGGAGGCCCCGGGAACCGAACCCGGGGCCTCCCATATGGTAAACGGGAGCCCTACTGATTGAGCCACAGCCGCTTCCCTCATGGATCCTTTTTTAAGATAGAGCATATGTTGGGTCACAAGACAAGTCTCAATAAATTTGAAAAAATTGAAATTATACAAAACAATTTCTCTGATCATAACTGAATGAAGCTAGAAAACAATAAAGGATGGAAAAAGGGAAACTCATAAACGTATGGAGATTAAACAACACACTTTTAAATAATCAGTGGGTCAAAAAAGATTGCAAGAGAATTCAGCAAATATCTTGAGATGAATGAAAATGAGAACACAATATATCAAAATCTATGAGATACCACAAAAGCAGTGCTGAGAGGGAAATTTATAGCCCTCAATGCTTACATTAAAAAAAGAAGAAAGAGCTGAAATTGAAGACCTAACTGCACACCTGGAGGAACTAAAAAAAGAACAGCAAACTAACCCCAAACCAAGCCGAAGTAAAGAAACAGTAAAGATCAGAGCAGAAATAAATGAAATAAGAACAAAAAGACAATAGAGAGAATCAACAAAAACAAAAATTGGTTCTTTAAGAAGATCAAGAAAATTGACAAAACCTTAGCTAGACTGACAAAGAAAGAAAGAGAGAAGACACAAATAAATAAAATCAGAAATGAAAGGGGGGACATTACCCTGCAGAAATATGGGAGATTATAAGAGGATACTCTGAACTAATGTATGCGATAAAACTGGAAAAAGTAGATGAGATGAACAAACTCCTGGAAACACACAAACACCTACACTGACCCTAGAAGAAATAGAAAACCTCAACAAACCAGTCACAAGTAAAGAGACTGAAACTCATCAAAAACCTCCCAAAGATGAAAAGCCTAAGACCAGATGGTGTCACAGCTGAATTCTACCAATCATTCAATCATTGCTCAAGCTCTTCCAAAAAATTGAACAGGAAAGAATGCTACCAAACTCATTCTATGAAGCCAACATCACCCTAATGCCAAAACCAGATAAAGATACTATGATAAAAGAATTACAGCCCAATATCTCTAATGAATATAGATACAAAAATCCTCAACAAAATACTTGCAAATAGAATCCAAAAGCACATTAAAAGAATTACACAAGTGGGTTTTATACCAGGTGTGCAAGGGTGGTTCAACACAAGAAAACCAATTAGTGTAACAAGCCACATTGATAAATTGAAGGCAAAAAGTCATGTGATCCTCTCAATTGACGCAGAAAAGGCATTTGACAAAATACAACAAGCTTTCTTGATAAAAAACACTCCAAAAGATAGGAATAGAAAGAAGCTTTCTCAATATGGTAAATGCATATATGAAAGACCTACAGCTAGCATTGTACTCAACTATGAAAGACTGAAAGTTTTCCTGTTGAGATCAGGAACAAGACAAGGATGCCCACTGTTGCCATTATTATTCAATATTGTGCTAGAAGCTCTAGCTAGAGCAATTAGACTGGACAAAGAAATTAAAGGCACCCAAATGGGAAAGGAAGAGGTAAAACGTTCACTATTTGGTAATGACATGATCCTATATCTAGAAAATCCTGAAAAATCCACACCAAAGCTACTAGAATTAATAGACAAGTTCAGCAAAGTGGTGGGATACAAGATTAACATGCAAAAATCAAATGTTTCTATACACTACTGATGTGCATTCTGAGGAGGAAAATCAGAAAAAAAAATTCCATTTATAATAGTGACTAAAACAATCAAATATTTAGGAATAATCTTAACCAAGGACATAAATGACTGCATTCAGAAAACTACAAAACATTGCTAAAAAAAAGCTGAAGAAGACTTAAATAAATGGAAGAACATTCCGTGTTCATGAATTGGAAGACTAAATATCGTTAAGATGTCAGTTCTACCCCAACTAATTTACAGATTCAATGCAATCCCAATAAAAATCCCAATAGCTTTCTTTGAAGAAATTGAAAAGCCAATAACAAATTTATTTGGAAGGGAAAGGGGGCCCAAATAGCCAAAAATGTCTTTAAAAAGAAGAATTAAAAGTTGGAGGACTCTCACTTTCTGACTTTAAAGCATATTACTTAGCTACAGAGTAAAAAGAGCATGGTACTAGCATAAGGACAGACAGATTGACCAATGGAGCCGAATTGATAATGCAGAAATTGACCCTCACATCTACTATCAAGCAATTTTTGAAAAGCCTGGGCCAGAACAGTCTATTCAACAAATAGTGCTGAGAGAAATGGGTATTCATATCCAAAGAAAGAAAGAAGATCTCTATTTCACATCTTAATCAAAAATTAACTCAAAATGGATCAAGAACATAAATATAAAAACAACCACCATAAAACTTCTAGAAGAAAATGTAGGAAAACATCTTCAAGATCTTTTGGTAGGCAGTAGTTTCTTAAACCTTACACCCAAAGTACAAGCAACAAAAGGAAAAATAGATAAATGAGACCTCCTCAAAATTCAACACTTTTACACCTCAAAGGACTTTGTCAAAAGGATGAAAAAGCAGCCAACTCAATGGGGAAAAATATTTGGCAATCACATATCTGATAAGGGTTTAATACCCATGATATATAAGAAAATTATACAACTCAACAATAAAAAGACAAACTACCCAATTAAAAGATAGGTAAAAGAATTGAAAAGACAACTGTCCAAAGAAGAAACACAAAGGGTGAAGCAACACATGATAAAATGTTCAATATCACTAGCAGTTAGGGAAATGCAAATCAAAACTATAATGAGATATGAATATGGGTAAAATTGCATATGCAAGACCATTTTTCTTTGAAGCTGTAGGTTAATACTACAAAATGTTAATGTCAGACAGAAAAAAAAACGTTATACTAAGTGAAGGAGACCAGACATAGAGTGTTACATATTGTATGATTCCATTTATATAAATTGTAAATATAAATCAATTTATAAAGATAAAATTAGATTAGTGGTTATGTAGAGCAGTGGAAAGAATGCTAAAGGATATGGAGTCTTTCTTTTTGGAGTAATGAAATTGTTCTAAAATTTTTGAGATGATGAATGTACAACATTGTGATTACAGTAAAGGCCATTGATACACTTTGTTTTGTTTTTTTTTGTTTTAAAGATTTTATTTATTTATTCATTCATCCCCCCCCCCCCTTGCTGCTTGTGCTCACTGGGCCAGCCAAACACGCCATGCGGGCGGGCCTGCCTTCACCAGGAGGCCCCAGGAACCGAACCCGGGGCCTCCCATATGGTAAACGGGAGCCCTACTGGTTGAGCCACAGCCGCTTCCCAATTGATAGATACACTTTGGATAGATCATATGGCATATAAATGTATCTCAATAAAACTGCTTAATAAACAAATAAATAATTGTGTAAGAATAGCCAGAAATACCAGCTATATACAGCACGGGAAACAGAAATTTAGAGGTGAGGAATTTTATTCTTTTGTTTTTTTGTTTGTCCGTTTTATTATTATTATTAATGAAATAATGAAAGTGCTTTATTAATGATTGTAGTGATGAACACAGAGCCATGTGATTATACCAAATACTACTGATTGTACATTTGAATAGATTGTATGCTTTATTGATATGTTATCAACAAAATCAATTTGCTTTTTTTTTTAAAAAAAAAAAGAACATGTATAGCCAAGGTCAACATGTGCAAATATTCTGAAATACAAGCTAACAAATAAATCAAGTTACCAGCAATCTGAGCATCATGATAAGAACCTGATTCAGATCCAAGAGCTGGTTAAACAAGGAACCTCTTTTCCACTCCTAAGACAAACTGAAACCACGAAGGAATGGGAGAGAACAGTAGTAAAGTTTGACAGGAAAAGGATGCACAAGGGACTGGTGACAAGAACAGAGAAAAAAATACAGGAAAACTGGACTCCAGTAATCAATGGGCCACCACCTCACTCTCATATCTTCAGTTTCCACTTTATCCTTGAACTTTCTTCATTATATAACTTCATCAATTCTTCTCAAGCCTTTAATAATCAGCTCCAAGGAGAATAATGCCAAAATCTTTCTCTAACCCAAATCCTACCCCTCAGTTACAGACCCAACTGCTTGGATATTCCCCAGCCTCTCAAAATTAATGTATGCCAAACCTATCATATCTTCCTCTTTTCACAGTAACTAGCAACTCCTCTTGACTTCCCTGTGTCTATTAATAGCATTAGCATTTTCCCATTCCACCAGCTCAACACCTCAGGCATATCTACCCTCTCCCAAAACACCCACATCTAAATCTGTTGCCAAGCTTTTGGAATCTAGATTGTGAATCCTTGTGTATCTTCTCATCTGGGCATCAGTCTTCCTCACCAGTCTCATTTCCCATCTCTTCTCTTCATGATCTGAATTCTATTCTTGGAATATAATCTATGTTTCACCTCTACATTATTTACTCTAGTAGAAAACCCTTCTGTCAAACAGTTCCATCTGTAAAAAAACAAAGAAAGTACAATTTTTAGGGCATACATGTCAAATGCCTCTTCCTTCACAAACTCAGGCCTTTCTATCCTCCAATCAAATGATCTCTCCCTCTGAACCCCACTAATATTGATTTATACCATTCATATAGGCCTTATATTCTATTTTAATTATAATCATACATGTACATTACTGTAAAAATTAGCAAATTTTCCTATACTAAATTGCAACATTTCCTATGCTAAATAGGAACAGGTCTATTTGTTTATCCTCTGTAGTATTTATCTTCAATAAATAATAAATGGATTCAGTTATACTGAATTCTCAACAGGCTTGTCAAATTTTCCAGCAAAATAATTTCTAATACTAAACCAAGACTATCAAAAAATTAAAAAGCCATGAATTATATATCTTTCTATATCTTGGCACAAAAATCTATCTTTTGCCATATAGAAAATAATTAAAGAAAATGGCAGTAAATTCACAAGCAATATTTAATTTTGAAATGTTAACCAAGTTAACCCCTTTAAGAGCAGCAAATCTGTTTCTATAGTTCAATTGAAGGGGATTTAGTAATAACACATTTTTCTCTACATGACCAAAGTTATTCTGAACAAACATGCTGTATTTTGTTAACAAAATGAAGCCACTTGTGCCTGCCTTACAATTTTACTGATTGGCACATATATAAAATAGAGACTGAAAAGCAAATGTTGTTTTGCAAGGATGCTTTCTGTTTTCACAAATACACCCACTCTTGCTAAGAATGAATAATTTGGACCGAAAAGTTCCCCTAGAAAACTTTGAAATCCTTTAGTTTGATCAATCTTCCTACATGTTTTTCTAATTATTTGGGACATCTGCATGAAAATATGTTCTTTGATTTAGCTATTCATTCTCGTAATAACCATCAACTGAGTATTGGCATTATAATTTCGTGAATAATTTTCCATTAGCTTTTCCTGTAAAGACACCAATGCCTGTTTTATAGTTTCCCTGAAGTCTTCACTCCCTTATGGACTATTTTCCATCCTGATATTGTATTTAACCATCTGCAGTGGACTTCTTAATTGTTTTCTGGTATTCATCCATTTAGTATGCTTATTCTAGCCTATCCCATTCTTTTGTTACCAGGCCCCATTTTTTCCTGTGGGTAGCCTTCATTCCCCAGCTCCCCTCAGTCATTGGAGTCTGGATTGGTAGAGCATCCTAAGCTCTAAAAATGGGCCCTCCACTACAGCTGTCCAGTCAGATCATTGCATACCCTGACTACAGTGCCTATTTCAGGAAGGACTAAATGAACCAGGTTGAACTAACAAGAGTCAGTCTAGATTCTAGTGGGAACTCTTGGGAAATGTGCACTCTTTCCATTAGGGTTGTAGAACTGGAAGGATATAGCTCAAAAGCTTCTAGGAGGATTCTACCCGATGATGAAACCAACACAGGAAAGTAGAATTAAGAGGTGAAGAGAGATTTCTGATACAATTACTTGTATACCTGTACACAGATATGCCTTTTCTGGATGTTTTATTATGTAAGTCAATAATTTTTAAATTAAACTAGCTTTTAAGTCAATAAACCCTTCTTTCTTTAAACTAAACCAATTTGAATAGATTTTCTGTCACTTGCAAATATAATTATTCATATATGACGTATCTTGGAGCACACATTCCTCCACTGCCTTCCTCTCTGACCAAGAACCAGTTTTAGCCTGACCTCCGACCTCCTTCCCTTTTGCAACCATTATAACTATGTCTCCTTCCATGGCTCAATATATAACCTTCATCCACAAACTCAAGAACCCTCATGGCTTCATTTTAATCATTTTCCGCTGCTCTCTACATATGAGTGCACTGTGCAAGGCCTTTAATAAAAAATATTTACAGACTTATTTATTGATCTGTCTCTAAATGTGCCACAATCCCTTCTGCTTCTTTAATATTTCCCAAAATTTGCTTTAAATTTTTAAATCATTTTTAAATAGTCAAAAACACAATAAAACATATGGAAATTTTCTTTATGAATTCATACCAACTTTAAAAGTTACCAATGAGGATTTTGATATACATATTCAAAAATTTGGTTATTCTTAGAATAAGCAGAGTAAGTGGCTAATAGAGGTTGAAGGGTACTTGGAAAAGCCCTACAACACTCCCAAATTATATCACATCCTTGCCTATTATATTGTCTAATAAAATTACTATTAATAATTTTACTGTTTGAATTTTTAAAGAAAATTAAGCTGGGTAGTAAACAAAATAACCATGTTTTTATGCTAAAAATCTAGACACATGACATGATATCCATGAGCTTCTTTGTGTAGAAAACAGAAAAGAATATATGAAAATAAGAGTATCCTAGGAAATCCACTACAAATGGACTCCAAAAGGTACTAACATTCAGTTCTAAGTTGCATATGAATAAAATGTTCATTATGTATGACTGATATATTCAGAAAGTCTTGATTTCTCTAGTAAAAGTTATAGAAAACTGAAATAGGATTTGGAATAAATTACTGTGACTTGCCAAAAAAAATTGAGAAGTATAAATTTCCCAAGCTTCATTTTCTTCATCAAGTCTATTGACAAGGGACATTATATTATTTCTGACTTTTATCTCATCACTCAGAATGCATGGCTGAAGTGGCCTTAATAATAGATCAGTCTGATAAAAAAAATAAAAATTAAAATAAAAAAGCAACCCTCTGCCCTAGTCCAATTTATATGAGCTTCATTATGAAAAATAATTGGCCATGCTGAATTTTCTGTGGCAGTCAGCTAATGTTGAATACAAAATCATAGGGAGATTTAGGAGGAAGGTAGGATACAAGCTAAAGAAAGTTGAGTGTTTCCCAAAGAAGAGCAAAAGTTGGGACTACTTAAAAGCACTCAACCTGAAATTAAAGCTTTAAATTTTGTATAAATAAATGTCTTGCTAGACAGAAAAATCTATTGCCCCAAATGTAACCAGGCCCAAGAAGATGCTCTGATGACCATATCACTGTTTGACATCAATGTCATAAAAATTGAAAGCCATACTGGCTGATTTTACTTATTCCTCCTCTTGTATCACTGTGTTCCAATAATGTAGCCAAGGTAGCTGTCACAGTTAGGAAGTCCCAGCAACGGTTCCAATTGTATCTCTGATATGCAGTTAATTTTAAAGGCTTTTAATTTCACATGCAATAAGAACAAGAGGTGGATAAAATCACTGCCACTCTCAATTCCAACACATTTTTCTGGATAACTAGCTTAAAATACACGTAGAGAAAATGGTTGGACTATAAATTTTTAAACAGCAAGTGATAAGGTTGTAAGATAGCACTAGTATTCCTTCTCTCCCTATAATGTTATTGAAAAGTGACAGTGAATAACATTTAGAGTTTCCCCAGTGAGAGTCTATAAATCAGAAAATTAAATACAATCCTGTACTTCATTTAGAAGCAAAAAGTTGTATATTTTTTCCCCCATATTGGAGACTGGAAGATAGTAAATTGGTATATATCAGGTATATATAAATTGTTATAGACCAGGACAGATTCTTAAGTCATGTTTCAAGAAGTCTAGGAGCTCAGATGGCACCACAGGAATGTACACACACACACACACACACACAAACATCCGTGCATGCAGATTATTCAAACCTGATCAAGAATAACACTTTGTAGAAGGCTCTTTCCTCAAACAATCCAAATTCTAGCCATTCTTGAATCCCTCTTCAACTTCTGCCTTCTCTATGGTCTTCCCTGACAAATCCAGCCCAGATCCTCTTCCTATCTCAAACAAGATTTCTACTTCACCGCCACCAGCATACATTGATAATTTACTAAAGTGCAAGACATTGTTTTTGAAGTCAGCAGGATGTTTCTAACCCTGGAACAGTTTAAAGCTAGTTACAAAGACAGGAAGTAGATGCAAAAAGTATAAGCCAACAGCCCAGACTAAGTGTGGATCATGGGGTAGGTAAACACAAGAATTCAGAGGATGAGTTTACAGAGACTGGAAGTAGTCAGGGAGGGAATGCGTTATGGAGAAGGTGGATTTCAAGCTTGTCCTTGAAGAAGAGCCCTTCCAGATAGCCAGAGCTAAGGGGGCGGCCAGGCAGCATGGGCAAGCTGGAGAGGCAAAGACAACCAATGTAGGACAGTCAGGAAGGCATGACCTGGGCTGCAAATAGGAGCCTCCCTTAATAGAGCCTCACATGTTCTTTTTATCTGTTGATAAAGTGTTTGTGGATATTGCTAAACAAAGAGTGAAACAAATGCAAGAGCAGGCGCTTCTAAAATAATAAATTATTTATTATTAACTAAAGTTTTGGTAGCTTTAGAAAGGCAGAAAAAAGCTGCCAACCTAGTGCCCATGTAGACAGTGGGCCATTTATACTAAATTTGATTAACAAGTTCAATTATTTTAAATGAGTCCAAGTAACTCTCACATTTGGGGTAGGAGCCTTTCTACTTATCGAACATAACACTGACAGTAAAAAAGGAATAAAATTTCCTTAAAAATCACAATTGAATTTGAAACCCAGTGTGTGGTTTGAATGAAATTAAAGCAACATAAAAAACCCACCGAGGTTTACTCACAAGTGTTAGGTACTGTCCTTTAACCTCTATGGAAAACATGCAAAGATTCACAAAGATTTATTCTTTGCTAAGAGCTGTTCTGAAGAACTATCCAAGCTTCCCTACATACAGCCCAGTGAGTCTCAAACTTGGTTGCATATTAGAAGTACCTGGAGAATTTTTAGAACCAATGAGTACAAAAGCCCAACCCCAGATCTATTAAATCAGAAATATTTAATAGGGGCCCAAGCAGGTGACTTTCACAGTCAGCCAGAGTTGAGAACCAATAATATCTCCCTTCTGACAACCATCAATGACCTTACCAGGTTAAGAAGGGCTTAACCATTGGCCTTTTACCACCTGCATTAGTCAGCAAGAGGGGTGCTGATGCAAAATACCAGAAATCTGTTGTCTTTTATAAAGGGTATTTATTTGGAGTAAAAGCTTACAGTTACCAGGCCATAAAGCATAAGTTACTTCCCTCTCCAAAGTTTTTTGCCATATGTTGGAGCAAGATGGTTGCTGACATCGTCAAGAGTTCAGGCTCCCTGGTTTCCTCTCTTCCTGGGGTTCAATTATCTCTGGGCTCAGCTGCACTGCTCCTCTGTGTTTCTGGGCTTCAGCTCAAAGCTTCAACCTCCCTTCTCTGTAGTGAGCCCTTGGTGGGCAGGGACTCAACCTCCTAGTGACGTGGCTCAATCAAAGTCTACATCATAATTTAATCAAGTAAAAGTAAAACCTCTGAATCCAATACAATCTAATGCACAAACAGGCCAGTTTACAAACAATCCAATATCTATTTTTGGAATTCATAAATAATACCAAACTACTATACCACCATTCTGTGAGAACAGGGAGTCACAGCACAACATATATAAACTTTTGAACTCATATAAGCTTTTGTCTTTGTTATCAATAATTGGTACAATTCACTAAACAATTAGTAAAAGAATCAGAAAAATATCAGGAAAAGTAATCACAGGTTTTTAATAAAAGAAGCGAAAGAAAACAATGGACAGAATCAAGAGGAAATATGAGTAGTAAAATATTTTGAGAAATAAAATATCCTAAAATTTAGTAGTATAACCAATGGTTCATATTAACACATTCAATTAATCAATATTTAGATAACAATATAACAACAATAATACCTACCAGTTTTTAATTCTTACTAGAGGGCAGACATAGTACAAACTGCTTTATATTAAACCCATTTAATCTTACCACAATTCTATGAGAGAGAAATAAGAGCCCATCTTATACATGAAGAAGTAAAGATCATAATGTAATGACTAAGTGATTTTTTTCTGAGATCACATAGCTAGTGACTGAACTAGGATTCAAACAAATTTTCTGATTCCTAAACTGTCTCAAAAACAACTTGATTCAGTTACTATAACCTCATGCTTTCAAGGGCTCACCCTACAGACCCCTCAAAGACGGGGAGAAAAAAAGAGGTGGCTAGAACTATGGACCAAAGTAGACTTATTATTATTCTAGTAATAGAAAAACTTGTATCATTGCTATAAAGGCAGTAAAGGTTCTGAAGGGAGGGAGAGGGAAGAATAGATGTAACATGTGGGCATCTTGGGGACTTTGGAATTGTCCTGCATGATATTGCAATGACAGATATACATTTTGCCAAAACCTATAAAATTATTCAGGGCAAAATGTAAACTATATTGTAAACTGTAAAATGTAAACTATAATGTAAACTATAGTTTGTAAACTTTGCCCCATTATAGTTTACACTGTATAACTATATATATATGTAAAACTATAGTTTACATTTTGCTACAGTACTATGTAGCACTGCTTCAATATGTGTTCATCAATTATAACAAATATACCACATTAATGAAAGAGGTTAATGTGGGAAAGTGTGGGATATATATATATATATATATATATATATATATATATATATTTTTTTTTTTTTTTTTTTTTTTTTTTTTTTTTTTTTTTTTTCCCTGAGGTACCAGGGGCTGGGGATTGAACCCAGGACCTCGTATGTGGCTCTACCACCGAGCCACATATGCTTCCCTGAGTTGGTTTTTTTGTTTATTTTGCTTGTTGTTTGTTTTTGTTTTTACTGGAGGCACACAGGAGCCAAACCTGGGACCTCCCATGTGGGAGGCAGGTGTTCAACTGCTTGAGCCACATCCACTCCCAATCCCCTATATTTTTGATGTAACATTTATGTAATCTAAAGCTTCTTTAAAAAGAAAAATAAAAGAGAGGTGGCTAGAAATTTTTTATAAGTGATTTTAGAGTCTACAGTATTTAGATCTAACTGAGGGCAAAAATCATGTAAGAACTTTTCATGTGTATGAAAATAGAGCCATAGTTAATATGTGACTTATTTGATGGGCTGGCTATTGTCTTAGTTTCCAGGCTACTGTGACAAATAACACACAATGCGTTGGCTTAGGCAATGGGAATTACTGATTCATGGTTTTGAGGCTAGAAGTCCAAAATCCAGGTGTCAGCAAGGCTATGCTTTCTCTCCAAAGACTGCTGCATTCCAGTGCTGCCTACTGGTGACCCTCATTTGGCTTTCACATCAAATGATGTAAGTGACCATGTCCTCTCCTTTCTCTTCAGGGTTCCCACTGACTTCCTGCTTTGGGCTCCTCCTGTGGTAGCTTTCTCTTTAGGGGATCCAGTCATGGGATAAAGACTCATCCTGACTCAGTTGGGCACACCTCTACTAAAACTAACATCCTCAGTAGGCCCTATTTACAATGGGTTCACGCCCACAGGAGTGGGATTAAAATAAAGAACATGTCTTTACTGGGATACATAACCCAATCTGCCACAGCTATTTAAATGCCATTCCTGTCAGTTTCAAACTACCCTTTCTAGAGTTAGCGTTTACTCAATTCCCAATATTTTTGGAGACAGAAAGATTGAAAGTTGGTTTTGGAAGCTGATTCTTTCCACAATACTAGTCTTTAAAACATGGATTGTTTGTCTGTTTTCAAAATAGAAGGAGATGTTTGTGTGGGATGTGGTGGGAGGTGTGGGAGGTGGGCAACATGGGAATCCCAGTGGGTTCCGTGTAATATTTTGGGTATCTAAGCACCTCTTAAAATATATTTATATATATATACATAAATAACATTTTTGTAAGCAAATGCACATATATGCATATATATTTATATATCATTTTGCAAATGTAGGTATGTATTGTGAAAATTTTGATTTTTACCCACAATAAAAAAAAAAAAAAAAAGAAGGATAATGGTAAAGATCCAGACTATACAAGAAAAAACTCACCTCTTAAGGTAAAAGATAATACTTCAAAGTTTCATGTAATTACTTCAATAAGTTCTTGAAAGTGTTTATAAGAATTAACAAAGCTCTGTAAATGTGTGATTGCATTCTGTTTATAGAATGAAGAACTAAGGGACACACTCCAGTCTAACTCATCCAAACAGGAGCACAGCAGAGAATAAAAACAACTCCCTGTGCACAGAGCTGGACCCCACCCATAAGTACTCTGCCATTTAATTTAAAGGTCGGCTCACTCTACTTTCCCATTCAAATACCAAGAAAAAATAAGCCCAAACAATTCCAGCTTGAAGATTAGAATGGGGCTCCCAAAAAGACTGAACAGAAACCCACTCTTACACTGAAGACAGGTCCTTAAAAACCCTAATTTTGTTTTCTTATTTGTTGCTTGGCATGTCAGCCCTCTCCTCATAATTTATTCTAGCTGTTCCTCCTGAAAATATGGGGTTTACAATTTGCTGAGGGCTTTAAAGAGCATAAAGAAATTATAAATCATTGCATGCTGATTATCAAATCAAAGGAACAGATACTGTTTTTAGTAGAAGACATGGAAATGATTATTGGGTATTTGCAAGTTTAAATAATAGATGAAGTCTCTTTTTTATGTATAAATATCTAACAATGTCATGATTATATACTTAAAATGTATTACATGCCCAAGTATTAAAATATGAAAGTTATAATCCCAGGATATGTTGTTTTCTGAATATGCTAATCTTGATTGCCATAAATTTGCATTTCTTACAATTTTAAAGTCTGAATAGGAGTATATTTGATATGAATCCAACATCACTCACAATTTTTCTTTATTTTGCTATCCTCATCCTTGATAAAAGAAAGCCACAGAAATCTCTAATGCTAAAATCATAACTTTAAAATGTCTCTCTCATCTACCTAATGTTCCAGCCAAAAGCAAAAATTACCATATTGGATTATATAGCAATATTGAGTTAATATACAATTAAGGTTGAACTTTTATATATTTATCCATTTAAAGTTCACCTCCTTCAAATGCTTAGAGGCTAATTCATTTCTACCTATTTGAAAAGTATAAAAAGAGGATGAGAAAGAAAAAATGTCAATGCTTTGAGCAATAGGCAGGCAATGAACATAAAAACAGTGAGAGAAGAATAAAACAATTTCATGTACATATTTCACACTAATTTCTAAGAAAAATGGATTTTTTAAGCCAATGAACCACAGATTACCTACTAGATGTATCTGCTCTATTAATACGCTTTAATAAAGGAACAGAATATCTGAAGGGTTATTACAGTCTGACAAAAAAAATTTTTAAGTCAGTTCATTCTTCTTTGACTTTTTTTAACCTTGGTTCTTAAAGGCTCTGAGAGAAAAGGGTCATAAAGAAAAAGTACTGTCTGCATCTATGATTGTATCCAAATAAACAAATCAATTAACTCTTTATAAGGCTGCTTGATACATCAGATCAAACATGTCAAACTAGTCACACCAAACGCAAAGTGTTGATAATAAGGTGGTATATGGGAACCCTATATTTGATGCATGATTTTTCTATAAACCCACAACTTTCTTAATAAAAAAATAACTAAATCAAAAAAAGAAAAAAATTTTAAATGTCAAATTAGTTCAAGCTTTAAATTTTTTTACTTCATTGCTTTGGAGATTGAATTCTCAAACTTGTTTGTTTGAATAGTCACAGACTGTTATCAGTGCTGAGTTAGAAACCAGTAACTAAAAAGTTAACAGCCTAGTGTAACCACAGCAGCCCTACTCACCAACCTAACAATGGAGCAAGTTCCACCACCTCCCAGTTTCAGAACCAATCCTTGCAGCTATACCAACTGGTAGGGAGGGCAAAACAAGGAACTACTAAAACTGATTCATTACCCTCTTAAGTGACTAGATAAACCCTCAAACAGACCCACTCAGATTTATAAACTCATAAAAACTAAAGTCCCTTCCTCTTCTTATGCCATTCTTTGACTCTTTTCTTGTTTTCTAGCATAACCTCCCTTAAGTCGACTGTACCACCCTCTTAGTTCCAACTCTTTGTAATACATCAGTTTGTATTATCATGCCATTGTGGATGAAAGTAGTTTGGAGTCTTGAGTTACCATGTGTGTTGTCTGGCTTATCCTTCTGTGTTGGTACCAGGCTAGTTGGTTTTCTTCTAAGAATGTGAAACATATTATACTTGCAATATAATAATTGTGCAAATAATTAATTGTACTTTCTAATATTCCTTATAGACACCAATTAATGTTAAATATACCTTAAATATACCTTCCTGACTTATCATTGTGCATATATATTTTTTTTCTTTTCTTTTTTTTTTGAGGTACCAGAGGGATTAAACCCGGGACCTCGTGTGTGGGAAGCCGACACTCAACCACTGAACTACATCAGCAACCCTGAGTTGGTTTCTTTATTTGTTTGCTTCTTATTTGTTTTCTTTTTGTTTTTGTTTTTAGGAGACACAGGAACCAAACCGGGACTTGCCATGTGGAAAGCAGGAACTCAACTCCTTGAGCCACATCCACTCCCTGTCCTTATATTTTTAAATCTGTTCTGTTAGAACAAGTCTGTTTTTCATTAGATTGTTAAAAGTCTACTTATTTCTATAATTCTTGCTAAATTAAACTTAGTATCATATTTTATTGTCATTTAAATTCATAATTTTACTCATCATCCCTAGATATACTGGATTCAATTTGATAATTGTTTTAAAGATGGGGTGTTTTAAGATCTAATTTTCTGTAACTTTGCTTCTTAAATTTTTGATGCAAGTGAGATTTTACTTCCATTTCTGCTATCCAGAAGACAGTCTTGAAATATTAACATGGAATTTTATGAGATATCATGGATAAATGTAATTTAATTCCATTCAAAACATACTTACTGAGCACCTATTATGTGCCAGGAATGGTTTTAATCTCTGAAAATACAGCTGAAAACACAACTACCTATGGTCCTGCCTTCATAGAAATTTACATTCTATTAAGGGTTGTCACAATAAAATGAATACATATATGACAAGTCATACAGTTTTGAAAAAAATAGAGTAGGATAAGGACAATGAGATAGAAGAAAATATTCTCTTTTATACAGAGGTGAGGGAATGCTTCTGTGTTAGAGAGATGCTTACGCTAAGACCAAAAAAAAGGAAGAAAGCAAGCCAGGCAGATATCTGGAATAGAAAATTCCACACAAAGGGAAAGAAAGACCTAGAAATATAAATGAGCATGCAATGAATGGTGTGCAAGGAATAGCAAGGAGGCCAATGTAATAGAGTGGAGTAGAGTGGAATAAGGGAAAATGGTAGGAGAAGAGGACAGAGAGGTAGTAGGAGAGAGGGAGAAATGGAAAACACATCATATTGGGCATTATAGGCCAGAATAAGGGTTTTAGAAATGTGAAACCATCAAAATATTTTGAAAAAATAATTGGCAACATCTGTCTCCCAGATGTCTCCCAGGGTCAAGGTGAGGACAGAGAGATGAGTTAAGATGTTATTACAGTTCTAGGCAAAAAAAAAAAAAAAAAATGAGGGTGGTTTGGACCAACATAGTAGTAGTGGAAGTAGTGAGAAATATGAGAAATAGTTGGATTTGAGTGATATTTTGAAGGGAGAACCAAGAAGGTTGCAGATGGATTATTGTATATTAGATGTCAGATATAGACATTCAAAAGAGGGAATTCAGAGTAGGAATGTAAATTTGGCAATCATCAGCATAGAAGTGGTATTTGATTGGTGTGGTGGTTTGAAGCTGTATGAACCCCCCCCCCCCAAAAAAAAAAAACATGTTCTTACATATAATCCATTCTTGTGGGTGTAAATCCCTTGTAAGTACAATTTTTTGGTGAGGTTATTTCAGTTAAGGTGTGACCTACTTCATTCAGGATGGGTTACTGGAGTCCTTTTTAAACTGAATGAATACTTTATAAACTGAATGAATACAGAGAGAGAGAGAGAATGAGCTACAGAAGCAAGAAGATGAAAACAAGGAAACCTGAAAGAGAAGGGAGAGACCAGCAGACACCACCAGGTGACTTGCCATGTGACCGAGGAGCCAAGCATCACCAGCAGCTGGTATTCAGGGAGAAAGCATTGCAATGATGGTGACTTGATTTGGATCTTTCCTTGGCCTCAAGATGTAAGCTAATAAATTCCCATTGTTTAAGCCAAACCATTCCATTTGCTTTAAGCAGCCTAGGAAACTAAAAGAATTGGGTTGGAATAAGGCTCAGGGAGTGGGAATATAGAGAAGAAAGAGGACTGGGGTGTGCACTGAAGACTGTTTTGACATACATACACACACACACACACAAAAGATAAAAGGTGAGAGAAGAAACCCAATTTCAAAATAATCTGTACATTCATGTTTCTTAATGTTATATAGCTATTTTATAGCTATGTAAAATTGGTAGTTATCATAAATCCTTTCATTTGAAGAAAGCAGTACTAAAGAAATTAACTTATTTATTTGCTTATTAAGCTTCAGCTGCTAGTCCCAACTGATCTGAATCTGGACAAAATTCTTTGTTTAGGGGACTGGACTTGCTTAAAGGGCATTATACCTTTGAATACTGTTCTTTAAGATAACTCAAAGAGGCTTCCCAACCATCTGGTGTTTGAAAAATATATAGGGCTTGAGACAACCAGCAAGATGGTGGCAGAGAAAGGAACTCCTAGAGTCAGCTCATGCTATAGGGCAGTTAGTAATCACCCAGAGCTATCTAAAGCATCTATTTGGGGCCTCCAGGAGACAAGCAGAGCATCCTACAACATCCTTGAAAGAATGGAAGGAGGAGACTGCCCATCTGCAGAGAAGATTTGTAAGTAGAGCACTCCACACCACAGAGGCTGGTACCCAACTTCCACTGGTGGCACAGGCCACCTGAGGAGCTATTCTGCTGCCGGAATTGGAAGCTCCACTTCCCAAAATGAGGGAGGAAGAGATGGTTGGGCACTGATTAGTAAATTCAGTAGGCTAAAGTATAATCCTAAGAACAGCTAACGTTTGAAATTGTCCGAGTCGGAAAGAGGCTGGTAGCCACCATTTTGACTCTGCTTCCAGCATGAGGGGAAGCCAGGTTGACTGAAAATCACAGTGAAGGTAGGGACTGGCTTCTTTTACCCAGATTGGCCTACAGCCACAGCCTGGGCTTCAACCCCACCTCCAGCAGAGAGGAAGTTGGCAGGCCTTGAACCAGCCTCTCCACATAACAACAGGTACATTCGGCTGGCACAGATTGAATAATCAGAAGTCTACTGGGGCAACGGCAGTCATTTTGGACCAGCAAGGCATAGATTGCTGTCCTCACCTGCAGTTCTATCACCACCCCTGGCAAGGGAGAAGGGCCTGAAGCTTCATCAATCAGTCTCTCTGGGCAACTACAGTCTAGGGCTGCATGACTTGTATTATTACACATGGCTGTGGCTCTGTCCCTAGCCCTGGCACAGGAGAAAGTTGGTAGAAGCTTCATTGGTCCCTGAGGCAATGAGGGCAACTTGAACCTCCACAGTTTACAGCACCAACTACATCCTTGGCTTCTACTACACAACCAACAAGAGAGAAAGGGCAAGAAAGCCCTAAACTAAAGAGAGAATCTGCACCCAGAAAAAATACATTAGTAAGCCAGATTCCAAGACACACACACACAAAAATTACAATCCACACCAAGAAACAGAAAGATATGGCCCCAAGGAACAAGATAAGCCTCCAGATGACATAAAGAAGTTGAGACAACTAATCATAGAAGTTTAAGCAAATCTCCTTAATATATTCAATGAGATGGCTAAAGAGATTAAGGATATTAAGAAGACACTGGATGAGCACAAAGAAGAATTTGAAAACATATATAGAAAACTAGCAGATCTTACGGGAATGGAAAGTGAAATAAATGAAATTAAAAATACACTGGAATCACATAATAGCAGATTTGAGGAGGCAGAAAAAAGGATTAGTGAGCTTGAAGAAATGGCCTCTTAATGCAAACATACAAAAGAACAGATGAAGAAAAGGATGGAAAAACTTGAACAAGGTCCCAGGGAACTAAATGACAGCAAGAGATGTGCAAATATATGTGTCATGGGTGTCCCAGGAGAAGAAGAGAAGGGAAAAGAGGCAGAAGGAATATTTGAAGAAATAATGGTAGAAAAGTCCCCAACCCTATTGAAGGACATAGATATCCTTGTCCAAGAAGCACAAAGTACTCTCATCTGAATAAATCTGATAGACCAACTCTGAGACACATACTAATCAGAATGTCAAATGCCAAAGACAAAGAGAAAATTCTGAGAGCAGTAAGAGAAAAGCAATGCATAACATATAAGAGATACCAATAAGATTAAGTGCCGATTTTTTATCAGAAATCATGGAGGCAAGAAGACAGTGGTATGATATATTTAAGATACTGCAAGAGAAAAACTTCCAGCCAAGAATCTTATATCTGGCAAGATTGTCTTTCAAAAATGAGGGTGAGTTTAGAATACTCACAGATAAACAGAAACTGAGAGAGTTTGTAACCAAGAGACCAGCTTTGCAGGAAATACTAAAGGGTGTGCTACAGTCTGAAAAGAAAAGACAAGAGAGAGAGGCTTAGAAGAGAGTCTAGAAATGAAGAGTATACCCAGTAAAAGTAACTAAAAGTCTCAAAAGAATGGTGAAAATAAAATATGACAGATAAAACCCAAAGGTCAAAATGGGTGAAAGAAGAACTGCCTTTACAGTAATAACTTTGAATGTTAATGGATTAAATTCCCCAATCAAAAGACAGACTGGCAGAATGGATAAGAAAATATGAGCCTGTATGCTGTCTGCAAGAGACTCACCTTAGACCCAAGGAAACCAATAGATTGAAAGTAAAAGGCTGGAAAAAGATATTCCATGCATGCAGTAACAAAAAAATAACTAAAAGGTGGAATAGCTATACTTATATCAGATGAAATAGGCTTTAAAAGACACTAGTAATGTGCACTCTGAGGAGGCAGTCAGGGGGAAAATATTCCACTTACAATAGCGACTAAAAGAATCAAATATTGGGAATAAACTTAACCAATGATGTAAAGCACTTGTATTCAAAAAATTACAGTTAATTGCTAAAAGAAATTTTAAAAAGACCTAAATAATTGGAAAAACATGCCATGCTCAAAGATTGGAAGATTAAATATCATTAAGATATCAGTTCTACCCAAATTGATATACAGATTCAATGAAATTCCAATAAAAATTCCACCAGCACTTTTTAAAATAAAGGGAAAACATGATTATCAAATTTATTTGGAAGGGTAAGGGGTTCTGAATAGCCAGAAACATCTTAAAAAGGGAAAGCAAAGTTGGAGGACTCCCACTTCCGGACTTTAAATCATATTACCTAGCTACAGTGGTAAAAACAGCATGGTACTGGCATAAAGACAGACACAAAGACCAATGGAACTGAACTGATGGTTCAGAAACAGATCCTCATATCTATGGTCCAGTAATTTTTTACAAGCCTGTCAAACCCACCCAGCTTGGGCAGAGCAGTCCATTTAATAAATGGTACTGAGAGAACTGGATATCCATAGCCAAAAGAATGAAAGAGGATCCCTATCGGACACCTTATACAAAAATTAACTCAAAATGGATCAAAAACCTAAATATAAATGATAGAACCATAAAGCTGCTAGAAGAAAATGTAGGAAAATATCTTCAAGACCTGGTGGTAGGTGGTAGATTCTTTTTTAATTTTTTTAATGTACTTTTTTTTTAAAAAGATACTTAGATTACATAAATGTTACATAAAAAATATAGGGGATTCCATATGTCCCACTTCCTACCCTTCCCATGTTATCCACAGTAACAACATCCTTCATTAGTATGGTATATTTGTTAGAATTAAGAAACACATTTTGGAGCATTGCCACTAAGCATGGATTATAGTTTACATTGTAGTTTACACTCTCTCCCACACAATTCTGTAAGTTATGTCAAGATATATAATGGCCTATATCTGTCATGGCAATGTCACTCAAGACATTTCCAATGTCCTGAAAATGCCCCCATATTACACCTATTTTTCCCTCTCCTTCCCCTCAGAACCCCCAGTGACCACTGCCTCCACATCAATGATATAAGTTCCTCCCTTGCTAGAATCACAGTAAGTGTAGTAGAATACCAGTAAGTCTACTCTAGTGCATCGTTCATTTGCCAATCCTGAGAATTCTTGGATGGTAATGTCTACTCCACCTCTAACTGAGAGAAGACTTCGATCCCATGGGGCAGATGGATGGTTCTATCTTGTTTGCAGTTTCAGACTCTCTTTGTTCCTTGGGTTGGTCATTGTCCATCATCATCTCCTTGTTAGTTGTCCTGGATGAGTCCATGAAATGGAGAGTAGGTATTGCAACTCTGTTGAGATTCAGGACCCAGATGGCACATGGAAAGCCCAAGAAAGTGAACTCAGTTGTGTTTTCCCTACACATGGTTCTTGTGCTCCTTCTATTTGAACCTATAGTTAATACTAGAGTTGATAGGTGTATGTCCAAAAGACTTAAATCTTTGGGCTTTCAAGGTGGTGGATTCTTAAAGGAGATAAGAGGAGGACTGAGATGAACTACTGATGTTTAATGTATGTAGAAGTTTTAATTAACTTTACTGTTAAAGTGTGGAAATGTATAGAGTTGATGGTAACAAATTATAGTGAGTAACAGCTGGTTTATAAATGGGTTTGTGGCTGAAAAGGGTAGTCTAGGGATGTAAATGCCAATAAAAATAAAGCTAGAGAATAATCTAGCTAGGGACTGAATAACACAGTAAATCCAGAGGTGGATGATAATTGTGGTTGATGGTACAGATGCAAGAGTGTCCTTTGTAAGCTAGAGCAGATGTACATCACTATTGCAGGGTGGTGGGAATGTGGAGAAGCATGGGAAAAATACAACTGGAGTGACCTATGGACTGTGGTTAACAGTAATAATGTAATATTCATGCATCTATGCCAAAGATGTACTGTGTTGATAATGGGGGAGTATGGAAAAAGTGTGCCAAATATATGCTATGGACCTGGTAATAGTCTGATGATATTATCTCATAATCTGTAACAAATGTTCCACCAGTGTGGTGTGTTGATAGAGGGGTGTCATATGGGAACTCTGCACATGTGCATGATTGTTTTGTAAGTTTACAACTTCTGTCATAAAAATATTTTTAACAAATAATAATAGGGTGGGTTGGGGGAAAATACACCAAATGTAAGATAAGGACTATAGCTAGTAGTAAGATTTTGATGATATTCTTTCATAATTTTAACAAATGTCTCACAACAATGCAAAATGTTAGTGGTGGGTTGATGTATGGGACCCCTGTATGATGTTATGCATGTTTGCTTTGTAAGTTCACAACTTTCACTATGTACTTATTGTTTATATATGTTCACATATAAATGCTATAAAAATAATAATAATAATAATAATAATAATAATAGGGTAGGTGGGGCAAAAATACACCAAATGTAAGATACTTTGGTTAGTAATAATATTTCGAGATTGTTCTTTAATCATTAGTTTAAAATGTTTCACAACAATGCAAGGTATTGATGGTAGGGTAAGGTATGAGAGCCTTGTATGATGTTATGTATGTTTGTTTTATAAGTTCAAAACTTACTATACTCCTATTGTTTATGTATGTTTACATATGAGTGATATACTTCAATATTAAAAAAAAAAAATAGGGCTACTCTCAGAATATTTTGGTGCTGATGAAAGCTCCTCTAGGAAGCTACAGATTTAGGTTTCCATAATTTGGCCCTACCAGGAATCTACCTTTGAAATCAAGACAAAGTTATGCCATTGCAGTAGCCAGCCTCTAAGATGGTCTCAATGATCCCCAACTACTGATATTAACACATCTGTAGTCCCCTCCAAAATTGAATAGGGCATATCTATGTAACCAATAGGTTATGAAAATGATGATGTGTGACTTCAGAGGTTAATCAAAAAAGACATGGTAGCTTCCAACTTGTTCTCTTGAATCACTCATCTGTGGGAAGCCAGCTGCCATGTGTGAAGGCACTCAACTGGCCCTAGGGAGAAGTCCACTTGGTGAGGAATTGATGCCTCCTACCAACAGCCAGCAAAGAATCGAGACTTCCATCAGCAGCAATGTCGGTGAGCTATCTTGAAAGCAGATCTTCCAGTCAGGTCAAGACTTCAGATCACTATTGCCTTGGCCAATGGCTTGACTACAAATTTATCAGAGTCCCCTAACCAGAACCACACAGCTAAGCTGCTCCCAGATTCCTGATCCACAGAATTAAAAATAAAATTTTATTATTGTTCTGAGTTGCTATTTTGTGAGGTACTTTGTTACACAGCAAATGATAACTAACCCACCTGTATATACCCAGAGTTTCTGATTTAACTGGTCTAAGTTACAGCCTGGTATTTTATTTTACATGTGCAGCCATTGACACTGTTACAATTCTGTTTGTTTTATATATATTCTAAGAAGGGTCTCGTTTGTTATATAAGTCAACTGATACCATTGGTTAGGAAAGAGAAGTATGGTGGGTTGGAGAAGTAGATAGGGTCACTCTCACTGCTCAGCCATTTTCAAATTCTGATTCTGGTTTAGTGGGATCAGACTGTTATGGGACTTAAATATCATACATTGTGGCATGAATTTAGATCACTGAGTTTGAAAAGCATTGGATGGATTAGCCTGTCATTCAGGCTGATTTGTTTTTTCCTTTGTTTTGTTTGTTTTCCACAATGTTGTGCTATCACCACCACCATCCATTACCAAAATTTGTCCATCATCTCAAATAAAAACTGTACATTTTAAATATTAACTCCCTGTTCCCTATGCCCACAAAATTCCCTGGACCTGTATTCTAGATTCTGACTAAATGACTTTGTTTATTCTAATTATTTAATATCAGTGAGATCAGACAATATTTATTATTTTGTTTGTTTGTTTTCAATTTTTTATTAGAGAAGTTGTGGGTTTACAGAACAATCATGCATGAAATACAAGATTCCCAACACTACTCCACTACCAATACCTAACATTGCTGTGGAAAAATTGTTACAATTAATGATAGCACTTTTTGTAATTGTACTATTTTTCAAAGAAGTTACCTTTGTTAAAATGCATGAAAGATTATTAAAAGAGTACTGTTAGCTATCGTCCATAATTTACATTACATGTATTTTTCCCATATACACCCCTATTAACACCTTGCATTAGTGTCATACATTTGTTATATTTCATGAAAGAATATTCTTATATTTGTATTATTAACTATAGTACACCACCTACAATAGGGTTCACTGTGTTATACAGTATTATATATTACCTTGTAATTTTTATTCTAGTAGCATATATGACCTAATGTTTCTCCTTTTAATCACATTCACCTATATAATTCAATGCTATAAATTTCACTCATAATAATGTGCTACCATCACCACCATACATTAAGAAACTTTACATTCACCCCAAATAGAAATCCTGTATAAATTAAGCATCAACTCCCCATTCTCTAACTCCAATCTATCCCCTGGTAGCCTTTATTCTAGATTCTAACTCTATAAGTTTGCTTATTATAATTAGTTCATATCAGTGAGATCATACAATATTTGTCCTTTTGTGTCTGGCTTATTTCACTCAGTATAATGTCCTCAAGGTTCATCCATGTTGTCACATGCATCAAGACTTCTTTTCATTTTATGGCTGAATAATATTTCATTGTATGTGTATATACCACATTTTGTTTATCCAATCATCTGTTGATGGACACTTGGATTGCTTCCATTTTTTGGCAGTAGTGAATAATGCTATCGGTGTGCAAGGATGTGTTCGAGACCCTGCTTTCAATTCTTCTGGGTATATACCTAGTAGTGGGATTAACAGGTCGTATAGTAATTCTCTACTTAGTCTTCTGAGGAACTGCCAAATTGTCTTCCACAGTAGCTGGACCATTACATTCCCAAGAGCAAAGAATGAGTGTTCCTATTTCTCCACATCCTCTCCAACATTTGCAGTTTTCTGTTTTTTTATTTTTTTAGTAGTAGTCATTCTAGTGGGTGTGAAATGATATCTCATTGTGTTTTTGATTTGCATTTCCCTAATAGCTAATGATGTTGAACACCTTTCCATGTGCTTTTTAGCCATTGTTATATCCTCTTTGGCGAAATATCTATGCAAGTCTTTTGCCTATTTTTAAATTGAGCTTTTGTCATTTTATTGTTTAGTTGTAGGATTTCTTTATATATTCTGAATATTAAACCCTTATTGGATATGTGGTTTCCAAATATTTTCACCCATAGACTAGGATGTCTTCTCACATCCATGACAAAGTCTTTTGATGCACAAAACTTTTTAATTTAAGGAGT
This sequence comes from Tolypeutes matacus, assembly GCA_026826555.1. Lineage (NCBI taxonomy): Eukaryota > Metazoa > Chordata > Mammalia > Cingulata > Chlamyphoridae > Tolypeutes > Tolypeutes matacus. Next base: position 15,616,993 of record JAKSZT010046586.1, read on the forward strand.
CAATTTGCAACAATTGACTAAGAAACCATTTCCTAATTCAAGATCCTGAAGATGCTTTCCTTTGTTTTTTGATGGTTCTGGTTCTAATATTTAGGTCTTTGATCCATTTTGAGTTTTTTTGTATATGGTGTAAGATAGGGGTCCTCTTTTATTATTTTGCACATGGCTATCCAATTCTCCCAGCACCATTTGTCAAGGAGACTATTCTTTCCAAATTGAGGGGACTTGGCAGTCTTATCAAAAATCAATTGGCCACAGATGTGAGGGTCTAAGTCTGAAATCTCAATTCAATTCCATTTTTTTTCAATGTATCTATTGTTATGCCAGTACCATGCTCTTTTGTCCATTGTAACTTTAAAATATGTTTTAAATTCAGGAAGTGTGAGTCCTCTGGCTTTGCTATCCGTTTTCAAGATGTTTTTGCTATTAGGGTCCCCATTCACTTCCAAATTAATTTGTCTTTTCCATTTCTGTAAAGTAAGCAGTTAGAATTTTGATTGGGACTGTGTTGAATCTGTAAATCATTTTGGGTAGAAGTGACATCTTAATGATATTTAGTCTACCAATCCATGAACATGGAATGTCCTTTCATTTATTTAGATTTTTTAATTCCTTTTAGCAATGTTTTATAGTTTTCTGTGCACAAGTCCTTTACATCCTTGGTTAAATTTATTCCTAGATATTGATTTTATTGTTGCTATTATAAATGGCATTTTCTTGCTGATCTCTTCCTCAACTTTATCATTACTAGTGTATAGAAACACTAATGATGTTTGCATGTTACTCTTGTACCCCACCACTTTGCTAAAATCTTTTATTAACACTAGTAGCTTCATTGTAGATTTTTCAGGACTTTCTATATATAGGACTATGTCATCTGCAAATAGTGAAAGTTTTACTTCTTCCTTTAATATGTATGTATGTATATATGTATGTATGTATTTAATTTACTTAACTGCTCTGACTAGAACTTCCAATACAATGTTAAATAACAGTGGTGATGGTGGGCAACCTTGTCTTGTTCCAGATCTTAGAGGGAAAGCTTTCAGTCTGTCACCATTGAGTATGATGTTAGCTGTGTGTTTTTCATATATGCCCTTTATAATATTGAAGAGGTTTCCTTTTTATTCCACTCTTTCTAAGTGCTTTTATAAATAAAGGATGCTGGATTTTGCCAAATGCCTTTTCTGCCTCAATGGAGATGATCATGTTGGTTTTTTCCCTTTGTTTTGTTAATGTGGTGTATCACATTAATTTATTTTGTTATGTTGTACCACCCTTGCATGCCTGAGACAAAACCCACTTGATCAGTGTATTTACTTCTTTCAATGTGCTGCTGGATTTGATTTGAAAGTATTTATTTGCATATATATTAATGAGAAATTTGTTTGTAATTTTCTTTTCTTGTAGTATGTTTATCTGACTTTGGTATTAGGGTCATTTGGGCCTCATAGAATAAATTAGGTAGTGTTCCTTCCTCTTCAATTTTTTGGAAAACTTCGAGCAGGGTTGGTATTAATTCTTCTTGGAATGATTGGTAGAATTCACTTGTACAGCCATCTGGTCCTGGGCTTCCCTATTTGGAGATTTTTAATAACTTATTCAATCTCTTTATTTGTAATTGGTCTATTGAGCTCTTCTATTTCTTCTAGAGTCAGTGTAGGTTGCTTGTGTGTTTCTAGGAATTTTTCCATTACATCTAGGTTGTCTAATTTATTGGCAGACAGTTGTTAACAGTATCCTCTTATGATCCTTTATATTGCTGTATTCACTAGTAATGTGCCTTCTGCTATTTCTGATTTTATTTATTTTTATCTTCTCTCTTTTTTTATTTGTCAATCTAGCTAAGGGTTTGTCAGTTTTGTTGATCTTTGGACAGAAGCAACTTTTGGTTTTGTAAATTCTCCCTTTTTTCCCCTCAATTCCATTTATTTCTGCTCTAATTTTTATTTCTTTCCTCCTGCTTGCTTTGGGATTCGTTTGCTGTTCTTTTTCAAGTTCCTCAAGTTGTGTAGTTAGGTCTTTGATTTTAGCTCTTTCTTCTATTTTAATGTAAGAGTTTAGGGCTATAAATTTGCCCCTCAGGAAAGCTTTTGCTGCATCTCATAAGTTTTGATATGCTGTATTATCATTTCATTCATCTCAATATATTTATTTACTTACTTACTTTGCAATTTCTTCATTGACCCACTAATTGTTTAAGAGTGTGTATTTAACTTCCAAATAATTGTTCATTTTCCAGTTCTCCACCTGTTATTGATTTCTAGCATCATTTCATTATGAAAGATGCTTTGTGTAGTTTCAATATTTTTTTAAATTTTTAACACTTGTTTTGTCACCTAAGATATGGTCTATCTTGGAAAATGTTCCATGACATCATTATTTTTAAAAGCTCCCATGTACTCTAATGTGCAGCAAAGGTTGAAATCCTCTAAATAGAGTCAAAGTTCAGACAATACACTATCCAATTTCATGTCAGAGATTATGCCAAAATGGTCTGCCAGACATTCATTTCTCTCCAGGTGCCAGAGGGAAGGGAGATTTTTGATGGGACAGAGTTTTCTTGATTTGGACTCTGCAAAAAGGGTCAGCAATGAACATATATTTCGTTGGTAGTTTGAGGATTTTATGGACCTCAGAAAAGATCATGTCCTTAGAAGCAATCCCTTCCTGTGTGTGTAAACCTATTGCAGGTGGGACCTTCCTTTTTTATTAGATTACTTCTGTATCGCATGACCCATGGTGTATTGTAATCCTCGTACTGGAAATATGGAGAAAGGAAGCCACAGAGACAGAGAGAAAAAGCCACAGGATCTCAGAGCAGCCAGAAGCTGAAAGCAATGGAGCCCAAAGGAGAAGGCAGAGACCTGCATATGTCGCCATGTCTTCCCCAAGAGACAGAGGAGCCCAGGATTGCCCACAGCCAGTCTTCAGAGACAGAGTGTCACATGATACCTTGATTTGGATATTTTTCTCAGCCTTGGAACTGTAAGCTTGCAACTTAATAAATCCCCATTGTGAAAGCCAACCCATTTCTGGTACATTGCTTTGGGGAGCTTTTAGCAAAACTAAAACAATTTCCCACCAGTTGCTGGTGATCCATAAAGAGCAAATAATAATGTGACAGGAAGTACAGAGGAAAAGCCAGGTTGTGGGTTGCTTTCCACTTGATCTCTGCTTTCATGCCATTTAACACATGGCTTCATATCCTGTAGTTTCATGTGGGGTAACCTAAGCTAGTTTCTTCTTTCCACCCAAACTTCTACTGTATTCAATCACACACCCACACACTGTCACCCACATCAGCTAAGATGCTTTCAATGGCAAATAAAACAAAATCCAGATAAACCAGCTTAAAAATAAGGAAAATGTAATATCTCACACAATACAAAGTTCAGAGGTAAGATAGTTCAGAGTTAGTAAATTCAGTGGTTCATTGACATCATGAATCCATGTTCATTCCATCTGGATGCTCAGCTGTCATCTGAAGCCTAATACTAATTTCCCTAATGGACACAAGATAGCTGCCTCAGCTTCAGTAATGAAAAGAAAAGAGCAAGAGAAGAGAGAACTTCTCTTCCTATGTATCTCCTTTAAAAAAAAAAAAAAAAAAAAAAAAAAAAAAAAAAAACTTCTAAATGCACACACACACACACACAAACAGGAATTTCCCACATATCTTATTTTAGAGAACTTGGTTATGAGTCCATTACAACAGCCAAGAGAATAGGTAAATATGATTGCTAAGGTTGGACAGGATTTACCCACTGAGCTAAAGATAGAACTGCCATCCTGAATAGTACAAAACCCCTCTTCCAAGACACACACATGCATACACACACACAAACATACCCACACATGCTTCCTTCATGTTATATAAGTCAATTGGACTACTTTAAGTACATAACAAATAAGTATCAGTTAGCTTTCCACAGTAATGCTACAAAACAAAAACGACAAAATCTCAGTGGCACAAAACAGAAACCATGTATTTCTCAGGAGTCTTCTGGTTAGCTTGTGGGAGAGGGAGCCTAGGCTTTTCTAATCCCAGTTGAATTTGCTTAAACAAATGTGGTTCCTTTAATGGCCAGCTAATCTAGGATAGATTAGGCTGGGTAGTGGTCCTTCAAGCTGTAGATGTAGCTGGACTTTGCTCCTTATTTCAGGCTAGGTTGAGTCCACTCCATAGTATTCATTCTAGGGCCAAGGCTAAGGGGGTATTTCTCATAGCAATAGCAAAAGCACAAGCAGGCAGGCAAAAATGCAATGCCTTAAGGCATAAACTCAGGACTAGCACACTTTCACCTCTGCCCACATTCCATTAGACAAAGAAAGTTCATAGTCAAGCCCAAAGCCAAGGTATCAGGAGTTACAAACCACCTCTAATGGGACTGCAAAGTCACAAGGCAAAAGATTTGGATATAAGAAGAGATTAAGAATTGAGACTAGTATTTTATCTATCTCAGAAACTAATTCTGGCCCTGGTAACCAAAATTTAAGCTTATTAGAGAAATGTTAAGGACTGACAGAATTGATGCAAGCTTAAAGATCAGGCCTAGAAAACATATCTCTCTGAAAAATCAGGAAACTAAAATTACATCATTTTTAGCAGTAATGATATGCTGGGATACTGACACCACTGGACACACAATTGCACTGCCACCTTATGAAGGAAATCCATCTGTGCCTTCTTTTTTTCACTTATACAAGGTTTAAAATCCTTGACAGAAACATCCAATCAGTTGAGCCTAGGTCATATCCAGGCCATTTTATCAGAGTCTTAGAAAGAGAGCACCAAACCTTTTGCATTTCCATAGTGGGAAGTGGACAAATACCCCCACCAAGACTACACAGAGTTATGTGTTCTCCCAAGATATGAAAGGGCTTAGATTCTGGAGAGTCATATGCAATGTTAAATGGCTACACTAAACTGTAATGTGTTAGAAATTCTGCGAATGAATGAAAGGATTTCAACTACAACATCAAGACACTCACTATAAAGGGAGATTCATCCTGTTAAGTTCCTCAACAAGAAGACTATGAATCTTTGGATCATTCATAATAAATTATCTAAGGTCTAGCCAGCATCAACTAGCAATACACATTCAAACAACAGATTCTTTTAAATCATAGAGGAAAAAATTCTGTTAGCTTTGAATACCTTTTTATAATTGTTTTCTGTTGCTACACAGACTTAAGGAAATTAGATATGTTTCCAAATTTACATTCAGTTAAAGAATCAAATATACATGAGATAGATAGATGGCCACCTTATGCTCAAACATGCTCAGGAAAAACCATTAGGCATTGAAATGTACTAACTCAAATGGATTTTTTATGCAGACAGAGCTACACTAATGTAGTAGGTCTTCAATTCCACTCTTGGCTTTAGGAGATCTATAAATTCAAATCACTATAATTATGCTTAAATAATGTACTTGCACTCAAGGGGCATAGTCTACAGTATCAGAGCAGGTCATGAGATTTATGGATTTGGAGGGTCTCATTTTTTTTCTCCCTAATTTACTTTTGGGCAGTATAGCAATGACAAATACACTAAAGAGAGTTGGCTTTATAAATAATTTTTACTAAATGTTTATGGTAAATCATATCTATATAAAAAAAAACAGACATTTGGTTGGGAAAAAGAAGTGGAGAGGGAGCAGAAAGGAAAGGCAGAGAAGAGAAGGAAGGGAGGGAGAATTAAGAAATAAAGGAGACAGAATGGGAGGGAAAGGGAAGAAGGAAATGTCACCTGCCCATCACCTCTCACTATTGCATGTCATGCAATGGTTCTCTGCATTATTCATGATTTATTTAGCAGTTTAAGATTGTGCAGGAGCTGCACTCAGAAGGCCAAGTGCTTCTTGTTAAGCAATTTCCCTCATAAGCAATTGGGGTCACTGCCATCATCACTGCCAGTGATGGCTCTCAGTTAGCCAAACCTGCAGTTGTAGGCCCAGGCTCCAGTGATCCTGAGCCTGTTCCATTTTCCTTCCTGAAAATAGGCACAGCAAAGGATATCCTTATCACAGATGTTCACTTAAACTAATAGAAGCCGAGAGAAAGGAATTCAAAGGGAGGTCAGTATTCTTAAGGCTATGACTTCTTGCCTAAACAACCATCTAGGCAGTTGTGGTTTGTTTTTATCACTACCCCTCTCATCAGCTGTCTTCTCCACATAAGCTCTTTGGCCTTTTAGTTGCTTTCACATATTCAGCAGAGCCCACTTCCTTTTACTCTAGACACTTCTACTAGATAGCATGAAATGACCTGAGAAAGAAAAGCGAACTATTTTCTGCACTGAAAGTGATAACAGAATCAGTATCTAAGGCACATAACGTAGGAGTTTGCCCAATAATGCTTCAGAAGGTCACACCATACAGGAAGGAGGTTGAATAAATTAAATAAATCCCATTCAGTTGTATGATCTGATCAAGTCATGGCACAGTGTGGCCATCATCACTAAAGTAAATGGCTATTTAAAATAAATGGCTATATTTAAACTTCTCCATTAAACATAACTATTCAAATACACATTTAAATACAGTTCTAATTAGATCTAACAGGAAAATGGGAAAATTGCTGAAAAGACAATTTATGCTCAATAAACTGCAGTCATTAAATTGTCTGAATAGGTCCTTGTCTAGAAGAAAACTTTCTATTTTAATGATGGACGCTTTCTTTATTGAAAGTGATCCAAAGACCCCAAATAATTTGTGAGATAATCATTCCTTATCTATTCCTGACAGAAACTGGGCAACGGGTTTGAGCTCATTTTGCTTCTAGTCTTTACAAATACCAACAAATTATGGTTTTCAATGGTCATTACCATGATGGATTTTAGTTCTCAATCGATTTGGTGCTAAAATAAAAAGATTTTTAAAAATCTCCTTTACTTTAATTCCAGAAAACTATTGGATAAATATAAATATTCTTACTTTTTTGTTCTTTGTATTAACTGCCTCCAAAAGAATCTTTGTGGTCATGCTATTCCTTAATTTATTCCAATAAATGTTCCTTCAAGATTCAAATTTACTCGATTATGTGCATGCTTTACCTCTGCTATTCAAATTCCTGCCAAATTCAAAATTAATTCTATTCAGCACTATTTTCTATAGTCAAATAATGAAAGAATATTGTCTAAATGCTAATCTGCTGTTTATTCATTTTCCTTATATAGCTTCAGTCCCCCAGAGTTTGACATTTCAATAAATCCTTAAAAGGGATTTATTGCTGCCTTGCTATATTTTGTTTTCTCTAAGAAAATAAATTAAGAAACTTTCCCACCTTTAACCCTTTAAAATTTTAGAAAGAAGCCTATCTTTCTTCTACTAGAAAACAAGCTTTGAATGTGGAATTAATTACAGGCATCTGGAATGAAAAACAGTCCCTGGGTAACAGAAGATGATTTCAATGGATTCTGGCAAAAGCTTTTCTATAATTTGTTTCCCTCAGAACAATCTGATCACCATCATTCTCATAGGATGCTAAAGCAGAGAATCCCATATGTGCTTATGCAATATTCAAAAGGTCCCTGGATTTTTTTCTGCAGCTCTAAATACAGCCCTTGGGTTTGCTTGTCATTGAAGGCAAGCTGTGCATAGTTGATTGAAAATAAAATCCATAATGTGACTCTTCTTAATGTCTCAAATTGATAAAGCAGGTTAAAATTTAGTCATGACTGGGGGAAAGAAAACTTAATATACGGGAGCCAATTAATATGAAAACAACTAATTGAATCAAGAGTTACACACAACTGACTTGCTCAGAGCAGGTTATGTGGAAGAACCAAAATCAATCTTATTATTCTCCACATGTCCTCATTACCAAACATCCACATTGAGCAGATAGAGCCTGGGTGTTGGGCATGGCCTATAATTTCCTGGGCTTTAAAGTTTGTTCCATCTAGAAATCCATACTTATCACTCGTCAGGATTACTTTACTACTGTACAAAATCATAAGGATTTCATGGCCTCCAGTTCCCTGAAGTTCACAAAGAGTAGTCAATCTTACCAAGGGAACAAACCCACTAAATGCCTAGAATAATAAGTGAAAATAATAATAATACCAAGGTACATCATAAATAAAGACAAAGATATGGGATGGGGTGGGGTAAGGGAGTATGAGTCAAATACTGAGGACTGGGCATAAGAATGGCATTGTATTTTTCAGCACAATGGCTGAAAACCAAAGATAATGGAGCAATATCTCCAAAAATTTTAGGAGAAATTATTTTCAATCTAGAATTCTATAGTGAGCTAATGTAAGTCAAGTGTGAGAGTAGACTAAAAACATTTTTAGATGTTAAATTCTCAAAAAAATATATATTTCCCACACACTTTTTTCAGAGATATACACAGGATGTGTTCCACACAAGTAAGGCTACAAGCCCAGAAGGAGGCACCATGGGAGCCTGGCTATAATTAACAACAACAAAAAAATCTAAAATAATTATATAGCACAGACAAGGAGAGCACAAGAAAGCTAACACTGCAACCACCATGTAGGAAGTCAGTAGGAAAGAAACCAATAAAGAGCTTTATAAATATAGTACTTAGAAAGATGGTGATAAATATTAGGGGGAAAAAAAAACAGCTAAAAGGATTGAAAGAAGTTCTTTTGGGGAGTATAACCATTGGATGGGGAAGGTGGAGCAGAAGGCTGCTGTTCCTTATTGTAAAAATTTAAAAGGGTTGGATTTTTTTAGCTACATGCATATATCATTTTGATTAAATAAACATTTTAAAAATAAGTTATACCCTTATGTACATATATATATATACACACACACACACACACACCAAGTGTTAAATACCATATAGAAACAATATCGCTATAAGTCCTAGCTATGAGAAACTTCTAACCACAAAGGAACCTTTTTCTTATGACTTGTGACTAATAATTAAATCTTCAATCACTGGATTTTGCAACAAATAAAAATAACAAGAGTTACCATTCATTGAAATTTATGATCCTGGAACTGGGCTACATATATAATTTCATTTAATCCATCACAGTAACTCTTTGCAGTAAATATTACTATGCCCATTTGCAGATGAGGAAATTGAGTCTTGGGGACATGAAATAACCCACAGTCTGCCTATCCAGTCTGTCTGCCTCTAGGCAATTATTTAGCTTCTGGCAGTTTCAGGGAAATTAAACTATAGCCAATTATTTTATGAAGGATTTTGGAATAAAAAATACAAATAAAAAGATGGGAAACAATGTTTTCCACACAAACTCCTGAAATTATCTTTTATTAAACTTGTTTTGCAAGAGCAGTTTCCCATAAATGCTTGTGTCAATATTCCATTTTGATCTTATAATTTCATTTTGCAGGCACAAACGTTCAATATATAGTATACTTCTGTGACCTTTTCCGTTTCTGAAGCATGGTAACTCCATAAAGTAATCTTTCTTTTTGTTTTTCCTTATGAGCACTACATTGTCTTCAAGGGAGTGTGAAGATAGAAGCCTCCTTCCTTTTATTCAATCACCATATCAGTTAAATGACCTTTGTCACATAATAGGCATCTTATACAAGCTAGTTTAAGCAAATAAAGGAATTTAATGGATCACTTGGATTAAAAGTTCATGTATGGCTTGATTCCAGAGCTCAAACTATGTCAGGAAGAACAGACTCCATCCTTCTCTCTGCCCTAGTCCCTGATGTGTCAGCTTACTCTCAGGGTCCATAAGAAGGCAAGACACCTATTCCAAGCCTTGCAGGTTCAAGTCCAGCAGAAAATCAAGAGCATCTCTCTTAAGAATTGACTCCAATTGGTCTACTTGGGTCAGGTGACTTTCCCTGAAACAAACATGGTATCGTGGGAAATTAGGATGAAATGTTCTCTACATATAGAAGCCCATCTGGATACTTCGCTGGAGAAGAGGGAATCTAGTTTCCCAAAGGAAAGTTGGAGTACGTTCTCCAGCAGAGGGAGGAAAAGGTGCTGGGCAAGCAAAAATAGCATATATCCATTACAGCCTTTTATAGCCTTTTAATACATTTAAAAATCTTCAAAAAGGCTTTGTCTCACTATCTCCAATGACCAGAATTCCCATAGTATGACATCCTCAGACGAACTTAATACTTCTCATGAAAAATTACAAGAATTAAAGCATAATTTTCATTTAAGCTTATAATTAAATCACATGCAAATGTACATTTTTAAGTTCTATATGCTCATTTAGAATCCTTATAGAGTCCTTGATCCATGTTGAAGTAACTTGTAGTTAAGACAGAAACTAACTGTAATTGTCCTGATAAATTGTGATGTTTTTTCCCAGAGGATATGCATTCTACCTGCAACTTTCCCTTGAACAGCATCCACATTCCACCCTCAGTTTTGAAGATGAAACATGAGTTTCCCTTCAAATCAATGCCCCCTGGGCTGCCAGCCATAATCAGCCTCAGCAGGAAGCTGGGTATTTTGGAGAGCTATATGTGTGTGTCCCTGAGACAGAGAAAGAGAGCAGCTCAGTGTAGGCCTCCTACATTCCAGAAAATGACTGAAGTAAGGTGTTTTTGTCCTTCCAAATAAAGAAATTAAGTTTCAAAAACTGAAAGAGGTTTTGCTATTCCTACATTTGTCAGAGATTAACCACTCTTGTCATTTTCAGCTACACACCTGCCTCTGAAGTGTTGGGGTAAGTAATGCCAGATTGCAAAGCCACTTTCACAATTTTAAGTATTTGTTAGCAGGAGAAAGATGCTGGACAGATAGAGACGGTTGAATGGATGGATGGATGGATTGATGGATGATGGATGGGTAGATAGATAACAGATAGAAATAAGTATAAATAGACAAAGAGAAAGTGATTTATTTCAAAGTATTGGCTTACACATTTTGGAGGCTGGCTAAGCAGCTCTGAAATCTCTAGGGCAGGCTGTAAGGAGGGAAGATCACAGGCAGGCTGAGACTCACAGGCAGCTGCTAAAGCTGCTATCCACAAGCAGTCTCTCTCTCTCTCTCTCTCTCTCTCTCTCTCTTTCCTTTTCTCAAGCATCATCCCTGCTTTTAAGGCCTTTCAACTGATTGAATCAGGCCCATCTAGATTATTGAGGGCAATCTCCCATATTTAAAGTCAACTGATGATGGACTTTAATTACATATTCCCTTCACAGCAGCATCTAGATTAATGTTTGATTGAATAGCTGGGGATTGTAGCCTAGCCAAATTCACACGTTAAAAAATTCGCATTATGAAAACCCATATAGGTAAACAAGAAGGTAAAATTATTTAAATTTAGAAACCAAAGCCTTTCATTCAACACCCCAGCCATGATAATAATAATAATTTTAAAAAAGAATAATGATAAAATAAAAAAAAAAAGCCAAACACCAGATTTTTTCTGTAAAGAAGTACAAAGGTCTCAACAGGCACATAACAGACATTTACGATGAATATCATTTATCTTGAAACAAAAGTAAGAAGATTTCAAAAATAGTCAAACTCATAGCCATTTACAATATATTGTTTCTGCTCTCAGAAGAAAAACATCAGTTTCAATGTAGCCCAAAAGTCAGCATCTCCATGATAAAGGACCAGAAATCAGAAAATACTGGGCTTCATAAATGACACAGCACTGAGAAACTAGAAATTGTCATATTTTGTGATGATTCAAACAAAAACAATACTCCGTGCTATACCTCGAAAGGGACAGAGGTTTAAAAAAAAACATTAGCAGCTGTTTTCTGACCTTTTCAGCTTTGGAAAGAGAGGCCCCTTAGGACAAGCGAAGCCCCTGTTTTCCCGTGATCTGAGCACCAGCAGCATTTCGTCATCAGAGGCTGAGTCTAGTGATTTGATGGCACACATCCTTCCACAGGTGGAGATGAAGGCAGTGTTTCACCAGAGCTGTGACCCTTTTCCTCTATTACCCTATGTCTACATTGGCCCAGGTACCCTTCACCATTCTCTACAAGACACAGTTCATCTTCTTTTCCTTTTATTTTTTTAAACAGCTCATATAAAGAAAGAGAGCTACATAGCAGCTTGTGTAACTATTAACAGAGCAAAAGGAACATGCACATGAATCAGCAGTCCTTTCATGTGGATAATTTTTATAGACTGAAAGTTCTAGTTGAGAGATTTTAAAAAGTCACTTGGAAATTCATATGCAGGTAGAAAACTCAAGATGGAGCCTGCCACTATGTCAATTTTTTTCATTAGTTTGCTAAAGTAGCCACTCCTCACCTTGGTATGAATAACATTTAATAAATCCCTATAAGTAATAATAATATGCCCTCAGATTATCATCAGGATGTCTCTGCATACATTTCCTAAAAATTACGTTGTACACTGTAACAAGCAGAGAATGAGATGGATGTTGAAATGGAAATATCATTGGGTGCTGAACTGCTTCTATTATTAAGTGACCCTCTCTAGCCTCCTCAGAGACCAACCTCAGCTTGAGGACCTGTATGTTGAAAGGGAGAAAAGACTCTCACAGAGCTGGAGGCTGAACTTCAATTTATCCAAACCAGCACTTTGTGGAAGAAGATGGGAACCTAAAGAAACAATTTTGCTGAGGAATTAGAACTCCTGCAATAGACTCCCCTACTACCACCACTAAAAATAAATAATGAGCAGGACACAATAAGCCAGATAAATTTGCGAGCACTTGAGATTCAGAGGTAGAAAAGGTGGTTAAGAGCTCCTAGCAGTGGCCTGTTAGGGAGAAGAGGCCACAATGCTTTTGGGAGGTCAAGGGTGAGTCGATGCCACTGTGTCGGTAGCGAGAGTGCTGGAGGCACAACAGGTTAGGGCAGACAACAGCACAGAACATAGTGTCTTAGATGGATGATAGGAACCGTGGCTAGAGCAGACAGAAGCAGAGGCACAGGCAGTGGCATAAATCCTCCATTCGCAGTGTCACAGAAAGATAGGAAAGGGGAAGGGCTAAGATGCTGTAATTTGTCAGGTAGAGATTATTTACCCACTAGACTTGAAAATAAATTATTATATGGACTTGATCACTTATGTTTTCTTTTGTTTGTAGGTAACAGAAAATTACTTCTGGCTTAATCAAAAAGGAATTATATTAGTGCACACAACTGTGAGTCCGGGGCAGGGCTGAATTCAGGCTTCTTTGGATTCAGGACTCAAATAATGCTATCAACATTCAGCTTTTGTCTATCTCCTCCAGTTGCGTTCTATTGCACTGGCTTTCATCCCAGACATTAGGACAAGGTAAGATGGGAGCAGAAACTCTTGAACTTGCATTCCTTAATTTAGAGACCAGAAGGAAAGAACAAGAGTCTCCCCAGCAAAAGACTTATTCATCTTCTTGACTTTAATTGAATCATGTGCCCATCTATGAGCCAATGACAATGACTACAGTAATTCAATATTCTAGCTATGTTCCATTCCTGAGCTTCACTTAAAGTATATAGATGAGAATGGGGGCGGGAGGAATCGTGGTCTAGTTATCAGCAAAAGGGTAAATGAGCTTGTTGGCAAATGCATTAAATATCTGCTATTGTGACCTTATCATATATATGTACATAATTTACATAAAAATATTTTATATATATATCATAAGTATGAATTGGTTAATTTTAAATTACATGTGTAGAAAAATGAAGCTCTTTGTTTTTCTAAAAGAAGTCAATTTCCTTTAGAGGCCACATTCCTGCTTGGCCATGGAAAACAATCCTGACACTCCTAGATATTCAGGTAACTTTCATTTTAGTAGAAATTTGTCCCTTTAGTAAATATTCAGTCAAACTCAGGTATTATTTCCTCAGTCACTGGTCACAATTCAAGCTTCTTCCATTCTTAGAGTCTTCCCTCTCTCTCCCCTTTGCTCTGCTTCTAATTTCACCAAATTCACCCACCTTTGCCAGCCAGCTTCGGTCAGGAAAGTGAGGGCAACCTGCTATACAAATGCTTGCACATTATTTGGAACAGAAGGGAATACTCCATCCTCTCACCTTCATAGCAGCCCTGAACATCTGCAACATCTCCTTAGCCCAAGCAGAAGCCAATTCAAGCTTCAATGGTCTTCTTAGCAGGTTGAGTGGGGAACTCTCTATCCTCAGTCTCAGCACAAGGGACTATCACAGTTGCTGGCTGCAGGGGAAGAGAAGCAGAACTTATCACTCCACGCCTCAAGTAACCACAAAAAAATGAACACTTCACATGTCACCCTATGTTATGCATATGTAGGCATAGTGTGGTACTAAGCAGTACAGCTAATAATTTTTTTTTTTATCATCTTGTATCAGTGGATGTAATAGAGTGAACACTCATTCTTTCAACCCATGAGGGCAAGGGATAACTCTCTGCTGTTTGCAGTCAATGCACAAGCTTGAAGGAAACTGAGAATGGTAAAGCAGGAATATGGAAAAACCTGAGACTTTGATGATGATGCTGAGCCACTATGTAAGCCATTTTAAATTCAGCTTCTGACACTTGTTGCCAAAAGCAACCTAACTGAATAAAAAGAGGAAAAAAACAGCAAAGAATAAGCTATAGTCTGTTACAACAGTATTCTTCCTCAGCTTGTTAGGCATGCATCTCCTCCAAGTCTACATCCCAGAGGGATTATAAATCCAGAGGGAGAGGCCCAGAGAGCACCAAGTTTTCCTTTTAACCTGTGTGAATTCCATCTGAGACCTAACCTCTTTCTGGAGAGGGCCCATAAGACACTTTACAAGTGGAACCTTCTTATTTTTTCCTAAAGCATCTAAATTTTATTTCAGATTTTCCCATACATGTTATTTTGCAAAAGTGAACTATATTCATGCCTAAAATATGTCTGATTTTGAGAATTTTGTCATCAATGTTCCTTTTGGGAAACTACATCTGGGTTGACACTACAGAGTATTTGTAATTCATAGCCTAATGCAATTAGAAAATTTGAAGTTCCTTGAAATTTCTAATTTATTATAAAAATGCCTATGGTTTCCAAACAGTAGTGGATGTCCTAGGGAATTATATTATTTATCACTGTTTTTCAGGCTTCCACCTGAAAATTGCCTTTCTCTGGTTATTGTATCTACTGACTCTTCACCAATTAATTCTTAGTTAATTTCTGTATGAATAGCAACAGAAAGCTCAATAAGAATTTCATTAATTTTTACTTCAGTTACTTTAAATTCAGTTAGGACTGAAGTTTTTTTGCATTAAAGCAGCCTGAAATAATGGATAAAAAAATTTAGAGCCAGAAGACCTGATTAAGTTCTGTCTTCATCACTTTCCAGATATGACGTTTTGAAAGTTATTTGGTCTCTAAACTATTGTTTTCTTAACTGCAAAAGAGGCATAACAAGGCCTCTAGTTGAGCTGTAGTGAAGATTATATAAGAGGATGTTTCATCAAACTGATTTGCAAACTGGAAAGTACTATAAAAACATAGGCTACTACTAAACATAATAATGTTTTTCTAAATAATAGAGGGGGAAATACTGAAACATTGGGGTACTTGATAGCAAAGGCAATATCCAAAATTTTATAGCATTTTGGCAATATGCACAAAAGCAGAGGCCAGAACTGCTTTGATGGGGCCTGTGGGCCTTCTTTCCTGGATTTTCCTTGCTGGCCTCTGACCTCAGGGTGTGCAAACCGTGAACCAGCCCACAGCAGCCTTCCAGATTAACTATATCTCAGAAGTCAATCATGGTGGTAGATTTAAACAGAGGCAAGGAACAAGCAAGTCACGCCTCTTCAATAGTAATAAATGCTTAGGTTTCTGTGTTGCACTGTTAGGTTTTATTTTATTATTTTGTATATTCATCAGGTACAAAGGGCTGAATTAATAAAACTCCTCAGTTAGTGGCACATTATCATTATTGATCTATGAGAGACTTTCTAATTTTAATATTTATTTATTCCTTGTGATTCCCAATTCCAATCCTATTCCTTCCATAAATTCACAATTGTATTGTTCCTTTATGTTCTTATAAATGTGATTTGTGGTTTGTCTGTATTTATTTTAAACTCTGAAAATCTTCATAGATCTCACTCAGTTTCTTACTTTTCTGGATCCAATCTTATTTTAAAGATCTGATCATGTTTCTACATATGCATTAGATGTGTTCCTTCTAATTGTTGCAGAATGCCTGCATTTTCCAAGTTTTGCCTATCTACTTTACACAAATTGCCGCCAACTCTCACCACTGTAAACAACTCTATGATTAATACTTGAGAATTTAGAGATAAATTATTTATACTCAGAGCAGAATTGCTGGGACATACTGTACATGTATACTGAATTTGCCTACATCACACTAGATTGTTTTGGGTTTTTTTGAAAGATTTATTTCTTTTATTTATTTATCCCCCCCCCAACCCCCCACCACCCCACCCCACCCCACCCCCATTGTTTTTGCACTCACTGTCTGCTCTCTTTGTCCATTCACTGTATGTTATTCTGTGTCTGCTTGTCTTCTCTTTAGGCAGCACTGGGAACCAATCCTGGGACCTTCCAGAGTGAGAGGGAGGCACTCAATCTCTTGCACCACCTCAGCTCCCTGGTCTGCTGCATCTCTACTGTTTCTCCTCTGTATCTCTTTTTGTTGTGTCATCTTGCTGCACCAGCTATCCACACAGGCCAGCACTCCTGTGTGGGCCAGCACTCCTGCGCAAGCCAGCACTCCATGCAGGCCAGCACTCCATGTGGGCGAGCTCTCCACTTGGGCCAGCTCGCCACACAGACCAGCTTGCCTTCACCAGGAGGCTCCGGGAATTGAACCCTGGACCTCCTATATGGTAGACGGGTGCCCAATCACTTGAGCTACATCTGCTTCCCCAGATTGTTTTTCAGAATGGCTATACCAGTCCACTCTCCCATGAAGCTTATGGGGAAAGTATTCCTGCTTTCCCCACAACACTCAGTGTCTTAGTTTGCCACCCTACTGTAACAAATACCACATAGTGGGTTGGTTTAAACAATGGGAATTTTTAGCTCATGGTTTTGAGAAGTCCAAAGCCAAGATATTGGCAAAACTTGCTTACTCCTGCAGTCTGTGTGCTAACCGCCAACATTCCTTAGTATTCCTTGGCTTGTATATCTGCCTTTCATCATATGACAATGTCCTCTCCTTTTTGACTTCTCTAACTTCTGTGTTCTCTGTATAAGGCCTTTAGTAATCCAGATTAAGGCCTACCCTCGTTCAGTTTAACTAAAAATAACATCTTTAAGAGATCCTATTTACAATAGGTTCACGCCCACGAGGGTGTGAATTAAGATTAAGAGCAAGTAAAATATTTTCTGTATTTTATGCATGATCGTTCTGTAAACCCATAACATCTCTAATAAAGAAAAAGGATTAAAAACATGTGTTTGTTCGGATACAAAATTCAATCTACCACACTTAGCATTATCTAGCTTCCAATTTTTGCCAATTTAGTATTGCTAATTTAACCTGCATTTCTCTTATTGTTAACTTCACCATGCTTCCATCTGTATATTGGTTTTGAGAGTTTTCTTTTCTGTAAATTACTTGTTCATATTCTTTAACTATTTTCCTACTGCAGTAACTACCTTATTGATTTATAGGAGTATAATTATTAAACTCTTGCCAGCTTTAGACCTTGCAAATACCTTCTCCCATTCAGTCATCTATTAACTTAACCCTTGGTATTCACTGAATGGAAAGCCTTACTTAAATATAATCATAATTATTAATCTTTTGCTTTATGGTTTTTCCTTTTAAAATTTTATGAAGTATTTCCCCATTCCTAGATCATAAAGATCATCTCATACATTTTCTTCTATTAACTATATATATATATTTTTATATATATATTGTTTTTCACTTAGATCTTTAATCTATGTGGAGACCACACTTTACGTGGGGTTAGGTGGGGATCCAGTTTTTTTCTCTATGTAGTGGGCCAATTTTCCCTAAAAGCTCAACCACACAATTTCCATTCCTTGTGCCTCCTTTAAGATAAATTATTAAGTTCCCATGCATATATGAGTCTCTTTAGGAGTGTACTCGTTTCTTCTATTTAGCTAGTTATCTGATCTTCCATCAATATTACATTGTTTCCATTACTCTAGCCTTATAGTCATAGGTCAGAAGTAAAATATTAAGATTAAAAAGCTTTTAATATCTTGCAGGGCAAGCTTTCCATCACTATACTTCTTTTTAAATATTAGGTAGCCATTTATAGACATTAATTCCTCTATACAAATTTTACTGTAAGGTTAATGAGTTTCTCAAAAAAAAAAAAAAACTGGAATTTTTAAAAAATTGATTTGAAAGTATAGGTTAAATTGGAAAAAAATCTGCATTTTTGTAATATGAAGTAATTCCATTCAAGAGCATTAAATGTCACCCCATTTATTCAAATCATCTTCTATGTCCTTTACTAGGAATTTTAAGTATGTCAAGAATATTATTTGAAATATGAAAATAAGGCAAAAAAACATGGGTGACACAACCTTTCAATATCACATGATGGCAAAATCACACAAGGATTGCTACAGAATGTGCTTAGTTCTTCTCATTGATTACTATTAATAGAAGATGGCAGATTCAGTGAAGTTAGATGTTAACTTCTAGAACTTTGTCCAATAGATGTAAATAATTTCTATTTGATGGAATAGATAAACCCAAAGATTTATGGTCTATTGGGACATTAGTTTTAAAACTAACTTAATAACCATATTGAAATATTTCTCTGTCCAGAAATCCCTGGTTTCTCAAATACTCTTTAAGGTGATCATAATATCTTACTGATTCCATCATTAACTAGTAAGTTTAAAATCAAAGTAATGAGAGGCAAGATGGCAGAGTGTGGAACTCCAGGACTCAGTCTTTTCACCAGAACAACTATTAAACAGGAAAGAACTGTCTGAATCCACTATTTTGAAACTCTAGAGGCCAGAAGAACACTGTACAGCATCCATGGAAGAGGAGGAAGAGACTGATTACGGAAAAGGACAGTAAATTGTTCCCTCCAAACAGCGGTTACTGGTACCCATCTCCCACTCTCAGGGCAGGCCACCATGGGGTCCAGCCTGACTAGTTCACTGATGACAGAAAGGGAAATAAAAAAATTCTCCTCTTCCCCAAGACCAGGGATGGACACAGCTGATCACTAATTACAGCTTTTGATTAGCGACTTCAGATAGCTGGGCAGCCATCATTTCAAACTGCCCTCGACAAAGCCCATGGCAGAGGAGATTTAAAGAATGCTACACTTCCTCAAGACTGTGGGGGAAAATTAGTTGAAGGACTGCCTTTACTTGGTAGACCAAGAAAACTCAGGTTTGGGGAGCCATGAAAGAAGCTCTTGGCACCCTTCCTGATCTACTACACAAGGTTCTTTGAAGCAGGTCTGCACCCCCTTCATGAGTCCCTAACCCCATTTGAGCTGGGAAAGACTGACTTGAGAAAGCCTGCTCTGATGTGCTCTACCTCCCAGAATATTCCCTCCAGGCAAAAACAGCTTGAGACAGCGTAAGAAGTAAAAGAAACTGCAGAGGCAGACAATCTAGGACAAAGGGTTATGGTTATAAAATCAAGAAACTGATATCTCAGGGAATAAATCCCAGAGTAAACATTTTAAAATATTAAAATGTACAGTATGCAACAAAACAGTACAAGACAAACAAAGAAACAAGAAATGATGGTCCATCCAAAGGAAGAAGATAAAAATCGAGACGACATCAATAAAGACTGAATATGCACATATCCAACAAACACATTTTAAAAAATGATTTTAAAAATGCTCAAAAAAGATGAAGGAGGATACAGAGAAAGAACTAAAGGATATCAGGAAAACAATGAGTGAGCAATATGAGAATATTAGTAAAGAGATAGAAATTTTTAAAAAGAACCAATAGAACCACTGGAGTTGAAGACCATGATAATTGAAATGAAAAATGCCTAGGAGCTTTTCAAGAGCAGATTAGAGCTGGCAAAAGAATCAGTGAAAGAAGGCAAGATACTTGAAATGAGGCCGGCTGTAGAGCAGAAAGAAAAAATAATTTAAAAAAGCAAATATAGCCAAAGACACCTCTGGGACACCAACAAGCATACCAATATATGCATTATGGGAGCCCCAGAAGGAAAGGAATGAGAGAAAGGGGGAGAAGAAATATTGCAAAAATAATGACAGAGTACTTCCCAAACTTAGCAAAAGACATGAATATGCATATTCCAAACCCCAGAAAACCCCAAAAAGGAAACATGAAGAAAAATACATCCTGTCATATATTGATCACAGTATCAAATGCAAAGGACAAGGAAAGAGTTCTAAAAGCTGCAAGAGAAAAGCAACATGTTACATACAAGGAAGTCTCAATTAGATTGAACACTGATTTCTCAACAGAAATGATGGAGGCAAGAAAACAGTGTGTTGAAATACATAAAGGGCTGAAAGAAAACAACTGCCAATCAAGAATTTTATTACTGGTGAGACTTTCTTTCAAAACTGAAAGAGAGATTAAGACATACCTAAATTATTAACAAAAAAAAAAAAAAATTTTTTTTTGAGGGAATTCCTTCCCTACAAGTAATACTAAAGAAGTTTCTTCAGACTGAAAGAAAAGGGCACTAGAACGTAGTTCAAAATGGCATAAAGAAATAAAGGTTTCAGGTAAAGTAACCATTTAGGTAATTATAAACTCCAGTATTATTGTGTATTGTTTGGTATTTAATTTTACTTCTTACTTCCTACAGGTGCTAAAATGCAAGTGCATAAAAAGTAACGATCGGGAAGCGGATGTGGCTCAGGTGACTGAGCTCCCACCTACCACATGGGAGGTCTACGTTCGGTTCCTGGTGCCTCCCAGAGAAGACAAGCAAGACGGTGAGTTGACACGACAGGCTGGCACAGCAAGCTGACACAACAGGATGATGCAGTGAGATGATGCAACCAAGGGACAGCAAGTAAACACAATGAGAGATGCAACAAAGCAGGGAGCAGAGGTGGCTCAGGCAATTAGTGCCTTCCTCACCCATGGGAGGTCCCCAGGTTTGGTTCCCGGTGCCTCCTAGAAAGAGAAGACCAACACACAGCAAATGCAAACAACAAGGAGGCAGGGAGAAATAAATAAATTAAATAAATCTTTAAAAAAAAAAGTAATGATGAATCTATGGTTTTAGACATACAATGTACAAACATACAAGTGGTAACAAGTACAAAAAAAAAAAAGTGGGAGGACAGATGGATAAAGGAAAGTATATGTGTAGACTATTGAAGTTAAGTATGTGGGTATGTGTTTTAGTTTCCTAGGCCGTTAAACCAAATACCATGAAAAGGTTCAGCTTGAACAATGGGAATTTATTAGCTTACAGTTTTGAGACTGAGAAAATTCCCAAATCAAGTCATCAGCAAAGAGATGCTTTCTTCCTGAAGACAGACTGCCAGTGATCCTTTCTCTTTCTCTCTGTATTCATTCTATTCATAAAGGATTCTAGTAATTAGGTTTAGGGCTTATCCTGAATGAGGTGGGTCACACCTTAACTGAAATAGCCTCATCAAAATGTCTTACTTACAATGGGTTTACATCCACAGGAATAGATTAAATTTAAGAACATCTTTTCCTGGGGTACATACAGGTTCAATCCACCACAGTTGGTATCAAATCAAATATGATCATTATATACTTAGGATGTTAAATTTTAACCCCATGGTATCCTCAAGGAAAATAGATGAAAAATATATCCAGATAGAAAAGAAAAGTCACTCAATTTGGTACAACAAACAAAAAATCAAATATATTAAAAAGTAAGCATTAATGGAAAAATTGAAGGGCAAAAAAGAGTATAAGACATACAAAAAGCTAAATAGCAAAACAGCAAAAGAAAGTCCTGAATTTTCAGTAGTGACTTCAAATATCAATGGATTAAACTTTCCAGTCAAATGACAGAGATTGGCAGAATGGAGAAAAAGAGTATGAGCTAACAATATGTTTTCTGAAAGAGACTCACCTTAAAATCAAAGATACAAATAGGTGGAAAGTGAATGGATGAAAAAATATAAACAGAAATATAAAGGTCTATAAGAGACTACTATGAATAACTGTATGCTAATGAACTGATAACCTGGAAGAAATGAAAAAATCTTTGAAACACACAAACTACTTATATTGATTCAAGAAGAAATAGAATATATCCAAAAAACCAATTTCTGTTAAAGAGATTGCATTGGTAATAAAAAACCTCCCAACAAAGAAAAGCCAAGGCCAGGTGGCTTAACAGGGAAAGTATACCAAACATTCCAAGAAGATTTAACTGCAGTTTTGCACAAACTTTTCCATACAATTGAAGAGGAGGGATCACTCCCTACCTCATTCTGTGAGGTCAGCTTCATGCTCATACCAAAGCCAGAAAAAGATACATCAAGGAAAGAAAACTACATACCAATATCTCTTATGAATATATATGCAAAAATACTCAAAGAAATACTAACAAACCCAGTCCAACAACATTTTAAATGAACTATACACCATGATTAGGTGAATTTTATCCCTGGCATGCAAGAGTGGTTCAACATAAGAAAATCAATTAAGGTAATCACATTAACACAATGAAGGGAAAAAATCACATGATGATCTCAATTAAATGCAGAAAAGGCATTTCACAAAATCCAGCATCCCTTCTTGATTAAAAAAACATTTAGAACACTACAAATAGAAGGAAACTTCCTCAACATGATAAAGGGCATATGTAAAAAGCCCACAGTTATCATCCTACTTGAGGGTGACGCTAAGAATAGGAACAAGACAAGGATGCCCAATGTCAGCAGAGTTATACAACATTGTACTGGAAGTTCTAGGCCAGAGCAATTAGGCAAGAAAAAGAAATAAAAGGCATCCAAATTGGAGAGAAAGAAGTAACACTTTTCCTAGTGCAGATGATATGATTCTAAATACAGAAAATCCTGAAATATCCACAACAAGGCTCCTAGAACTAGTAAATGAATTCAACAAAGTGGCAGGGTACAAAAACAACACCCAAAAATCAGTACTGTTTCTATACACAAGCAACGAGCAATTGGAAGAAGAAATCCAGAAAAAAAAATCCATTTACAGTAGCAACTAAAATAATCAGATACCTACAAATAAATCTAACTAAGGATGTAAAGGACTTATACACAGAAAATTACAAAGCATTACTAAAAGAAATCTAAGAACACCTGATTAAATGGAAGTACATTCCATGTTCACAGATTGGAAGACTAATTATTGTTAAGATAGCAATCCTACCTAACGCAATTTATAGATTCAATTTAATCGCAATCAAAATTCCAACAACCTTCTTTGCAGAAATGGAAAATCCAATCATTAAATTTATGTGGAAGGATAAGAGGCCCTGAATATTAAAGCCATCTTGAAAAAGAAGTATGAAGTTGGAGGACTCACACATCCTGATCTTAAAACTTATTACAAAGCCCCAGTAATCAAAACAGCATGGGATTAGCACAAGAACAGATATATAGACCAATGAAATAAAATTGAAAGCTCAGAAATCAACCCTCACATTTATGGCCAGCTGATTTTTGACAAGATGGCAAAGACCACTCATTTGGAAGAATAGTCTCTTCCACAAATGGTACTTGGAAAACTGGACCTCCATTTGCAAAAAAAAAAAAAAAAAAAAGTACCCCTGCCTTGTACCTTATACAAAAATCAACTCAAAATGGATCAAATACCAAAATATAAGGGTCGGGACTATCAAACTCCTAGAACAAAAGGTATAGAAGCATCAGGACCTTGTGTTAGGCAATAGTTTCTTAGATCATTATTTCAAAAACAATAAAAGAAAAAGATATAAGTGGGGCCTCATCAAAATTAAAAGATTTTTTTTTCTCAAAAAACTTTACCATGAAAGTAAAACAACAACCTACACCATGCAAGAAAATATTTGGAAATCCTTCATCTCAACAACAAAAAAGACAAACAATCCAATTAAAAATGGGCAAAAGACTTGAATAGACATATCTCCAAAGAAGATATGCAAACTGGCCAAAAAGCAAATGAAAAGATTCTCAACAGGGAAATGCAAATCAAAATTGCAATGAGATACTATTTCCTGCCCATTCAAATGTATGCTATTAAAAAAAAAGGGGGGGGGGAATACATGTTGGAAAGGATGCAAGAAATAGGAACCCTATTTGTCAGTTCCTCAAAAATCTAAGTATAGAACTACCACACAACCCAGCAATCAAAGTCTCAAACAGATATTTGCACACCAATGTACATAGCAACATTATTCACAATTGCCAAAAGATGTAAGCAACCCAAGAGTCCATCCATCAAAGAACAGATAGATAAAATGTATATACATACAGTAGAATATTATTCAGTCATAAAAAGGAATGAAGTCCTGATGCATGCGGCAACATGGATGAACCCTGAAGTCATCACGTTGAGTGAAATAAACCAGACACAAAAGGCAAATATTGTATGATTTCACTGTTTTGAAGCAATTAAAATAAGCAAATTCATAGTGTCAGAATCTAGAATATAGGTTACCAGGGAATGGGGTGGGGATAGAGAATGAGAAGTTAAGGCTTAAAATGTACAAGGTTCCTATTTGGAATGATAAAAATGTTTTGGTAATGGACAGTGGTGATGGTTGTAAACTTTGTGAACACAATTAACAGCACTGAAATATATATCTGAATGTGATTAAAAGGGGAATATAGATTGTATATATAGTAACAGAATAATTTTTTTAAACCCATTAACTACACTACACAGTGAGCCCTTAGTTAAACCATGGACTTTAATTAATTGTACAATTATAAAAATGAGCTATCATCAATTGTAACAAATGTTCCATACCAATGCAAGTGTTAGTGGTGGGGTTGTTGATGGGAATCTTGTATTTTATGCATGATTATTCTGCAAGCCCCCAACTTCTCCAACGAAAAAATTTTAAAATAAAAGTAGCAAGTTTCAAAACTTAAAATATTGATTTTATAATTACCTAAGAGTAATTAATTGCAATTTTTTAAAATTACAATTTGTTTCTTCATTAAAGTCTTAGATATTCTAGGTTATGCTAATTCCTAGATACTAAATTTTGACATCCTAGATAAAATATATAAATTCTTAGACATTAATAAAATGCATAAATTGGCTCTGATTTTACAATATGTCACTAGAGTTTGATCCTAATTTCAGCTTCTGATTCTTAATAACTACTGCTGTAGTGTGCTTTCACATAAATTACCTCATCTGATATCCACCAAAACCCTACACAGTATTATACGAGAAGAAAATAAATAAATAATGGGTGAGTGCACTTCACTTAAGTTTCAATTCTAATGTTGATGGATCATTGTCAAACATCTAGCTCTTCTGCCTTGAAATCCTGTGCAATTTCCCTATATTACACTGACTTACTTCAGAGGCAGTAGAAGTTCAGAAAAATAGAGCATTTGACAGGGAATTGGAAATGAATTGACACTACCACTAATGAGCTATGTTTCCTTGGGGAAGTCATGAAATCTTTCTGGGAATTTGATAATATGTACAAATGGCAGTAGGTAGTCTAGATTCTAGCTATCTTTAAAATTTTATCCAGGCCTAAAATTTTATGACTCTACGGTTTGCATCTAAAAACATGACTTCAATTACTCCAGGACTTTTTCATAGGATGTTTATCTGGATGATTTGTCCTTGCAAACTCATTTGATCTTCCTGCCGATGGATAATCAGCACTCTCAAGACTGTTCTGAGATTGGCTGACACTTTAATTTGCGAATCGTAGATTATTCTTATCTATTTCTTACCCAAAATTACATAGGGCATTCAAAAAGCAACAATGATATCTACCTTAAACTACTCTATGTACTCAAAAAGACTGAAAAGTATTAGTTTATAATTCATAGCTTTATCTGAATGCACAAGCCTCTACTATAAATTTATTATACCAAAATATTTTTAAAATCTTTAGTGAACCTGCAGGCTCTCTGACAACCCCCATTCTGCTTTCTTACTTTCTTATGATAGACAGGTTGTGACTATTGTCTATTGTTCTTAAGCAGGGTACTGCGATGAACAGAGTTTCCATTCCTAGAAGATTATGTATTTACCACAAAAGAAGAATTCATATAATGTTTTTACAAAATACCCTATTAAAAATCCTTTTTTCTTAGGAATTGTGCTTGCTAATTTTCAATATTTCTAGTAAAGATAGACAAATAAATTCTTCCCCTTTGCCTCAACAAGATAAGAGTTTTATGATTGAATCTTATCATGGGCCAAAAATTTCTGCCCAAGGAGGGCAATAAAAAGGGACCAAGGGAAGCGGATGTGGCTCAAGTGGTTGGGCTCCCATCTACCATATGGGAGGCCCTGGGTTCAGTCCTGGGCCTCCTGGTGAGGACAAGCTGGCCCGTGCTTGTGGAAAGCTGGTGCAGCAAGATGACGCAACAAAAGGAGACAAGCAGTCACGGAGGAAACACGCAGTGAATGGACACAGAAAGCAGACAGCGATCACAAGCGGCAGGGAGCGGGGAGCGTGGGTGGGATAAATTAATTAATTAATTAAAATAAAATCTAAAAAAAAAAAGACCAAAACAACTCTCTTCTCTGGAACAGCTTGCCAATCAAGCCCAGAGAACTCGGCTGCAGTTACAGCAAACATTCTTCTCCCATCCCTACTATAGAGTGAGCCACACCGTCCCTGGAGTCTAGAACTGATTATACATTTGAAATTTTTTCATCTTGCACTAAGGGCTGGAAGCATGGAAAGAAATGTATCTGGATGTTGCTTAATATTGTCTTGAATAGGATGTAAATAGACAATAAAAAACCCTGTAGCTTCTGTCTTTAAGGGTTAATCAACAAATTGTGACCTACAAACAAAATCTGGTCTGCCACTTTTTTTTGTAAATGAAGTTTTATTGGAGCACAGTGATGCTAATTCATTTGCATATTGTCTATGAATGCTTTCACACTACAACAGCAGAATTGAATAGTTGCAATAGACTGTACAGTCTGCAAGTCTTACAATATTTACTATCTGATATTTACAGAAAAGTTTGTTGACTCCTGGCTTAGAGTTTTTTACCAATATCACATGACTCAATAAAACTATGAACATATATCCTTATATTTTGGTGCTTTTATTTCAGAAGATGGGATTTTTGGTCAATGAGGGTTTTTTGTTTGTTTTGCTTTGTATGTGTGTGTTTGCTATTTTTTCAATGAGTTTTATATTTAATATTGTTATATAGAATTCTAGACATCTTTCTAAAAAGGTCTTAGTAATTTGCATTTTCACCAGGAATTCTATGTAAGTACACATTTTCCCTCATCTGTGTCAGCATTGCATGTCATTGTTATATTATTTTCCCAACTGGGTAAGTAAAAATATATCATCACATTGTTTAATTTACATTTCTCTATCAGCAAAGACAGCTTTTGAACATTAAGAATATTTTCCCTTTGTCATGAGCATTGCAAATATTTCTACATTCTCTGTTTGACTTTTGACTTCATTTATCATATCTTTTGCCACACAGTTTTCTTTTATTTTTATATGGTTGTTTTAAATGACTTGCAGTTCAAATCTGGCACAGGAATTTTTATGTGCCCCCCAACCCCTACCCACAAGGTCCTTTTCCTACCTGGGGCGTTCGTGGGCAACATGGGAATCCCAGTGGGTTCCGTGTAATATTTTAGGTAATCTAAGCACCTCTTAAAATATATGTATATGTATATATATATATATAAATAACATTTTTGTAAGCAAATACACATATATGCATATATATTTATATATCATTTTACAAATGTTTGTATGCATTGTGAGAATTTTGATTTTTACCCATAATAAAAAATAAAAAAAATAAAAATAAAAAAAATAAAAAAAAAAAGAATAGAATTGATCATAGCAAAGAAATGTCATCAGTTAATAGGGTAACTGTATTCACATTAGTTTTATTTTGCCACCTCTAGATCTATAAAGGAAGACCAATTTGTTATTGGGGGAAAGTGGGGAAAATTGAATGGTATGACTATTCATTGGTGTCTTGTTACCTCTTTGGAGTCTGGAGGACACAGACAGATGTCCTGTGACTGATTTGATCAGTCTTTTAAGATCTGCTTAAGACTTCCAGATTTAACAAATAAAGATACAGATGCCCAGTTAAAATTGAACTTCAGAGAAATATCAAATAGCATTTTAGTATGTCTCAAGCAATATTTGGAACATACTTATAATAAAAATGTGTCCATTGTTGATCTGAAATTCAAATTTAACCAGACATCTTGAATTTTATCTGGCAGACTCAGCTTGAGGACAATATCCGTTTGGTAAAAATCAAGTGGCCCTAGTTGCAGGAGATTTTGGTGTTACTATGCTTTGTTTCTTTTCATAGATATTGTGCCAAAAGACATAAAAGGAATAGAGACTTTTATTTAAAATACCTTTTAAATAAAATCCAATTCAAATGCTTCAAACATTTAACCCTTCAAACAGAACATTCAACCCAGCAGAACATTATTACCTCACACTAAAGAAGCACTTTTTAAAATCAATTAAACTTAAATCACTCTCACCAATACAGGATTTAAACCATCCCTTTTAAACAATTTGTTTACAATTATCAAACCTACTAATAAAGACTCAAAATCACCACTTGAAGGAAACATTACAAAGATTCCCATCTAGAGTACATCGGCTAAATGGAAAATTTCTAGTATTCTGGTATATAAAACCATCTTTCAGGGTTGTCATAAAGAATTGTATATAGTATAGTATAGTATGTGCAGTATAGCATATTTATAGTATATTATAGTGTATTGCATTATATCTCATTAATTATATATGGGCATATATAATCTTTACAGCAATGCTGAAGTTGGCTATACTTAGTCCTTTAATATAGATAAGAAATCTGAAGCTTTGAAATATTAAGTAGATGATTCAAGATCACCCAGGCGGTAACTTGCAAGGCCCATGATGGCCATCTAAAGTTCATGCTCTTATACTTCCTCCCTACTTCCTCTAAAACCCAACAGAATAGACACCATTTCTTAGTTAACCCCAAACCCATTCCCAGCCCTATGTTCCCTTGCCTCACTCCATGGCAGAGGCTGGGAAAGCTAAACACTCCCTTTCCAGCCTCTCCTGCAGTGAGGGTAGGCCATAGGACGCAGTTGTGATCAGAGAAGTGTAAGCTTCCTGATCAAAGGAAACATGAACCAATGCCCTTCCCCTCCTCTTCCTGCCAAGATCACATATTTGAGACAAGAGATGCAGCCGCCATCTTGTGGCTATGAAGGGAAAGCCAGGCAACCTACAGAGAAACTGCCCGACCCTAACATTGTTGACCCCCAAACCAAGAAAAGCAGCACCCATCTCCATACTTCCTCTTAGGTAAAGGTAAACCATTTGTTTAGCTACAGTTCATTCAGGGTGAGAATTTTCTTTTCAAACTAAATATTTGGATGCTAGTAGTTCTCAATAGATGCAAATTCAGCCAACATGTATTTGAATGCCTCATACATTCAGGCTTATTGATAGATATCATCATAATTTAACCTCTACAATATCGCTCTATGGGGGTGGGATTATTGTATACCTTTTGCAAAACTGCCATTCAAAGAAGCTCAGCACTTTTTTCAAAGGTGACACATAGCTGGCTGCAAAATCAAGATTCTTATTTGGATATTCTGAATCTTGATTTTAGGCTTCTCTCTTTTAGATATCTGGGTATCTTTTAGATATCATTTTTAAAGTATGCATTCCAAAGAAATTTCCCTGTTTTCAGAGACAAATAATCATTTTTTTAAAGAAGTTTCATTTATCCCAGAAGTCATATTGCTTAAATTCAGAGTACATTGAACTGGCTTGTTGGTTTTCATTTTTATGCAGAACAAGCTGTGGCTCTACCACAGAGAAACAGTCTGTTGTAAAATAAGGACTGAAATCCAAGGAAGATTTTTTTAAAAAAGAGGAAAGGTACCAAAAAAATGCTGTTATAAAAGTCAACAAATATGGAGTTGATTGTATAGTTGCATCTTACATGGGCTGAAGATGGAATATGCAATGCTAGAGCACTCTCTTACAAATGTGTTTTCCTCTGAGTTCATACTACTACACTGGCTGGCAATCCCTCTTCCTACAAAGAGTCTTTCAGCAGAGAAAAAGAAAAATAAGTTGTCATCTAAAGAAAAAAAGTTCTACAGAAAGGAGAAAAGATTTGGCAAAGGGCAGCATAAGTTTCAGGCAGGCATTACAAAGTCAGAGAGATGGGCAACTACTCATTTGCCTGCAATCTTAAGAGGGTAAATTCCTCCAGGCTCTTAAAAGATAATGAGCATGCCAATTATTTTCTTGTGGCACAGGAGCAGGACGAGGAATTACTGCTGTTTTCAGATGTAATAATAACAAGCTGAACAACTCAGAAATATCCTCAAGCAGTTGCTCTTATTTGAGCAAAAAGATGTTAATCACAGGTAAGCTTTACCAGTGGCTCTGCAATCACAGAAGTCAGGGTTCCTTTGCAGTTCAAGCATGATGCTCTCAAAACAAATCTGATATTAACCAGTTACCACAATAAGGAGATTTGCAGCAACTATAAATCTTTTGATTTCCAAGTCAGTTGTCTATTTGTCCTTGTTGGCAAAGAGCACATATTTACTCTGCTGTCAGGGCAAAATAATTCAAATAGA
Source organism: Tolypeutes matacus (assembly GCA_026826555.1). Lineage (NCBI taxonomy): Eukaryota > Metazoa > Chordata > Mammalia > Cingulata > Chlamyphoridae > Tolypeutes > Tolypeutes matacus. The sequence continues at coordinate 15,647,600 of JAKSZT010046586.1, forward strand.
TGCCAGAGATACAAGAAGATAGCATTGATTCATGAACATGTGCTGCTGTGCAGTAGGGTTTTTGACATAATAATAATTGCTATTTATTTTATACATTAAGAATAATTTACAGGTCCAAGCACAAGAATGAATTCTATTCAAATCAATTAAGTTTTCAGAGGGAGTGGTGCAGGAATTTTGGTGCTGTCAGCACTCCCCTGAAGTTGTGTTGTTCTTTCTGGTTGGTCATTTTGGGTTTTCAACCTTAACTTTTTATTTAAAAATTTTAAATTTAAAACTTTAACATTTAAAAATCTACAAAAAAATTAAGAGAATGATAAACACTGTTCATCTAGATTCAGCAAAATATTAGCATTTTACCACACTTGCTTTAATGTCGTTTTCTTCCTTCCTTCCTTTCTTTTTCTTTATCTGGACTATTCTTATATTATTTTATATATGATTTATATACTTTTTTGCTGAACCATTTGAAAGTAAGTTGCAGACTCCATGACACTTCACCCTTAAATATTTCAGCACATACCCACTAAGAATAAGGATATTTTCCTATATAACCACAGTATCACTTTCATATATTCACATTCAAATTTCCCCAATTGCCTAAAATTGTCTTGTAAAGCTATTTGTTTTTTTTTTTTAATTCAATCTAGGGTCAAATCAACATTCACACATTGCATCTAATTATGCCTCTCTAACATCTTTAATGTTTTGAAGAATCCAGGCCAGTTGTCTTATATAATGTCCCATGTTCTATACTTAATTGTTTCTTCATGATTAGATTCAGGGTAAGTATATTGGCATAAGTACAACATAGATGATGTTGTATACTTCTTATTGTATTACAATATCTATTGTAAAGTCTCATTTTCCTTGGAAATTAAAACAAGTAATCTGTGGGGTAATACTTTGAGACCATATCAATATCCTGTTACCCCAACCACATTTCACTCAAATGTTTTAGGATTCATTGATGATCCTTCCTTTAATCACATTTGCCTGCAAAATGGTGAATTTTTTTTAAATTCTATCCTTTTTTCTGTACGTTTAAGTGAATAATCTTCTATAAAGGGAAGATCCTTTATTTTCTCTCTCTCGTTATCTCTCTTCTCTCTGTGTATTATTATAGATTCGTGGGTTTTTTTTAATTCAAAGTGAAATAATCCATTACCATCATTATTCTTTTTAATGTTCAAATTGTCCCACATTTGGCCAGCAGAATCTTCTACATTCTGGCTTCTGTTCTGCTTTTGACATGACCCTGTTAGTCGGTGAACACTCCCATGCTTTAGGGTGCAACAAAATATCCCAGACTTACTTGTACTTTCCTTGCCCAGATTGGGAGTCAGCTATTTATCCAAGGCACCCAGATCCCTTTAATAGAAACCAACATCTGGTTATTATAGCCAGCTTGAAGAGACTGGACGGACCCCCAACCAAAATTGATTCAGATGTCAAGGCTGATGACACCAAGCACACACCACGAGGGTATGAAAGAGTTTATTATTTACATAATGAAGACTTCTGGAGAGGGCAGGGCATGCCTCCCAGGGTGATCCAAAGTGGTCTGAGAGAGCAGAGAAAGGAGACTGGCTTGGAGGGTTCTTGCATGGGCAGGGGTTTGTTTGGTTTGTACTTCCAACCAGTGCCAAGGGAGGAGCACCAGGCTTTCTTGTCAGCTTTCCGAGATGTGGGGCAGAAGAGAAAGAGGGTAGGGTTAGGTTTAAAAGCTCAGCAAACATCAAAAAATGGGATCAGACTCTATTAGACTGACCTACCCTTATATTCTTTTATGTAAGGCAATGAGATAGATAGATATTACACAGAAACCATGTGTGCCCAAATCTCCTTCAGAGAAAGAATATGAAATAGATGGAATAAGAATACAGGGCACTTTGAGCTCTTTGAGGGGAAAACAATCTCTATAAATACATGGCATTATCATCAAAATCATGGTTCCGTTTCCAGGTACTTGACATTTTCAGATTGTTTCTAAATCAGTTAGGAGCAGGACTACCTTTTCTTCTGTTTAGAAAATCAACTTCAGAGAGGCTACATGCGTTCGTGTTATCAGAGGACTCACCGGAGGGTCAAAAGATTTTAAACTTATCTCTCAGGACATCAAGACCATTCTCATAGCCTTTAGATTTCATTTGAAATATTGCATTAGAAAAGCTTGTCATTAAATTGAATTGATAGAAATAACCATTACATTTAGAAACTCAGAAAATAAAGCTGCAGATTTTGTCAAGACATAATAACGAAAACAGCAATAATAACACCAGCTAACACTTATTAAGTGCTTTTAAGTTCTAGGAACTCTTCCAAGTACATCACAGTCACCCTCATAAACAATTCATTGGGTTAAATGTTAATATCATCCTAATTTTTCAATGAGGAAATTGAAGTCCACAGAGGTTAAATAATGTGACTAATATTACACAGTAAGTAAGTGAAGGAGTGAGGATTCAAATATGATGCAAAAAGACAACACTGAAAATTAAACAGTTTAAACTTTAGTTCTGAAAATTAGACACAGATTGACTTCCACTAAAGAATAAGAAGTGCCAAACTGGCTCTTATTTTAACCTAGTCACGATTAACTTTTATCCTGTCCTATTTAATTTTTACCTCAGAATATTAGGGGCACAGCATCCAAGATAACAAGTAGCCCAATGAGTAGGCTTTGGGAAGATGAATTGTTTGACTTTCCAGTCCAAAAGGTCACATCAATAATTTGGAATTCAGTCATGTACGCCTTACAGGGTTCTCAAAGCGATTTTCTTCTGCTGAAATCCAGATCCAGTTACATAGTGAAATGATAGGGGCATTGATTTCCAAAGTAGCCATAGATTGATGGGTTAAAAAATTTTTCAACTACTGTTTGATCTTCAATTTTGGGGCTCACGATATAACATGTATAAGTTTTAGGCGCTACATGATTTCTATTTTTCAAAGCACTTTCACAAAAATTATCTCATTTAATCTCCTCAATAACCCAGTGCAAATGACAGAAACTTATACACACACACATACATACATACGTAAAGCACATATCATATGTAATCAAAGTGTATTTCACACTCCTGAAGGGGAATTTGCCAATTATGTTTTATAACCCATTTTCTGTCTCCTTTGGCACACCACTTTGCTCAAGCCATTGCTGTGGCAACCAGCTGACAGAAGGACACCGCCGCTCCATTGCCTAGTGCTTAGCTTGTACCCACAGCTTCCATGTCTGTCCACTGGGGTCTGGAGCTACACCAGGTCATGTGCAAACCTGAAAATGCAAGACCGTTAACACCCCTGGAGCAACTTTTCATCAAGGGGGGGAGAGTAATTGCTAATTAAACACTCCCTTTTTCCCTATCTCTGCTGGACAATTTTGAGGCACATTCCATACAGTTCCAGGAGGACCCTGGTAGGATTGAGTGCCAGCTGCCTCAGTCATCTTCTTAATAATGCATCCTTGGATTGGCTTTACTTCCTTCCTTTTTCATTCTTCCCAATTTGTCACTCCTATTCTCTTTCACTGGATTTGGTTGCAGCAGTTAATTAATAAAGATTTAATATATACATCAAGAACCTTCTTATTCCTTGAGAACCATTCATCAAACTCTTATCATAAAATCTGCTTTTGCAGGGAATCCAGGCCAAATTAGAGAGTTGAAGTAACTCACAAAACAGCCAGTTAATGTTGGAGGTAGAATTTCAAACTAGATCTCTTATCTCCTTATGGGATATGATTCCCTGTACACAATTAATCATTTTGATTTAAAAACATGTGTTCTTAAGTCAAACACCTGGGTTTGATTCTGACACTAGCTGAATCAAATGTGCTTTGACTTTTCTGAATATCATCTATGAAATTGGAATATTAATAAAACAATAATAATAACAATGGCCAACTTTTTAAGTGTTTTCATGTGTAGGCACCATTCTAAATGCTTTAAATATATTAACCTATTAGCCCTCAACATAACCCTATAAAGTATTATTATCACCATTTTATAGATGAGGAAACTGGATACTATGCCCAAGATCACAGAGTCAATTAGTGGCATCTTTAGGGTTTTCAACCCAAATAATTTGACTCTCGGGTTTACACATTTAAACACTATCTCTTTATTGTGACCTTAGAGAGTGGTAATAATCAAAGATAAAGCAGTGCCTGGGGCACACAAAATGCTTAAAAATCATTAGCTAAAAAAGAAAAACAAGAATCTTGATGAAAGAATTGGCAACAAATATTCCTTTTCTGTCCATTTATCTTTGTTTCTCTATTTTTTTTCTTTTGTCAGACTCTCTTCCGTTCAAATGTTACTGCCCTTCCATCACTGACTTATTAATGTTTTATCTTTCCTTTCTCCCCTGTCCCCATTCACCTTCTCCAACTCTTCCCAATTCTTCTTTTCAAACCTCATTTTTCTCAATTGCAGGGTCACTGACAGATCAGCATTAGAAATATCAGAGACAGTTTATTTTCATGACATCCCTTTCAAAATGTCACAATGATAAATATTTTTGTGATATTCCAACAAAACATCCCAAAATACAAGCACAGACACAATAAGTATTTGTCAGACCCTTCAATTTGTAAGGCTGCTGACTATAATCTGTGACATAGGCAAAACCAACAAATGAGCTAAATAAACACTTTATTTGATTTATTGGCAAGATCTTTCTTCTTAATTAATAGTCTTTATACTAACTCACTCACCTTAACCTTTGCTCACAAATCCTAACCCCTGAGTATAATTTGCATATGCAAAAGAGTCACACAGAGAGCTATAATTAAGGCCCCTGACAATTTCTCTGATTACTACATTTTTCAGAACTGCCAAGTAATGTCTAAGTACAGTCTGGATTTCTTTCTCATGTGCTTATAGAAATCTAAATGATTCCAGTGCTTATTATAAAATGTCAGCAGATGACACATTTAAGTTTCCATAATTGATACACTGTATCTCCTTAGACAACATTGAATTATCCTAAGTTTTAGAAATCAGTTACCTATGATGCCTTAATTCCTCTGGAATGAAGCAGAGTATGAATTAATTTAACTTAGTTTAATTACATTGGGTATTTCCCAATGAAGAAACTTTCCCAGCCATTGTAAATAAACCTGTTGATCTTCCACTGAATAATCTGTTCAAGGTGGTTGGCACATTGACATTTCTAGAGTTTTGGGTAGTTCCTCTATTCCTCTGGCATGCAACTGTTTGCTCTGTTTTGCGCTAAGTTGTTAATTTATTTTTATTTTTATTTTTTTGTATTTTTTTTTCGTAATTTTGAGTGGTTAATTTTTAAAAGTTGATCTACTCATCAAGAAACCTTAAGGTATCCACATCTCACACTGAAATATTCCCCCAGTGAGGAGTTTACACATTGTTTACTCTTTGAATCATTACTTGTTTCAAAGGGATAGTGAAACAATCAGAGTTGTTAGGACCCACATATTAAGTAGTATGTAAATTTGTCAATCATTTAATGTCAAGGAAGTACATGTGTATATTTTCTTGCATTTTAGGAAGTACTGAATACCAATATGTCTCAGCTGTAATCATATAAATGTATATAATTTCCATTTTGTATTTCTGTTAGTTTAGTTATCTCAAATGAAGATCCCCATATTCAACATTCTGAAATGTGTCCTTTAGCTTTATCACTTGAGGAAGTCATACAGTGCTTTAAAGTACAATGAAAATAAGATTTTTAAAAAGAGACATTTTTAGCACATTCATAGAACTCTCGGTTCAGAGATAAAAATTATTAGCAATGACTTTTTCACTTGTTTTAAGATGTTATTCACTTTTGACTGATGGTTATATCTCTAAATAGATTTCATGCTCCCTATGCAGAGATAGAAAAATAAACACAGCTCTCTGGATATTTGAATAACAATCTCTTCACTCACCATCACCAAAGTCCAATAACCATCCCAGAACCTACCAAATTAATTACAAAACCTTTGCTGGCCTCAAGTTCTCACAGATAAAGCACCTCTCTGAGTGCATTTTACCCATTTTACCCCACTACTCCACAAAATGTCTTTGCATTCCAGAGTGTACCTAAAAGGATTAAGAAGGTCCTCTCCTGTGATTCTGTGAATAAACCATGACTATCCTTAATGTCAAAAAAAAAAAAAAGAGAGAGAGAGAGTCACAAAAGAGGAGAGAGTTTTGCAGGCAAAGCATTACTGCTTAGAAAAAGCTCCAGTTTAGGGATATACTGTTATTTAGCCATGGAAAGTTCAATTTACTATCATTCAAACACAAGAAATTAATTACTTGCAAAACCCAATTCAAGATGTTAACAATTCAATGGGAAGGCCAGACCAAGGAAGGCTCTGGCACCAAAACTAAGTGGAGGGTTAAATGGAGTAGCCAATGTCTGAGGTTAGAAACCAAGTCATAAAGCAAGAGTATCAGAACTGGGAGCAATACACAATCCACTCAGAGGGCACCTGCAATACAGCTGTGACCATCCCTACTGGTTTTTAAAGACCTGCTATGGCAATGGTGCCCAGCAGGGAATAGTCAGAAGAAATTAAAGCTTACTTTCTGAAGATTTGTTGGCTATCCATAGCAATGTACTGCCTAAAATCACCCTGTGCTGCTGGAAAATACGCAACTAAAAAGTGAGAATGGTAGGGTTTTTTAATGATTTTCTCGGTTATAAAAGGCTCTCATTTTAAAGGAGCATTCTAAATAGACCTACTGTTTACCTCAGAACAAAGGAACCAACTAGATACCAAAATATTTTTCTCCCACAAATATATTTAAGTGCTAATTCCTCCTCTCTATATACCACCTTCCCCCCAAACACCACCATCCTGCCAGTCAGACCACTAAGAATATCAGAAATACTACCAAGAGGTATTAAAATTTTAATTTTAGTCAGAATTCTTTCAGAAAATACCAAAGTTGCTGGTGCAGAGTGATCTAAGCCAGTACTTCTCAAATGTTAATGAGAATACAAAGCTGTTAAGGGATTTTATTAAGATTCTGTAGACTTCCAGGAAGATAACATCGAAATAGGTAGGCAGGGCACACCTCTCTCAAAAACACAATGGAGGAAGGGGAAAAAGCTGTTTAAGGGACTTGTTTTGGGGCTCTGCAGGCCAGGAGAGTGCTATGCATCCCTTAGGAGGGCAAGGGACAGAGAGATGAAGAAGCCAAAATGAAAACTGTAAGTTACCAGCTGCCGCAGCCAAGAACAACACCTATACCCCACCCTCAAGGCAAACAGCCTGGATAAAACCTGTGGCTCACTGCAGCCAACTAAGAGGAAGAGGGAGGTTACAGCAGAGGGCAGAGAGCAGTATATCTTCAGTGAATTCAGCCAGCAGAGAGAGCTTTGAATCCCGGCTCTGGCCAGACTAGAATCACAAAAAAGTGGAGGTTGAAAGAGTCACCTCTGTGGAAAGATTACAAACAAGCGTCATCTGCTGGCTGAATGGGAAACTGCAAGGACAAAAAAAATCACTTTTAGGTGTCTCTTGTTCCAGTCCCCTTGATCTGGTCTGCACCCCATTAGTGATCCTCTGGTCCTATTTTGATAACTTAAGCTGGGTAATTTTAAAGACTTAGAAAAAGTTGAACCAAACATTAAAGAAAAGCTGTGACAAAAAACCACTAGGCAAGAAAGAGAAATTGACCATAAGAGTAAATTCACTAACATATTCAATTACTTACACATCAGTAAAAATTACAAGCCATTTTAAGAAATAGGAAGATATGGCCCAGCCAAAGGAACAAGTAAAAAATCCTGAGGAGACAGAGGATTTAAGACAAATAATCTATGATAATCACACAAATCTAAATCAATTGAATGAGTTGAAGGAAAATATGACTAAAGAAATAAAGGATATTAAGAGCACCCTGGGTGAATATAAAAAACAAATTGAAAGGGTGAAAGAGAAGTAACAGAGATTATAGGAATGAAATACATAAATGGATGAGATTAAAAATATATTAAATGCATATAACAGCAAATTTGAATTGATGGAAGACAAAATTAGTGAAATCAAGGACAGAACATCTGAACTTGAAAAGACAGGAGAAGAAAAAGAGAAAAGAATGGAATATATGGAACAGGGTCTCAGGGAATTGAATGAAAACATGAAACACACAAACATATGTGTTATCAGTGTCCCAGAAGTGGAAGAGAATGGAAATGAAGAAGAAAAAATATTTGAGGAAATAATGATCAAAAACTTCCCAATCCTTATAAATAGCATAAATATCAATATCCAAGAAAGACAAATACACCCCAAAAAGAATAAATCTGAGTAGACCTGCTCTGAGAAACCTACTATTCTGAATGTCAAATACCAGAGATAAGCAGAGGATTCTAAAAGTAGCAAGAGAAAATCAATGCATCACATACAAGGGAAACTCAATAAGATTAAGTACCAACCTCTTATCAGAAACCATGGGGTGAGAAGAAAGTGGTATGATGTATTTAAGGTACTGAATGAGAAAAACTGCCAGCCAAGAATACTTTATCTGGCAAACTGCTTGAAAAATGAGGGTGAATTTAAACTCTTCACAAACAAACAAAAACTGGGAGAGTATGTTATCAAAAGACCAGATTTACAAGAGATATTAAAAGGAGTGCTACACCCTGAAAGGAAAAAACAAGGGCAAGAGACTTGGAGAAGAGTATAGAAATGAAGATTATTAGTAAGGGTAAATTAAAGGGTAAAAAGACAATAGTAAGATATGACAACAGAGTAGCAATACTAAAATATTGGGCAAAATAAATTTTAAATGCAAAACTGTTATAAGAGATAAAGAAGGTCATTATATATTAATAAAAGGGGCAATTCACCAAGAAGAAATAACTATAATAAATATTTATGCACCTAACCTGGGTGCCCCAAGATATAAATGGCACACATTGGCAAAACTGAAGGAAGAAATAGACAGCTCTACAATAATTTTTGGAGACTTCAATAAACCGCTTTCAGCATGGGATAGAACATCTGGAAAAAAGATAAATAAGGAAACCAAGAGCTTGAACAATATGTTAGGTGAACTAGACCTAACAGACATTTATAGAACATTACAACCCAAAACAGCAGGATATACGTTATTTTCAAGTGCTCATGGATCTTATCCAGGATAGACCATATGCTGGGTCACAAGACAGGTCTCATAAATTTTAAAAATCTGAAGTTATACAAATTGCTTTCTCTGATCATAATGGAATAAAGCTGGAAATCAATAACAGATGGAAAAGGGGAAAATTCACAATATATGGAGATTAAATAATACATCTTAAATAATCAGTGGGTCAAAGAAAAAATTACAAGAAAAATCAGTAAATACCTTGAGACTAATGAAAATGAGAACACAACATATCAAAGCCTGTGGAATACAACAAAAGCAGTACTTAAAGAGAAAGTTATAGCCCTTAATGCTTACATTAAAAAAGAAGAAAGAGCTAAAATAGAATACCTAAGTGCACACCTGGAGGAACTAGAAAAACAGCAAACTAAACACAAATCAAGTGAAAGGAGAGGAATAACAGAGAGTAGAGGAGAGGAGAAATAATTGAAATAGAGAACAAAAAAAAAAAAAAACAATAAAGAGAATCAACAAAACCAAAGTTGGCTTTTCAAGAAGATAAACAAAATTGGCAAACCTTAGCTAGACTGACGAGATTAAAACAAAGAAGACACAAATAAATAAAATCAGAAATGAGAGGGGAGTCATTACCACTGACCCTATAGAAATAGGAGCAATCATAAGAGGATACTGTGAACAACTGTATGCCAAAAAACTAGACAACATACATGAAATGGACAAATTCCCAGAAACACAAGAACAACCTACACCGAACCTAGAAGAAATAGAAGACCTCAACAAACCAATCACAAGTGAAGAGATTGAAACAGTTATCAAAAACCACCCAAAGATGAACAGCCCAAGACCAGATGGCTTCAGAGGTGAATTCTACCAATCACTCAGGACAATCTAATATCAGTCTTACTCAAGCTCTTCCAAAAATTGAACAGAAAGAAAGACTACCAAACTCATTCTATGAACCAATATCACCTTAATACCAAAATGAGATAAAGATACTACATAAAAGAAAATTAGAGAGCAATATATCTAATGAACATAGATCCTCAATAAAGTACTTGCAAACCAAATCCAAAAGCACAGTAAAGGAATTATACATATGATCAATTGGAATTTATCCCAGGTATGGAAGGTTCGTTCAACTCAAGAAAATCAATTAGTGTAATAAACCACAAAAATAATTTGAAGAAGATAAATCACATAATCCTCTCAATTAAGGCCGAAAAGGCAATTGACAAAATACAGCATCCTTTCTTGATAAAAACACTCCAAAAGATAGGAATAGAAGGAAGCTTTTGCAATATGGTAAAGTGCATATATGAAAAACCAAAAGCTAGCATTTTACTCAATGGTGAAAGACTGAAAGCTTTCCTTCTGAGATCAGGGACAAGACAAGGGTGCCCACTGTCACCACTGTTATTCAATATTGTGCTAGAAGTTCTAGCTAGAGTAATTAGGCTAGAAAAAGAAAAAAAAAAAAAAAAGGCACCCAAATAGGAAAGGAAGAAGGAAAACTTTCACTATTCACTGATGATATGATCCTATAACTAGAAAATCCTGAAAAATCCACAACAAAATTACTAGAACTAATATACAAGTTCAGCTAAGTAGAGGAATACAAGATTAATATGAAAAAAATCAATAGCTTTTCTATATACTACTGATGAGCAATCTGAGGAGGAAATCAGGAAAAAATTCCATTTATAACAGTGACTAAAAGAATCAAATATTTAGGAATAAACTTAACCATGGAAATAAAGGATCTGCATTGAGAAAACTATAAAACATTGCTAAAGAAACCAAAGAAGACTTAAATAAATGGAAAGACATTCTGTGTTCATGGACTAGAAAACTAAATATAGTTTAGATGTCAATTCTATCCAAACTGATTTACAGATTCAATGCATTCCCAATACAAATCCTAACAGCATTTTTTGCAGATATGGAAAAGCCAATTATCAAATTTATTTGGAAGGGTAAGGGGGCCTGAATACCCAAAAATGTCTTTAAAAAGAAGAACAAAGTTGGAGGACTCTCACTTCCTGACTTTAAAGCATGTTAGTTAGCTACAGTGGTTAAAAAAAACAAAAAACAAAAAAGCAATATGATACTGGTTTAAAGATAGACATATTGACTAGTAGAACCAAACCGAGAACTCAGAAATGGATCCTCACTTTCGTGGTCAAGCGATTTTTGACAAGGCAGTCAAGTCCTCCCAGCTGGGCCAGGACAGTCTATTCATAAATGGAGCTGGGAGAACTGGATATCCATATCCAAAAGAAAGAAAAGGGACCCCTATCTCACACCTTTTATAAAACTTAACTAAAAATGGACCAAAGACCTAAATATAAAAGCTACAACCATATGTCTAGAAGAAAATGTAGGGAAACATCTTGAAGATATTCTGGTAGGTGGTGGCTTCTTAAACCTTACACCCAAAACACAAGCAATGAAAGAAAAAAATGTGTAAATAGGACCTCCTCAAAATTAAACACTTTATTCCTCAAAAGACTTTTTTCAAAAAAGTAAAAAGGCAGCATACTCAATGGGAGAAAATATTTGGAAATCACATATCCAACAAGGGTTTGATATCCATGTTATATAAAGAGAACATAAAACTCAACAATAAAAAGACAAGCAACCCAATTTAAAAATGGGCAAAAGACTTGCAAAGACATTTCTTAAAAGAGTAAATAGAAATGGCTAAAAGGCCATGAAAAGGTGCTCAACATCACTAGCTATTAGGGAAATGCAAATCAAAACCACAATAAAATGCCATTTCACACTCACTAGCATGGCTACTTTTTTTATTATTATTACAATTGGAGAAGATTTGAGAAGTAGGAACACTTATTCATATTGGTGAGAATGTAAAATGGTGCAGCCACTAAGGAAGAAGTTTGGCAGTTTTCAGGAAGCTAAGAATAGAATTACTATATGACCTAGCAATCCCACCACTGGCTATATAACCAGAAATACTGAAAGCAAGAATTCAAACAGAAATTTGCACACTGATGTTCATAGTGGCATTACTCACAATTTCCAAATAAAGAAGCAACATAAGTTTCCACCAACCAATGAATGGACAAACAAAATGTGATATATACATAGAATGGAATATTAGTCAGCCATTAAAATGAATGAAGTCCTGATGCATGTGACAACATGGATGAACCTTAAGGACATGATGCTGAGGGAAATAAGCCATATACAAAAGGACAAATATTTCATAATCTCATTGATGTGAACTAATTATAATAAGCAAACTCATAGAGAATCTAAAATATAGATTACCAGGGGATAGATTAGGGTTAGAGAATGGGTAGTTGATGCTTAATTTGTACAGAATTTCTATTTAGGTTGATTGTAAAGGTTTGGAAATGGATGGTGGTGATGATGGTAGTACATTATTGCGAGTACAGTTAACAGCACTGAATTATACAAGTGAACATAGTTTGTGGCAGTTTGATATTATTTATGAATTCCAAAATAAAGATATTCGATTATGTTTGTAAACTGGTCTCTTCCTCTGGGTGTAATACCCTTTGATTGTATTAGATTCAGTTGAGATGTCTTTGATTAAATTATGTTAAGATTAGGGCTTTTATTCGACCACATCATTAGGGCATGCAGGGTTGAGTCCCCACCCCCTTGGTGGGTTGATAAAACAGACTCTCACACAGAAGTAGACACACAGGAGCAGAAAACAGAGGAATAGAGACAGCTCCATAGACACAGCAGAGGCCCCAGGAAGAGAGAGGAGCCTGATAGTCTACAGCTGCAGCTGAGCCCAGAGAGAGATGAGCACAAGGGAGAGAGAAGTACCTTGTGCCAGCCTAAAGCTGAGATAGAAGAAGCTGGGACCATGGAGCCTTAAGAGGAAGAGGAGGGCTGAACCCTCGCAGAGACCAGCAACTATCTTGCTCCAACACGTGGCAAGAGATTTTGGTGACAGAATTAACTTACTCTTTATGGCCTAGTGAACGTAAACTTCTACTCCAAATAAATATCCTTTATAAAAAACAACAGATTTCTAGTACCTTGCATCAGCACCCCTTTGGCTGACTAATACATAGTTAAAAGGGGAAACTTTAGGTCATATATCTTAATAGAAATAAAAATTAAAAGATAGTGCATAGAACTGGATAACAGAGTGAACCTTATTGTAGATGATGGGCTGGGATTAATAGTCCAAGTATAAGGATGTTCTTTTATGAATTATAACAAATGTATGATACTGATACAAGGTATTAATAATAAGGTTGTATATGAAACACAATACACCTAAAGTAAATTATGGATGATACTTAGTACTATTTTAATGATTTTTCATCAATTGTAACAAAGGTAACTACTGTTTAAAAAAAAATTAGTACAATTACAAAAAAGTGCTATCATCAAGTGTAACAAATGTTCCACACCAATGCAAGGTGGTGGTAGTGGTGGTGGTGGTGGTATGGTATGTGGAAATCCTGTATTTTATGCATGATTGGTCTATAAGCCTACAACTTCTCTAACAAAAAAACAATTTAATGGACAAAGGACTTGAATAAGCATTTCTCAAAAGATATAGAAATGGCCAATAAGCACATGAAAAGATGTTCAACAATATTAGCCATTGGAGAAATGCAAATCAAAAACAACAATGAAATACCAGTTCACACCCACTAGAATATTTTTTAATAATAGTAGAAAATAAGTGTTGTCGTGGATCTGAGGAACCCCGATACATTGTTAGTGGGAATGTAAAATAGTTCAGCTGCTGTGGAAAACTGTTTGGCAAATCCTCAAAAAGTTAAATTAAAATTTGTCATGACCTGGCAATCCCACATCTAGGTATATACCCAAATGAACTGAAAGCAAGGACTCAAAGATATTTATACACCAATGTGCATAGCAACATTATTTACAGTAGCCAAAAGGTGGAAGCAACCCAAATGTTCATCAACAGATGAATGGATAAACAAAATGTGGTATATACATACGATGGAATATCATTCAGCGGTAAAAAGGGATGACATTGTAATACATGCTAAAACACAGATGAACTTTGAAAAAAACATGTTGAGTGAAATAAGCCAGACACAAAAGGACAGATGTAATATGATTTCACTTATATGAAATACTAGAATATGCAAATTCATAGAGACACAAAGTAGATTACAGGTAACTAGGGGCAGGTGATAGAGAAGGAATAGAGAAACGAAGGCCTAATGGGTGCAGAGTTTCTAATTGGGATGATAGAAGAGTGTTAGTAATGGATAGTGGTGATGATAGCATGTTATGAATATAATTATTGCCACTGACTTGTATGCTTGAAGGTGGTGATAATTGGAAATGTTATGTTGGAAATTTAATTTTTTTAAATTAAAGAAAAGTCCATCTTATGATGCCATCTCTTAAAGCAGGGATAGGTCTCCCACCGTAACATCAGTAGTCCAATGGGTTCCGCTGCATTTACCTTGGTCTTGTGTTTAGATTCATTCAGACTTAAGGATGAAATCATTTCCTAGACAGATTAAGAGGAATTTAGAGATGTCCTTTCATCTCCTATCTCTAAAGTGAGGACTGAGATAGTTCTATATTTTTCTCCCTTTCCCAATCATACTATATATGCCATGCCCCAAACTATGATGTATTTAACTTTTCTACATCTCTCTCTATGTTTGGGTGAGGAAAAAGTCCAAGCAAGTGTTGGTCTAGTCTTTTGGATGAGTTCTAATCAATTTTCTTCATGTAACATCACAGAAGGATAAATTCAAGCAAGCCTTGGCGTCCAACCTGGAGCCAACTGGCATGCAAATCAAGCCCACCAAACAATATCAGCATCACACCAGTGAGGCCAGTGTTTATTATTTGGACATTGGAAAAGTTTTACACCAAAATAAAAAGAGTGTTAATCAGTTAAGGCATCTGGCATAGCAGCATCTAGACGGGCAAAGGAGGACAAGGCACTAAATGAGTTCAGAATCCAAGGAAACATTATGAACAAACAAGGTCAATGCCTACATGTTCCTGCTTTTCTCCATAAGATTTGAACTTCATGTGACATGCTATCATTTAAGAGTGCAATCATTTCCAGTTCTGAGAGACTTGCCTATAGTGGAAAGCCAACATAAATGAAAACTGAATAGCATTCTACTTGCAGCACCTATGCAGATAAATTGTACCAGGCTTCAACAAGTTGAAGAGCTTCAATGTGATATATATAGAACAGCTGGTCCAGTCAGTGTTCATTTGCTCAATGGATTCTGTAATCTCAGCTTTAGCTGGAAAAGGATCTCTAAAAGGTAGTTAACCAGAGTTTTCATACAAAAAGCATCTGTCATCTAAGCAATACTGTGGGAGATGCCTACTCTCTCTGCTGTGGCAAATGATAAGAAAAACTGCCTGCAGAAAGAGGGACGGTGTAAGACAACATATGTTTTCACAAGTGACACAGCAAGTCTCCTTTCCTGCTAGCTCAGGTGATTGAACAAGAGTTGGCCCAGAACCAGGGTCATTTACCCACCCCCTTCTTGGAATAAAATGAATACCTGGTTGGTTATTCATGATGCCTTTTGTTCCTGTCTCACTGAGGGGTATTTTAGCAACCTATTTTATAATCTATTGAGAATTTATATTCTATGTCATTGTATCTACTATACCAAGTCTGCATGTATCCTTGTTAAGAAGAATCATGAAATAAAGAAAGTCTTGTTTGGGAGCAGAGGGATGGCAAGAAGATAGCAGCATATAACAGTGGTGCCAGCACAATGAACACCTAATAATGCACAATATTTTATAAGCTGGTCCACTTTGCTTTACTCATAGTAGGTGTGATGGTTAGGCTCATATGTCTCCTTGGCCAGGTATTGGTGCCCAGTAGTTTGGTCAAGCAAGCACCGGCCTAATTGTTACTGTGAGGACATTTCATGGACTTAAATCATGAGTAAGTTAATTGCATCTATCGCTGATGATTACATCTACAATTAACTGAGCAGGTAGCCTTCAGCAATGAGATGTTTCATTCATTCAGTTGAAGGCCTTAAAAGGAGAAGTGATGATTTTGCATTTAAAAGAATTTTCTTTTCTTCAGCCAGCCAGCTCCTCCTGGGGAATTCATTGAGGACCTTCACCAGAGTTACTGGCTTGCAGCCTGCCCTATGGAATTTGGATTTGTGCAACCCTCAGAGTCACGTGAGACCATATTATAAAATCTCATAATATTTACAGATATCTCCTGTAGCTTCTGTTTCCCTAGAGAACCCTGACTAATCCAGTAGGTATCAAGTTATTGTTTGAACTCCAAGTCCAAAATATCATTATTTTCTCTTTGGTGGTGGGAAGGAGAGGAAAACTAGTATCTGGTAACAATGGTGTTTGTATCTATATATAACAATGGTTTTTATTTGTAAACATTTTGTACTGTGTGGATACCAACTATTTTCTCCCACACTGAGCATCAAAATATTGGAAAGAACCAGCATACATCTTGTCTACTTTGTTGCAAAGCAAAAATCCTCTCTAAAACCTATCCTGAAAAGGATTTTCCATTCTCTTCTTGAACACTTTCTGCAGTAGGAAGTTTGTTACCTCACGAAGCAACACTGAGAAAATAATTTCCAACTATTATCTTAACAATCCTGGTGAGCTAGAAGAAAATAATTCATGAGAAATGAAAATGGTTAACCATCAACCAGATTAGGAATTGGCAAACTGCAACCCTACCTACCAAATCCAGCCCACCACCTATTTTTTGTACAAAGCAGGAGCTACCAAATGTTTTTTTCATTTCTAAGTGATTGCATTTTAAGTACCTACATGATGGCCTTGATTTTGCCTCTTGGCCCCACAAAGCTCAAATATTTACTATCTGTCCCTTTAAGAAAAAGTTTATCCACATCTTGATTAGAGCATTCTGAGATACTCTTTCATCCATTTTCTTCACAAGCAAAAAAAAAAAAAAATACTCATCTGTGTCAAACTTTTTGCATGTGCTTCAATCTAAAGTTAGAGATTTGGAGAACCTATGATTACACAGTTCTGGGAAAAAAAATGTTCAAACCTGCGTGGACTAACAGATTTTCCAATGAACTATAGATATTATCAGAACCTAATTTTTTGACAAATTATCAAGACCTCTGTTTGTGTATAAGAACCTCAAGAAAACCCAATCTTTGAAAAACAGGACAAAAAAAATTCCCTGGAGAATGATTTTTAGAAGTTCCTTTGACAAAACAAAGTCTTTTAGTTTGTTTAAAATATTATTCCATTTCTATAGGAATGTTAAGAACCGCATTTGTCAAGAGTGTTACATGTGTTAAGGTACAAGATCACTGTTTGACATTCATGTACCCAAAGTAAAAGAGCTGAGACTTCAAATATGCTAAAGGCAGCTACACTGAAGGACATAGTTTGGAATACTGAGCACTCAAAGCCATCTGTGTCCCATAGCACAGAGAATCTTGTGCAACCAAACCAACTGCATTGGACCTATCTACTCCCGGAATTATAAATGATGCAGGCATATATTATGGAAATAACATATTCTTTATATAAACTATGTATTGTGTTTACATGTGTTGTCCTAAACATACAGTCTCTTCTCAAGCAATTGTTAAGGATATAATTGTTCTTTAATGGAACTGTTTTCTTAAGACTTGTTCCTTTTTTTGGTTCCTTAATTCATACCCTATGCCAGAGTGTCAGTAAAAGGAAAACGGGACGATTACATATATACAAAGCATATGTGCTACCTGCCCTCCAAAATCAAATAAGCCACATACTTAACAATCAATAAAGGTAAAACAAGGATTATCTGTGTTCCATGCCCACCTGCTCTTACATTGTCCCACTTCTACCCAAGCCTTTATTTTCCATTTTTAGGTCCTTTCCCATCCTTTGGACTTATCTTCTGAGTGAGCAAACTAAATAGTTTTAATGAATACTCACCACTATGTCTCCCTCCACTACCCAGGCCCTGTCATGCATTTCCAAGGTGAGCACCATGTCTAAGCTCACTCCAAGTCACAATAACAAGGAAAGGAGAAGTTAAAAAATGTAATCTAAGTATCTTTTAAAAATTTTTTTAAATATATATTAAATTAAAAAAAGAAAAAGTATTTTACTGAAATAGTATAATAGTGACTAATAACTGAAATGTTTATGCATGTTGATTTTATATTAAATATTTTAATAAACAAAAAAAAAATTCCCATGTGAATGAGATTGGATACAAATAACCCCCCAAACCTTCCAGGTCTCAGTCTAGAATAGATTGTTTTGAATTTTACACTTTGAGGAAAAGTGTTTCTGTAAATGATGGTTATTTTAAATGATAATCTATTGGAAATATACTTTAGCATCACTTTAAGGAAAAACAAATGGCACTTCTTTTCCTATTGACTTTACAATCAACAAACTAAGTTGATTAAGGCCTGATATTCAGTAAATGTGATGACCCAAAAAATATTGGGAAGATTATTATGGATGACTTCAAGCCTGAGAAAGTGGCTTGCAATTCCCACCCATTATTGGCTCTGTCCTACCAGCCTAATGATTATGATTATTTCTACCTATGACTTTACACTTTTATTTTTTATCATTACCAAGCTATCAAGCATGAATGAGGAACAAAGTCAGAGTAATGGGAAATTATATCTCACCATTATTTTTGAACAACTAATAGTTCCCACTTGAGTGAAATGAATTTTATTTTACAGGAAATTCAATAATACAGCTCTAGTCTGAAACTTCAGAGTTATGCTCTACTTACTAGAAGTTCAGTTCATTAGATTCCTGGACTTCAGCTCAAAAATATTAAACTCCACTTTTCAATTCTGCCACTGAGTTATTATATAATCATGCCTAAGTCAGCTGAAATACCTTTGACTTCTAATGTTATTGGTTTCTGTGCTTTTTCTTCATTTTTAAAGGAAGACAGGCATTAAAGTTACCCATGACTAACAGTGTAGACAACTGGAGAAAGTCTGAGAAACAGAATGAACTCACTTGAAGGCAAGGGAGCTGGAGAATTTATGTGCCAACTCCATCAGTCATTGTTTGAGGGCTGCTTCTGGAGAATTATTAACTCCCCTCATTTCACCCTGCTGTCTGCATAGACAGAGCAGCCTTCTGCAGCTTCAGAAGAAGCTCTTGGGCCAGTAGATGCAGGTAATGACAGCTGGAGATCTGGTGGAGAACAGCAAAGTGGTTGGGCCTAAAAGACACGGTGGGGGGGGACTAAAAGAATTGCCTTTAGATGGCAAGTGCCAAAGGAAACTTAGAGGAGTTCATAGTTGGCCTTAGCAATTGGGTGAAGTTAATAAAATTCTCTCTCAACAAAAGTCTGAGATAGACTATTTTTTATCATTTTAATAATTATTACTGGCTACCCTTTATTAAGCAGTTACTATGTGCCACATATTGTGCTGAATGCTTAAGACCCATTATCTCGGGAAGTGGCTGTGGCTCAATCAGTAGGACTCCCGTTTACCATATGGGAGGCCCCTGGTTCAGTTCCCGGGGCCTCCTGGTGAAGGCAAGCCCGCCCGCACGGCGTGGTTAGCTGACCCAGCGAGCACAAGCAGCAAGGGGGGGATAAATAAATAAATAAATAAAATCTTTAAAAAAAAAAAAAAAGATCCATTATCTCCTTTAATGTTCACAACAGTCCTGTCATTATCATCACCAATTTAAAAATGTGGAACCAGGGCTCAGAGGGATTAAATAATTTACTGATATTACAGACTCCAAAGCCAGCTCTCTTAAACCCGAAAATGTTTGCTCTTTCTGCCTCCCATTGCTTCAAATGTCCATAGATTGACAGATACATTTCCTTACAAGGGTATGTAGTAAGCTCTGAAAATTTTACATAAAGAATATCTGGGAATATTGCATCAGAGTAGGCAGGCAGGGCTCAACTCTCACAAAATCAAGAAGAAAGGGTCAAAAGCTGTTCGAGGGAACTGCTTTGGGGTTCAGCAAACCAAGAGAGTGCTGTGCAACCCCCAGGAGGCCTAGGGACAGAGATGAAGAACCCAAAACAACAAAAGTGAGTTACTAAGCTCCCAGGGCAACCAGGAAGGGCCCATCCCCCATGCTCAAGACATTAAGCCTGGATAAAACCCCTGGCTTACAGCAGCCAGCCCCGATGACCAACCGAAACAGACGGTCTTCCTCCCTGTCAGCTGTTACAAGGGAATCGGGATGGTGCATCAGAGGGAGGAGAGTGATTTTTCTTCAGTGAATTGGGCCAGAAGAGCCCACTTTGAATCTTGGCTCTGGCCAAACCAGAAACATGGGAAAGCAGAGGTTGAAAGAAACATCTCCCTGGAAAGGTTGGCCAAAGAGTGCTATTTGCTGGCCAGGCAGGAAAATGAAAGGAGAAAAATGCTTTTAGATCTCTTTTTAGCTCCAACTCTGAGAGAAAATCTGTGCCCCATCACCGAGTACATGGCCTGATACTGATAACTTAAGCTGGGCAATTTTATAGACTCAGAATAAGTTGAACCAAAAATCAAAGAAGAGCCATGAAAAAAAAAAAAAAAAACACTAAGCAAGAGAGAAAAACAGGCCATCACAGTAAACTTAACAATATATTCAGATACCTAGATATCAGCAAAAAATTACAAGCCATACTAGGCAACAGGAAAAGATGGCCCAGCCAAAGGAACAAACCAAATATCCTGAAAAGATACAGGATTTAAGAAAACCAATCAGTGGTAATCCACAACTCTCCTAAATCACTTCAAAGAACTTAAAAAAAATATGTATAAAGAAATAAAGGATATTAAGAAGACACTGGATGAACATAAAAAACAATTTGAAAGCCTGCAAAGAAAAGCCACAGAGCTTATGGGAATGAAAGACACAATGGATAAGATTTTACACTCAAAGCAAAGCACTGAAAGAAAAAAAATAGATAAACGGGATCTTCTAAAATTTAATCACTTTTGTGCATCAGAGGACTTTATCACAAAAATGAAAAGATACCCTACTCTATGGGAGAAAATATTTGGAAACTACATCTCCAATAAAGGCTTAATATCCATACTATATGAAAAAATCCTACAACTTAACAATAGAAAGACAAAAACATTTTTTTTTAATAGGCAAAAGATTTGAATAAACATTTCTCCAAAGAGGATATACAAATGGCTAAAAAGCAATGAAAAGATGCTCAACATCACTAGCTATTAGGGAAATACAAATCAAAACCTCAGTGAGATATTATTTCATACTCACCAGAATGGCTACTATTAAAAAAAACACACACACATACAAAACTACAAGTGTTGGAAAATATGTGGAGAAATAGGAATGCTCATTCATTGTTGGTGGCAATACAAAATAGTGCAGCCATTGTTGAAGACAGTTTGGCAGTTCCTCAGGAAGTTAAGTATAGAATTACCATATAGCCCAGCTATCCCAGTACGAGGTATATGCCAAAAAGAATTGAAAGCAGGGTCTCAAACAGATATTTACACACCAATGTTCATACTGGCATTATTTAATATTATCAAAAGATGGAAGCAACCCAAATATTCATCAACTGATTAATGCATAAACTAAATGTGGTATATACATACATGGAATATTATTCAGCTGTACAAAGGAATATGACAACATAGATGATACTTGACATAATGAGGACATTATGCTGAGTGATATATGTCAGACAAAAGGACTAATTATAATGTGAACTAATTACAATAAGCAAACTCATAGAGTTAGGATCTAGAATATAGGTTACCAGGGGATATAATGGTGTTAAGAGTGGGGAGTTAATAATTGGTACAGAATTTCTACTTAGGTTGATTGTAAAAGTTTGGAAATGGATGGTGGTGATCGTATAACATTATTGTGAGTGTAATTAATAGCACTGAATTATATTGGTGAATTTTGTTAGAAGGGGAACTTTAGGTCATATATGTAACTAGAAAAAAAATTAAAAGATAAAGCACAGGATTGTATAATACAGTGAACTCATTTGTAGTGATTGACTATAGTTAATAGAGCAAATATAAGAATATTCTTTCATGAATTATAATGAATGTATGAAACTAATAATAGGGCGGTACATGAAAATTACTCATCTAATATAAACTAAGGATGGTAGTTAATGGTACTCTTTTAATAATTTTTCATCAATTGTAACAAAGGTAATTAATGTTAAATATTAGTACAATTACAAAAAAGTGTTATTGTTAATTATAACAAATATTCCACACTAATTCAAGGTGTTGGTGGTGGGGTGGTTTATGATTTTATGCATAATTTGATTGTAAACCCACAGTAATAATTTTTTTAATTAAATATATATATAATATATATATATAAGAAGCACATATAAGAGCAGATCTGGATTGCTTGAAGAAAGAACTAATGATCTGGACAACAGAATATCTGGACTGGAAAAGACAGGAGAACAAAAAAAGACAAGACACTTTCTCTGTCCATAATGGAATGAAGCTGAAAATCAATAATGGATAGAAAAAGGGGAAATCCATAAATATATGGAGATTAAACAACACACTCTTAAATAATCAGTGGGTCAAAGAAGAAATTACAAGAGAAGTCAGTAAATATCTTAAGAAAAATAAAAATAAGTAGAAAATATATCAAAATTTATGGGACACCACAAAGGCAGTGCTGAGAGGGAAATTTATAGCCCTCAATGCTTACATTAAAAAAGAAGAAAAAGCTAAAATCAAAGACCTAACTGTACACCTGGAGGAATTAGAAAAGAACAGCAAACTA
Source organism: Tolypeutes matacus (assembly GCA_026826555.1). Taxonomy (NCBI): domain Eukaryota; kingdom Metazoa; phylum Chordata; class Mammalia; order Cingulata; family Chlamyphoridae; genus Tolypeutes; species Tolypeutes matacus. The sequence continues at coordinate 15,670,432 of JAKSZT010046586.1, forward strand.
ATCCCAAACCAAGCTGAAGGAAAGAAGTAGAACTAGAGGAGAAATAAATGAAATAGGGAACAACAGCAACAACAACAAAAAAAAAAAAAAAAAATTGAGAGAATCAACAAAGCCAAAAGTTGGTTCTTGGAGAAAATCAACAAAATCAACAAACACAAACATGCTCAAACTCTTCCATAAATTGAACTGGAAGGAACACAATCAAACTCATTCTATGAAGACAACATCACCCTAATAACAAAACCAGATAAAGATATTTAAAAAAAGAAAATTACAGACCAATATCTCTAATGAATAGATGCAAAAATCCTCAACAAAATACTTGCAAACTGAATCTGAAAGCACAATAAAAGGATTATACACCATGAGCATGTAGGTTTTATTCCAGGTATTCAAGGATGGTTCAACACAAGAAAATCATTTAGTGTAATAAACCATGATAATAAATTGAAGATAAATCACATGAGCCTCTCGATTGATGCAGAAAGGCATTTGACAAAATACAGCATCCTTTCTTGATTTAAAAAAAAAAAAAAAATCCCAAAAGATAGGAATAGAAAGAAGCTTTCTCAGTATGGTAAAGTGCATATATGAAAAACCAAAAGCTAGCATTTTACTCAACAGTGAAAGACTGAAAAGCTTTCACACTGAGATCAGGAACAAGAGAAGGATGCCTACTGCCACCACCGTTATTCAATATTGGGCTATAAGTTCTAGCTAAAGCAATTACGCTAGAAAAAGAAATAAATGACACCCAAATAGGAAAGAAAGAAGGAAAACTTTCACTATTCACTGATGTTATGATCCTACATCTAGAAAATCTTTAAAAATCCACCACTAAGCTACTAAAACCAATAGATGAGTTCAACAAAGTGGAAGGATACAAGATTAATATCCAAAAATGAATTGCTTTTCTATACACTATTGGTGAGCAATCTGAGGAGGAAATCAGAAAAAAAAAATTCTATTTATAATAGTAACTAAAAGAATCAAATATTTAGGAATAAACTTAATCAAGGATCTGTATTCAGAAAACTACAAAACATTGCTAAAAGAAACCAAAGAAGATTTAAATAAAATGAAGGACACTCCATGTTCCTGGACTAGAAGACTAAACATAGTTTAGATGTCATTTCCAACCAAACTAATTTACAGATTCAATGCAATCCCAGTAAAAATCCCAACAGCATTTTTTGCAGAAATGGAAAAGCCAATTATCAAATTTATTTGGAAGGGTAAGGGGCCCCCGAATAGCCAAAAATGTCTTTAAAAAGAAGAACTTATTTGGGGGACTCTCCCTTTCTGACTTTAAAGTATATTACATATTACTGTAGTTAAAAAAAAAAAAAAAAAAACAGCATGGTACTGGCATAAAGACTGACAGATTGACCAATGGATCTGAATTGAGAACACAGAAATAGACCCTCACATCTATGGTCAAGTAATTTTTGACAACACTGTCAAGCCTTCCCAGCTAGGCCAGAGCAGTCTATTCAATAAATGGTGCTGGGAGAACTAGATAGCCATATCCAAAAGAAAGAAAGGGGACCCCTATCTCATACCTTATACAAAAATTAACTCAAAATGGATCAAGGACCTAAATATGAGTGACAACCATAAAACTCGTAAAAGAAAATATATGAAAACATCTTCAATATTTCTTGGTAGGCAGTAGTTTCTCAAACCGTACACCCAAAGCACAAGCAACAAAAGAAAAAATAGTTAAATGGGACCTTCTCAAAATTAAACACTTTCACAACTCAAAGGACTTTGTCAAAAGGGTGAAAAGGCAGCTAACTCAATGGAAGAAAATGTTTGGAAATCACACATTCGATAACGGCTTAATATCCATGATATATAAAGAGATACTACAACTCAACAATAAAAAGACAAACTATCTGATTTTAAAATGAGCAAAAGACTTGGATAGTCATGTGTCCAAAGAAGAAACACAAATGGCAAAAAACACATGAAAAAATGTTCAACATCACTAGTGATTAGGGAAATGCAAATCAAAACTATAATGAGATATCATTTCACACATTTTAGAATGGCCACTATTAAAAAGTTGGAAAACTATAAGTGTTGGAGAGGATGTGGAGAGATAGGAATACTTATTCACTGTTGGTAGGAATGTAGAATTGTACATCTGCTGTGGAGGACTATTTGGCAGTTCCAAAGGAAGTTGAATATAGACTTGCCATGTGACCTGGCAATACCACTACTAGGTATATATCCAGAAGAACTGAGAACAGTGGCACAAACAGACATATGCACACCAATGTTCATAGCAGCATAATTCACAATTGCCAAAAGATGGGAACATCCCAGGTATCCATCAACCAATGAATGAATAAACAAATTGTGGTATATACTCACAATGGAATATTATGCAACTGTAAGAAGAAATGAAGTCATGAAGCACTTGACAACATGGATGAACTAGAGGGCATTATGTTGCGTGAAGCATTGCATGATTGCACTATTATGAACTAAATATATTAAGTAAATTCATGAAGTTAATAATTAGAATATAGATCACCAGAAAATTGAATGAGAGTAGAGAAGGGAAAGCTGCAGGTTAATCTGTGCAGAATTGGTAAAAAGGTGGTCTGTAAATCTTTGGAAATGAATAGAAATGGTGGAAGCACATCATAGTGTTTGTAACTAGCAGAGCTATTATATAGGTATGACAGTGGATGAAAGGGAAAGTCTAAGGTCATTTAGCTAGAATGAAAGCTAAAAAATGTAACATGAGACTGTATAACATAGTGAAACCTCATGTGAAATATGAATATGGGTAATATTGCATATGACTGTTTTTACAAAAATATAAGTACAAATAAACTAGAGATAGAAACAGAATAGCAGCTATGTACAGCAGAGGAAGCATAGAGAGATTGAGAGGTGATGAGTTTTGTTTGTTTTTTGTTTATTATTATTATTAGAATAATGAAAATGTTTTAACAATGATTGAAGTGATGAATGCACAATTATGTGAGTATACCAAACACCATTGACTGTTCACTTTGGATTGATTTTGTTTCAGTCAGCCAAAGGGGAACTGATGCAAAGTACCAGAAATCTGTTGGCTTTTATAAAGGGTATTTATTTTGGTAAAAGCTTACAGTTACAAGGCCCTAAAGAGTCCAATTCAAGGCTGCTTTCTCACCAAAGTCAGTTGCCACTTGTTAAAGCAGGATGGCGGGTGATCTCTGCCTGGTATCTTGGGTCTTCTCTGCTGCAAACCATCAGGCAAATGGCTCATCTCTTTTCCTGGGGCTTAAGCTGTTTGAGACTTCTCCTTTCTGACACATGGCAGGACGGAAAGGACCAAGTTCTCTCCTCTTCCGTGTGTCTTCTTGAGTGAGTGTCTGTTTCTATCAGCCCACCAAGGGGGTAGGGATTCAACCCTGAGTCATGCCCTACTGACATGATCGAATCAAAGCCCCAAACTGATTTTATTAAGTAAACTTAAACCTTTGAATTTAATATAATCAAAGGGTATCACACCCAGAGGAACAGACCAGTTTACAAACATAATCTTTCTCTTTTTGGGGGATTCACAAAAATAATCTCAAAATGCCACAGATTTATTCTTGATTCATATGCATCCAAATATTTGATTTGTTAAAAAAAAAAAAAACTGAAAACACACATAAAATTACAAAATGAAGGACATAGATTGTCTGGTTAAAAAAAAAAAAAATGGGCCATGCATTAATAATTGTTGAAGCTGAGTGAGGAGTACATGGTGGCTGATTATAATATTATTTCTAATTATATATGTACTTAACATTTTCTATAATAAAAGTTTCTAAAAATGTTTTAAAAATCACAGTCCACCACCTTGAGAGAGAGAACTGTGTCTTCCTATCTTTGAAGTTCCAGCCTGTATAGCAAAAATGGAGAGGTTTCTCACCCTGGTTGTCCCTACCATTCCTGCAGCATGGCTTTTACAAGGAGCTCCCGTTTAGTGCTCTGACCTGTGTCTTTCCAGTTAGCAATTTTAAACAGCTACATGCCCCATTAGATACAAAATCACCTCTGCAATGTCTCACTTCCATTAGCTCTGCCTAGTCCTGGATGGGAAGTATCTCTTTTGTGACATCCTTCCAGTCTGGCTGAAATAGTTTAACTATTTTCTATAATAAACCTAAATTCTAATCCATTTTAAGTAGCATTTGGGGCAAAATATTTCATACTCACTTGCATTAATTCTTTTTCTTCCTTATTCTCCAAATCTTTCTCAAAACTTTCAAACTTTAAGTCTTCTGATGCTATCACAGTCAACTTTCAATTTTCTACATCAAAGGAAGAGGCTACCATGGGGGGAAAAAATCTATATTTTTCACCAGCTCAATTTCCAGACAAAAGCTTTGAAGTGGGCAGAAAAAGAAATATATTCCACATAAGCCACAACCTAAGAAGACAGTCCAAGAATTAGCAATGAAGGTCAAATCCTAGTGCAACAAATTCCATGGAGAATCTGATGTTTTGTTGTAGTGACAAACATAGTAATTGGTACCTTGTTAAAGAGTATATTTTGAAGATCAAAAAGGATAGCAATGAAACACACTCGAAAATGGAAAACAAGAGAGCTCTACTAATAGAAACTGTTTGGAACTTATAAATGGCGCTGCATGATTGACAAGGAAGATAAACACTGTATCACTGTGTGAGTAATTTTGTTACCTTCAAACCAGTGGCTCAGAAAGAGGGCACCTGCCATGATTAGACTTCCTTCTTGAATTTTGGCTGTGACACACAATTAAGTGTTAATCTGAAAACAGATACATGCACATACTGAGAAAAAGAAACACTTCATGTCGTCTGTGCCAGAAAGATTCTTTGGTTCTTTCCCTGAAACATCAATGAGACTAGCACCCTCCTCCACATCCTGGAACTCGTTCCACAGAACCTTCTTCAAAAGTCATGCTGAAGAGGCTTCCAGGAATGGCTCCTTTCCGTGAGCTAGGCCTAAATTTTCTTAAAAAAAAAAAAAAAAAAAAATAGGGTAAATATTTTAGAATACCAAGATACTTAGACCAGTCTCTACTTAAAAATATAATGAAATGGATTCACATAGAAACACTGTATTCATCTTTCTGATTTGAGATTCTTTCTTTTTTTTAAAGGTCTGAGTAAATCTGGATTATACACATGCTTTGGGGGAGGACGGAAGTTCTTGAATACAGAAGATATTCAGCAACCAGTTTTAAGAGGAGGGAGGTGTTTTGACCTTTTAAATAACTTCTGAAGCAGAAATGGTTACCCGTGGTGAGGTCTAATCATGATTTCATTGCTTCATTTGAGGCAAGCTCAAAAGGCCTGGCCTTCTCTGTCCTACAGGCACAGTACTGCACGTTGTGCAACTGAGCTGGTATAGGTTTGGGCCACAGAGATTTCTTTGAAGAAATTTACAAGTACAGCATATTTCCCATCTCTCACAACCTGTGATATGCATCTCCTAAGAAGATTCAAGAAGATCCTGGTATAACTTATTTAACCATCATAGTTGTCAATTTAATCTTTTTCTCAAGAGAAAGAAATAGCTATTAACTGTATAGGAAGTACCCATAAATAGGAATTTGACTAAAGGTCACCATGAGGGTGAGTAATAAAAAGAGGAAAGGTCAGGAGAACGGGGAGTCATAAAGCTGTGAAAACTCAGCAAGTGCTGTTACTTATTTCTAGCATCCTGCACCAGAATTTCTCAATTCCATTTAAGGCCAGTTATTTCCTATCAGTTGTTCCATGTGCCAAATTCCTTTTCTATAGTAATAGCATCTTTAAGGTCCTGTGGGAACTTAAAGCAATACAAAGAGAGATCTGCCTTGCAAAATCTTAAAAGATTTCCCTGATTTCATGTTATTCTTAATGGAACTAGGGCATAGTTCTGGCCTAGCCAGATGTAAGAAAGGGGGGGGGGGGGAATCACTTTTCCATTTGTCTCAGTGACCTACGTCATCCCCCACATGACACTGGCCCACACACAGAAACTTGTGCTCACTATCCATATTGATACTGGACTTAATCCCCTATGTCCAGAATCAATAGTACAAATCCAGAATCACATAGATCCTATAACAGAACTTATCTCAACCCTGTCGGAACAAAGGTTCCCCTTTTTATAACAAGCACTTTGTGTCACTCCCTATGGTAGTTTACATTAATGGTGCCAATTTCACTTCTTCCTGAATCCATGCCCTTTGCCATATAACTCTCCAAGGCCATCCTACTTTGGCCGTGTGACTTGCTTTGAACTATAAGATGCTAGCAGACATGATGCAAACAGAGGCTTGTAGAGTACTGTGCAGCTGGGCTTAAGTAACTGGGAAGGGTCTGAGAAGTTACCCCACTTGCAAGCTAACATGTCAACCTGCCACAATTTCATGGATGTTGGCAGAAAACACAATTCCTGGGACAGAGACAAAGGATGGTTTGCAGTTACAACAAAAGTAATAGCCAGATATCTGCACACACACAGTGGGTTATGTTACAGGAAAAGAACCCTGAACTTAAGGAACCCAAATCTTTTATAATGGGCAGTACGCATCTTTACCTTTGTTCCAAAGAGACATGCTATCTCTATCTTTGCAGGCTGCAATTAAGCCTGCCCTTTTTTCCAGAGGGAGACTCTATCTCTATCTTCCAAGGTAGTCACTATACAAACAACCTTGAAAAGAGTTTCTGAAACAAAGGTGTTAATGTCTTTGCATACAAGAAGTACAGAACCATGAGAGACCCATGTAGATTGGTTTCCCAACATGAGCTTGTCATTGTGAACTTCTGCCATTGCCATAAGAAGGACGGGCCCAGGCGAGCCTGTTGTTCTGAGAATATGAATGAGAAACACGTGGAGCAGAGCTGAGTCTCCTCAGATGAGCCAAGCCTCAGCTCTATCTGAATAAATTATTGTTATTCTAAGCCACTGAGTTTTGGAGTAGTCTGTTATACAATACCTTACTGATATATACCCTTTACAATCCTGAAATAAAGTAGTCATAGATAAAATGACCTGTAAACACACATAACTATTTAAAAACTCAGTGTAATTCCCTACCTATATTATAAAGGCAAAATAACCTATAATAAACATGTATACAGGCATACCTCAGAGATATTGCAGGTTTATTTATAATAAAATAAATATTGCAATAAAGTGGGTCAAAAGAATTTTTTTATTTCCCAATGTATATAACAGTTATGTTGGAGTGGATGTAGCTCAAGTAGTTGAGCGCCTGCTTCCCATGTATGAGGTCCCGGGTTCAAATCCCTATACCTCCTAAAAACAAACAAAAAAACCCACTCTCATTGGGAAACAGATGTAGTTCAGTGGTTGAGCATCTGCTTCTCATGTACGAGGACCTGGTTCAATCCCTGGTACCTCCTAAAAAAAATTATGTTTACACTATACTGTAGTCTATTAAGTGTACAATAGCATTATGTCTAAAAAAGCAATGCATATACATCAGTTAAACTATGACACAGAGACACAAAGTGAGCACATGCTATTGGGAAAATGACCCTGATAGCCTTAATCAACTCAGGGTTTCCAAACTTCAGTTTGTAAAAAAAAAAAAAAAATGCAATATCTGCAAAGCGTAATAAAGGGAAGCACAATAAAATTAGGTATGTCTGTATATTTATAGTTTTAAATTTATAATAATATATAGTTTAATGTGTAATTGCTCAGGCACAACTACATAGGAAAGCATGATGAGGTAGATGCTTGGATTTATTTGGAGAATCACTGTGAACATAGTCACAAATGCAGACTGATACAGCTATTGGTGACTCTAATTAGAAATTGTGAACAACTCATAAAGTTCTGAACACAACAAAGTATAATCCACATTCTATAGGAAATTTGATGTTTATTGAAACCATGTCACTTATACGTGAAACAGATAGGGTCTTGGTTTACACAAGTTAAACATGTCCAGGGACTTTCAAAATTATGCAGGATTTATGACAGTTCTTGGTTATTCATTTGTATCCCCCCACACATTATGAAAACCTAAACTTCCCCCAATAAATTTCTAAAATGCATGCTTGTGAGAGGTACTGTCCCCACTGAGAAACCTTGCTGTCACCTGCCATTTAGGACAGTGCTTCTCAAGTTGTCATGCAGGTACCATCTGCCTGAAATATTTGTTTAGAAGTCAAATTTCTTTTTGATCCATAGACCTACAGAATCTAACTCTCTGCAGGAAACAGCCCTTAACTTCCTCAGGTAATTTTGATGCTTACTAAAATTCTGGAACCACTGAAGCAGTAAAACAAAAGTAATGAAGGCTATAAAAAGAGTCTTCTTATAGATAAAGAAACAGAGTAAATGGCTATAACTTTGCTCAATCCGCCACCGTTTAAAGTGAACAGCCTAGAATACTTCTCCAAATTCAACTGAAGATGTCCAGCGTCTGCAGTCTTAGTTCCATTCTGCATTCTGGAACCACTTTGAGTGCCATTCCAAAGAAACTTAACAAGGTATGGAGGTAAATTTTTACTCCAAATTGTGGTTAGTCCCACTCTCTGAGGTTCTAACCTCTGGGTATTTGCCCTGTATTTCAAAGGCAAATCATCCCTTCCCATCAACTAATCAATGTCCAAGTCCCTGCCCTGCCCTTTCACACCAGAGCTCTTGGTTTTTTCTTCTGCCTTTTTCTCCCTTTCTAAGGGAGAAAAATCTTGCTTAAGAATGTGGTCCACGCTTGAACCCCAGACCCACCATCTGATCTAAGTTTCTTCTCTTCCACCCCTCCACCTCTCATTCCACTCCCACATCTAATCCACCAACATCCCACCCAAGACTACTTAACTGCTGCAAACTGCCTTTTCCATGGCTTCTGCCTCCAGGTCCCAAATAACTGCCAAGACTTCACCCACTGCCTTTTACTGAACTTCCTTAAGCCAAATCCATGCCTGGGCACTAACTTTACCAAATTCCCAAACACCATACCCCTTCCTACCCCTTCTCCTTCCTTCTATCCCAATGGACTGGTTGTGTTCTCTGGATTCTATATCCTTCTGACTTTGCAAGTTCCACTAGTGTTTGAATTTTGAACCCCATATTATATGTAGTCTTTCAAAGAGTTGACACAAAAGTCATCTCTAATCAGGAAAACAGAAATTAGTCCAGGTATTTCAAACAGAAAGAATTTAATAAGGGGAAAAGGTTAACATATAATGGAAAAGCTAAGAAAACCAAACAGGAGACAGTGAGGCAACCCAGAAATTAATAATAGGAAGTTGCTGCACGCAGAAGTCTGAGCCACCTAGTGTCTATACCCACAGCAGGGGCTTCCTAGCACAAAGGTGGAGTGGGGAGAGGCTGTACAATGGGAGTTCAAAACCCGAGGAGATGTAGCCACTACCAAAGATGCCTCCATGGCAAAGAGACAGGGGGAGGAATATCCTAATTTTTCCCTTCTTCCCGACTTCTGGCCATAAGCCAGGTAAATGGGAGCCTGGGAAACCTCAGGGGCCAGAGATCAAGCTTTCTGTAACACCTAGCAGAGCAGAGAAGGGTGAAAAATAAAACAGAGGAAACAGCAAGTGACCAGTACAGTCTACTAATCATACTACTACAATAAACTTTGAATTAGACTCCCTGCCTCCAACCTTACCTCTCAGTTAAAGCCACCCTATTCATGGCAGCCAAAGTGACTTTTCTAAAACACACACCTGATGGAGTTACTCCTCTGGGTAAATCCTCCATTGGAGCCCATTGCCCACAGGACAAAGTCCAAATTTTATCATGGCCCACAAGGAGTCCTACCTCCCTTTCCAGCTTCATTTCCTGTCACTCTTCTCCCCTAGATTTCATGCCTCAGCCATACTAAGAACACTCAATCTTCTCTTCATCTTAGGAATTCTGCACAGACTTTTCTTGCAAAGTCCTTTCATCTTTGTCTGGGGATGTCTTGGAAAATCCTTTCAAATGCACTTCCTCTGAGACTCTTGCCTGGGTCTTCTGTCCCCAAACGCCACCCCCACCCCTGGTCTAGTTGGTTGACCTGCCTGTTTGTACTCACAGAGACCCTACTTCCTCCAACAAATCACTTATCTCCTATATTGTGATTGCCCATTTATTTATCAGTCGACTGACTTAAAGATTGGCATTGAACTCCTTAAAGACTACAATTTGTTTTCTTCACTTTTGTATCTCAAAACCTAGCACTGTATCAATATTTGAACATGACGGTAACTCAACAAATGTTTACTGAATAAATGAATGCAAGAATGAAAGAATGATGAGCTGGCCATTGTGTGGGGTCAACCCCTATGCCATTCCTCACTCTCTTACCTGCAAATTAACACACAGCCTTTATTCCTAATTGTCTTCCCTGGCCCTGCAGCATTTGTAAAATTCTAGCAATGCCCTTCCCATCCCAGAGACTTCCGCTCCTGATAATTTATGTTCTATGGCTCTGTTTACATTGGTTCACCTAAATTTGACCAATCTTCTTCCACCACATAGCAAATCCTCTGAGCCAGGTGCAGCAGCTTCCTTTCATAATGTCCTTGCAGGTCACAGAACAGATGAAAATCCCTTTGCACACTTCAGGGAGCAGCACCAAGTCTTCAAATCCTTCTCAATGCCATTATGAGCCCAGAAAATTCCTGTCAATTCTGTGGCCTTAGTCCTTACTTCCCTGAAGTAAGGACTTAGTCCTTCCCTGAGTGAGAGCCCAAAGAGAATAGCTGGTTATTTTCTGAACCTATAATCTTTCACATTGCTTCTGTTATATCTCCCAAAGTCCCCAAACTTTACCCATAAAAGATAAAATCTATGTTAACCTTAAGTCTTACTAACCCCTCTCTTGTCAGTCACAGGCACCTAACTCCTGGAAGAGACCATTTTGAACTGGAAACATAGTTATGAGTAGGAGGCTGACTTTGGGGCTCCTCATTGGATACTAGCTTTCAGATTTACTAAAAGATTGTTAGAGGAAGGTTTACCCCACGCTCAGGAAAGCCTAAGGAAGTGCTTTCAGTCAAGGACTAGCCATAGCATCTGAACTATGTCCATAAAAAATTTCATACTGTACCCAGAACTTTTCAAGCAACTTGTGACTGTCCAAGAGCCAGTGTATACCATCCCTTAGCTGGATTCCACCATGGTCCATCAGTAGGGTTGCCAAATTTAGCAAATAAATTACAGGATACCCAGTTAAAGTTGAATTTCAGATAAACAGCAAAAAAATTTTAGTATATCTCATGAACTATTTGGGGAATACTTATACTAAAAACATACTTGTTGTTTATCTGAAACTCAAATTTAACTGAACATCTTGTATTTTATCTGTCAACTCTATCTATGAGGAATGATGGAGGCTCATCAGGATATATATATATGGACCCAAGAGATGCCCCAGATATTCTGAAACCTAATATCTAGAATCATCGACTTTTATTTATATACCCTGAACTAGCAAGCTGGAACTTTCCATTCCAATTAATAGGCTACAATGAATTATGACCTCAATTTTAAAGCTCTTTTACTTATCATTATCACTACCTTCTTTGTTTTGAAGAGATGTTTGTTTTTTCTAATCTTAATGACTCATCAAAAATTATTTTAAAGTTCATTAAACAAAGGAAAATCAGCATGAATCTTAAAAATGAAGGGAAACTCCTGATGTTTAGCACAGAAGTACTAGGAAGATTGAATAAAACAAACTGAGTAAGCGAATCTCTCCAAGGATATATTCATAGCTTCATGTCCTCCCACACTCTGAAAATATTATTGCATCAAGAAAAATGTAGAACTGCTAACCACATTTAGGCTTCCTTATGATTACATCAAATTGAGAATGTTTCCGTACCACAAAATGAGCTGAGGGGACCCAGGGATCATCATGGCTTAGTGAAGCTCTTCCAAAGGCATGAGAGGAAAATAACAAAGGCATGAGACAGACACAGGCTAGCTTTACCGTGAGTTCCCACCTTGGCCCCTATGCTCCCAGAGCTTGTCAACTTTAAGTACTTTCCCACATATCTTTATTTTTTTGTGTGACTATCTTGACTACATATTATGCTTTACATTACATAAATTGCATGCAAGAAGGTGTTTTTAAGAAGATGGGGAACCTTCAATCTTTAGCTTAACTTTATCCAACTACACAAGGTTCTTAAAATTAAAGTTTCAGTTTAGGTACCCTCCTCCATATAACAACCCCATGCTTATCTTTGAAATGTAAAAATGTGACATGATTTTTAAAGTTTTCAGTGGCAAGAAAAAATTACATCTCCCGGATGAAGGTACCAGAGCAAAGTGAATAAAGGCATGGATTTTGAATTGCTCCATTTTCTAGGGCAAGTCCCTTGGCCTCTGAGTATTTAACTGTGCTTAACTGTACTTATCTGTCACATGGGTTAATAATAGCACCTGTTCCCTGGATGATTTTGAAAATTACATATGATAATTATATATGAAGCAGTTGACAGAATACCTGGTACACATAAGCACTCAGCTGATATTAACTAGTAGCTATTAGAGGTATTTCTTCAGGCAAAGGATAATTTTATCAGTGGTAACTCAATGGGAGAGAGTAAATCAAAGAATCACAGTATTTTCAAGGTAACCTAGTCCATACCTTATGTGAAAAATGACAATTGTGTGTGTGTGCATGTGTGTACCTAGAAAATATGTCTGAAAGTTTACATATCAAATAATCGTGTTAACTTTGAGGATGGGAAAAAAGAAAGGAGAAGTAAAGAAAAACGAATGTTCATTCCATTTGAGTAAATTAAGTTTTTACAGTATGCTCCTTGGGTAATTTTTTAAAACATGACAAGTTAAAGGTTTTGAAGTTTTCCTGATATGTCTGTGCTGTCACTTTTTAATCACTGGTATTTCTTTCTATCCTTGGACCTACCTCCATTCAGTCAGCAAAACATTCTTCAGAAAAGAGATGATAGAATAGAAAAGAAGCAAGAGAAAAGGAGTTTGGGGGAGAGGATATGGCAAAAGAAAATGAGGCAAAATCATTCAAGAAACATCCAAGATTTGTCTTTTCCTGCTCTCTCTGAAACCTTGTGATGAAGAGAATTCCCTGGGCTGGGGGAGGAGACATGGGGTTGGAGGGAGGCTGAAGGTGGTTGGACAAGGGACCGGACCTCAAGGGGACACACACACAAATGGGAGCAAGCATTCTGAGACCACCCTGCTTGCCTCCATGGAAGAGGCTTCTCCAGCAGCCACCACCTCACCCATGACTGTCCAGCAAGAGTGGTACACAGGGGTGGCCAGACAACTTAGTCAATGTCTGTGGCACCCAGATACTCATGAACCCCTGAGTTATGGCATATCCCAACACCTAGAAGGGTGGAATGGTGTGGAGAGAAGCCCCTGCAGTGCATTTGGTGGAAACAAACACAGCCAGCTCAAAAAACTCCCCAAGGCCAGAGGTTTTCTGCACATAAAACAGTATGGATAGATGTGCTATAACTGGGCCAGGTGCACCTGGTTAATCTTGGAATTTCTGAATATCCAATATGACTACAGTGTACAGTAACCTCAGGCAAGAACAAATTCCTCGTGCACCCTCTCACGTGATCTAGGCTGGTGTGGTCTGGTTCCAGATGAACTCAAGGCTGCAGAACAGGAATAAAATTCCCAGATGGCTCCAGGGATTATGCCCATATTCCCTTAGACCAGACAGAAGCTCATCTTATGCAATTGTAATGGTATCTACCTCAGACAGTCATTCTGCAGACTCAATGAAATGATCCATGCAAATGTTTACAAGAGTGCCTGGCTCACAGTGAGTCCTCAGAAATTGTTGCTAATTTTATGATCATATTTCTGCTCATTATTAGAAAGGTTTAAAGATTAAATTCTCATGATGCTTAAGAACGGGTGAATGAGTTTTTCTAGGTTTAAGGAGCCATCAAAATATATTGCTAAAAGATAGGGGCTTTATTGGTTTGAGAGAATCAGAGTGCTTCAGAGAGGGAAAGATTTGATCAGGAGACTAGAAAAATATCACCCAGAAACGGGAAGGAGAGAGAGGTCTGGTGCTCCGGAGCAGCAGGGTGCTCAGGTCAGATTCTTGGTAGGACCACGTTGAGTCCAGAAGACCCCAGAGAAGAATGTCAACTGTGTAGTCTATGGAGGGGAACCTCAGGCCTCTGCTCTCCAGGTTGCTCGAAAACTCTTGAGAATGGCAGAAACAGCAGGAATCTGTCAGGCCTGATGCAACTATTGCCAACAGGACAATGGGTGTGTCTTCACCCAACGTGTCTGAATAAGCAATGAGAGATCAAAGTGCCCATTCAGCTTCATCCTCACCCACAGCATACTGCAACCACCGACCCACGCACACACACACACTTTGGCACTGATTAAAAACAGGGAAACATCACAGCATGTGACAGATATTCTTCAAAGTTTGTGAAATGGAGTCATTCCTTAATTTTAGTTTAACTGTAATTTCCAACCAATTTTGTGGGTTTTTTCTTTTGTTCTATTTATGCAGATTTTAGGACACATTTATGCCTGCTGTTTTTACCTAAAATCATCTTAACTGGATGTGAATGCAAGACTAAGCTTAGGCAGTTATCCAGGGATTCTAAATTGCTGAGAGGTATTCTTGGTGTGAGCTTTGTTCTTAGAAGGGTTTGGAACTAAACTTCCAGCCTCCAGGGGGTCTGCTTTTATGGGTTACCAAAGAGGAAAGCTTCCAAAATTGCAAATACCGATGAAGTTCTCTCATTGTTGACAACCAAACACTTTACTAATTTGTAAGAAATAAATTCTAAATGCTTGTAAAGAACTTAGAGACAGAGATTGAATGTTTACTGAAATAAAAAAATAAAAAATAAATTAAAAAGCCAGGGAAAGAGAGAGAAAAAGGAAAGGACCTTGAAAGATGGAAAAGATTTGTCAGACAAGATTCCTAATGGGTTAATCTGCAATTACAAAGTTAAGAAGAATTCTTGATGTGTAAAGACTATGGCATAAAGTGGATAAAATTTATCAGAAATTGTTGAGAATATCATGAGAAGCATGACCATCAAATTGTAATTTACTGCAATGGCCTTTTAAAGGGGCACTGAGGCAGGGGACATTAAATGCTTTTAAGACAACAATAACAGGTCAAAGTATTTTCACAAAAAGAGCAGTCTGTCAGTGTGTAGACTGTATCAGAGGTAGAGAAGCTGGCAGTAGGAGCAAGCACTGAAATAATGTAGGTATATGACTCCTTGACTCAGTGAGCCCAGCCCCATAGACAGTTTTGGAAACACACAGACATTCACTAAATACTTCGGGCATTGGAGCAGGATTTCATCCTTCAAGACTTAAGAAAACACCCTCCACTCTCAAGTTTTGTCTTCCAATGCCCTCTTCCCTTACTTTGGTTTACTCTCTTACCCTCAAGCTATGGACTAATACCACATAGCAAGTGGGCCATTAGTGTTCCTGTCCCCCTAGCTACCATGGTTGACATCAGTGGAACACCAAAGTCAATGACCAAATAATGGAAAACAAGAGTTTGGAAAAGAAGAGATACTGATAAAGCAGTAGATTTCTGTGACAATATGGCCCAAGCCAAATGTGTGTGTGTGCTTGCCACCAACTTAATTACAAGCATATTTAGGAAAGAGATTCTCAAAAGGCAGGGCCTGGGTGTCTGGTACCCTCAAAGTCGAGTCGGATACCTCAATAACAGCTTCAGTCCCCAAGGTTTCTCTCCTGCCTGCTCACAGTTTTTGGAGTCTCCTCTCTTCCATACTTCTCTTGGGGAGACTCAGGCTAGCCCAGACTCCCTCAGTCCCAGACAGAACGGCTAGTGTTTACCTCCTGCCTTCTCAGCAGATCCTTGAATCTCCCTCAACATTTGGGGGAGTTTTCATTCTGTCTGTTTTTCAAAATGCTGGCTGGAGGTAACCCCTTGGCAGGTGGCTAAAGGCAAGCAGCAATCCTTGAAACAGCTTAGCACTGCTTGACTCTTAGGAGAGGTCTACAGGACACAGTTTCCTCTAGAGAAGGCATGGAAACAATTGCCAATGATACTTCAATGGAAAACAAATGGCAGTACATTCATATGATGGAATACTATTTAACAGTTAAAAATAAAAGACCTAGAACTGGGGGCGGATGTGGCTCAAATGGTTGGGCGTCCGTCTGCCATATGGAGGGACCTGGGTTCGATCCCCGGACCTCCCAGTAAAATAAAAATATATATATATATAGAAGGCGCATGGGCTGCTAGGCTCTGTGTGCCGGTGAGCCGCCAGGCCCCGGGAGCCATGCAGCAAGATGATGACATAACAGGAGAGAGACGCAAGGTAGAGTCAAGACGAGATGTTCCAAAAGCTCCAAAAACCAGGAACCGAGGTGGCGCAGGTGGCAGAACACCTCTCTCCTACATCAGAGGTCTCCAGGATCAAATCCTGGTGAAGACTGGAGGAGGAGGATGAGAAGAGATGGAGGAAACAGACACAGAGAATTGCCCAGTGAATGGACACAAAAACAGCAAAATGGTTAAGGGGGGGGGTTTAAAGTGGATAAAGTAAATAAATAAATCTTAAAAAAAAAAAAAAAAAGGCCTAGAACTATATGAATTGACTTAGATAAATCTTGAAAGCATAATATTGATTGAAAGAAAATAAGTTACAAAATGTTAGATTATTATAATTATGTAAATATTTAAAAACAAATTAATTATATATATATTGCTTATGGAAACATATATTCAAGAAAAATAAGAAAATATACATGATTTGTTATCTCTGGAGAAGAGCTATTTTTAAAGTATGCAAAAGATATTAAGTTTCTTAAAAGTATAAATTAAGAACATCATAATGAAGTAAAGTTATCTATGGAACATTATTTACTGTTGATGTCATCATTTTACCTAGGAAACCCAAAAGAATCCACAGAGAAATTAGTAAGAACTAATGAGAGTTCAACAAGGCAGATAGATAAAAGATAAACAAAAATTTTTAAATGAATCAAGTTTCTCTACAACAGCATAAGAAATTAAAAAATGTAGGAGAAATTAAATTTCTATTTTCAACAGTAATAAGAGCTATAAAGTATTTAGAGCTAAATATATGTAAAAGTAAATACAATTATCAAACTGAGCATGAATCAGTTAAATTCTGCACAACCAAAGCTAAAAAAAAAAAAAAAAAAAAAATCCCTCTCAATAAATGTTAAGTACTATGGGGCTCTTACTGCAGGAGAAAGGACCCTCTTCTCAAGTGGCAGATAAGTGTGTTAAGCAGAGACACAGCATTTTTAAGGTCATCTAGTCCAAGCCTCTTGATAACAGAGAAAGAAGTTGAGGTTCAGAGAGGGCAACTTACTTGGGCAAGATCCCGATGTCCTAACTCATAGACTAAATTTTTCACTAATTCATAAGATACAATCAAATCCAGTATCTTGGAAGGAGAAGGAAAACCAAAGAAATCTGTCATGTAGTTTCTCAAGCTTAGGTAGAAAAATAAGCACAATAAAATTCCAGGTATAGAGAGAAAATTGAAATGCAGAGTTTGAAATGTCAGTAATCCAGATAGAGGAAAACTGGAGACTATTTAGAATATTTTACTGGACAGTAATAATACCCATCATTTACCTAGAAGAAATAAACAACCTGGTTAACAAGTGAGGTTACCAAGACTATTGCAGAGAAAAGGGGTATCTTTTTCAAAATGCCCATAAGTAGTTGAACAATTAACTATGTTATGATTTGTCCATAGAAGTAAATAAATTGCAATAGGTAAAAAAATTAATGGAAAGAATCTATATTAAATATCCACATTAAATATTAAGATTAGATTCCATATATTAATGACATTGAAAGATCTCCAACCAAAAATGTTGATTTTAGAATAGTTTGTGATACAATTTATGATTCAAATGACTTTATAAAACTGTATATATTATGTAAAACATCTATGCATGTAAATCATGGACCAAAGTTCCTGGCGGATAAATCACTGAACAGCTAATGTTCAGAACCTCTGTGGTAGGAAGAAGGCTTGGGAGTGGGTGACACATTATGAAGGGGGGACTTTTATATTCTTTGTATACATTTATAAACTTTCATATCATTTGAAATTTTTATAATGAGATTTTTCCTATACTGCTGCTGAAGTTTTATTATGCGTAGCTAGATAATAATTTGAAGAATTAACTGAAATATTTTTTATGATTTCTCTTTGCCTCTGGATTTCTCCCCTCCAGTCAGCTAGGCAATCAAAGTTCATTGAATTAAGAAGAAAAAAACACAGCAGAAATGACAGAGAAAAAAAGGAAAGTTCTTGGTTTTGGAATGTCAAAAGCAGAAGCCACAGTAGAAAATAGAATAGGAAAGATTTCTGTGAGGAAACTATAGCTCCCATCTCAATTCTAAAAACACAAATTGAGAGGTAGAAATAATTCCAAACTTATCATAAATGTAAACTCACTTATTAAAAACAGATTTGGAACAAAAATAAAAAATAAAAAACAAATTGGATATTTAATTAGAAGAGACAAAAAAGAAACAGACAAAACATTGAAAAGTTGCATTCTATTATCAACCAAATAGAATTTAAAACAAGAAAACCATTAATAGGGATAAAGTGGGTGTCTTACTTTAATACCACACAAAGGATGGGCTTAACCAATGGGAATTTATGTACTCACATTTTGGGGCTAGAAGTTCAAAATTGAGACATCAGCAAGGTGGTGCTTTCTCCCCAAGGCTATGACATTCCTGTGCTGGCTTCCCCCATTCTGGGGTTCCTTAGCTTATATCCCTGCTTCCCATAATGAGGCAATGTCCCTTCCTTTCTCTTCCCTGTTCATTCACTTCTGGCTTCTATTGACTTCCGGCTTATAGCTCCTCCCTGTGGCTTTCTCTTACTCTGGCTTCCGATTTCTTTCTCTTTATAAGGCCTCCAGTAATGTGAATTAAGACCCAAGCTCATTCAGCCAGGTCATGCCTTAACTAAAAACAGTATCTTTAAGAGATTCTATTTACAATGGGTTTACACCTGCAGGAATGTGGATTAAGATTAAGAGCATGTCTAAATCATGGTGCATAATTCGATCTACTACATTGGGAGAGGATTTAATAAAAGACATAGAACACAAAATGTACAAATCATTCATTTGTATGCAACTAGCAACATAGCTTTAAAACATATGAGCAAGCCCTGCACAATTATAAGGAGAAACTGACAAATTCATAATCATTGTGGGATATTTTTAAAGCCTTTACCAGAAGCTGGCAAATCAAGCAGACACAAAATAGGATTAAAAATTTTTCAACAAATTTGATCTAATAGATATATAGAGAAACTTTAGTACAACAGAGAATATATATTCCCTTCAATACACATGAAACAAGGTCACAATGAAATTTTAACAAGTTTTTAAAGACCACATTCTCTGACGCATTTCATTTAGAAAGCATTCATTAAAAGTAGAGGAAGAGTGAGTGTGAAAGACAGAGAGAGAGAAACTTTAAAATGCTTTTCTCAATGACTCATAACAAGAATATCATAGAAATTACAAAACATTTAGAGAATAACAATGAAAGTATAATATATCAAAACTTGTGGAATACCACTAAAATGGTATTTTTAAAATTTACATAGCTTTAAGTGCATTTATATTAAAATACAAGTGATTAAAAATCAATAGTGCTAACATATGGATACGATAGTGGTTGAAAAAGAAAATCTAAAGACATGTATATCACAAGAAGGAAAGCTAAAAAATGAAACATGGGACTGTATAGCATAGTGAATCTTCTTGTGAAAAATGAATATGGTTGCTGGTTGGAGCAAGATGGCGTTAGTGTAGGAGGGCGCACACTGCAAGCTCCCAGAGCAAGGCGGATTGGGGACGGGGTCCTGCCCGGGGGTCTGTGCTGTGCACGCGTGGAGTGAGAGGCTTGGGACATCTATCTGCACGGATCGGCGGCGTGGACCGAACGGTGGAGATTCGTGAGTTTTGAGGCTGCCGGTGGAGGTTGGCACAGGTGGCTGAGCCCCGCGGTTACGGAAAAAATAAATAAAACGGCCATTTGGAGCCGCGGGCGGGGCGAAAAAGTTTTATTTTCTGGGGATCTGGCTGCCTGGTGCCCCTTGGACCTTGTGTGAACAGAGCAAACGAGCTAATCAGCACCCAGTGAACCGGAGGGGGGATTTTGGTCGGGCAACGCAGCTGATTTCCCTAGCCACCCAGGGATAAGACCCGGGCCGCTGCGGAGCCAGGAGGAAGGGACACTTCCCAAAGAAGAGAGGGTTCGGTTGGAAGACAGGGAAGGTTATTTTATATTTTTAGACATTGATCTGGCTGCCTGCACCACCCCATAGCTTTGGGGAGCAGATAAGCCGACATGAAGCAGCATTAGGCTGAGAGCAGACGCGAATCTGCACTCAAACTGATTTACTGAGCAGCCTGGTGACGCTGGAGCTCAGCGCCAGAAGGGGCGGAATCCGCCATCTTTAGCACTCCTCACTGACTAACATCAGAGCTTCAGCTAACCTGGGGAGTCCGGAAAGTGGGACGTGCTTGATTAATTTCCACGGGCCCAGCTAGGGTCCCTTCTGTAAGGGGGTTGGTCTAGAGGAGGAATTATTTTGGGTCCTGCATTTGGCTAAAAAAAAAAAAAAAAAGTGGGGTCACCTCAACAAATGAAAAATAAATTCTTTTTAATTTCGTTTAATAGCTAAAAGCTGCTTCAGGACCTGCATATAGAACCCTGTGGGGAAATTCATTGATAAACACAAATAGGCAGGAAGGATCCACGTGGACCCTAGGGGAATCATTGACCCCCCTTAGCTCTGTTTGACTGCTTGCCTGTGTGGATCTTTGGTTTCTCTCTGTTACTTTCTGGTCTATTGCTATTATTCCCGTTTTCCTCCCCCCTTCCTTTTTCCTTCTATTTTTTTTTTTAATAGGTGCTGCCAGCTGGTCGCTTATTTGCTGGGCTTCTTATTCAGTAATTTCCCACTCGCTGTATGTATTGATTCTGTATTACAAACTATCGCTTATCCTTCCTGAATCTTTCTGCCTTCTGTTTTCTGTTGTGGCTCTTAGAGACAACATTTTTTCATAGGCCCACAATTTAAGGGTGTCAATTTCTATCCCAACTATTTTGTTTTCTTCTTCTTCTTTTTTATTTTTTTATTATTAGTATTAACTTTTTCCTTTCAGACCTTTCTCTACTATTTCTCTCCCTCCTCATAATTCTAGCCTTCTAAATCACTATATATATATATTCCTCTATTTGTTTTCCCAGTCCATTGTAGGAACTCCATATTTTTTCCTAGTACTCTACACTGCCTACTCAAGTTAAATATTCATCTCATTAACTCTCATTTTGCCCCTCTTCTAACTTTTATCAATATTTCTATTATCCTTCTGCCTTCCTTACATCTTTTGATTCCTCTGGCCCTAACCTTTTGCCTTCAAAGGAACATAGAAAGAAGCAAGGAAATAAAATAAGAAGAAAAACTGCCAAAGAGAAAACTTAACTCACACGCAGAACCAACAGCTAAATAAAATTCTAGAGCATAGAGAAAAGCTAATCAACTGAACAAACCCATCAAGATAAAATGATGACCAGAGGGCAACAGAAAAATACAAATGACTCTGAGAAACTGGAAAACATGGACCAGTCCAGTGCACAAAATAAAAACCAGGAAGCAATGCAGTACATCGAACAACTAATCAAAGCTATCCAAACAAATATCATGGACCAACTTAAAGAACTGAAGGAAGAGATTAAGGATATAAAGAAGATACTGGGAGAACATACTGAAGAAATAGCTAACACACCTAAAAAGGTAATGGATATGATGGCGAACAAAGATACAAGTCAAGAAATGAAAAAGACGCTGGACTCACATGGTAGCAGAATTGAACAGGCAGAGGAAAGAATTAGTGATATGGAAGACAATACAGTTGAAATCAAAGAGATTGTAGAAAAGATAGACAAAAAGATAGAAAAAATCCAGTATGGTCTCAGGGAATTAACCAATAATGCAAGAC
>JAKSZT010046586.1:15692540-15717602 GCA_026826555.1 Tolypeutes matacus
TCTCATTTTGCCCCTCTTCTAACTTTTATCAACATTTCTATTATCCTTCTGCCTTCCTTACATCTTTTGATTCCTCTGGCCCTAACCTTTTGCCTTCAAGGGAACATAGAAAGAAGTAAGGAAATAAAATAAGAAGAAAAACTGCCAAAGAGAAAACTTAACTCACACGCAGAACCAACAGCTAAATAAAATCCTAGAGCATAGAGAAAAGCTAATCAACTGAACAAACCCATCAAGATAATATGATGACCAGAGGGCAACAGAAAAATACAAATGACTCTGAAAAACTGGAAAACATGGACCAGTCCAGTGCACAAAATAAAAACCAGGAAGCAATGCAGTACATCGAACAACTAATCAAAGCTATCCAAACAAATATCATGGACCAACTTAAAGAACTGAAGGAAGAGATTAAGGATATAAAGAAGACACTGGGAGAACATACTGAAAAAATAACTAACACACCTAAAAACGTAATGGATATGATGGCGAACAAAGACACAAGTCAAGAAATGAAAAAGACGCTGGACTCGCATGGCAGCAGAATTGAACAGGCAGAGGAAAGAATTAGTGATATGGAAGACAATACAGTTGAAATCAAAGAGATTGTAGAAAACATAGACAAAAAGATAGAAAAAATCCAGTATGGTCTCAGGGAATTAACCGATAATGCAAGACGCACACACATACGCATTATGGGCATCCCAGAAGGAGAAGAGAAGGGAAAGGGAACAGAAGGAGTGTTGAAGGAAGTTATGGCTGAAAACTGCCCATCTCTATTGAGAGAGATGGATGTGCAGATCCAGGAAGCACAGCGCACCCCAAATAGTATAAATCCCAACAGGCCAACTTCAAGACATATACTTGTCAAATTGTCCAATGCTCAAGACAAAGAGAAAATACTCAAGGCAGCAAGAGAAAAGAGAACCATCACATACAAGGGAAGCACAATAAGATTAAGTGCTGATTTCTCAGCTGAAACCATGGAGGCAAGAAGACAGTGGTATGACATAATCAAAACACTAAAAGAAAAAAACTTCCAGCCACGAATTCTCTATCCAGCAAAATTGGCATTCAAAAATGATGGAGAGTTCAAAATATTCACAGATAAACAGCAATTAAGAGAGTATGTCAAGAAGAAACCAGCACTTCAAGAAATACTAAAGGAATCTCTACAAGTTGAAAGGAAAAAACAAAGGAGAGAGAGTTGGAGGAGAGTTTAAAAACAACTGAAAACTCAAAAAGAGAAACAAAACAACATATGACATACATTAACCGAAAGAAAAAATGACTGAAGTAAGAAATTCGTTACGAGTAATAACACTGAATGTTAATGGATTAAATTCACCAATCAAAAGACACAGATTGGCAGAATGGATAAGAAAATATGATCCATCTATATGCTGTCTACAAGAAACCCACCTTCGGCCCAGGGATTCAATGAGGCTGAAAGTGAATGGCTGGAAAACCATTTTACAAGCTAACAATAGCCAAAAAAGGGCAGGAGTAGCTATTCTAATATCAGACAAAATAGACTTTAAATGCAAAACTATTGTAAGAGACAAAGATGGACATTACATATTAGTAAAAGGAGTAATCTCTCAAGAAGAGAGAACAATCATCAACATTTATGCACCTAATCGAGGTGCCTCAAAATACGTGTGGCAAACTCTGGAAAAACTAAGAGGAGAAATAAATTCCTCTACAATTATAGCAGGGGACTTCAACACACCACTATCATCGTTAGACAGAACATCTAGGCAGAGAATTAATAAAGAAACTAAGGCACTCAACAATACATTAGAAGATTTGGACTTAATAGACATATACAGAACACTACACCCAAATACAGCGGGATTTACATTCTTCTCCAGTGCACATGGAACATACTCCAAAATAGACCACATGCTAGGCCACAAAACAACACTCAATGAATTCAGAAAGATTGAGATTATACAAAGTAATTTCTCTGACCACAACGGAATGAAGTTGGAAATCAATAAGGGCCAGAGAAACAGGTTAGGCACAAGGATATGGAAGTTAAACAACACACTCTTAGACAAACAGTGGGTCAAAGAGGAAATTTCAAAAGAAATCAGTAACTACCTTGAAACTAATGAAAACAACAACACAATATATCAAAACCTATGGGATGCAGCGAAAGCAGTCCTGAGAGGGAAGTTCATAGCCATAAATTCATATATTAAAAAAGAAGAAAGAGCTAAAATTGAAGACCTAACTGCACACTTGGAGGAATTGGAAAAACAACAACAAACTAAACCTAAAGGAAGTAGAAAACAGGAAATAACCAAGATTAGAGCAGAACTAAATGAAATAGAGAATAAGAAAGCACTGGAAACAATAAAAAAAACCAAAAGCTGGTTCTTCGAGAATATCAACAAAATTGACAAACCCTTAGCCAGACTAACAAAGAAAAAGAGAGAACAGATGCAAATACATAAAATAAGGAAGGAGCAAGGTGATATCACTACTGACCCCACAGAAATAAAGAGTATCATAAGAGGATACTTTGAAAAATTATATGCCAACAAGAATGACAATTTAGAGGAAATGGACAAGTTTCTAGAAACCCACAAACAGCCTACATTGATGAAAGAAGAAATAGATGAACACAACAGCCCAATTACAAGTAAAGAGATAGACTCAGTCATTAAAAACCTCCCAACTAAGAAGAGTCCAGGACCAGACGGCTTCACAGCTGAATTCTACCAAACATTCCGGAAAGAGCTAACATCAATTCTACTTAAGCTCTTCCAAAAAATAGAAGTAGAAGGAATATTACCTAACTCATTCTATGATGCCAACATTACCCTAATACCAAAACCAAATAAAGATACCACAAGAAAGGAAAATTACAGACCAATTTCTCTAATGAACCTAGATGCTAAAATCCTTAACAAAATACTTGCTAATCGCATTCAACAACATATCAAAAGGATTATACACCATGACCAAGTGGGTTTCATCCCAGGTATGCAAGGATGGTTCAATATAAGGAAATCAATCAATGTAATACACCACATAAACAAACTGAAAGAAAAAAATCACATGATCATCTCTATAGATGCCGAAAAAGCATTCGACAAAATACAGCACTCTTTCCTCATAAAAACACTACAAAAGATAGGAATAGATGGAAACTTTCTGAAAATGATAAAGGGTATATATGAAAAACCCAAAGCTAACATCATTTTCAATGGTGAAATCCTAAAAGCCTTCCCTCTGAGATCGGGAACAAGACAAGGATGCCCACTATCACCACTCCTATTTAACATTGTCTTAGAAGTGCTTGCACGAGCACTGAGGCAAGAAAAGGACATAAAAGGCATCCAGATTGGAAAAGAAGAAGTAAAAATTTCATTATTTGCAGATGACATGATCCTATACATAGAAAACCCTGAGAAATCGACAACAAGGCTTCTAGGACTTATAAAGGAGTTCAGTAATGTTGCAGGCTATAAGATCAACGCTCAAAAATCAGTAGCATTTCTGTACACCAATAACCAGCAAACTGAGGAGGAAATCAGGAAAAAAATACCATTTACAATAGTAAACAAAAGAATCAAATACCTAGGAATAAATTTAACTAAAGATGTAAAGGACTTATATACAGAAAACTACACAACACTGTTAAAGGAAATCAAAGAAGACTTAAATAAATGGAAAAATATTCCCTGTTCATGGATGGGAAGACTAAACATCATCAAGATGTCTATCCTACCCAAACTAATCTACAGATTTAATGCAATCCCAATAAAAGTCAACACTATATTTTTTAAGGAACTGGAAAAACTAACCACAAAATATATTTGGAGAGGCAAGAGGCCCCGAATTGCCAAAGATATATTGAAAAAGAAAAATGAAGTTGGAGGTATCACATTACCTGACTTTAAAACATACTACAAAGCTACAGTGATCAAAACTGCGTGGTATTGGCACAAGGATAGACCTACTGACCAATGGAACCGGATTGAGAGTTCTGATATAGATCCTCACATATACAGTCATCTGATATTTGACAAGGCCACGAAACCCACTCAGTTGGGAGAGAGTGGCCTCTTTAACAAGTGGTGTTTGGAGAACTGTATTTCCATATCCAAAAGAATGAGAGAAGAATACCATCTCACACCTTATACAAAAATCAACTCAAGATGGATCAAAGATCTAAATATAAGAGCCAAAACCATAAATACCTTGGAAGATAATGTAGGGAAGCATCTACAGGACCTTGTAATAGGAAATGGTTTCATGAACTTCACAGCCAAAGCACGAGCAGCAAGAGAAAAAATTGATAAATGGGATCTCCTCAAAATTAAAAACTTCTGCACCTCTAAGGATGTTATTAAGAAAATAAAAAGGCAACCTACCCAATGGGAAAAAATATTCAGCAACCATATATCTGATAGGAGCCTAATATCCTGCATATATAAAGAAATTGTTCACCTTGAAAATAAAAGGACAAACAACCCATATAAAAAAAATGGGCAAGTGACCTGAAAAGACACTTCTCCAAGGAAGAAATACAAATGGCTAAAAAGCACATGAAAAAAATGCTCAACATCACTTGCTATCAGGGAAATGCAAATCAAAACTACAATGAGATACCATCTTACACCCATCAGAATGGCAGCTATTAAAAAAACAGGAGACACTAAATGTTGGAGAGGATGTGGAGGAATAGGAACCCTCATCCACTGCTGGTGGGACTGCGGTATGGTCCAGCCACTGTGGAGGACAGTTTGGCGGTACCTCAGAAAACTAGGAATAGATCTTCCGTATGATCCAGCAATTCCACTGCTGGGTATATACCCAGAAGAACTGAAAACAAAAATACAAACAGATATATGCACACCAATGTTCATAGCGGCATTGTTCACCATTGCCAAAAGTTGGAATCAGCCCCG
Organism: Tolypeutes matacus; assembly: GCA_026826555.1. Taxonomy (NCBI): domain Eukaryota; kingdom Metazoa; phylum Chordata; class Mammalia; order Cingulata; family Chlamyphoridae; genus Tolypeutes; species Tolypeutes matacus. Next base: position 15,697,466 of record JAKSZT010046586.1, read on the forward strand.
GTGCCCATCAACAGACGAATGGATAAGCAAAATGTGGTACATACATACAATGGAATATTACTCAGCTGTAAGAAGGAACAAAGTGCTAACACATGGAATAACGTGAATGAATCTTGAAGACGTTATGTTGAGTGAAGCAAGCCAGGCACTGAAGGATGAACAGTATATGACCTCACTGATCTGAACTGAGGAAAGTGAGCAGTCTCTGAGAACCATTGTCTGAAAGATAGGTTAACAAAGGAGAGTAAGAGAAGAGCAGGCTTTGAGCCATCACCCATATGGACATAATCTATGGTAAAGGGATAGAGTGTGGTTGCATGTTGGGGGATGGGGCAGATGAGTGGTGGTGTTCCTGGGTTTGGTGGTGCAGCACTGGGGGGTGGGTGGATTAGGAAGAGCTGGTTCAAATCCCCAGGGCATGTAACTGTTAATCTTGACATTCCATGGGTTGGGAGAGGGGGGTATCATGGGCCCTGGGGGCCTGGGGAGAAGGGAACAGTCAAGATCTAATGGGTTGTTTGGTGGTCATGGGGAAGATTTTTCATTACCTTTCAGTAATGGACACAGGACATGGTAAATATCATCAAAATTATTAAACTGTATCATCTAAATTGTAAACTATACTGTAAATCACTGACAATGTTTAGTTGCTATATTTTGCCATCTGCATAACAGTTATAACAATGCTAACAACCAAAAATAAGGGGGGGGCGGAGTTAATGTGGGGTGGGGAAGGGGGAGTGGTTTGGTATCTGGGAGTCTCCAGCACTCCGTGTGTGACTTTGCTGTGACCTAAACTTCTTTGAAAATTAAATGAAAAATTGGGAGACAATGGAGATTGAGAGGAGGAAGGTGTCATGGCACACCAGACATCCGATAACACAGTGATAAAGGGAAGGAAAAAAGGGAAAAAAGAAAGGAGAAAGGAAAAAAAATGAATATATATATATATATATTTTAAAGGCATTTCCTTTGCTTTTTTGCCCATTTTTTGAATGTCCCAATCCAGTAATTATATTTTATTTTGTTTTGTTCTTTGTTTGATTATTTGTTTTTTTTCCTTCTCTTTTTTTTTTTTTTTTTTTTTTCCCCTGAGTTTCCTTCTGTTTGTCTCTTGCATGTACGCTTATCACACTTGTTTCTTTTTCCTAGTAAGTGTATTTGATTATTTTATGGACTAAATGTTCATGGAGGATTTGGATCACAGAAGGGTTACAATGGGTACTGCGGGGGATTATTGGGGGGGGGGTTTCATGGGGATTGGTTCATCCGAATATACATGAAAGATATACAAAATCATTCAAAGGATCAGGGGATGCGGCATGGTCACGATGGGTGGATAATCACACAATAAATGAGGGAATCTGAATTCCTAGCCTGGAGAGCTCTGTCACAGTCTCCAAGGGAGCAACAATAGTCCTCTGAGTGTAGGGATAGTGCCTGTCAAAATAGGATGACCCACTGATGTTTTTGTTTTGTTTTTGTTTTTGTTTTTGTTTTTTGTTATTGATGACTACCCTTGTGAGTCTTTGCTCTTGTAAATGAGACTTAGCCTGCAGTTGTGGGGTGCCTAAGGGTTGCCACCTGAGAGCCTCCTTGTTGCTCAAATGTGGCCTCTCTCTAAGCCAAACTCAGCATATGATTGCATTACCTTCCCCCCAACGTGGGACATGACTCCCGGGGATGAGCCTCCCTGGCAACAAGGGATTAATACCAAGTGCCAACTGGCAGCTTTGCACAGTGGCAGTATCGTAGCCAATGAGGTTTATCCGAGGCACGATTATTGCTAATTGAAAACTTTTCCTAAGTGCCAACTGGCAACACAACTGGAAAAAGACCTTGAATAAAAGGGGGAAATGGTAAAGACAAACGAGTTCAAGTGGCTAAGAGACTTCAAAGAGAGTCGGGAGGTCATCCCAGAGGTAACTCTTACGCACACCTCAGTAGGAGCTCATAGAACATCTAAGAGCCTATCACCCCACTCAGTGGGGTTCCTGAAAGCTCCGGAGACACCCTGGTCCTATATGGGGGGGGGGGGATGGCCCCAGAGACTGATGCCTTATCAGTGGGTTCTATTTTGGAGTCTGTGCTCCTGAGAGTGACAGAGTTGGACTCAAATAAGTCCTCCCTGCACATGGTTCACCAGTCCCTTCTATTCAAACCTATATGCGATGCTGGAGTTTTTAGGTATACTTCCAGAGACTGGAGCCTCCCGCCTACCTATGTGCCAGGTGTGCATGAAATCTAGGTGGAGCTGCAACTCCTACCCTACAGCTCAATGGACTCATCCAAGTCACCTGGTGAGGAGACAACGATGGGAAATGGCCATCCCAGGGAATGGAGAGGGCCTGCATCTGCAGGCGGGATCATCCCACCCACCGTATCCATGGGATGTAGGCCCTCTCTCACTTGGAGTTGGAGTGGACATCACCATCCCAGTCCCCTCAGGATTGGGGGAAGAACTATGGACTAGAGTGGACTTGATGGTATTCTGTTGTTCACATATGGTGATTCTAGCAATGCAAGAAATTATAACAATGAGGTGGAGCCAGTGGCCACTTGACACTTTTGGGGTAGGGAGGGGACGAGCAGTTGAAATACAGTGGCTTCTTTGGGAGTTGGAGGTTGTCCTGAGTACTGTTGTGGCAACGGATGTAGGCCATTTTAAATCAGCACACACCACTCAGAACTGAGTGGGAGAGAGTGTGGTCTACAGTGTGAACTGCGGTCTATGGTTGGTGGCAAGGCTCCAGGATGTGTAAGTTCATTGAGGGTGGTGGGCCACACTGTGGGAGATGTTTGTGTGGGATGTGATGGGAGGTGTGGGAGGTGGGCAACATGGGAATCCCAGTGGGTTCCATGTGGTGTTTTGGGTGATCTGGGCGCCTCTTAGAATATATGTGTATATATATATATATGGACAACATTTTTGTAAGCAGGTGCACATGTGTGCATGTATATTTATATATCATTTTGCAGATGTTTGTATGTGTTGTGAGAATTTTGATTTTTACCCATAATAAAAAAAAAAAATGAATATGGTTAATACTGCATTTATAAGAATGCTTTTCCCTGAAACAGAACAAATGTACATTAACATTACAAGGGGTTAATGCCAGGGTAATATTTGGGCAAAAATACAGCCAAAACAAACTATGGAGTATAGTGTATAGTAATATATTAAATAATTTTCCATCAATGGTTTAAAAAAAAAAGGATGCATGCTAAGTAAAAGAAATTAAACACAAAGTACTCTATATTGTTTGACTCCATCTATGCAAAATGTAAATACAAATAAAATCCAGAGATGGAGAGAGCTTAGCAGTTATGTATGACAGGGGAAGGATAGAGAGATTGAGAGGTTAAGAAGTAGCGGTTTTTTGTGTTCATTTGTTTGTTTTGGGGTTTTGTTTTTTTTTCTTATTTTCTTTTTCCTTTTCTTTTTTTGAAGTAATGAAAAAGCTCTAATATTGATTGAAGTGATGATTGCACAACTCTGTGATTATACCAAATGCCATTGATTGTACACTTTAGATCAGGGGTTCTTAACATTTTTTCTTCCAATGAGTGCTTTGCCAGTCAGGTGAAAACCATGTACCCCTTCTCAGAATGAGGTAGCAGATAGTTTTATAACACTCAACTAGCATCGGGTCTAACAACTACCATAATTTCGAAGTATGGATGAGCATAATTGATTTTTTGAGATATGCAACAACGATAATGTGATATGAAATGAATACTACTGTAATATATTGCATACATTCATAAGTGAAGGAAATGCTAGATTTCGGTTACAGGTCAGAGAAAATAAAGATAATAAATTGATTTTTTTTTTCAATTCAAGCTCACAGACCCCCTGAAATCTTTCCACAGACCTCCAAGGGGATCTTGGTTAAGAACCCCTGCTTTAGATGAATTGTGCAACTTATGAGTGTTTAAATAAAATTGATTTTAAAAATCAATGTTAATTTTCAATAGATCCTTTAAAAAAGAATTGAGTAAACCTAAATAAAGAAGGAAAGAAATAATAAAGGTAAAATCAGAAAATAATGAAATAAAAAAGGAAATAATACAAAAGATCAACACAACTAATAGCATTTTTGTCAACTAGTAAAATAACAAATTTCTGACAAGACTAATCAGGTGAACTGGGAAAGAAATTGCACAAATAATATTAGGAACAAAAATTGCAAGCATAATTTTAATAGAGGCATTTAAATAACAGAAATTATTTTTTAAACTATGAACTAGTTTATGCCAGTAAATTTGAAGTTTTGAATAAATAATTTTCTATAAAAATTTGAATATGTCTCAAGAAAAATTTTAAACCTTAAATAAAAATTGAATCAGCAATTAACCCCAATATACCCAGCCCATATGGCTTTAAAGGAAAGTTTTTACCAAAACCTCAAGGGTTAGATGAACTCCCATCTTAGAGAAACTCAGAGAAGAGGAAAAATGCATTGAGTGGTAGGAAGCTTTTGATTTCATTTTTTTTTAAAGCAGACAGGGTAATACAAGAAAAGAAAATAATAGGCTGGTTTTATTTTTGAATAGTTACAGAAATCATAAATCCCTTAATAACAAAGAAAATTTAACTATTTAAATAAAGCAATAATAAGAAAAGAAGGTTTATTGCAGGAAGACAAGGATGATTCTGCATCAGAAAATCTTTGTTATATAAAATTAACAGATAAAAGAATGAAATCATCTGAATAAATGCCTAAAACTCACTTATAGAATTCAACATTCATATTTTTAAGAACGTTGATTTGCGTTATTACCATTATTATTTAATATTTTACTGGAGGCCCTAGCCTGATCAGTAAGGGGAGAAAATAAGAGAATATAGGATTAAAAAGGAAAAAAATAATCTATCTCCTCGTATTTGTAGTTAATATGATTGAATGTAGGAAAAAAAAATACTATAGACTATACTATAGAAAAACTCTTATACCTAAAGTTTAAGCAAGGTTGTTAGATACAAGATCAAAATTTAAAATATGCATCAAACAAAACCAATTTCAAATTGCAGTAGAAAAAATCTCCATCCGGCCAGACTTGCTCATGTGTGAGTCTGGGAAATCCCACTTAACTGTACCTCCTAGATAGTCTGTGGCACGAGTTATGGCCATTCCTTATTTGTGGAAAACTCCCCATGTATTTTCATTTGTTGTTCTGGCTCATTTAAGTGGGTTGTAGGGACAGGGGTTTAGTCACATCCCTTCACTGGAATCCTACCAATAGCTTAAATTAAAAGATGAGTTTAAATATGGCTTCAAACTGCTCTGAGGTTACCTTACTCTAAGCAGGGATTCAGTGTTATTCAAAATGTGATTTGTCAGCAGTGCCACAGAGGAGCTGGTATGATGTCGGAGAAAACCATTCAGTCACAGGCCTTCATTCCCACTTCATTGGAGATGCATGTGAACCCACTTCTTTTGAGAATATCTGAGCACCTCAAGAACTGCTTTCTGCAACACTCAGACCCACCTCAGGGCCTCATTTTACACCCCTCCATGGTTTCCAAGGAAGTCTCCATCCCAGCAGGAGCAGCAGTGAGAACTCTCATTTTATAGCCAAGATCCTACTAATGTATGTGGATTAAGCCCTAGGTGTTTGAGAGAGGTCAAAAAAGCATTTCAAAGAAAGGAAAGGGAAGGATGTAGCCTAAGGAAAAGAAGGGGAATGACATAATTCCTGATGGGCTCAACAGAAGGTGAAAAGAAAGGAAGGGGAAGCTACAGAGTGTAAAGTGGTTGTCAGAGAGCCGGTAGAATCCACCAGAGGGTGATGCCAGTGTGGAGGGCAGCATAAGCCACATTCTGACTTCTTTGGAAAAACAGGTAAAGGCACCAGGGGTCTTGAGGCAAGGGGTGTGGATAAGCAGGTGAAGAGATTAGGACGCAGTCAGGAAGTGGGTTTATAATTGATATAATATTGATGACACTGGATCACTAGGGCTGTTACTGATTCAATAAAACCCCATAGAAGACCATTTGCAGGCCCTCAAAAAAAAATCCATGGAACTCTGGAACTAAATATTATTTCTGTTAAAACTGAAAAAACATCTCTGAACTTCAAATAATTTAATTCCTTCGATCCTTCTTGGGCCTGCTTTGGCCCCCTCTTCAGATTAGGAAGACAAATTATTCCCCTCATTTCATGCATCAAAATGAGTTCTTCAGGGCCTCCTAGACACTTAGTTCCAGTGGCCATTAGAGATGAGGGACCCAAAATTATGAGACCAGATTGATAGTTTCTTTAGAAATTGAAATACTGTCAGAGCTAGAGCTATCAGAGCTCTGGCTCAAATTCCTAATGCAGCCATCTCTTCCCCAAGTTCCTGATTGTGGTCATTTGGCCTGTGATGGGGTCTCACCATCCCTGGAGGATCCTATTCCATGGAACCTATTCCATGAAAGCCACAAGCCTGGAAATTTTCCTTTTTGGTCCTGGTATTTCTCTGCAAAGTCACAACTAACAGTCCCTCTTCTAGGACAGAGGAAGATATGCAAACGGCCCTCCAGCCTTCTCAGGCTTCCTTTCTCCAGCCCAAACCTTCTTGGTGCTTTCAACAATGACCCATTGGACATAATTTCCACAGCCCTTGCTATTTCCCAATTGCTTCATCTGCACTGAGTGTAGTTTATCACGGCCTATATAACATATGATATCTAGCCTTGGAAAAATACTCACACAGAAGCCTAATAAATCCTGGGAGTTTTGGGTACTGCTGCTGGTGGATATCTTTGTGCTGATGCGAAACCTCATTCACAAACCACTAAGTAGACAGATAGATAGATGACAGGTGAACGGATGAATTAAATTAAGTACATAAGTAAGTAACATATCCAGGCATGGTTTGGAAAACAGTTTTTATTTCTTGTGATATTTATGTTAGGCTGGGTGCTCATTCCTTCGTCCTCCTTCACACCATTGGCATTCTGTCTGCTACTATCTCCATGGTTCTTTCTTCCCCCTGGAAGTGAGAAAACAAATGAGGCAGAACAGGAAGCAACAAGAAGCGCTCTGGGCTATGCTAGTCAGAATTACCCTTCTAAATCTCAGAGCCACACACACAATGATGTTTGCCCCCAGATCAACTACAGCAAAAAGAAGATTCTGGACATTTCCAGAATCTTGGGATCTCGGTTTCCTGTTGGTCCCTCTCCACCTTTCCCTTTCCCCAAGAAGGCTGAGAACTCAGCGCAGGCTGAAGATGCTCATGCCCCAAACTTCTGATCCTGCTAGGCCTCCTGGCCTTTCTTCAGGCACAGCCCTGGCCCTGGAAGTTGTGCTGAGCTCTCTGTGCCTGTGCAAGTTGCTGGCAGTATTTCCTCTCTGAGTTTAGATCCATCATGGAAACACTGAGAAAGTTCCCAGTCAAAACTCACAATCTTCTCCTTTAAGTAAATGGAGGTCAATCCCCAGCAGCACTGGGTATACCAGCAGCAGCTGCAGCTGCAGAGCAACCAGGTGATCCAGCCAACTCCGCAGCCCCGCACCCCGAGATCCTGCTGAGTCCTCACAGCATAGACTCAGAAGACTGTACAGGCTCCAGACCTTACCTCTCCCAAGAGAAGGCTACACCATCATCTGGAATATTCTGACCCACGAGTCTCAGTTGCTGTGCAGAGATCAAAACAGAGAAAGACACTTCTTAGTGAAGAGGAAGTGTTATCCTGTTAGCCCTTGGACATCCTCAAAACTTCCTGCGGGAGCTGGAAAGCTCAGGACAAATTCCGACTTACAGTCATGGCTTTATTAGATGCCTGGGCAGGAAGCAAGTTATCCCCCCTTCAGTTGTTCCCTGAGCTGATAAAGCCCCCAACTCTCCCTTATGGAGGCATGAGCCTGGATTGGAGAGACAGTACTGGCTTGGAGAAGGCACAGCTCCCTCCGCAGACCCAGCCCCTGCTCACTTCCTGTCCTTTGGAGAATGAAACACACAGCCTGGACATTGGCTCCAGGGTCTCCTCATGCCAAGGTCTTCCCCTGTGGGTTGCTCTTCCTCATCCTCATTTTCTTCGTGCTCTTCTTCCTCCTCCTCCTCCTCCTCCTCCTCCTCCTCTTCCTCCTGCATGCTCTCAGATTCCACATTGCCTGTCAGCTGAGCCATGGTGAGATGAAAGACGTGGCAGCTGAAGCCCTCCCTGATTCCGTACTGCACATGCTCCTGGAGGATCTCCAAGGTGGAGAAGACCCGGCAGCAGGCCATGCACCTGAAGCCATTCTCCATAGTCACCAGCCAGTCAGGTGTCCTGGCTCTGGGTCTCTCCTCGACTGCAGGTGACCCTGGTAGGCTGTCTGACTCTGCCCTTTCCTCATGCTCTTTCTCTTCCCCACTGGGCTCGCTGTCAGACAGGAGGTTTCTGGTGGACACATCAGAGGGGGGAGTACCTACCCGCACATCCTCAGGAATGGTCACTTCCTCCATCCTTAGCTGTTTTTGTACTGACTCTGAGGTTTCCTCTGTCTCAAAGGAGACAGCCACACCTTTTTTCATTTGTACCTGCATGTAGTATATTTTCATGCCCCTTTCTTCTTTGTTTGCACAAAGAGAGGACACACAGGTCTTATAGGATGAAGGGGAGGATAAAGAGACATGCTGTGAGGGGGGCAGAATCTCCCCTCGTTCCCGAACCTGGGCTAGGGGTGATCTGGGTCGGGGGCTGTCTCGATGTAATCTCCAGATTCCTGGGAAAGGAAATTAGAAACATTAGAAGAACATGAGTAGAGAACACGGGAAGCTGAGGGATCTTAGGTGCAAATATGTGTGGTGGAAGGGAGGACTGTGGAGGGATGCGGCTGTGCAATCAGCTTGGTATTTCTTGTTCATCTTATGGGATTGTGCATCTGGTATCATCCATAGGTTTTTAGTTTGTGTGTGAATGGCTTTTGGAGGTGTATCTATGTATAGGTGTTTCAAGTGTGGTGGTGAGGGACATACTGTCTGTGGAATCTTTGAGGGGAGTGCAGGCTATAAGAAGGATGTGGGTTTATAAGATCATGGGTGTATTACTTGTAGAATGGGGGCTGTGGTAAAGGAGAAAGTGGTATCCTGGGTTATATGTTTAGGTTTCATGTGTGTACTATGAATGGATACACATGGAGTGTGGGTGTGTGCGAGAGGTGTGTGGACCTCAGCTGGAAGGTCCTGCTGCAGTGCTGGAGGCCATGCTAAGGGACTCCGCCCTCCTCTGGAAGGAAAGGCACAGGCAGAGCCCCACAGTCCCTTTGCCCTACACCCCAAGCCCAGACCTTTCTGATTCCTCCTCTCTTTGGCCTGTCTCCCCACCTTGGAAGCACCAGGACTCATGCGTTCTCACATTGAGCTTATATCTGAACTCCTGTAACAGCTCTGCCATCCATCCTGGCTCTTCCACAACGCTCTGATAGCCTCTGATTGCTGTGGACTTCTCTTCAGCCTCATGCTTGGTTTCCCTTGGATCTTCATGCCTCCCACCCCACACCCAAGTTGCCCAGCACCCTTACCACCATGGATGAGCTTGTGTGGAAAAGAAACACAGGAGAAGTAATCTTCAGAGGCAGAGAAGACCTCCCCTAACCCTCGGCCCCAGCCTTTGGCCACACCAGTGGGTCCAGGCTGAGGGGCATCCTCTTGTGACTTCAAGATTCCTGGGAAACCTATGAAAAACACAGAGCTAGGGTGGGTTGGGCATGTTTGTACATCATTCATCACTTAAACTGTATGTATACCGAGTGTCTGACACATGCTAAGCTCAGTGAATTTATATGCCTACCTGGGGCTTAGAGTTGGCTCCTGGTGGATATTCCAGTATTTAATTACAGTCAACAGTCATTTTATTTAGTGTCTTTGTAGGAATGTATGCCAGTGTGGTGACAGTAAATATGTCTGAAGTGTAAGAGTGGTGTATGTCAGCAAAGTCTTGAATAATTGTGTTATGATATTCATGGTATGAGTGTGCATGTCTGCATCTGTGGGGAGTTTTTATGCATGGATTGTATTTATAACTCAGGAATTGTGCAACTTTTCCTGCTTATATGGTGTGTATTCATTCATTCAACCAATATTTAGTGAGCATCTACTGGGTACCAGGCAACATTCCACTATTTTAGGTTCTGAGAAGAGCAAAGCAAAGTCCCTCTTCTCTTGTAGTTATCATTTTACTAGCAGAAGACAGACACTAAACAAAATATAATAAGAATATAATTTCTCAGCTGGTGGTAAGCATATAAAGGGTAGGGTTGTCAGATTTAGCAAATAAAAATACAGGATGCCCTGTTAAATATGAATTTCAGATAAACAATGAATAATTTTTTAATATATGTCCCATGAAATATTTCAGACTTAATTTTAGAATAAGCATGTTTTGTACAATATTTGGAACTTAGTTATACCAAAAAATTATTCATCATTTATCTGAAATTCACACTTAACTAGGCATCCTGTATTTTTATCTGGCAACCCTAATAAGAAGGTGATAGTGAGAGTCTGTGTCATTGTGGTTTATGCAAAGTGGGTCTGGTATTACTGCACTTAGTGTTATGGGAGTGTTGTGTTTGACATGTGTCTGGTTCTTCTAGAGATATTTAGAAATGGTTTAAGGTAGCTATGCATGTGAGAAATATAGATTTATAAATATATCACTGCTAAATAGAGATAGAAATGGAGATGGAGATGGAGAGTTAGAGATAGATGCGATAGAAGGGAAGATGGAGATCGAGATGATAGCGAGAGAGTGAGATCCAGAGTTTGGTGTGAGAAGAGAGGACTGTGATGCACATGGGTTGAATGCAGTACTGGGGTCGTGTGTAAATATAACTATATGTGCTATGTGTGGTTTATGTAGAGATACGTGACCTTTTTCTGTACCAGAGTATATATAGGTGTATGATGCCTGCTCCATGGAAGACAATTCGCAAGAATTCTGTATGCACTCTTACATGTATTGAATGTGCCCTGGTCCAGGCATGGCAACTGGAACTTTACCACACAGTCTCCATATCTGGTGACCACTCCAACCCCATTCTTCCCATTGCCCCCCTTCCTTACCCCCCACACATACAATATATTCTGAAGTGTAAGGAGAGGATCGTTTCAGTTTCTTCTTGTCCCAGCCCCTGTATGGAAATCTGCGTCAATTTCCAGGCCTCCATTCCCAGGGCTCATCCTATAGCCTGTAGGACCTGCTGGGCTCTAATTTGGGGCAGAAGCCTCTAGCTGGATCTCTAAGGTTGGTTCCATTCTTCCCTGCCTCCTACATGTGACCCTCCCCTTCTTAGGGCAAGCTACTTGCTTGCATTTAATCCATGTGGTTATTACGTGGCCTGGGAAGCAGGTCCACACTCTCAGTGTTCTCTGCTCAGAGCATAGCCCTGACAAGATTTTGCCCCCACCCATCAAGGTCTCTGTAAGGCCCTTCTCCTCCTCCTGGCATTCCTCTGGGAAGCCCCACACCTGTGCATTCACAATTTCGGGAGATCAACTGACAAATTCTTCTTGCTGATGGAATGAAATCCCCATGCTTTCATTATGACCTCATCTCTAGACAATCTCTTACTCTACTTTCTAACAAGCATTTCACTTATCAAGATATTTTTCAATAAGGCCTTCACCTCATCAGGTTTCTCTTTCCTCTTCAGTAAAAGGGACAATGCAACTAACAGGTATCTATCAGCATCCTTCATACACTGCCCAGTATCTCCAAGGTAAGACCATATAAAATCAGAGAGAATGAGGGGGCTCAAAAAAGCTGAAATTCTGAAACTGGGACCCATATGGTATCTGACATACCCCCAGGCACAAGCTGCCCTAGCAGAGTAGTTCTCAGACTGACAGAGTTTGGGGCATCCTTCTGTGCCCTCTCAATACTGGTACTTCAAGATAGATATGGCAGCATCCACCCATACCAGGTCTCTGCCCTCCCTGCTCATAGGTAATGCTTCTCCTCAATCTCACCTTCCTAGTGAAGGCTCAGACTGGCCAGCAACCCTTGTGCCCCAGATAAGTTGCCCAGCACATACCTTCTCCCTTCTCAGCAGTTTCCTGGTACTCTTCATTTTCCAGATGTTTCCTCTTTTGTCGGCGTTTCATGGTACCACTTAAAGGGGTCCTTTAAAAGATACCTAAAATCCACTTCCCCCTTTTCCCTACAGTTTGGTCCTTCTTGGCTCTCAGGGACTCTACTAAAATGATTCAATACAAGTGAAACTAGTCAAGACTCCTAAAGGACTTGAAGAATTCAGACCACTTAGTAAACTAGCAACAGTACCCAGTGCTCACACCACCACAGGGCTGTTAAGGTTCAAAGGTCACCAGAGCCACCACAGGATTCTCTGACCTCAAGGATGACATCAGAGCATTCTGTGGCCCTTGGTCCAAAACAGTCTCTACAACTGCAGAGACCCCATTTTCAAGAACAATTCATTTTTCCCAATGGAAACTCTCCAATGCATTCAACTTTCATGTCTTTCAAATGTGGTAGGATATTTTGAGAAGTTAGCCTGTTTGTGTTTTGTTTATTGCTTTTCTCCCTTTATTGAACCCTTTCCCTTCTGTATTCATGCACATAGCATTGTTCTGGGAAGGGATATGGAAGGACTGAAAGCAAAAATAGCATGCTGATAATATCAGCTTCTATTTCTAAAATCCCAAATATGGTAGAAAAGAGAGGATATTGAGCAGAAACATAATAGAAGCAGGATTCTGTAGACCAGGTATTCCCCCTTTTGCCCTACTAGAATGTTGAGAGGTACTGGTTAATTCAGAGAGAGATGACTGTGGATCATAGTGGAGAGTGCCTGCTGAAAAAGGGCTAGAGAGGTAGACATGGCAAAAACTCCAAGAGGGGTGGCTATATCATGAATAAAAGGATCATGACAGCCATCCCACAGGGGGCACAGAAACCATCAGACCTAAAGGAGCCATGGCAGTTGATCTGGTCTACATCTAAACTTCAATCTGTATACTCTAGTAATCAGTGACCAGATGCTCAAACCCCCACCCTCAAGATCTTGGCCATACGTATGATTTCCAATAGAGATGGATATTCAAAACAGGACACCAGCAGAATCAAGTCATAAAATACAAATTAAGTGGATTTTTAAAACAAAGAACATAGTTTCTTGCAGCCTTCTGCTGATGGGCTGAAATTTATACCCATTAAAAGTGACAATTCACTTGGATCATCCAATTCCAAATATAAAATTAAAGGCACTTCATTTTGAGGAAGTGGCCACAATCCAGTGGTGCACAGATATGAGATATGAGGAAGACTCCCAGAAGTCACTGTTGACATCAGAAATACCCAATGGATAAGGTGCATATGAATGTGAAAGAGGACAGCAGAATGGCTTCAAGTCCCCAGGCCTTTGGATAATGAAGAGAGGGAAAATGCAGCCTTTTTAGAACTTGCTAGTGAGATTAAATCTTCCAGTTTCCAAGAGAATCCCTAGAAGAGAAGGGACAAGGGGAACTTTTTAAACTGTTTTTGTAGAAATTTTCAAACATTTGCAAAAGTAGAATGCAGCCCCACAATTCCCATCACCCAGTCTCAACAATTAACAACATCCACCTCTCCTCCCCCAACACACACACACACACACACACACTTCTAGTTTTTTTGTTTCTTTCTTTTTAGTTTAGGTTTTTTTTTTTCTGACAGGGGTGGGGGAGACAGGTGCTGATGTATTTTAGAGCAATTCCCAGACGTTATATCATTTCTCCTATAAATGCAGTAGTATGTATTACCCACAGATAAAGACATTTTAAACATAATCACAATACCATTACCTCACCCAGTGAATTTAACCATAATTCTATGATATAATTTAATAACCAAGCCATAGTCAATTTTCTCCAACTGTGTTTAAATGTCTTTTTACATTTGTTTTGTTCAAATAAAAAACCAAACAAGGTCCACACATTGCAATTGGTCAATGTTATCTTTTAATCTACAACAGTTCTAGCTTTCTTTTTATGGCATCTATTTGTTGAAAACAATGAAGTCATTTTTCCTGTAGAATTTTTCACATTTTAGAATTGGCTGACTATATCCTTATGATGCCATTTAATGTGTTCCCTATAACCTATGTTTTCTTGTAAACAGGTAATTATATCTAAAGAATTTTTTAGATTCAAATTCAATTATTTTGTTTTAAGCCTATTTTATAGGTGATTCTATATACTTTCCTAAGGCATCATAACAGGAAGAATATAACGTGTGGCCATCCCACTTTTAAAAATGTTAAAATTGATCACTGTGTTCAGGTGCTCTCATCTTGATCCTTCCACTATAGTGCTCCCCATCGACCATTCACCAAATAGGATTAGCAACTATTGATAATCATTACTTCATTAGGGGTTTAAATTTAATTAAGAGGTTTAACTCTATCATTCCAAGGAGGACAATTCTTAAGGCATCTTTCTTGGACCCTGAATTTCTGAAAGAACTGAACCTCTCTCTAGAAAAGTAAAGATGATTCCACTGGTATCAGCTCAGCTTCCCCAGGCTAGGACTAATGGAATTTATCACAGCAAGTCAAAGCTAGGTTGGGACCAACTTCATTCATTCCTCATTAGTTCTTCACTCTATAAATATTTATTAACTCCATACTATGTGTGACAGTTTGAGATCATTTATGAATTCCAAAAAGAGAGATTATGTTTGTAAACTGGTCTGTGCCTCTGGGCATGATAACCCTTTGATTGTATTAAATTCAGAGGTTTCACTTTTACTTGATTAAATTAAGATTAGGGCTTTGATTCGGCCATATCAGTAGGATGTTGAATCCCCATGCCCTTGGTGGGCAGACAGTCACACAGAAAATGACACCACAGAGGAGAGAGTTTAGTTTTTTATGCTGGAGCCACCAGGAAGGAGCCGAGCCATTCACCTGATAGCTTGCAGCTGGCCTTGTGGAGAGACCAGATCAGCTGAGCCCAGAAAGAGAGGAGCCCCGGAAAAGAAACGAGCCATATGCCAGCCTACAGCTGAGATCAGAGAAAGCTGGGACCTTATAAGAAAGAGGAAGGCTGAACCTTCTCAGAGATGGGCAGCCATCTTGCTCCAACACATGGTAACAGACTTTGGTGAGGGAAGTAACTTACTCTTATGGCCTTGTGTAAGCTTCTACCCCCAAATAAATACCCTTTATAAAAGCCAACAGAGTTCTGGTACTTTGCATCATTACCCCTTTGGCTGACTAATACATTATGTGACAGGTACTCTGGATGGCAAACATCTGTAAACAAAACAAATAAAAATTTTTTCTCTCAAGGAGCTTCCATTCTAGTGGGGAAGGTAAAAAATATATATATTTTAATGAGTAAAATATGTAGTGTGTTCAGTATTGATAAGTGCAATACAGAAAAATAAAACAAGTAACAGAATTTGGGACTATAGGAAGTGAGGGGCATTTTTATGTTAAATGTGGGGGGGGCATGGTGGTTTAGAAGAAGGAACAATTTTCACTTCATTTTTGAAACTACTATTACCCTGATTCCAAAGCAAGACAGAAGCAGTACCAAAAAACCTATAGACCAATATCTGCATGCATATCGTGCAAAAAATCCTTAATATAATATTAGCAAATAGAATTCAGCAATATATAAAAAGAATTATACATCATAACCAAGTGGGGTTTATTCCAAAGATGCAAGGCTGGCTCATTATTTGAAAATCAATCAATATAATCTACCACATTAAGGCTAAAGAAGAAAAATCACATGGTTATTTTGATCGATGTACAAAAATCATTTGACAAAATCTGTCATGATAAAAATTCCCAAAAAATAGGAATACAGGGAAATTTCCTCAACTTGGTAAAGACCATCTACAAAAAGCCCTATAGCTAACATACTAATGTCCTCACCCTAAGATTGTGGACAAGGCAAAGTTGTATGTTCTCACTGCTCTTATCCAACATAGTGCTATAAGTTCTACCCAGTGTTATAAGGCAAAAAATGAAAATAAAAGACATACAAATCAGAAAGAAAGAAAGAAAGCTGTTCCTATTTCCAGATGGCATGAGTGTCTATGTAGAAAACCCCCAGGAAACTACAAGTGAATTCAGCAAGGTAACAGGGTAGAAGGTAAACTTACCAAAAAAAAAAAAAAAAAAAATCAGTTTTATTTCTAAATACTAGCAATGGACACATGAACACCAAATTTTTTTAAAATGTACCATTTATAAGTAAAAATCTAAAAATTAGGTACAAGACTGTATCCTGAAAACTGCAAAACACTGATGAAAGAAATCAAAGAATATTTTTTCAGAGACATTCCCTGTTGGATTGGAAATCTCAACATAGCAAAGATGCAATTCTTCCCAAATTGATGTCCAGGTTTAATGTAATTCCTATCAAAATTCCAGCAAGATTTTTTTGTTGATATAGACAAGATTATTCTAAAATTTATGTGGAAAGGCAAAGGAACTAGAATAGGGTAGAAAACTTTTGAAAAAGTAGAATTAAGTGGGAGAAATCATTCTACCTGATTTCAAGACTTATTATATACTACAGTAAACAAGACTGTGTAGTACTGGCCAAAGGATAGACAACAGATAAACCGAACAGAAAAGAGTAACCAGAAATAGACTCAAACAAATATGCCCAACTGACTTTTTTGCAAAGCTTGCAAAAGCAATTCAGTGGAGGAAGGATAGCCTTTTCAACAAAATGTGTTGGAGCAATTGGACATCTACATGCAAAAAATGAACCTTGACCAAAACCACATACCTTACACAAAAAATTAACTCAAAATGGGTCATGGATTTAAATTTAAAACTATAACACCTTTAGGAAAAAAATGGGGGGAAAAAGTGTTAGTAAGTATTCCTAGCCTTGACACTAAAAGCATGGTTTATAATGGAAAAAATAGATAAACTAGACTTCATCAAAACTAAAATCTTACTATGCAAAAGACCCTGTTAAGAGGTTGGAAAGACAAGCTAGAGATTAGAAAATATATTTGCAACCACATCTACAAAGAACTAGTATTTGGATGATATAAAGACCTCTCAAAACTCAACAGTGAAAAAAAAATCTAATTGGAAAATGGACTGAAGACATATTTCACTGAAAAGGATATACAGATGGCAAATAAGCACATGAAATGATGATCAATGTCATTAGTCATTAGGGAAATACAAATTAAAACCCCTATGAGATATCACTACCTACCTATCACTTTGGCTAAAATAGTAAATAGTGACAACACCAAATGCTGACAAATGACAAAGAATCTGGAACACTCATGTATTGCTGGTGGGAATGTAAAATGGTACAACTACTCTGGAAAACAGTTCGACAGTTTCTTTTAAAAACTAAACATGCAACAATAGTACCCTTTGGAGACTATATCCATAAGACAGCAATCACATTTCTGGACATTTATTCCAAAGAAATGAAAATCTGGTACACAAAAGAATGTACACCGGTGTTTATAGCAGCTTTATTTATAATAACAAAAAAAACTGGAAACAACCCGGATGCCCTTCAATGGGAGAGTGATTAAACAAACTGTTGTTCATGCTTACCATAAAATATGTCTCAGTAGTAAAAAGGAACAAAGTATTGACACACACAACCACCTGAATGAATCTCCAGCGTAAAAAAACAAAAAAAGAAAAGCCAATTCCAAAGTTCTGCACTGTCTGATTCCATTTATATAACATTCTTGAAATGACAAAACTATAGAAATGGAGAACTTATTAGTGGTTGCCAGGGGTTCAGGACAGGACAGGGCAAGAGGGACATGGGTGTGGCTATAAAAGAGCAGCATGACAGAACCTCGTGGTGATGGAAGTGGTCTGTATCTTGACTGTATCAAGGTCATTATCCTGGTTGTGATATTATACTACAGTTTTTGAAGATGTTACCATTGGGGGAAATTGAATAAAGGATACACTGGGTCACTTTGTATTACTTCTTACAAATGCATGTGAATCTAAAATTATCTCAAAATTCAAAACTTAATTAAAAAAATAACAAAAAAAAAAAAAAAACAGAGGTACTTGTTTAAAGATTGGGGTGGGTGGCAATGGGAGTCAGGTAAAGAATTAGCTTGTTTCTCCTCCAAAACAAATTTTTCTTAGCACCCAGGCAATTGTCCACAGAAGACAAAGCAGATAAAACCTCTTGGTATCCACATAAGAGCATATAAATTAACACTGGAAAAAACATTCCTAAACTGTACCAGCTGCACTCATGTCTGGTGTAACTGTTACCCTCAGGAGGTACAAATCTCCTTTAAACTACAGTGGATCTTGAAATTCTCTAATCCAACCACCTTCTATGCTTCAGTTTCTACAGCATTCTCATCAAGATGTTGCCCAGTCCACATTTCAAAATTTCCAGTGATAGAAAACTTACTTTCCCTCAAAACAGCTTTGACATCTACCTACAGAAAATTCTGTAACGTTTTAATATAAGCAATGGAAGGACCTTCTATATCCCTCAGACCTCCCCCAATTTGTCAAAGTTCTACCCTTTGGAAACTATATCCATCAGGATGAGCTGGACTATGCTATTGAAACAAACAACCCCCAAATATCAGTGACTTACAACAAGAAAGGTTTGTTTCCTGCTCTTGGTGCATGCCCACTGTAGGCTGGCTAGGAGTTCTGCTCCTCATTGTCCTCACTCCAGGGCCCAGGTTGACAAAAAGAGAAAAAGAGAATTCTGGAGAGTCTCACACAGGCACTAAATACCCTGGCCTGGAAGCCACACATATCACTGTCATTCTGAATCATTGACCAGGAAATGCAATCCTATCGTGTATTGTATGAATATGAAAGTTTACAAACTATGAAACAATGCATTCACAAAACTAGATCTAGAACTCAGATCTCTTAGATCATAATCCAGATTTTTTTCCCATTATGCTATGTTAGGATTTTTACACCAATTTTTACAATGTAGTTGGATTATATAGCATTTACTTAGTTTATGGTTTTTGTTTTTGTTTTGTCTTGTTTTGTTTTTATAAATTGATTCAGAAGTCAGGGTTTGAGAGCCCCTAAAACACTTGCCTTAAACTGAAAAGCAACTGGAAAATAATTTCACTGCCTTTTGAAATGGTTAGCCTAGTAAGGATTAGATGTCTGGGAGGTTTTCATATTCTAAAAACAGGAAATGCAAAGGAAACAATCTTCCTAAGACTTCAAGAAAAAGGCGGAAAAATTTTTGACTCCCACTTTGCTCTTTTGATTGTCTTGTTGACACTCCAGGTCTTTGAATAATAGTGGTGGCAGCAGCCACAGAGTTAGCCAATATGAAATTATATATAATAGTGGCAGTCCCTGCAGAACCACATACCACAGTAAATGCCTTAGCTCAACCCTATTTACTCACAGGTCTGTGCAAAGTAACAAATGGTTCTGAAACATTTATTCCAAATAGCTTTTGCTCTTATTACTGTAAAGATAACCTGGCTGCCAAATATTTGCTCCATGGTGAAAAAGAACGCCTAAATGGCAGGTGGATTTATGCATAAAGATATACTGCTTATTTTGCTCCTTCAGATACAATGTACATCTAATGAATTAGAGGCAATCTTCCATCCTTCTCCAAATCATGGACAAATGAATATGTCATACCCTCTGTTTAATCCATCCTGGTCAGTGTTATTTTCCCAAAACATATTCCCCTGCTCAAATATTAAATGATTTCCTAATATGAGCAGAATAAAATCTAAAATATTCAACCAAACATTCAAAGCCCTACAGGGTCAGGCTCCCTACTGCATTTTCCAGCCAACAGCACAATGCTCACCCTCTGGCCTCCACTCAACTCTGCCAACCTTCCCTCTCTTGAACATAGGCCCTTGCTCCAGTCATTTCTTTCAAAAGCACCCATTTTCAAAGTACATTTTTTTAAATTCAACTAAAATTCCACTTTCTACAAAAAGCCTTTCCATATGCCCCTGTGAGAATGGACCACACATTTTTATAGTGAATATTAAAAAAACAATTTATTGTTAATAATATACTTAATGGGGGCGGATGTGGCTCAAATGGTCGGGCGTCCGTCTGCCATATGGAGGGACCTGGGTTCAATCCCCGGGACCTCCCGGTAAAATTAAAAAAATACAGATAGATAGATAGATAGATAGATAGATAGATAGATAGATAGATAGATAGATAGATA
>JAKSZT010046586.1:15717612-15731003 GCA_026826555.1 Tolypeutes matacus
ATAGATAGATAGATAGATAGATAGATAGATAGATAGATAGATAGATATAGAAGGTGCATGGGCTGTCAGGCTCTGTGTGCCGGTGAGCCATCAGGCCCCGGGAGCCATGCAGCAAGATGATGATGTAACAGGGGAGAGACAAGACAAGATGCTCCAAAAACTCCAAAAACCAGGAACCGAGGTGGCACAGGTGGCAGGACACCTCTCTCCTACATCGGAGGTCCCCAGGATTGAATCCTGGTGAAGACTGGAGGAGGAGGATGAAAAGAGATGGCAGGAAACAAAGAGAATTGCCCAGCGAATGGACACAAAACAGCAAATGGGGAAGGGGGGGGTGGGTTTAAATGGGTAAAGTAAATAAATAAATATTTAAAAAAATAAATAAATAATAATTATAATAATTCACTTAATATATTATAGATAGGCAAATGGATAGATATTTATCTTCTGAACCTTTTGGTAGTGTGTTAGCGTTATAATGTCCCTTTAACCCTAAATACTTGTGTCTATTTCCTAACAACAAGGTCATACTCTTACATAACCATCTTACCAATATCAAAATGAGAAAATTTAGCATTAACACTATTATCTAATCCATAGCCCATTTTCAAAATACATCAGTTGTCCTAATAATAATGTTCTTGATAGCAACGTCTTTTTCCTTGTTCTGCATACAACACATTTTCATGGCATCCAACACATTTTCATGGCATGTTAGTTGAACTTCTATGACAGTTCTTTTCATATTCTGTCTTAGGGTCAGTCTAGCCATCAATGTGGCTAATTTCCCCACCATACAAGGTATGAACTTTGTAAAGTAGAGGCCACAATTCCTTGTCTCTGGATTCCTTGTTTCCTTCCTGCAGTGTGAGCTGTTTTACCACTTCTTGCGCTGCCCCAAACAACAAGAGCTTAAATAAATTAACTAAATCACCAAAGTGCTGGATCTTCTTTATTCCCAGGACAAACAAAGCCCTGACCAGTTGCCTCTTTTTATTGTTGTTTTTCCCCCACTCTAGCACTTCCATTCTGCATTTATCTAGAAAAGCAGGAATTTCCCAGGCAGTTCACAAGACCTATGTGTCCTAGGCAAAGTGAGAGCCCTTTTGCTATCTGTGTGACCAACCCATCTCCCTTTATGTCCATCTAAAGCTATTTTTTACACTGTCTAAAATTAAACTGTAGGCGATTCAGTACTTCAAATAAAATCTTCAAAAGATTTTTATTAAAATACATACAATAACCTTGGGAAAAGTGTTACCTTAACCTAAACCATGATCAGCCAATGGACTAGGTGAAAATATGCAGGGAATTGGGCCATTTTTAGTGGGATAACAAACATGGAGATAGGGTAAAGAGGGAGTTATATCTGATAAGAAGGAAGATGTTCAAGGTGCAGGGTGGTGGTGATGGTGGTGAGAAAGTACCCAAAACAAATATTTGGCTTCCTCATAAATTTGCAACAGACTAGATCTTCCTAAGATGGTGCTCCTGTGTGAAACAGTGTATTAAGAGTTTAAGATACATAACCATAGTCAAATTAATACTGTTTTAAAAAGCTGAGTTGAGATTCAAGGTACTTCAAAGAGCTACACAGTTATCAAAGTTTAATTTTAGAAGAGCCCAGAGGTTGGGGTATGACCACAACCGTAAAGTTGCTGCCTATAAATTTTAAGCAAAGGAAGGAAGCCTTATGTGGCAGTTTGATGTAATTATGAATTCCAAAAATATAATTGAATCATGCTTGTAAACTGATCTGTTAATCTGGGCATGATTAAGTTAGGATTAGGGCATTGAGACCCACCCCTTGGTGAGTGGGGAATAGAATATAAAAGGCAAGGCAAAGGACAGTTGAAGCAGTCTTTTGAAAAGCAGTTTTGATGTTGGAGAAAAGGCCCCAGAAGAAGAGAAGTGAGCCATTAGCCTGATAGTTTACAGATGACCTTGTGGAGGAACCAGAAGAGCTAAGCCCGGAGAGAAATGCAGCCCCAGGAAGAGAGGAACACAAGAAGCCTGAACCCTGGCAAATGTCGGCAGCTGTCTTGCTCCAACACGTGGCAATGAACTTTGGTGAGAAGAAACTTACGCTTTATGGCCTGTATCTGTGGACTTCTACCCCAAATAAATACCCTTTATAAAGACCAACCCATTTTTGGTATTTCACATTAGCACCCCTTTGGCTGACTAATACATCTTATGAAACAGGCTTGGATAATTACTGGCCATAGGAAAACCCCTGGCCTGAAGGATTAATCTGAACTGAGCCACCTCTTCTTCTAAACCCATCTTGGAGAATTTAGAAAATCTCCTCCCTGGACCTGATACCCTTAATAGCAATTCATGGAAGCAAATGGGATTACCAGACTTGGGCCAAGGTCTCAGTGTCCTTTCCAAAACATGGGCAGTGGATCCACAAGGGATGGGGAACATGAACTGCCTGCAATTCCCCTGCTTAAAATGCCTCTTGACCTATAAATCATGCTTTCCTGATGTTAATAGTTCTAAAAAGGATTAGGAAGAAAACTGCTCCTAGGTAGGACAACAGAGGTCACTGAAGATTAGATGTTGCCATAAGCCTATGGTATCTGCCCTGAGGAAAGTAATAAAATGGTCAAATACCTACTCTTTTTTGCTGAAATATTTACTGGTTGTCTCTACAGTTCAACTGTAGACTATGAGCAAAAACCTTCTGTAATTCATTCCATCCCTTAATGGGCAAAAAGGTGTCAGAGGCTCAAAACTATCTGAATGGTTGAAGATTTCTACCTGACATAGAGCTAGAAGCAGTACAGCTGATTTAAAGATAAATTTTAGAGCGACACTTAAGTTTGCATGGAACCCTTTAACTGGTTGTCTGTGTCTTGGGTGTCCTGAAATTTCCATCTCATTGGAATTTAGAAAAGAATCCAAGTTCTATCTTCCCTCAGAGAGAGGAAATAGCCACAAGTTTTCAAACCTAAAATAAGAATTTGTACATGCAACCAAGTTAGACTGCCTTATTTTTGCAATATGACAATATTGGATAACTGATCTGATACCTGATTAAATCATTGCCAGTTAACATTTAGTAAGAACCCAGTTGCATAAGGTGATGGGCTAAGTTGAGGATCAAGAATTATACAAATGCAGTCTCAGGTCTCTGGGGATCCACAGCCTAAGGCAGGTATGTACAATATATAGGAAAGGCAAAGTAAAAATGGCAGACCAAAAGCAGAATGAACCAATTAACTGCTGGGCTGTTGTGGATTCCTCCCACCCGCTGCTATCTATCCTTCCCCCAAGAGTATTTCCCATCCCTGGTGACCAAGGCGGATGCAAAGCCTGGAAAGACCATCTGGCAACTACTGAGATACTCAAGGTTGGGAAGGATGTTTAATGCTTGTGAAATCCAATCCTCATGCTACCTTCCTGTACAATGTTCCCACCAAATACCTGGCCCATGGTTAAACACCTTCAGGGCCACCTTCTAAAGAGGACTCATAGCGTATTTGGGCACTCATGACAGTAAATCCTTTCTTACAAGGATTTCCCCAACACCGGTTGTTTCTAGCTGCATAGAGAACAAATCTATATTCCTCTTCCATCACAAAGGCCTTCTAGTATTTGAAGGCAGTTATCTTGGACCTTTGAGTTCTTTCTTCAGCTATACTGCCTATTCCTCCAAACATCCTGATTTCAGTTCTCCTTTGCCATCCTGCTTTCTGTTCTATATTTATCTTAATGCATGCTGCTGTAATAGGCTGAATAATATCTCCCCCCCCACCCCAAAAAAAGATGTCCACGTCCTAATCCCAGAACCTGTAAATATGTTACTTTGCATGGTAAAAGAGACTTTACCTATGTGATTAAAGTAATGAACTTGATATGGGACAATTTTCCTGGGTTATGCAGGTGGAGCCAGTATAATCACAAGAGTCCTTAAATAGGGATACAGGAAGATCAGAGTCAGAGAAGAAGATGTGACAACTATAGCAGAATGAAAGAGAGGTTTGAGATGCAATGCTGCTGGCTTTGAAGATAGAGGGAAGGAGCCACGAGACAAGGAATGCAAGCGGCTTCTAAAAGCTGGAAAAGACAAGGGAACAGATTTTCCCGTAGAGCCTCCAGAAGAATGCAGCCCTTATAAAACATTGATTTTAATCCAGTGAGAACCATTTCTTACTTCCCATCCGGGACACTTGCCTAACCCTGCTCTTTTGACAGCCACATCACACTGTTAACAACTACTGAGACAATGGAGTCATTTGAAGAAGCCAGGTAAAAATTCAAAACCATGATTTATTACCAAAAAATATATCCAAATGATAGCCAGAACTCCTCTCTCCTCACCATCAATAAGCCCCTGCAAACATACAGCCACAGGAAGGGGTGAAGTTGTCTGTTTTGCACATCTCTGATGATTTTTTAAAAGCTGAAAATTATTTGATTTGCCAAAGTTTTTCAAAATATTCCCAGATCAAAAATGGTCATTCCAAAAAGGTATGTAACTTGGTGTTTCAGTCTGCTGGGCTGCCAAAATGCAATATACCAGAAATGGGTTGGCTTTTACAATGGGAATTTATTTGCTCGCAAGCTCACAGTTCTGAAGCCATGTAAATGTCCAAATTAAAGCATCACCAGATAACACTTTCTCCCCGAAGACCAGCTGCCAGTTATCCTGGACTCCTCTGTCATCTGGCAAGGGATGTGGCAGCATCTGCTGGTCTTTCCCTTCTCCAGGTCCCCTTGCTTCAGCTTCCTGCTTCTCTCTCTGTCTCTCACTCCTCATTCATCCCATTTATAAATGACTCCAGTAAGAGGGTTAAGACCCAACCAGGCCATGCCTTAATTGAATTAACCTAATCCAAAGACCCTTAACTGGAGTAAACTAATCAAAAGTCCCACCTACAATAGGTTTATACCCACAGGAATGGATTAGCTTTAAGAACATGGTTTTCTGGGGTCATCCAGCTTCAAACTTTCACACTTGGTGAGCTAAGTACTTAAACCTTTATACCCCATGAAGGGATACCCAGTAAGTTAAACCATTAAATGTCAAATGGTATCCTGCCTAGTTAATAGTGTAATGAGGGGGAAAAAGCCAAGTCCACCATCAGAATGACCTGAGTTTGAATCTCAGCCCATTAAAAAAGAGTCCTGGACAACTTACTCTGAGTCTCATTTCTGTCCCCTAGAAATGGGGATAATACCACCTATCTCGCCATGTCCTTATATAAAGTGCTTGGCAAAATGCCTGGTCTGTGCTAGATACCCAGTAAATGATACATTATCCTTCACAGCACAGATTATTACAGTTTATACCTCATTTCCCTTTTTAGATTACTAGCTCTTAAAGAAAGGGACTGAGATTTGCTTGTCTTCATATTCCTCATATCCCCGACAACGACACAAATAGACACCCACATTATTCTGGAATATAAATGTGAGCATCTGGCTTCAAAGTCAGTTGTATATCATCTAGAAATAACCACATTTCTGTTCTGGTATCTCTGTTTCACAAGGGATTTTTGAAAACTCTCAGAGAGTATCTAAAATTACCGACTATTAAAGAAAAATTGCCCTCCTCAAATCCCAGGAAGTCATGTAGAAATGCTGCTTTTGGTTTCCTCTACTCAGGACGCAGATTGGCATTGACATTGCTAATATTTTTACTGTTGACCCAATTTGTAAGCATCATTTCTCTCCTAAAGTAATGGTATTTCAAGATATGGCTAAAGCAGCAGCTAAAGAGGAGGCTGCTGGTGAAGGCCAACATCTTATAGATCCAATTTCTGACCTATGGCTCAGCAAGCTAAAGGAAAGTTTTGTTGTTCTCTGGTGTCTACCCTGAGCAATAAAATTAAGAGAATTCACTCCCACACTGCCTCAACCAGGCTGAGGTAATTGTTACTGTTATGACTTTAGCAATTTGAGTGGGAGAAGATGAGAATCCTGAAAGAGATTTGTTTACTGCAAGCATCCCAAATACCTCATTAATCTGCTTTTCATTTGGCAAACTTTTCTTTCATTAAAAGTGCCATGCTCTGCAGTTTATAACAAAGCAAAAATGCCTCTGGGAAGGCAAAACAGCAAAATGGAAAGAACTTGGGCTCTGGAATGAATAAGACCTGAGTTCAATTTCCAGGTGTGCTAATTCCTTGCTCTGTAACCTTGGCCAGTTTTACTTTGCCTGTTGGAACCCCACTTTCCACATCTGTAAAAGGAGGGTAATAGTCTTCCCAGTATGGAGAGTTGGATCAGTTCTAGGATCTTGGGCATGTTCTGTTTGCTAAGTCTGTTGTTTGTTTGTTACTTCAAGGCTCAGGACGGGCATCTGCAAAATCAAGATCATAATAGTACTGAGAGAAATAAAACAAAGAGTGGCTCTTTTCAAACTGAATTCCCTGTTCCCACTTATCTAACCCTCCCACATTCTAGGTGGCCTCTTTTCAGAACTTCTCCCTGTTCCTGCTTATCTAACCCTCCCACATTCTTGTTCAAGTCACTTCCCCAAAAACCCACGTCAGTAAAGGGGATGACTGAGAACTTACCCTTACACTTTTCGCCTTAAGATTGGGTTAGTTTTCACACCTAAGATTGTAAGCCCACAACTCCCATCCAATGGGAGATGGGTAAAGTTGGGGAGGGAAGGAAATGGGACATTGCATCAGGGGAACAATATAATCTTTGTTCTTACACTGATCATGCGCACTTGCCCGCTTCCATTAGCCTGAGCCTGTGCCCTTGCTCATGAGAAAGAAATAAATTACTGCTGCCTCTAGTCCAACTCTCTATCTTCAGAACTTTTATTTTGTGGTCACCGTCCAACTCAGTACCAATTTCAAGAATTTGTCTTGAAGATTTACATGAATGAATATGTGTAAATTGCTTAGAACAGTGCCTGGCTCAGAACAAGCCCTATTAAGTGTTTGTTGTTATCATCATCGTTACCACGGTTTAAATGAAATGACAAAGGAAAAGGGTACCTGGTATGTAGGAGGTGCTCAATAAAAAAATATAAGGGACGCTCCCCACTCCACCTAGAAACTGTATTGGGGACTGAAGAAATTCCTTGGGTGGGAGAATCTTCTATTCCACAATTATAGATTCAGAATTTAGAGAAAGAGGAATCATATAGGCCATGCCTCTAGTTTACAAAGGATCATACTGACAAGAGTGGAAGGAGGGCAGCAAGAGTAGGAAGTGGAGAAGGGAGTTACCCTGATAAGGCACAGTTAATAAAAATGTTTAAAATAGAAAAAAATCCAGGTCTCCTGACACCCAGATTATTACATTTCTTTCCACTTCATTTTTTACTTTTAAAAATGTTATCCAGGGAGTGGATGTGGCTCAAGCAGTTGAGCATTTGCTTCCCACATGGGAAGTCCTGGTTTTGGTTCCCAGTGTCTCCTGAAAACAACAGCAACAAAAAAACAAACAAGCAAAACAAATTTAAAAAACCAACTCAGGGAAGTCCATGTGGCTTAGTGGTTGAGCACCATCTTCCCACATATGAGGTCCCAGTTTCAATCCCCCACCCCAGTACCTAAAAAAAAAAAAAAAAAAAAAAAAAAAAAACTGCTATCCAGTTGAGAAACATCTTCCTACCACAGGCTTCAAACCATCAAATAACCAACAAAAATTTAAAAACTGGCATCTGATCTTCTTTGCGGTGTTTGTAAAGAACAAATAAAGAAAGGAAGGGGAACGGGTAGCTTCAAGAAAATCTGGGACTATAAAGGATGTAGATGGGCCTTAGACAGTCTTCTCAGGGGTTCCAGTTTGGATTTGGGGAGATTCATCTCACTTTGGACAGAAAAACTGGAGCAGTGCACCAAGATGCTCTCCTCCCACAAATCCAAAGCCAGCAAATTCTACCTCCCTTGGTTATTTTTAAATATTGGTTTTAGATCACAGTTAAGATTTGTTTTGTTTTTGCTCTGCTTCTGCTTCTGCTTCTGCTTCTGCTTCTGCTTCTGCTTCTGCTTCTGCTTCTGCTTCTGCTTTGCTTTGCTTTGCTTTGCCTTGTAAGTACATCACTGAGTTCCAGATTACTTATTTATTAGTCCTAAGAATGAGAGAGCCCTTTTCAGCTGATCTGACCTCACTCACCACCAGTAGGAGGTAGAATGTTCTTCTTATGATTGGAAATACCTACCTTTGCTTCAGTGGGTTTTCCTTCATTTCCTTCCCTTGCGTCAGGGAGATAGCTCTGACCTAAGAAGTTTTGCCTTTCAAAGCAGTTTTCACTTCATGAGTGAAAGATAAAAGAAATACAATTAACCAAAGAAACAGAAGTCAAGAAGTCAAGAAAACAAGAAAGAACAGAAAATAGAAAGGAAAAGAGCAGCCCCTACAGAGCACAAAAGATTGTTATTTTGGGCACCCCAAGCCTGAGTTCACGTTCTCTTTAGTGCTAGGATTCTGAGGCCCTCTGGTAGACTAACAAGATAGGTAAGGCTAAAGCCTAATTGCATGAGAGCCCAGATGAGGACAAGTGGATGGTCTTATCACAGCATTTAATCTATTACCCAGCTTTGCCCTTGCCCTACCTACCTCATGGACTCATATCTCAGTACTGTAAAGAAAAAGCACTATAATCTAAAAATAAAGAAGAAATGGATTGCTTCGAGATCCATGCTTATCCCCAAACCAGAAAAAGGCATTCTCCCGCTTCTGCCCAGCTCACTTCAAGAACTCCAGGAAAGAAATCAGAGGCAGAGGCAGGAATGGTACCAGGGGAGGCTGCTGACTACGAACAAAGGCCATGCCTCCTCTGAGGGCAGCAGGCATTTACCACCATGTGGATGACACAGAGATGGAAGAAACTACCCACTGGTGGCTCATAGAACTCGTGAGCACATATAAGACAACCCCTGGGGGCTCAGCTGGGGTGTGTGGGGAGGACAGAGATCTGTAATGGCCAGAGGGATCAAAAGCTAAAAATATGGGTTATTACCATGTATGTGACCCTTTTATAAACTCCAGGCTGTTGTGGCCAGAGGAAAAAGGCTTACATTAGTAATATCACCCGTTTCTTTTCTTTCTCTACATGTAGAGAAACTGCACGTAGTTGCTACTATAATGAGGAGCCCTAGTGCGCTGTGTTCATCCAAACTTACTCTCTTCTCATGCAGGAGTTCCCAGTAAAAGAAACATGATTCTTGATGCTCAGAATATAATTATGTGCTGCTCTCCATATATTAAAGTACTTTGAACATTACACCACTGGGATATATGCTTTGTGTTGCTTTTCTTAAAATGGTGATGGGCTGAGATTGAATCATCCATTTTCTAATTCAGGTTTTCTTGCAACTAATCACACATTGAGAAATAGTAGGCCAGGGTAATGGGCATAGTCTCTGTCCATGAGAGAATTTCTCTACAAAGAAAAAATATAATACAGAGAACTAAGCAGCACTGATCCAGAGGATAACAAAAACATTAATTATCATTAGCTAGATTCTAACCTTAAGTTAACCTCATTGGGTCTCAATTTCTTCACGAAGTAAAAAAAAAGATTCTTGGTGATAATATCTGCTATACCTACCCTCAGGGTTTTTATCAGGGTCGAGAGATCATTTGGAACATTTTTTAACCTATAAAGGATCATAAAAATAAGGGGCACTTTGAAGACATTAGTTGAGTGAAATAAGCCAGACACAAAGGGACAAATATTGTATGATCTCACTGGCAAGAAATAATTAAAATAAGCAAATTCGTGGAGTCAGACACTAGAATACAGGTTACCAGGAGTCACGGTGGAGGTAGGGAATGGGGAGTTAATGCTTAATTGGTACATAATTTCTGTTTGGGGTGATGGAAATGTTTTGGTAATGAATGGTGTTGATTGTAGCACCACATTGTACATGTAATAAACACTATTACATGTATATTTGAATTATATATTTGAATGAGGTTAAAAGGGAAATTATAGGTTATATATATATGTTACTGGAATAAAAATTAAAAAACCAACAAATATACAACTATACAACACAAATGTGAGCCCTAATGTAAATGATGGACAATAGTTAATAGTACAATTATGACAATATTGCTTCATCAATTGTAACAAAGCTATCACACTAATTCAGTGTTAATAATGGGAAAAACTACCAGGGGTTAAATGGGAACACAGCATGATTTTTCTGTAAACCTACAACTTCTCTAAGAAAAAAAATTATTTTTAAAAATAAATAAGAGGCTACCTAGTGCTTTAGAGTAACTTAACCATATTTTCAGGTGTGTTAAAATACCTGCTTTCCAAACTGGGGTGTTAGAATTTAATAATTTATAAAACATACCACTCAGGACCATAATAATCAAGTGATTATATAAAATATTGAGGCAAAGAAAATAAAGACCAAGTTTCCTCCCACCACTGTTTCTGGGAATTTTTAGCCCATATTAGAAAACTTTCAGCAATGCTGCATTCCAACATCAGATATTAAGTTTTGTTTCAGAGAACAACAACAACAAAAATATGTGCCAATTCCAAACTGCTGTTGCCATTGTTATCTCAAATGCACATAGGTGGCTTCTTAAGGCACTTTGCAAATCAGTATGTCTTCAGTCTAGTGAAATGTGACCACACACACACTGTAAGTATGACTGAAGGAAAAATTCCTTCACATGAAAAAAATACTGGCTTTTAGTGAAGAAAATAAGAAAGAAATTAAATTGGGGTCTGTGGGTGGTGGCAGCAGGAGAAGTGGGTCATCTTTTTAAGCCCCATTTCCTCCCAATGTTCCTGTTAATAGAAATCCAACCTCCAAAAGGTGAGTTTCCATATTACCTAGGGGGAAATGATGCCAAAGTAACCTGAATATTTTGAAAGCAACTTTCCTTAATACCTTATGTAACTGAGAAATCCCGCAGGCCTGTAAATCTTAGCAGTCATTGTTTCCAGCTCTAAATCCTGCCTTTGGGTTTGGCATTCTCTCTTCTTTTATGGATGAATAACATTTTCAATTAGGTTGTTTTTCTTGTTACTGCAGGAACCAAGCTCATTTTAAATAGCATAATCCCCCCATTCAGGTTGTCTGGATTTACCTTCTCTTTCTCTTCATCTCAGCTAGAATATGAGGATTTACATTCCAGGGATTGTGTGGGGTGGAAGGGAGATGCTGGGAAGTAGGACAATTTGCTTTTGGAAACTTAAGAATGAAGTCACCTAAGAGAAGATGCTTCATCCCTCTGAGTCATGCTCTTCAACTGTAAGCCATTGATAACAGTAACATTAAAAATAAATTAAGGGAAACGGATGTGGCTCAAGCAGTTGCCCGTGTGCCTACCACATGGGAGTTCCCGGGTTTGGTTCCTGGTGCTTCCTAAAGAAGACAAGCAAGACGGCAAGCTGACACAACAGGCCAGAGCAGTGATATTACACAATGAACTAATGCAATGAGATGACACAACGAGGAGACACAACAAGGAAACACAGTGAGAGCCACAGATGTGGCTCCAGTGATTGGGCACCTCTCTCCCAGAGGGGAGGTCCCAGGTTTGGTTCCCAGTGCCTTCTTAAAAGAAAACGAGCAGACACAAAGAGCACACAACGAACAGACACAGAGAGCAGACAGCGAGCACCAATGAGGGGGGAAATAAATAAATAAAATAAATCTTTAAAATAAATAAATAATTAATTAAGATTTCACTCAGTGACACCTCTTGAATGAATGCTTTCCTGTCCACTGTTCCCTCTCTCAGGGAGAATGCCAACTACCCAACTTGCCCACCCACTGTATCATGAGATTTTTAATCTGCTTATTTGTTTTTATACCACCATCACCAGACTGAAAGCCTTTAGAGGATAGCAACTTTGCCTTATTTATTTCAGGAACCCCAGAATCAAGCTTGGCAATGTTTATAACATAATAGGTGCTTAAGAAATTCCTGTTGAAGGATTAATTTGTTATTTTACTATTTGATTGATTAAAAGAATACTGCAGATGAAAGCATCTTGTAAACTTTCAAGCACTAGACAAATGTAAGTCATTATTACATGGAATTCCATGAATTAGCTTTGAATTTAGGTAATTAAGCAATTGCTCAAAGTCAAGAGGTAACAGACCTTATAAATGGTCTATTTCATAGCATCTTTAGTTTTTGTTTCTTTGCTTGTTTAATCCAGACAACCATCAAGAATTTACATACTTTGAAATAACACACTAAAAAAGCATCCATGTAATGGAAATAATGAAAAATATTCTGTTAGTTAGAATAGTGTTGCCTCTTAGAATACCATAATGAAATAATGTACTTTAAGCTCTTCTTCCGATACAAAGTAGCAATCTGGTAAGCATACTAAAACTAAAACACCAGGACAAAACCCTCAAGAGACTGTCCTCAGATGCCAATTTTGTTTTTACCAATTGCTCTCTATATGAGGGTTTATTCTTCGCTATTCAATACCATAAATATTTATTGTAAATCAGCTGCATGTTGGCTAAATAAAAGTTGACAAGGATTTCAAGAGGAGTAAGGGATGTAGATTGCAGGAGAGGGTCTCAACAAGTACCCAACCAAAAAAAAAAAAAAAAGTACACAAGTACCATAACTAAGGAAGACTGTGACTGCCATGAGATAAATACACAACTCTGCAGTGCTCACTACAGAGAGTGATCACAGACAGTTGGAGAAGATCACAAATGTATTTCATGGAGGTGGTGCTGTATGTGATAAAAGTTAGTCTTTGGGCAGTAATTTAATCCATGCAAATAATCCTCTTGCTGGATTCCTTTATAAACAGGATGAATATGGAGAGAGAGAAAGAAAAAAAGAAAGCCACAGAAGCAAGAAGCTGAAATGACACCCAAAAGAGAAGGGGAAGACCAGTAGACACCACCATATGTCTTGCCATATGACAAAGGAGTCCAGGATCACTGGCAGCTGGTGTTCAGGAAGAAAGCATTGTCTTGATGGTGGCTTGATTTGGACATTTTCACAGCCTCAGAACTGTAAGCTTGTAACTAATAAATTTCCATCGTTAAAGCCAGCACATTTTATGGTATCTGCTTTCAGCAGCTTTGCAAATGAAATCAGTGCCTAACATGAGGAAAAACCTTTTGAATTATTTCAGCATAGTATCTTGCCAACTTCTATTTCATTTTATACCGCCATATTCTGATGTCTAACATTAGAATTCACTTCTTTAGAATATTTTTAAGAGCTGAGAAATAAAGGAGATGTATAACTGTATAAAATTTTTAACTCCATCAAATTCTAGAAGAGTCCCTTCAATTTGTACTAGAAATAAGGAAAGGGCTTAATGGAATGTCTCCCAAACGTATTCTGCAATCTCTTAGTAGGTGTTTCATTTGAAAATGGGAAGTGTTAATGGAACAAAATTAAGAAATAAGTTTTGGTTTGGTTTGGTTTGGTTTGGTTTGGTTTGGTTTGGTTTGGTT